>JAMXBB010000007.1:36273984-37021014 GCA_024138015.1 Lumnitzera littorea | reverse complement strand
ATATATATATATATATATATATTTTTTTTTTTATTTAGACAACTTTTTTCCAGCATGACTTAATGTTTGAAGTTAGGCATTTGCTTCAACTTTTCTTTCTCTTGCTAAGCACATATACTTTAACTGGATATGCAGAGTTGCCAGGAAAGAAACGAATTGACTATCTAGGCCAAGCATGAGTTATAATTCAGAAGATTTGGCATTGAAGATGCAGATATAAAATTTGCAAATAATCCAAATATCAAAGAGCAAATATCACATGAGCAAGTTAAGATGAACTAGAAAGAGTGATATTAACTTTTTATTCTACCTACCATTCAGTTGAGAATTTGTCTGTAATGTTGTATTAGATCTGTCAACAGCACTGCCCAAGTTCTTTTCAGCAGATCCCAATCGAAGTTCATTTAACCTTCTAATTGCTAAATCTAAATCATCACCACATTCTTCAAGTGCTTTCTCAAGAAGCTGCAATAACAGTAAGAAGAAATTGATTGCATTAGGAACATAAGCTTGCATCATTTCTTAGATGAAATAAAAATATTAAAAAGTAAATAAATAGAGAGGAGGAGAAGAAGAAGAAGAAGAAGAAAATTATAATTAGCATATAAATCTTCATTCCTGGTAGAAGGTGGTGGATACAAAAGTAGTCAGTTACTTACATCATTCTGCAAGGTAAGAGTAATTGGCTGACAATGTATAGGCTTAGAGTGCTTAAACAGCTTTACAATAGATTTGGTTTCATTAATAGTTAACAACATTTAACAGATGACCGAACTATTTGTGTTTCCAATTAAAAGAAATAATTAGGTTGAAGGTGGTATAAGAATTGCTACTACTTTAAGTGAATTTCTTAATTATTAAAGAAGACTCATATGCAACTGAAGTTTGCATGGGAGAATGGTCCATATGTATTAACAACTCAATGACTCTAAAACAAAAGTATTATTGGAATGAATTCTGCTGGAAGGAATACTACAGATGTCACTGGATCACGATAAACTTAAAGCTATAGGTCAAGCATTTGATAGTCAGAAAAACCTTTAGTCGACTTCATGCTCTTCTTCCCTATGGTTATGTAATTTTGGGTTCATTTGCAAGAGAACCTAACCATCTAAACAAAGTTGAAAGTTTGGAGAAATTATGTACTATCATCCATTTCATTTCATTTCTGCATATATAGATAGAATAGTACATGACGGTTATATAACTGATTTTCTCCACAAGACCCATTGCCACAAACAGACACTAACTCAGTAGACCCACTATCCCTGTACTGCACATTTTCTATAGACCACTACCCATGACTACAACTGCCCCTAAATACATCACAAAACACAACATGACTTGAAGCAACAAACAATCCACACGAGTGCAACATGCAGTCAACAGAAACATAAAGCTCTGCATCAACAAGACACAACAAAGTACAATCTCTAGGACATCCTCCTACTCTTTCAGGTAGAAACAAGTTGAAAACAGGTAGTGCCACTCGTGTGGTTCACTTGAGGTTGGTGTGTGACATAACTCCCCTCCTTGACAACGCACATGACCTCAAGCACAAATTGAGGATAACATTGGACAATCATTTCTGCAGTCTCCAAAGAAGCATCTGCCAAGGATTAGCAATCCCAATGGACTGGGACTTCTGGCATTGTGGATGTTCTTTGAATGTAGAGAAGAGCTTTAGGCATTGGAATGACATGGCCTAAGCAAAGTTCAAGAACAGCAGGGGTGGTAGCTGCATTGCTCTCAAAACTTACAGAGATATGAAATGTGGAAAACAGGGTGGATTTTCTCCTGAGGATGCAGCTGGAGCCGGCATGCAACGCTGCCAACCTTACTTTCAATCTAGAAGGGCCTGTAAAATCTTGAGGCTAGCTTTTGATTGCAACTTTCAGCTAAAGAATTCTGGTGACATGGCTGCAGTTTCAGCAAATACTAGATCCCCCTAGCTGAAGTGCAGCTTGCAAAGCTTCTGATCATATATAGCTCTGATTCTGGTGATATGGCTGCAGTTTCAGCAATTAGAGCTTGATCCACGGTTTCTAATTTTGCTGTACCTGGACAATAACCCTAGAGATGTGGTGGCTGCAGCCTATAGACCACCTCATAGGGGATTGCTTTAAGCAATGAGTGGTGACCCATGCCAAAACAAAATTCAGCCCAAGAAATCCACTCAACCCATCTCTTTGGCCTATCACTTGTGAAGCACCTCAATTACCATCTCAATAGTGCAATTGGCTGCTTCTGTTTGGCCATCGCTTTGAGGGTTATACGTTGTTGGAAATTGCAATTGTGTGCCACAAGCTTAATAATTCCTTCCAAAAGGCGCTAGTGAAAGTAACATCACATTCAATAACAATAGATTTTGGAAGGCCATGGAGCTTAAAGACATTGTGAAGACAATGCATGAGGGAAAAAAAAAATGCTACAGTCACTACTGAGTATGGATGCCCAATGGAAGAACATGATCATATTTTGAAAAGCTGTCTACCACAACCAACAAGATTGATTTCCAATAGGGCTATGAGAGTCCTTCAATGAAGCCCATCAATAAATCCAACCATGTTTGTGAGGTAACCTGCAGTATATGCAGTAGATTCGAAGGCCACAAATTCTGCGCCTTATTTTGCTGACCAGTGGTACATGCCTTGAGATAATCTTGAACTTGCTTCTTCATCCCCTTCCAGTAGAAGCCTCTAAAAATATGGAATAGAGCTTTCTGGTAACACTACAAGAGTTTGAGCATGACTAACATCAATAATAGTAGCACAAAGCTTGAGGATTCATCCAAGCTTACCTTGTCATGGAAAAATAATAATCTTCCATGCTAGCCCTAGTTCACCAGTTTCTATACTCCCCTTTATCTGCTGCATGGGAACATATTTGTTCCCTTACTCCCTAATGAGGTTGGAAAGTTGCAACTGGGGGCTTGAAATCACACAAATATGGCCACTCTTGTCATCACATCCAGGGAGGGCATCCACAAACATTTATTTTCCTTCCCTGCCCCAATACTCAATATCACAATCGAACCCAAGCAATTTAGTGATCCAGTGCTGCCATTGTGAAGTGGTTATCACTATTCTAGCAGAAATTTCAAGTTATAATCCATCTTCACAATGAATTTTCTTCCTGACAAATACAAGCACCAATGTTTGATTGCTTTTGCCAAACCCATTAATTCTTTTTCTATGTAGCCAGCTTAAGATGTCACTGCAAAGAGGGCCCACTGAAAAAAAAAAAAAAAAAAAAAGATATTGGCTGCCCCTGCTATTGTAATATCACCCCTATGCCTGAGTATAATGCGCTACATTCAATTACCAAAACTTGGGTAAAATCTGGAAGCATGAGAACAAGAGCCAGCATGATTGCATCTCAGAGCTATACAGACACCTTTTCTGCAGCTTTGGTCCACTGAAAATTGTTTTTCCACAAAATTGCATTGGTGGTTCATCTCCATAGTTCTTCACGAATTTCCTATAATATCCACTTCAACCAAGAAATCCCCTTAGAGTAGTAACAATCTAGGGTCATGGCCAGCTAAGCATATTTCTATCATGACTAGGTCAGCTTCTACAACCTTCTCGGAGATTAAATGCCCCAATTATGCAACTTGGGTCTAAGCAAATGCACACTTAGCCTTCTTTAAAACAAGTTCGTTAGATCTTAAAGAACAAAGGCCTTGCGTAAATGCTGTAAGTGTCCCACCCAAGACTTACTATACAAACAAACCTTCCTAAATGACACTTGAACATCTCATTTATCAACACTTGGAAGGTTGACAAGGCATTAGAAAGCAAATATGATGACAATAAATACAAAGGGGCCATGTAGTTCTAACATCCAATAGGCTCATACATACTTGATGATACCCCCAAGCAAAGATCCATCTTTGACAATTCTTTCAATAGTTCTATCACCAGAATGGAAACTTCTTTATCATTTTATTGTTTAAGGCCCAATAATCCACACAAAACCTCCACATGTGATTTAACTTTTGCAGATAACCGGAGACAAGGGGTACAGGCTGGGTCAAATAATTCATTTGTTAGCATCTCTTCACACTGCCTTTCCATCTTGTCTTTCTGGTGATGGTGATACTGATAGGGTTAGACCACAATGGGTGCTGCACCTAATTGTAATCTGATTTTGTGATCACACTGCCAGGACAATGGAAGTCCTTAGTTAGGTCTAAACAAATGCTTGAACTCTGTCAATAACACCTCCAAATCTTGCCTCCCTTCCACTTCCTGAAGAGTAACAAGAGTTAGTGGCTTAGCAAGCACATCTACTCCCTTCAAGTCTTCTTCCACTTTTTCAAACAAAAATCTCATCTTCATGGACACAAAATCCTAAGCTATCGGCCCAACAACTTTAGCCAATTGACTCCAAGCACTAACTCAACACCACATAGCATTAATGCATACAAATCTAAATAGAAGGCCCTTGGTCTCTCTCAACATCAACATCCGGACACACCCTAATCATCTAAACCTGCTGGTCATTAGCACAATTTTTAATTTCTCCCAAGGCTCAAACAAAAGGTCCAATTCATTCACTATGCTTGAGTCCACAAAAATATGAGTGCTACCAGAGTCTAGAAGCAGGACCCCAACTCCATTAATTAACCCCTGAAGTCACATGTCTTGCAATTTGCTAATGCAAACCATAGCAGCAGCAGCAAAATCTCCAATTTCCCTTTATCCTCAGGTTGTTTTTTCTCCTCTCCCTCACTAACAATTACTTTGTTCTCCAAAACTTCCAGCCAAACTAATTTCATACATCAGTGACCTACAATAAATGGCTCATTGCAATTGTATCATAAGCCCTTGGCGTGCCTCTCTTCCATCTCGGCATGACTCAACCAACAAAAATAGGCATTCAGACTACACTTGGGGACGAGCCGGTCGTTCTTATAACCCTTACCCCCTCTTCTCTCATGTAAAATTCCAATTCACAGGAACCTTTAGTCAACTCCTTGCCCTTCATCCCTACGGTTAAGATAAGTAGCTTTGGGGTCGTTTGTGAGGGAACCCAAAATCTTTACAAATATTAAAAGTTCAGAGAAAATTTACATTATTGTCCTTTCATTCCATTACTGCATAGATAGATAAAATAGTACATGAGGGTTACATAACTGATTTTCTCCACAAGACCCATTACTACACACCATCCCCAACTTGGTAGACCCACTACCCACTACTGCAAATTCTGTACAGACCACTACACATGACTACAGCTGCCCCAAACTACAGCACAACACATGCAAAAATTGAAGCAATTAGCAACACATGACTACAACATGCAATCGACAAGAACAATAAACCCTACACCAATGAGAAACAACAAAGTACAATCTCAAAGAGACCCTCCAATTCTTTCAGTATAAACATATTCAAAATTAGTGGTGCCATTCATGTCTGAGTTCACTAGAGGTTGGTGCGTGACGACAGAATTTTCTCATTATGAATCAATTTTAATTCACAAACCTAAAGTGCACCTTTTAAGGCAAAGATTCTTTTGAGTGTATGTTGCTCAAAATTCAAAACCATAACAAACATTAGATTTAGTAAGAATTAAGGAATAAGGATTATTGTTTCTTAAACAGGATTAGAGAGTACAATTTATGATCATCATAAAAGTTAGAAATGTGATTTGACATATGGATAAAAAATTGTTAGTATCCATCATTGGGATTTTGATTAAGTGTATCGGTCAATGTTGTTAAACCCGAACTGAAAGGTTGACTTAAGAGTACGAAGAGGTTAAGGGTCAAGAAGGTCAACCAAGGTCAAATCGGAATTAAACCAAGATCGATAAAAATATTATAATATAATTTATATTTATTTATAAAATAATAAAAATTACTTATATTCTTAAGAATTAAAAGTTAGAGTTTTTTATAGTTTATACTTTGTTTTTCTTTAATCTACATTTATTTTTTTAGCAAATTAATATATTTTCTAGAAAATATAACGAAAAATAATACACTTTGATCTGGAAAAACCATATTTTCAAGTCAATTGAACCGAACAGGGGTCACTGCCAATGAGGATCAAAGAGATAATTTTGACTAATTTTATGAAGGGATCACGTCGAACAGAGTTGAATCGGATGAGTCAACTCATGTCTAACGACACAGGTACCAATGACTATTTAATTAAGGGCTTTGATAAAAAAACCCTCAAAGACATGTCTGACAAGAAACAAATTTAGGTTGAAAGTCAAACCACTTGATCAAGCTTTCAAATTCTCTCTACATGGATCTAAAATGTCCATTACCTAGAGTTTTTTATTTCCTTTACCATACCTATGTTGAATCCTTCAAGATCTCTCATTCTCAAAGAGTCCGAACAGATATGGCAATGAACCAAAGAGTTTGGGTAACCAAGATGAACCTGAAGTGCAAGTATTATTACCTCCAAATGCAAATAGCAAATGTACATTTTAAGTGATGCAAACTAGGGATAAGCACTACATCATCTGCTATACACAAAGGATGTTGTTAATTCTCCATTACAATTGCGTTAACTCTATCATATATAAATGTATTATTTGCTTTTGCAAGCACACATGCATCCACTATATGCTTAATGTCTATCTGCTAATTACACTTGGCAAACATAAGTTCCCTGCATGTACCAAAGTTTAACATCGTTATAACCAGGAATTGACATATTCTGCTGCATGCACCACATGTGGTCACATCTATACTTGTACCACTTAAACAGTTACTCTCCATTTGTACCAGAAAATGTTATTCCCTCTGTAAGTGTCCCCTCCAAACAATATCTCACATCGACACCAAACTGAAAAACATTCTACAAACATTTCTCACGAAGGGGAAAACATCACTTAAATTGTCTCTCTTGCAAGACTAATCCAAATTGATGGAAACAGATATAAACATTAAAAATTGTGCAGAGAATCAATCGAGTCCATAAGCACCAACACCCACCATCTGCACGATCCAGCCAAGTAAGTACTGACAAAACCATTCTTTTTTTCAAAATGGATCTAATGAAGAGAAACTGACTTCAAGAATCTATATTAGCTTGTACACTTAACATTGAGCATTGTGCTTTTTTTCCTTTATCTACAAAGGATCTTTGGGCGAATTTAATTACTTTGATTAAAACGAATTTCCTTTCAAGTCTAGGTACATGGAGATGCACAGGCATAAGATAAACATATGACATCGGTAGATAAAGTTAGCATTGAAAGATAAGACAGCCAATAGAACATATATCATGCACTGCATGAATTTGGAAAGTTCAACAGTACCATCAATCACAAGAATGGAACTTTTTTCAATCATACTCTTAATTTGGTTCTTTCACATGTAACTCGTATGCAAGTGTTGTAAGAACTAGATGATTCATATTTATTTTAACATTACCATCATCATCATTCTACCATTTAAATGAACTAAAAGCATATAATGGTATGAAAAATAAATGCCAGCAGCAAGAAATCGGATTCTCTATCATCTATCCAAACCAAATAAGGAGGGGAAAAAGAGAAAAGGAGATCAAAACCTGCTTGTCCATATCAGGAAAGATAGCCCTGAGCTGCTCAAAAAAGAGCAGTGGTCCTGAAGATGAAGCCAAGTGTCTAGGAGGAGAGATATGGATTGGAGAAGAAGAGCACCGAAGTCTCTTCGAAACAACTCCCGAAGAAGAAGAAGGCGAGGAAGACGGAGAAGAAGATGAAGATGACGAATTATTAACAGCCAATTCCTCAAAGAAAGATCTCTTTCCGCACACTATTGCAGACATGTTTTGCAAACAATACGCGTTTGCTTGATCGATCTTTCTCTAATCTAGTCCTAAAACCTCAATCCCTCCCGAAGTTTCATACACACCTCTAACTAATTGAATCGATACGCTTTACAGAAATGAAATAGAATCTTTGGTTCGAATTGATTTTCGAATTCGATATTAATAAATCTTCATGCAATGAAATAGAAACGATCCCGCAAAACTAATCTTTTCATTTGGAATTAGCCGATTCGTAAACCTAAATTACGAATACGTTAAATCCTCGATTTCTTGAGGAATATGTTGAATCTTGAATCAAAAGAGAGACCGGAGGATGATTCTGCAGCCTCTCTCTCTCTCTCTCTCCCTCCTTGCTTTCTTTCTCTCTCTTGTATTGGATTCCAGGGGTTTGTTGAATGGGGAGAAGTCAAGGGGAAAGGATAGAAGCCATTGGCGTGAAGGGGAAGCGGAGTTTTGTGACGTTTCGTCACGCTACCAAATAAGAATGTGTAAAATGATGGGATTTGATTGGGGGCAGGGAAGGGAGGGGCTTCTTTATTTCCTTTTCAGTGGTTATCCATTTGCTTTATCCGTCGGTAAGTGTGTTCGCTCACCAAGGATGGGTTTCCGTTTTCTTGTCCGTCTCTATTATTCAATCCTTTTATTAGAGGTTTAATACTTGACAGATTATAATGGTTAAAACAAGGGTGGCCCTTCCATGAGAGGGGGAAAAAAAAAAAGAAAGAAAAGAAAGGAAGTAGCATATAGACAATCCACCTTTTAGGTAAATTTACGTTGACTTTCTATATGATATATAGATTTTTTTATAATTTTATTCCTGTTTTTTATAAGATCGCTCTCTATTCATCTAATTTTTAATTTCATATTTATTAAATCTTAACCATTCAACTAATTATGTTTTTAATGGTTTAGATTTAATTTGTATTAAATTAAAAATTAGATAAAAAGCTAGATTAGTCCCATCAAAAATATTGATGGGAGCATAGAAGTTCTTATAACACACACTACTTCTTGATAACCAAATACTTTCTTTATTAATGTTTGGTTATACAGACTGGACTAAATAAAGAAAACTAAACGGGACATGTATATGTTTGGTTTGCATAATATTGAACAAAATTTACATTAAAAATTTAATTATTTGTATTATTAAATAAATGATTTTTTATAATATTTAATAAAAATAATATTCATTAACTTGATATTATAATATGGAAGGGTATTTTTGACAATACGAAATATTTTTTATTTTTGTAACATGATATAAATAGCACTACAATAATGATTTAATAGGGCATGTTTTTATAGGCAGGTGGGTCAAAGCTACACCTCATAATGCTTGTGAGAGTGGGCACTACTTTTCAGGCGCCTAACCATTTCACTTAGGAGGAAATACAATTTTTAGGAAAAAAAATATGCATGCTTCGAAAATAAAAAAAAATAAAAAAAAAAAACTTAAAACCTTTGTGCTTCAACTCTATTCCCTCTTTTTACACACTCTATTAGGGAAAAAAAAAAACACCCTTAATTCTCTCTGCTCACCCATGGCTGTCTCTCTCTTTTCATGCATATCAGATCTCTTTTCATGCATATCAGATCTCTTTCTCTATTCAATTCTTGATAATTTGCACTCCCCTTGACAACTAACTCTATTTTCACCATCAAAAACCTTAAAATCACTTGAATCAAACATAAAGATTAAATCTTTAGGGAAGAGTCATCTAAAAATAAAGATTTTCTTAAAGACATTAAAAACCATAAAGGCACTTATCTAGAGAAATTGGGTTTCAAGAGTAGGAGAAAGACCATCGTTTATTTTTTCTCTCTTGAAAACCATTACGTAGGCACTTTATCATTTAAAGAAATTAAGCTTCATGAGCCTAAGAAAGGTCATCTATTACTTTCTCTCTTGAAGACCCATTATTGCAAGCCGCCAACAACCCCTCTCTCTTCATCATAGGCACTTTACAACTAGTAAGTTCCCTACACCGATTTACAATTATGCTATTCTTGATTTGAGATTTCCATGTTAATTTTAATTTCTATTGGCTTTCATACAAGGGAATTTTTGTAGTTTTTACATAGATATTTTCTAAAACATTGATCTCATCACTATGTACGCATTGAATGGTTGCTTTCAATTATAAGGATTTTTGCACTAACTCATCATTTCTTTCTCTACGTCACCTATCTAATTCTATGCTAAAATGAACTTTTGTAAATGATATTATGAGATCTAGTACTTTTTGGTAGCCATTAAGGAAATATCTTTTATGAATCATATGAATCTATGTAGATCAAATTAACATAGTATGAACCTATGTAGATTGAATTAACTCAGTACATATTTTGGAATTTTAATTTTTTTTTTTTGTGAAATATATAAAGCTTCATAGACCAATAAAGTCAAAATCAAAGTTTTTATACTTAACAGTTTATGAAGTTTTCATTTGTTTTCCTCTTAATTAGCCAATTTGTGAAGAGAGATTTTTCTAGTGGTTTGTCATAACTGCTTGCAACAAATTTGGCTAGTTTATAATTTGCGGTAAAAATTTCATTGATGATAAAATTAAATAGTACACCAATTAGAGAGTGCTAAATGCATCACCCGTATGCTAAATCCTGGATCAAGTCTTAATCATTCAGTTTACTACCACACTTTACATCCTCCTCATGTAATCTTCTACCATAGCGTCTTCTTTGCTCACAAGTGAAGAATAAATTCAATAATTGAAATTTAATTTAACTCATAAGCATGTTCTTATTGTGATTAGTTGAGCTTGATGATGATTAAATTAAGGATTTCAATGAGACATTGGATGCTTATGAGAGAGAAGTTTTATTTTTATATAGGTAGAGGCCTTTCCTCTAAGGCCTCTCATTTAGGCCATTTAGTTCCTTTCATGATTACCAAGTAATCTTCTCCATCTTTTCTTTTTCCTAATTTTGTTCTTTTATTCATTATATGCTTATGCGATTGGCAAACATGACTTTGCTTAACTATTATTAAAATGCTTAATTTATGTACGCATTTTTTGGAACCAAAAGAATATCTCATCTTTTCCAATTTACCATAAAATGGCTATACTATTCAAAAAAGGATTTAAACCATAAAACTCATTCCATGTGTTTTCATTTCATTTATGGGCAACAAACCAAGTAAAAGCAATTGATTCCAAGTACATTCATTATCTTTAACTTCGATTATATTGGTGACTCCTTTTACAAGAACCTAATGAAAATGGTAAAATGTGTCATGGTTGTAGGAAGCTAGACTTATGTTGAAGTAGATTTATTTCTTGCATATTTGCTTATTGAACTAGGTTTATTTTTTGTTGGACTTATGTTGTTTGTTTTGTTAATTGTCTTATGGCAAGCTATCTTGAGGGTACAGCTTGTTTTCCTTTGTATTTTTTTTGTATGATTATTGTGCTAGAAAATAATTTTTCCTTCTTTTATTACTAATTTATAAGCAACACAATTCTATTCAATCAAAGCTATATAATCGAATCATGTATTCACAAGTGCATTTATTCTTTATTTGGTTATTCACTATGTCATTAACATCCCTTGTTAATGTATGAATAAGTAACTATTAGCAGGAAATGCACATTTTATTAGTTGGCTTTAGCTTTTTCATAAAATTAATTCTAATTGACCTTCAATTCACTTAGTAATGTTTGGATTTTTCTTCATAAGCTTTCCGTATGTTATTTAATATTTGTCAATTAGACAATAATAACCCCTTGTTGTAATTCTTTCCTTTTTAGTTTGCTTTTGCTATTGAGATATTGATGTTGACTATAGAATAAATTAAGTTAAGAGATCATGCTTGTGGTATATTCTAATTTTTATAATTTCTATGACTAATTCTTACTTACATTTTCAACATTTGGTGCCTTAATTTGCATATATAATTTTCTAGATGGTTTTGCTCACATCTTATGTTATGTGTATACTTCCTAGCTTACATTAGCCTTACCAGTATAAATGATGAACAAATATTCTAACATGTTAAAATATGTCAACTATGCTCGAAATATCAAAAAATAAGCGTATTGTAAGTCTCTTATTTTGTTGTCATATCTCTAATTAAAAGGTTGAATTTCATTAAGAGGATACTAATGATTGCTTTATATTATCTCTACAATTGAGCAAGTTATTAGAGATCTCATGACAAGTGAGATGATAAAAATATATCAACAACTAGGTTTCTTGTGGTTGACTAGTGTGTGATGAAATAAATATATGTTCATTGTATGACATGAATTATGCAATGAATAAACTATAACTTATCAAAAATGAAGTGGACATTTGAAAGAATTTATCATCCATCTATTAGAATAATTAATCATTAATTAATATGTTATGATGGTTCTCTAGTTTATGTAGGTTCTCAAGGAAAAGGTTATTTAGTTAGAAGCTACCAATAAGAATCTCTGTTATGAACTTCAATACCATTATAATTGAGGCTTAGCCGTGGAGCAATGTGTAATGTATTGACAAATATGATAGGAACTTTTTCTTAATACATAAATTCTTTTCCTTCCTTTTTGTTTGTTGATGGGATCAACTTAAACAATTGTCATTAGTAATTTTCTTTCAACTCTTACCATCTGGTGGAATTATATGATTTGTAATTTTATAGGTGATTCCAAAGATATTGATGAAGTGGTGAAGGAATGAGAACATACACTTTTGCAAAATTCCATGGTTAAGGAGATACATGATTTGAATAAACACTTAGAGGAAAAGGAGGTTTGATTTTCATAAAATAATGGTATGATTATCAATTGTTCTTCAATAAAATCAAATTCCTTATAAACTTTTTAGAAAATTTACTTACTTTTTTTTGTTTTAATTATTTCCTAGCATTCAAATTTGACCACTTTGCATACATATTTGACCACTTAGTTAATAATAGGACTAACATTTGTCTCATAAATATTTGGATTCATTTGCCATATTACTAATATGATCTGTGTTCTTATAGATTAAGGTATATCAAATAAATAACCTGCTTGTCCATATAGTTTTTGCTAAACCTATCAAATGTTTATACTTGGTTTGCTAAATCTATCATTGAAAATAAAGATAATAAATAAATCTTTTTTGGAGTAAGGATCAGTGAGTTTCCATAGGTGCTAATAAAATATTATATGTAACAATTTACTAAGCTTTTATCTAGGAAAGCTCATATAAATTCAACCTTAAATATGAGCTCCATAAAAGCAAATAGGAAAATATTCTTCACATTGAAAATAATAGCTTTCAAAACAATCATTTGTAATCTTGTCATATGTTAGCTAATACTTATTAGATATTATTTCATTTTAAAAAATTGTATAGGAAATAATGCACATATTTATTAGGAAAAAATGGAAGATTAGTATAAATTGTTTATTTCAAGCACCCGATTCAACTTAAATAGATGAAATAATGTCATGCAATGTCAACATCATAGAAATAGTTTGTATTTTCTTTTTTTTTTTCCCTCCAATTTTTTGTACTTATGACAGATCAGTCAATAGCTTTTCCTACATGGTTTCTTCCAGTAATTTTGTTCCTTAACACTTGCTTGAGTTAGTTTATGAAAGGTAATGCTTGACAAGATTCAACGCATCTTCAAAAAGTTTCATTCTGTTGAAATCCCTATTGTACTATTTTTCATTTTACCATATATAAGGTTTTGATTTTGAAAAACAATCTTTTATTTGCTAATGCAAAACAAGTAAGCTATTCATTTATTTGGGAAGTTGTTGATGCGACTTTATTGGAGGTTGCTAATTTCTTCCTAATGATTACTTCTTTGTCTGTAAATATGCTTTAAAGTAATAGTAGGCTCTTGGAGAAGAATCTTGGTATACGGTACGTTATATGCTAATAATGGAATCTGTTGGGTCTAAATTCCATTTAAGGAGAGAGAGGGGAGGAGGTTTACATAAATGAATTGTACCATTATAGGTTTTTTTTTTTTTTTTTTGGTAGGCTGTTGAAGAGCTAAGACTCAAGATTGCACATAAAATCATCACGGTAAATATACTAATCTCTTAGCTTTGTCCTATATTCTTTGTGTATCTTGTGCCTTGGACATGAAGTGATTAGGATAAGGTTTACTTCTGAACATTTTAATAGTGCATATTTTTTTCAATTATACATTACACTATTTTGGATTTTAAGTCATAAAATGCAATAATTAGTAATCTTTCTCATGTAAGCTATGCAAGAGAGCCTTCTCCATATGAAAGAAAATGCATTAGTTAGTAGTTTTCAAATATTTTCAATACAAATGTAACTTTATATGCTGTTGTTGGTTTTTGAATTTTTTATATTTTCCTTCATGCAATTATTTTAACCTTATTACATTAGAAAATGTTAAGTGGTGACATGTAGATCCATTTTAGACAAACAATTAACGGTTGCAATTGTTGAGTCAATGAATGTATGCACTAACTCTCATCAAAAAGTGAATCGTTGTTGTTGCATTCTAAATAAATCTTTTATTTATGGAGGAGCTCAAGAAGATTAACATGAACGAGCTATCAAATCACTAAATGCTTATGTTCCAAAAACTCAATAAATTGCAATGAGGATTACTAATGGCTCTTAAGGAAGAAAGCGAACATGAAATAGAAAGAAGAGCTAGTTGCTACAATGATCTTAGAGGAGGAGTTAGAGATGGAAATTGAGAAACTAAAAGAGTAGATCTTAAAATCCAAGAGCTCATCAAGTGAACCCTTTGAGTCTACTCTAGATAAGATAATTAAGAACTCATAAGGGAGGTAGATCATGAATGCTCTTAGGTTGTTAAAGCCATGATCTAGAAGATAGGTTGGTAAGAGAACATTTTTCAAAATCAAAATGATAGGGTTAATCATTAATCTTGTTCCGATGGGTGAAATTAACAAAGCTTGTAGTTGAGTTCGACGAAGGCTTATTAGGAGACCCTAACTATAAGGAAAGGTTTTAAGTATTTGATTCATTAAGAGGACTTGTTAGATTGTGGAAAAAAAATTTGTAAATATTTTGTAGTGGCAATTTAATGTTGCTTTGATGGCAACAATGAAAGTCGCATTGATTTTGTTTTGTTCTTATGAGATATTATCTTCATTTTGTCTTTGGTTATGGGTTTTGGTTTATTAGTTGATTTATATAAGATATGATTATTTCAACAATTTATACATATTTTCAAGTTGTATTATTTATAACTAAATGTGGTTGCATTTATATAAGTCAATGAAAAAAAAATTGGACTCTTTTAAGGTAGGTATAGTACCTCAATGGATTTGGGAAAAAAAAAATCATATAATGTTCTACTAGGACGATTAAAGCTTTATTTATGTTGCTAATATCTACTGTCAAAGGACCTTACAAGGCAGTTAGAGCCACTTCAATAGAGCTTTGTAAGAAGCTAATTGATAGCTTTTTTAGGGCAGTTTTAATTTCCTTAATAGCTCAATATGAGGGCACTAAGTTTTTTTAGGCAGCTGTACCCGCCCTAAAGATCTTTTGCAGCACCCCACATATAAGGCGTATGTTTTGATTGCCTTAATAGCTAAACTGCCCCATTAGGTCTCCCGTAAAGGCACTTTTAACCACCCTATAAAGTCATATTTGTTGTAGGGTGGGATAAAATTTTGACATTTTATCCAATCTATCAACCTAATTTTTGTTCAATCACCAAGCAAATTTACAAATTAAACATAAGATAAATCTTTTTTGTCAAGTCTAGTACTACGAAAATTACGTAACCAAACATTACCTTTAGTTATGTACAAGCTAATGTGGCCAAATTGCTTATGATTGTGGATTGTAGTCACGTCAACATTCTTAATAACTACATATAAATATCATAACTATGTATACATTAATTGTCTTAAATAGCAAAGAAATAATAATATTAAAAAAATATTTAATAAAATGCTAAATTTTTTTAAGTCCTAATTTTACACACACACCTACTACAAATATAAATTAATTAAACAAATAAAAATTAAAAAGAAAGAAAGAAAAGCTAGAAAATTAAAAAATATAAAAAGCTTTCAACCATCTCCGCCTTAAGGTGATTAAAGCAACACAATAAGCAACAATTGGGTTGCAAATTCACTTCATGGTGAGTTTTGCAACCCACTAAGAGTGATGGAGGTAATTTTTTTTTTTTATGATAAAATGAATGCCTAACATCATTTTTAAACCATATACTAAATTCAAGGTGGACCTCCTTTAAAAAATAAGACAAAATACTCACTTTGAAGTCTCTCAACTCTCATGTGTTTAGAGTCGATGTTCGAGATATAGTTTAACTCTCTTCATATTAAATTTGTTCAAATAATGGGTAACCTTTTCTTACGAAAACAAATCACACCTCAAAATTCCCTCTTTTCATGTCAACTATTTGAATGCCTCATTCTTATTCTACCAACTTCTTCATCAAAACCCCTTAACTGGGATGGGCCTTATGGCCCTTGCCCTTGAGTTAATCCAATGATCTAGCCTTATCTTAGCCCTTTTGAAAATTTCTCCAAACTTAATTGACCCTTAGACTTAGGCTTGTTTAGCTTATTAGTTGATTAATTCATAATGGAGATAGACTTTGCATTTAGTTTTAGGGTTTGTGCAAGGTGGTAGCTTTGTGAAGTAAATAAGTATTGTGTTTAAGGTCTTTTAGGCTTAGGGTGAGTTAAAGTAGGTTACCCTTATGAGGTTAGTCAACATTATGATTGTAATTTGGAGTAGGTAGAAAAGACTTTAAATGTAGTTGATAGGCTATGTTTAGATCCTTTTAGCTTAAAGTGGGCTAAGATGTGTAAGAAAGTCAAGTAAGGTGTTTCTTCAGTCTTCTTGGTTTAAGGGTTGTGTTTTGCAAATTTAAGCAAGAGAAAAAGACTAAAAATTAAGCGTTTAGGCCACAATTGGTGGTTGGGTAGGTAGTAGCTAGGAGAAAACTATAATTAGTATTAAAGAATAGAATGAAGGCATAGTGGGTGTTATCTAGAGGCATGGGACTCACCAATAATATATTTTGTGTAGACTATAATCGTTAGAGTAAAATTTAGGCAGGGAACTCCATATGAGACTACTTATGGATTTGGCTTTGCTTTTAGAGATGTGGTGGTCTAACTACCCTAATTAACCCTCAATTATCCATTGTAGTAAGATTCAGACTCTTTTATTCCTTGTTACAAGTTTATAGAGTCAGTAGTTACTTGATTTTTCAGGACATCAAATTGTATTGCTTGTTTAAACTTAAATTATATTATAATGAAGCATGGTTATTGCATTAATACTATTAGTTACATATGCAAGTGGCATCGTATGTGTGTGTGTTTGTGTAGCTTCTACTGTACTAATTTCACTACAACTCACTCCTCCTTTTTAATTTTTAGGTGTGGTATGTGTCACGCCCCGAAGCGGTAGAGTCATAACAGCCCCACCGTATAAACCATTCTAAGATAGAAGTTGGCCTCACAACCGCTATCTTAGACCTGATCTATACAAGGCGTCCACAACTGACCCGCTTTGAAGTAGACAGTTTGTAATTTAAATAAATCATTTACCTATAAAAGTGAGGAATTATATATATATGTTATCATTCAATTATTGCAATTAAAGTTTACAACATTTCTCTATAGTATATTCCCTAGTTATTACATCATTCAGAAATGAAAAATAAGTCTAAAATAAATACTTAGACCTTAAAAGTATGTGTTTATTCTTCAATGTTTTTCCTCACTCCCTAGGATCCAGTAGTTGCTAGCTTCAAAGTAATTGGTTGCCGCTTCTTAGCCAGCACCTGCACGACGTCTATAGGGATGTGAGCAACCACAGCTCAGTAAGTTAGGACGGAGGACTTAAAACTATACCATACACACAACAAGGTTTTCAATCACTTATTAGGTACAATGCATGTGTAAGCAAATGCCATCGCACGACGTTGTCCGACCCGTTGTGAGATTAGAGAAATTGCGCCCGCTCTAATCCGGGTTGAGGAGTTGCGGTTAATGCAACAGCTCACTACCAAACCCAGGCTTGTGTAATAGAGACCTTGCTCCTCCTACGACTACCTTCGAACCACTGCCTTCACCCTCGCCGCAACCTCCTCTCTTGTCACTTAGTTCGACTAAGGATGAAGAAGGGACCATTTTGCAATCCTACGCTATCCCTTCCGAAGGGGTTGGTATTTGGCCGAAGAGTCCTAAGTTCCCCTAACGGGTTGCCATGCATGTCCGATTATGATTACTGGTCGGATATTTAATTAAGTCCAGTTTAGGGTGATCAATCCTTTCATACAATTCATACAATACATGCCAGAGCAACAAACAGAATCATAGCATCACCCATAATCAAGCACATGCGCACATTCAACTATCTAACAAGCACAACCAAGCATAATCTTAAGTCTCCAAAAATACAGCATCATATTAATCCCAACTTACCTCGACTCCTCGCTCATTCACTTGAGGTCCGATTTGCTCAAGCCATCGCCGTTCATCCCTATAACACAAACGTGATTTCAGTTTTTCGTATAACTATTATAGGTTCATTTTATCCTAAAACGCTTATCGTTATGTTTTGTGTAGGGTTTAATATACCAAATTATTTAGGTTTTAAGTCTTTTACAATATTCTAGGTTTGGGGTTAGGTTCGGGTTCGGTTTCCGCATCAATTCCTAAATTAGATTCTAGTTCGATTTCTAGGTACTGTTTTGTACCCAAACTCTAGAAATTCGTTTCAACTCATAATATGAAACTAGTCACATTATTTCTAGATATCCTAAATACGATCATTACCCCTAATTAGTATTTTATTTTACCTAGTACACTTAAATCCTTTTTAGTGTACCGAATTCACTCCTAATGTAAGAAATTTTTACATTTTTCATATAATTACATAAATTCAAGTTTCCTATCAGATTTATTGTACATTTTTATTATTCTCAAAATATCAATTTTTATTATAATATTTTCTATTTATTATATTTCTAAAAATTACATATTATATATTATTACCTTTTATGTACATAATGAACTTCTAATATTTCTATCACTTTAATTACCATCCCTAAACATCAATTATCATTTCAAAATGTCTAAATTCATCCTAAATCATATTTTACTCCTAATTTCCCTAATTTACAAAATTAACTTAAAGTTAACTATTTTTCCTATTAATCATTTACTACATAATTAACCTAATAATTACATCTAACACCCTAAATGCTACATGTATCATACTCCATCAGATTTCCACATCCTAAAACATCTACTTATTCACTAAGTCAGTAATTAATAATTTAATTACTTAATTAATCTTAAATTACCCATTTTATGCCTCATTTTAGGGCCTAAAAATTATCTAAAAATTTTGAAAATTAATTTTTAAAAAATGGATTCATAGCACTATTCTATATCACATGAGCATCCTACAGAAAAAATTTGAGCTCCAAACTACACTCTTAAGGTAATTTATTTCTAAACCAAAATGTGCTCGGTTTTGTATGATTTCTTAAGGACCCTATATTACGGGATATGTTTTCATCAAAATAATATTTTTTCTACAAAATACATACAAAAATATCCTAGAATAACAAAATTCATAATTTTATAATCATATTTACTATTTTTACAAAATTACATAAGAATCGGGCTGGAAATCGAACTAACCGATTTGGGTGGCTCCGGCCACCGCGGGCCGCCATGGCCTTGTCAGTCGACTTGGGCGCTGCCACCACCGTGTGGTGGTGGTGGCCGTCCACTCCCAGCTCCTCGTCTGGTGTGGGTTCCTTTTGAAAGCTCTAATTGCACAGTTTTTCTAATTTTTTTTCTAAATCGAATTTTTCTCTCAATTTTCGTCTCTCTCTATTTTTCTCTTATTTGTAACTATCCAAATGAGCTTCTGAATTTTTCCTGCTATTTATAGGGCTTTATAGGATTTATTATGCATTAAATGGGACAAGATAATTGTCTTATCCCTTGATTTTTGGCTTTTATGTTGGCTTATTCTAATTGGCCGAATTTTTTCTCATTTTTCCCAGCTGCCACAACCCAATTCTGGATGATTCATGATTTTTCTTGATTTTTCCTTAATTAATTATGAATTTTCTTTAAGCATTTGGTATTATTTTAGCACATTTCGCGTATTTTAAGTAATTACGCATATTTATACTTACATGTAAGTTCATATATAGTACAAATAAATATTCTTAAATATTATTTAAGTTATTCTATTATTTTTAGTATACATATAATCTATCTCTAGTAATTTATTAGTTATTAGATTACATTTTTTACCTTTTTCAGTAATTAGCAATTATTATGCTTAAAATTTGAAAATTTTATAGTCTCTTATTTTATTACTTATTTTCTTAAATTTAAGTTTACGGGGTCATTTTTACTAATATTCTTCTCAATAGTTTATAATTTGGGTTTGATCAGATCTTTTAACCGATCGCCTTAAACCTTAGGTTCTAAGTTCAATCCTACGGTTACTTGGTTTAACTTTGGGGCTTACAGTGTGTTTGTAGATGACCTACTTACTTCACTTAGTTATTACTTCTAATTAGGTTAAAGATGACACTATATACTTAATATAAACCTATTATCTATTTAGCTATTTGACTCTTGTTAGTGAACTTATATACTTGGTCTTTGTTAATATTTTAATTAACTAATTTCTTTTGAATAAAATATTTTCTTTAAATAAAATTTAAAGAACGATTTCAAAAAATTAAAATTAGATAAGGATTGGTGTTTGGGGTTTTTTTTTTTTTTCCTTTTGTCTAAGCCACTCTTTTATAACATTAATATTCCATAATAATAGATAATATGGAATAAAATATTAATATTATAAAAGGGGCATTTGTGCCTAAAAAAAAAGGCCAAAATATCATAGGTTTAAGTAGATCTAGGAAAAAAAGAAAAAAAGAAAGGTATATGAGTTTTATTGATATTACAAATTGTGATACCCTAAGTCTTGAGTCACTAAATTAAGGCTTGGATCAATGTTGCTTGAATTGGACCAAATGTTATAATGAGGTCATAAAAGTTAGTTAAAATGATCATTTGGAGTTCATCTCATAATTTATACTATATGAATGAAATAATTCTATCAAGAACTAGAATACTTGTTTGAATTATTAATTATCAGAAATTATACTATGAGATATCGATACATAGTGAGGTGTTAAACATAATCTAATTAACTTATAAATATTCACTAATGAAGGTTTATTATTTAAAATGATGATAGGTTAAATGTGCATTATGTATATAAGTATGTCGACTAAGTAATTTAACTAGAAAAGAAACTATAACAAATGAGTAGAAATATATAAACTTCAAGTTTGTTTGAAAAATTAATAATAGATAATAACAAATAAACAAACTTAAGCATGTTGGATCCACTTATGTATGTGTATCTTAGTCAATAAGGACCATTAACATACAAAAACATCATTATAGCAATAGCAAAGAAGAGAGAAGAGGATTATTAGTTTAGGAACCTAGAAAATACACGAGAGGATTTTCTATATTACCTACCAAACTACAACTAGCCTATATTCCTATAGCAATTTCCAGAACATTTCATCCATGTAACTTGGGAAAACAACTAGAGATGGGTTAAAGGTGTAATTGAAGGGATTACTGAAGGAAATTGATAAAGGAAATTAAGGGAAACATCACCATTTCTAACCAATTTAACAACCAATACTCTCTAAAAGCTTTCAACAACAATCAACCCAACTCAAGTAGATTTTCTTAGAAATCTTATGCATGCAATAACAAAAAGGATAACAAGAAAGAGATAAGGTGAATTGAAGGTATGAGGTAGCTCATTGGTGGTTTAAGAGGTTCAAGATGCCTTGACATCAAACCATTTGGATGGCTAAAGGTAGAGTTAGTGTTTGATCCAGTTAACATAGGGGTGGTTGGAGCTTCACACACCGGTGAGTATTGGTTTTTGGTTTGAATTTGCTTATTTTTGTAAAAATACTAAATAGCCTTGGAATTATAGGAAAATGTATTCTTGAATAATTTTTAATGTAGCTATTTGAGTTAGTATTTTTAGTTTTTTGAAATTTGTAAAGATTATAATTGCTCCATAAGAAATCATTATGTTTGGAACCAAATTTGGAATTACATTTGAAACCCTTATTAACAAAGTTTCGGCTTGAATTTTTATACCCAGAATCTATACATCTTATATTAGCTTTAGATACTGATATCCCTAATTTTAAGGCACCTACAATATTTATTTTGGTTATTTTCCAGTTCTACCCTATTTTAATAACACATGAAATTTACTTCCTTAAAGATTTGTTTGTTGAATTCAAGTTGTCAGGATTTTAGGTGTTTAAGGATATATTAGGAATCCCCCATTCTGATTTTGGTGGTTGACTTAATTAATTAGGTGAAAATTTAGTTAATCATACATCAACTTTGCAAAGTATGGATAATCATTACAACCATTTAAAAGATTGCATGATATTAATTTAATGCCTACTAAAGTATATGTTTGCCGACTGGATTTGGTTTGAAGTGTATTTGGTGGTACATAATTGATTTAAAAATCATATCGACTTAGCATAGACTGTTACATGAGTATATAACATAAAAGGGCAAGTTGACATCATTAAAAAAGAAAGACTAAGTAAATTGTTAAATATGATCAAACCATATCTTAACTAAAGCTGTAAGGGGGGTAGATTATGTAAGTTAGGCCGCATAATCTAAAAAAAAAAAAAAAAACTAGTTCGGCTAAGAGATTTTTAACTTGCTTAAAAGTAAGCCACCTCACTTAACCTACAAGTCAAAAGGGAGTAACCAATTGCGAATCGGATTGGCCCATGAATCCATAACCAAAAATTAAAAAAAAAAAAAAAAGGGGACACATCATGCATAGTAGCATAAGTGAGGTGAGGTAAATTCAAGTTCAATTTTCACAAAGTTAAAAAGGTAATAATGAAAAGATACCAAGTTGAATTAGCATCTAATAAGAAGAAGAAGAAGAAGAATAAGAATAATTTTTTAAGGAAAACAAGGAAATGATGATAATGATATTATGATTTTGATGCAAGCAATATTTGAAAGCAAAGAATAGCATAGATTTGTTTCTAGAAGTAATTTCTTCTTTGATAATTGCTTAAGCTGTAGTGATATATCAAAACCATGTCTCCTCATAGCTATTGAACTTCACTAGTCAACCAAGTGGATTATGTTATATAATAATATAATCCTTATTATCAAACTTCACCAATCTAGTAAAAAAATTTCACAATTTTATTTGCTAATAAAACCATTATCATATCCCGACATAGCATAAGATATGCCATCACATAGGTAAACCTATTATAAATAGACATAAATTTAGCAAAAGACCACTTTGTTGTATATTCAGTGCTTAAAAAAGACTTTAGCTCTAGCCTTTAGATAACAAATATGTACAATATTTACAAGTCTCAAAAACTTCATAAGCTATAAGTTTGTCTCTATAACTAAACTTCCAAAATAGCTAACTCTAACTAGTGCTCTCAAAAGTCTACCTAGATGTTAACAGCGCCCCAAAATCTGCTTCTTAACTTGATGACTTTAACTACTGTTAACTTGAGTGAGAGTAGAAAACAAGTACCTATATAACAAAGCACATAGCAAAGGCATATAGATATCATATTAAGTTAATACCCAACTAGTAAATAAGATAATGCAAATCGTATGTCATATTAATGCATGTGACATGCATCGGTATTAATATCCTAGCTAGCCTAGCAACTCATCCAATTTAGTCGACTTCAAATTCAGCCATCTGGATAACTTATCTAGGAACCTAACAAATATTTCAGGTTAGCAAAACTACAAAGTGTAGTTGAGTTTTGGTTAATGCAAAACTATATATACAAAAACTTAGCTTTATAAACATATCCTACTAAAATCATAAGTTTCAAAAAACTTACCCATAGGTCCTTTTCGTACCATGCCATGAGTGCATCAACAAATTCTCAATAAATACCAAATACAACAACAAACCTTATCAAATTTCATCATGTTTCTATTTTAGCTTCTAATTTAGCCTCTAATCTACACACTCATTATATTTTGCATAAATCTCCATAAGTTTTACCCACTACCAAATTCATAGTATATCTCATAACCCATTTCTAACATTAGATACAGTGTATATCACTTAACGCATTTCCAACATTAGATACATAGAGCATAGCATGACAGAGTACTTTACACTACAAATTTAATTAATATTTAGGCAACAATCACAATCACTTGCAAGAACACTTACTATCTACTAAGTAGACATAAATGTATTCCCTATATATACAAATCCACTTACCTAGCTAGCGATACGTTTCCAAACTTACTCGATAGCATCAACTTCCTCTTCTACAACTTCACCTAACAAGAGTAAGTACTTCTAAGGTCAATTGTAGCTCATGTGTGTATACATTTTTATGTTAAATTTTTGCTTGTTGGTTATTAGTTCACTTTAAGCTGTTTTTTACTTAATCTATTATTTTGCTTCTAATTTAGCTTTTGAAATAGCTTTTGAATTACTCTTTGATTTGACCTAATTTTTAAAATTCTCAACTAGTTACTTACTTAACTTCTATCTTCAATTTATCAGCTAAAATCCTCGGTTTTACACCTAGCTTAGTCATCTAAGTTCTATTTATATAAAAATACTTGAGTGTTCTAGTTCTGATTTAGCTTTTGATTCGCCTAAACTACGATACTCATTTACAATATTTCCATTTTTGAAATAAACCAAACTGAGACCAATAAAGTTTTATTTAAGCACCACAGTAGCTAGAACTTCTTCATATTACAATATTAACTATAACAATTTACCCAATATTATCATATTTGGCAAAATATGTACAAGTAATAAGAAAATATGTAGTACTTAGTATTTGTACCCCATCAAAACCTTGAAAAGTGTATTATACTCAAAAGATAATAATGATTATATCCTAGTCATGTAAAACACTAAAATAGCATATTATATAATATACTATTTCAATAAAAATTCATTGGAACAAGTCATGTTCTTAAGCAAGTACCTTAAATTAATGTTATTTCAATAAAATAAAATTACCACATTAAATTATTTTTAAAATAACATAGGGAAATCAAATTTCACAATTTTCTAAGCTAATTTGATATTTTTAGAAAATAAAACAAAATTAGATGGAAAATTATCATGCATCGGCGCATGGCAGTCTGGCCACAATCTAGCCACCTAAGCTTGTCAGTAGAGCTTATCTACACCTTAAAAGCTTAAATTCCAAAGCTCATGTTGTCAATTTGTTGATTGATATATGAACTCGAATTCCCTTGTTTTTATCCAATTTTTGCTCTATTTTCTTAAATTTGCATATTAGTTTTCTAGAGACCATTTTTTATGATTGAGTGACTAAAAATAACCAAGAAGGAAGGGTGATTCTTCTTATATAGATTCCAAGTCAATGGAGTTGAGGTAACGTGGTCCAAGTATCATTTTAGGTAATGTTTTAATATATTTTTGGTTAATTGGCTTTATTTTACTTTTGCAAACTCAAATTCCATACTCTTACTGAATTTGTGAGGTGCCATGCCTAATTCCATGCTATCTGGGTGTTTTTGTTATTTTTATATAATTTTTTTTATCAATTAAACATAATTTTTAGAAATTATTTAGTATATTTAATAATATATTTACATATCGGGTATATAATGTATATATTACATAACTATATAATCACATTATATCCTATTTGACCCCTAAATATTGTCTTCATAATTTAAATAATTTATTTCTAACGGCTCGCTACATTTTAAGGTTCAAACGTTGAGTTCTCGATAATTAATAAATATACTTAATAAAAATATGTTTTATTGAAATTAAATATTTTATTTGCTTTATTTTGAGAAATTGACCTTACTAGTTCTCTTTGTCTCACTTTTATGACATTATATTAGAGTTTGGCTTAAATTGGACAAAATTGTCCAAAAGCCCTAAATCATTTTCAACGTTCTAACTCATATTGGTTCGTTTAGCAATTAGCATACTTAAGTAGTAAAGTCTCACAACTGTAAATCATTGGATTATTAATTGATATTTCTATCAACTACTAATTTATTATGTACCCTAATCATCATTTCTTATTTTTCTAATTTTTAAATATTAATAAATAATTTTCATAATAAATTAAAATTCACTTGATTCTTACTAAAATTGAATGATAAACTTCAATGCTAAATCAATAAGTATTATAACACCCCAAAAGGGGCCTTGGCAGTTTTACATAAAATCTTCATATCGTATGCGTGCTTATGATATAAAGATCGCCTTATAGGTAAAAAGTCATAAGACTTTAGCTAGCAAGTTTCTCATCTTACTTAATCTTTTTACATACATCTACTTAACTATATATATATATAGCCATAAGTAATTCAATAATCCATAATCACTAGAATCGGAGAGAGTTAGAATTACTTACTAAATAATAAGAAAGAGTATTTAAATTCTGATAATCATAAAGTTACTAGACACTTTAAAAGTTCAATTCAATTATCATACGTACTTTTCTAAACTCATTATTATACTCTCTCAACCTAATGGAGTACTCTACACTTGAATCTTAGCCTAGCCCCAGCTTTGTAAGACTTACAAAATAAATTGTTATGAGGCAAGCTACATCTAACTTACTGAATAACCTTCCTCCTTTAACATCAAACAATAACAAGCAAGTTATTTATCTAACTTATGAATGCATGTACAAGCATATGCAACATAAAAAGTGTATACAATCAATTAGTAAGTGCATACAATCTGGTTTTGCATCCACCATTGCCTAGGTTAGGAAGAATTTTGGTACGTCAAGGCTCAGGTCTTTACATCTATCGTCCAAACAAATACTATCTCCTCTTGGTAGACCTAAAGCAATGGATACGGCTCGAGCCTAAGTAGAGGGCGGCAGTCCATAGAGTTGAGTAGATCCTAAAGGTCAAGACAAAAACATGTCATACAAGTACATGATACGATACAATAATAGCATATCACAATAATGGATCCAACATGAGTGATCTCTTACTCTATTATATAGTGCTAATGCCCTTTGGTAATAATACAAAAGTATGCAATAGATGACCAATTTATTTAAAGGTTGGATAATTATTAATCCGCTTTACAGGTGACCAATTAATATATATAACAAACACTTCAAAGTCCTATTAGCTAATGCAATGACTAATTCATTTGTTTGATATATTATAGTATTTTAGCATATAAGTACAACCAATACAAGCACATGCAAATTCCCCAATTCCTTAAGCATAACGGTTTTTCGTAGATATAATTAATTAGTATACTACACTATAAACAAATACAAGATAAGATAGGGGTTGATAAATTCACTCAACCATAGCATCTAGTAGTCCTAGTAATCATAAGTTGAGTTGATCCTTAGGTCTACATTAATTGAAGATTATAATTAAGGTATATAAACGTTATGTCCTAAACTACCTAGTTGCTCCATCTTGTCCTAAACTTCCCGTTTTTACTATTTTAGTATTTTGGCCATAACTTCTATCATTTTCGAGTGTTCTTTCATTTGGTGAAGTCTTTTTAAGGTGTTTAGACTTATAAGAATTCGATTTAGGTCGAATAAATTCATTGGTCAAAAGTGTTAGTTTGACTACTTTAGGGGGCTTTAGCCTAATTTTGGACTTTGGGCTTAATTTTAGGTATTGAGCCTTACACTTGACCTTTTGGGAATTTATTTAAGTATTTTAAGTTTATGTCCAAATTTCATAAGTTTTAATTTGGGCCTTAATGTACTCTCGTGAGCTTAAATTGGCCTTTTTTACTAGTTTAAGGCCTTAGCTTACTAAGAAGCCCATAGGATGATATTTTTAATGGGCTTTTGGACTTAATATGCCTTTTATATTTTATTTTATAATCCTTTTAATTTAGAGATTAGATTTGGTTACTAAGTTATTGAGCTTTATTCTTTGTTCTTTTAGGATTATTTTTCATTTTATGGCCTTAAGCCCAATTCCACTTGTTATTTTGAGCCTAAGCTTACTAAAGGCCTTAAGTTTGGTCTATTTAGACTAAAGTTTCAGATCTGTTTTTTTTTTTTTTATTAATGGGGCTCTTGATACTATTATTAAGTCACTAATCACCAACTAAGCTAGTTTAGGCCACGAATTCATTTTTACCTTACTTAACTTGGTTAATTACATCCTAAATCATACTTAATACTAATTAATCATATCATTACACTAATTAATCAAAATTCATAACTTATTAAATCCATCTATAGTGGTGGCCAAGTAGGGGTTTTTTAGGGTTTTTCCAACTTCATCCATCCAACACTTATTTTAGTGTATTCTCCTTATTGTTAATCACATTTCTACTTGTTTTAAGTTAATAATATCACATAACATGGTGAAAAACAAGATTGATACATATCAAGGAGGGGGCAGCATGCAAAGGAAGTTGGGATTCTTGGTGTTTTCTCAACATTTTTTCAAGTTATCTATATAGAACTATCTTTTATACTTCTAGAATGTAATTACCAAATTAGTTAAGTGTATGAATGAATGTGTAATTATATGGCTCTAAAATGACATATACATGATTATAACATGTTTATCTAGCATTTCTAATCTTAAACTCTCAAGATATCATAGCTATAACTAGTGTAAATAAAAAACTTAAATTGGGTGAGTTTTACCTTAGAGTGGTCTACATGAATTCCAACTTTCTTAGCCAAAAACAAAGTTGAAAAGTGCTCCTTTAGAGGTAAGGGTTCGTTGGCAAGAAACTAAAGGATTAGGTGGTTCAAATGGTGGTGGCCGTTTGTGATTTGGAGCCATGGAGTGGTGGTAATCTCAAAAGGCATCGATGTGCATAGGGTGGTCCGATAGCTTTGTCTATTTTCTTCCCTTTTTCCTTTAGTTTTTGTTTAGGTTTCTTGAGAGTGTTTCTTAGAGTAAAGAATGAGGTTAAGTAAAGATCTTATTGGGATGAAATGGCAAATATTGAAGGTAGATTAAGGGAGACAAGAGGTGGTTATTTTGGGATAAGGTATGTGGTCCCCTTTCTATACTATTATACCTTGTTTGTTTTTTGCCAAATAAGAGGGGATTTATCTCCTAAAGGACAAGTGTCCTTTGATGTCCAATTAATTCTTTTTCCTTTGTTTTTAATTGAGTTTGACTTGTTATGAATTAAGATATAATGAGAGTTGGTAGATGCATTAAAAAGTAATTAAGTTAATCAATCACGATTATACTTAATTAAGCAATTTAGGCCTAATTAGGGCGTATCTAAGGTCTTGCCATATTTTTTCACTTTAATTAAGTTCATTGACCTATATTACTTCATTTGTTAGAGTCCTTTATTATTCAGGATCAATTAAAGTTTTCAAACCGTATATTAGACTAGCAATTCAAGGTTTCCAATCAATTAGAGAAATTATTTGCGATTAGCGAATATTTTAGGGATATTATTAGGGTTTATTAATTGAATTAGGGGTTTGGACTTATAATTAAGGTTTTAGTTAGTCTATTGATATTTTCCAACCGTTTTAAAGTTTCCTGCGTATTAGGGTTTTTAGAATTTTACGTGTATGATTAGGGTTTCGGGTTTTTACTCTCTTTAGGGTTTTTTGACTTATTATTTAGAGTTTATGGCTTATTATTTAGGGTTTAGTTGTTTTCTTTAGGGATTTTATTATTATGTTTTTTATTATTATATCTTGAGTAGTTTTAGGGATTATGTATTAACTCCTGTATCCAACTTCGAGTTCGAATTTAAAAGTTTGTAGGGTTCATATTGTCTCCCCCCAAGTATAATGCTAGTATTGTTAAGGAGATATTTTTATATAATTACTTTGGTTTCATATGATTAATCACTCTTGACTTGTAGTTAATTATGATGAAAAACTCGATTAGCAGATTAAGGTGTAATTTAATTTCTTAATCTTAATTATTGGTATATTTGACACTAACTAGGTGCAAGTTAAGGCTTAATATGTCAAATTAAGTTGGTTAAGCCCATTGAGTCTTGTTTAATTAGTTTAAGGAATTAGACAATTATTGCTATTCAGGTACGTTTTAGACAATATATTAAGGTTTTAGGGCAATAAAGCAATTAGTCCCCGATAAGAGAATAGTTTCATTATTTAATTAGAGAACAAGAGTTAGATTAGGGTTTTCAACACTAGATTAAGGTTTTATAATCCTTTCTAAGGTTCATGCATATTAAGGTTCTAAATAGGGTTTTTAGGTTCAAAGGTTCATTTAAAGGTTATAGTATTCATTTTAGAGTTTTGAATTCATTGTTAGGGTTATCTATATCAATATTCATTTTTGGCTTAGTTTACCTTTTATCGGTTTTATGGAGCTCTCATTAAGCTAACCTTAGAAGTTAACATTAGTTATTGGTATTTGTTTATAAGAATTTAAGGCTTATAATTATAGGGGTCAAACTAAGGTCGAGATTACCATCTAGAATTTTAGTCTTTTGCATTAGAGTTTTTGGATGTAGTTTCTCAAGTTCAAAGTTTGTTATCTTATCAACATTAAGAGTATCTTTCAAGAAATCTTAGGGTTAGGAAATGATGAGTTAATATGATTTGATTAACTACTTACTCATGTGTTGTGATATTGGTATTACTTGTGTTATTGCTTATCAATCTACTCTCATTCAGCTTATAATAAGTTGAGGGGATAAGTTATCTTATCCTTAGGTTAAGGATGAGTTAGACAGGGCATCGCATCATAAAGGTAAGAAGACTTCAAAGTGTTAGTAAGAGATGGGTTTCTTTGAAGAAGACATTAGTTGTAAGATACAATTCACAATCTTAGAAGTAGTTCTTCAAGGTAAACTATGGTGTTATATTACAAAGGAGTTAATATAGCAATTGTAATCATAATGTGTAATTGTGAAGGAATTATATCTTGTACAAGAATGTATAATTATGATATTATGTGTATTGCTCACTATAGTACAGATTTCAGCTGTTATTATTAGATTGAATAAGAAATGATTTAGATTTAAATGTTTTATTAAGTAGAAAAGTAGATTGAATATAGGTTTTGTTTTATCCCCACTTAGGAATGACGTAATGAACCTATCCTCAAGTACCAAAAATTTTGAAAAAAACTTTCAAGCAGATGCATAAAATATGGGGTGTTATTTTTAATAGTGCTTAATTCCTCATAACATGGTTCCTTCCAATACCTTACAACTAATTTCGTTGTGGAAAGGGTAATTTATAAGTTTATCATGGTTAAGGATTTTTCAATGCACTAGGACATTTTTCAACGTTGGAAGAGATTTCTTCATTGTTTTGCTATTTCAATGCATATTAAGTAGGGGTGAGCACGGTTCAGTTCGATACGGTTCACTCCCCCTTACTTAACCGAATCTAATATAATGGTTCAGTTCTTTTTTTTTTTTTTTTAATTGAACCTAACTATATGATTCAGTTCGTAAATTTTTTGAATCTAATTAAAACCGGTTCAATTCGATTCGAATTATCTATGTCAAATTTTTGCCAAATATGTTTATTTCCGATAACATATTTTCTTTTCTATTAAACTTTGATATATTTCCAATAAATTTTTTATATATTTATTATGTATAATGATATTTAATAAAAAGTTATACAAAATCTTAACAAACTTAACTTGATTGAACAAGGATAAGAGATTTTTTCTAATGAATAAATAACGAGGAGGGAGAAATAGATCTATCTATCAAAAAGCAATACAAAGAAAACAAAAGAGGCACATTAACGACAAAAAAAAAAAAAAATGAGAGACACGAAAAAAGTATCAAGATGAGACTCTTGATTTGAAAACATATAAGAAAATGATAATTTAAAAATGAAAAATTTCTACATGTAAAATTTCTAATGGAAATCACTCAACTTAATCTCAATAATTTACTCAAAAATAAGATAAAGAAGAAGATATGAAAAATTTGATGAAATCTATAAGACCCTATAAATTAGTAATTAGGATATTAGTACCTAAATTAAGCCATCCACAAGTGTTCTTTGAATAAGCTTGCAAGTAGTCAAGACGACCTCATAAAAGTTTATTGGTAAAAATAAGGAATGTAAATGAATGAATTTCATTATATTATAATATAAAATAACGACTTAGATTGTTATTTATCAATAACTTATATATCAAGATCCAACATATGATGAAAAAATAGAAAAAGACAAAAAAAATTTCATATTGAAATGGCCACATGTAGTAATTGACTTTGTAATGTGAAATGGTGGTAAATTGAGAAGTGAACAAATACACATTTACTTAAGAAATNCTATATATATATCATTATCGCTTATTAAGATAACTTGGATACAAGATGGAGAAGCCAATCTCCACCGCCCATAAAACTTATAAAAGGATCTTGTATCCATAATTTTTAAGCATCTAATTATTTAAGAATTAAAATGAAACACCAAGGAGTTGGAATGGAAATATAGTTCTGTACCTTCACAATTATTGTCATCTACTATTCAATGCGACACACTACCATTGAGAATAGCTTTAAATACCGATAGGCCACTGTTGTCATTACGATAGTATCGGGAGACATTCTTTAATTTGAGAAAGTAGAGCAAACAACCTCCTTTCTTCACCAAACTTTATTGAAAGGTACGCCATTTGTCCCATTCTATATTTTTAGTGTCAAGTTTGAAGAAATTGAATTTTAGAATTCTTACAAGTATTTGTTAAATGAAAACTCTATCTATTATATATAATCAAATGGAAACATACCTAAAGTATTACTTCCATTATATAACACATAAATGACTAGAGTAAAATGCAATATATATATATATATATAGTACTTTAAAAAAGAAGAAGAAGTTAGAAAAAGTTATATAATAATAATAAAATAGTTACACTGACTTTGATAATTATAATGTTTATACTTTATTATCGGCTAGCGATGGGGAAAAAAAAAAAGAAGAGAAAACAAAACCTTATCACTAGTTGATTGTCAATATATTACATAGTAAATGATTATAGTAATTATGAATGGAATCATGATAATGATGGTAGTAAAAAAATTGAAACTGTAATTTTCCCGTAAAGTATAAACAGATATCCTTAAGCCATATACATTATTGGCTTCATTGAATCCTTAAATTAATACTAATTTTGAAAACTTATAAAGTATAAGCCTACCTGTTGTATTCATATAGAAAACTATTAAAACTTGATTTTACATTCATGATTTTATCTTACTGGTTTCATATTAAACATAACTTTTAAGCATTTCTCCGGTAAGATATGGAACTAAAAAGCTTTCTTCGAAAAATGGAAACTTCCAAGGAAACTAATCCTATCTGAACGAGCAAGGAATAACAAGTGTAATGGGCTGAAGGTTAAATGTATTAGGATAATCTCACCTAAGTATTACATTTTGACTTTCTTCTTTATCTTGTCTAGGATCACTAAGTCAAATCTATGACTTTGTCAAAGACTTTAGTAGGGAATAATGGGCTAAAAATTGAGGTAAGTGAGATCAATACTTCACAGTATTTTTGGATATTATTTTAGAATACTTGGAGATTTTGGTTTGTATTTGCTTATGATTGTAAATAGCTGTTTGTGCGTATACAACCTTTGTGATTAAGTTTTGATTTACTGTGATATGAGCTAAGCTCCATATTATAATTATTCTGTAAATAATATTATTATACTTGAACTGTTTGAGCTTAGTTGATCACTCTAAAAATAAATTAACTCAAACTCGGCTTAACATTTAACTTGATATGCATCGTAACCTGTTAGAGGTAACAATTAGAATTCTTAAGCCAAACACGAATTCCTTTCGATGAATATAGTTGAAATGGTCATTTCCCTAACCTTAGTCGAACTAAGTAACAGGAGAGGAAGCCGTGGCAAGGTTAGGAGTCGTAGTTCGAAGGTGATCATAGGAGGAGGATGTTCTCTATTATATAAGTCTTAGTTTGGTTTTAATTTGTAAATGCGTGATATTAAGCTCCTCAACTCAGATTAGAGTAGGAGTAATTGCTCTAATCTCATAACGAACTGAATAACATCGTACGATGGTATTTGCTTATACATATTAATTAAAAACCTTATTTGTGATGTGTTGAATACATATTTCTGTCTCCACCTCACTTACTGAGCAAGTTGTTACTTATTTTCTTATAGTTGCTTTGTAGGCTCCAAATGGATTACAAGTACTTACCTAAAACCAGAACACTAGCAAACTGGGACAAGAAGTGAGGTGTAATAAGAAATAGCCAATTATTGTCCCTAGTATTAACTTTTTTAACTTTTAAGGAAAATTATATATAACTCCTTAAGGAGTTTGGTAGTTTTCAATATTCTAGTCTATATATAAAATGATACGTACTTGTAGGATTTACTACTACTCTTTATAAAGTCAAACCATAAGTTATTTTTAATAAATTATTTCAAAAAATTACTCCATAGGTTTATAACAAATAGGTATTGAATTGGATGCTTTAAATAAATAGAGCCGAATACACCTAGTGTAAAACTAACTTTAAGATAACGGTTATAAAATCAGTTTCTATTTTAAGATGGTTTACACGGTAGAACTTTGATGACTCTACCTTTTCGAAGCGTAACAAAATCTATAAAGATTGATAAAAAAAAATAATAATAATTACATGAAATTATTTTTATTTAGTAAAACTGTTCAATTTGGTTTACTTCCTCAAACCGAACTACGAATTGTTTATATAAAACTGAACCGAACCATGACTAAACGATTCGGGAAAAATAAAAAACCATTTTTTAGGTTTAGTTTGGTTTAGTTTAAGGTTTGATTTTCACAGTTTTTTTTCCTAGCCCTAATATTAAGTACCATATAATGATTTAACAACAAATAATATATTTATGTAATTTTGGAAGACAAATGAATAAATAAATTAATTTTCATATTTCATTAAATTAAGCCATATAAGTCTTATTGAAAATCCTAAAAGTGATTTCAAAGCACAAAAGTAAAATAATATTGAGCTTAGCGAAAATAAATAATGTTTTATCATGTAAATTAGTTGATCAATGAAACTTTAACTACGTATGAAGGATTCTCTAGAGAACAAAGAGTTTCTTATTTAATATTTAACATTCTTCACTATTTAAACAACTGATAAAAAGAGTTATGACTAGCCTTATTTCATAAAGGAATATGGTTTTCATCATTATTAGAAGGCTCCTTTCCTTAATAAATGGCTTACTTCACCACACAAATGTTGATTTCACCATTTTAACTCTCATTTCCATAAGATATAATTAATTTCACTATATTAGTCGTATTTTCACCATTCAAAACTTTATTTTCTCAAAATAAGCCTTATTTCACAAACTAATATGGTTTTCATCATTTGAAGGCTCATTTCACCAAAATAATACTAATTTTACCATATAAATGCTCATTTTCTCGAAATAAGGCTCATTTTACCATTATAAGCACATTTTCACCATTGAAATACTTACTTTCTAGAAGTAAGCCCTTTTTCATTATACCAATACATTTTTCACCGTTTTAAGCTCATTTTCCTAATGAATGGCTTATTTCATTAGTTAACATCAATTTCACCATTTTAATGCTCATTTCCCCAAAACATGGCTCGTTTTATTATATTAGACACATTTTCACTATTTAGAGGCTTATTTCAATACAATATTACAATGTTCACCATTTTAATAGTCATTTCCCTAATAGACGACTCATTTCATCATAGAAACATTAGTTTCACCATTTGAACTCTCATTTCTTTTAGAAAGGGCTCATTTCATCATACTAATTACATTTTAACCATTTGGAGGCTTACTTCCTCAAAGTAAGCCTCATTTCACTAAAGTAATATGGTTTTCTCCATTTGAAGACTCATTCTCCAATAGAAGGCTCATTTCATTATACAAACTTTGATTTCACCATTTCAACTCTCTTTTCATGAAAAGAAGGCTAATTTCATCGTATTAGTTGCATTATCACCATTTAAAGGCTTGTTTTCTTGAGGCAAGCATTATTTCACTAAACTAATATGGTTTTCACCACTTGAAGGCTTATTTTCCTAATGGAAGACAAATTTCACCAAATTAATGTTGATTTCATCATGTCAATGCTCATTTCCTCAAAATTAGGCGCAATTCAATATTACATGTATATTTTCACTATTCAAAGGCTTATTTTCTCAAAATAGGTCTTATTTCACTACCATTTCAAGTTCATTTCCCAATGAATGGCTCCTTTCACTATAATAACATTAATTTGACCATTTTAATGCCTATGACCTTAAAACACAACTCAATTCACCATACCAGATGTATTTTCATCATTTAAAAACTTATTTCCTTATAGTATTACAGTTTCCACCATTTCAAAATTCATTTCCCTAATAGATGACTTATTTCACTATAGAAATATCGATTTCACTATTTTAGTCTTCATTTCCTTAAGATATGTCTCATTTTCCTATACCAGTTGCATTTTTACCATTCGAAGACTTATTTCCTTAAAGTAAGCCTTATTTCACCAAAATAATATGATTTTCATCATTTAAAGAGTTATTTTACTATCCAAATGTTGATTTCACCATTTCAACCCTATTTCCCACAAAATAAGGCTCATTTTACTATATTAGTCATATTTTCACTATTTGAATGCTTATTTTATCAAAGTAAGTGTTATTTCACCATATTAATACATTTTTCACCCTTTGAAGACTAATTTCCATAGTGGAAGGCTTATTTGACCATGTTGGCATCAATTTCACCATTTCAAAGATTATTTCCTCCAAATAAGGGTTATTTCACCATACCAATAGCTTTTTCACTATTTAAAGGGTCAATTCCTCAAAACATAGGCCATTTCATCTAACTAATGCCTTTTCATCATTTGATGGCCTATCTTTTCGAATTAAGTCTTATTTCACCATACTAACACTACTTTCATCATGGGACGATATGTTATTGTTTCACCATATAAATGTTGAATCTGTAAATAGAAAACTGATTCAACCATACCAATAGCTTTTCAATGATAAAAGAACTTATAATGTTTCATCATTTCAAGTTTCAATTCCTCAAATAAACGACCATTTTATTACATAAATATATGTGTAATATATTGTAAGAATTTAATATGTCTAACTATAGAGTACGGCGTTTATATTAAAAATACATAAAAAAATTACCAAATCTATCTACACAAACTCTATATATTATAACAATATGTAAGAGATATATGTATGTATGTGCGTATGTAAAATATCCTATAGGCATACGTATAGACATATATATATATATTGTTCAAGTTTAGTAAGCTTATTGTGTCTTTTTTTTTTAAATTATCCAAATTGCGTTAAAGCTTTAATAATTTAGTTTTTAATTTTACAAAATAACCCCCAAAAGCTTAATGATCATCAATAGCTCAAAGTTATTATGGTAAAGACCAATATATGTTAAAATGGTATTTTTGTATGATTAAGCTCTACTAATCGTAAAAATTTTGATCAAAATAGTAATTTCCTAGTTATTATTGTAACTTTCATAGCTTTTTTTCCCTATTATGGAATAATTGTATCCCATTTCATTTGTCCCTTCAACATCCTATCTCTTTTTATTATTTTTTTATCAACAACCTCACTAAAACATTATTGTTGTGAAATTTAAGGAGCACTTTACTTATGTAATTCTTTTTGTCGAATAGCACTTGGTTTGTTAATAACTTTTAACATTTTATATGCTTATAAAACCTATATTGTAATCTTTTCAATCACCATTTGATATATTTCACAATATAATTTATTACTATCTAATTGTTATTCTATATGGGTATTTTCATATCTATTTTTTTAATCGATCATACTATCTCCTACCATTGGACTTTGAGGTAATTTAATTATCATTTAGAAAACGAACTTTTAATGTGTAAAAGACAATATGTCAGTATTATGATTTAATTGAATAAAAGGGCATTTGTACATGATGGAAGATATATCTATTTTATTGCATAAGAAAAAACATTTCATTGTTTATATATGATAAAAACACATAAATAATGTTAACATATAATTAGTATTATTTTCTGCAAGACCCTAGTTTTTAACTAACTATTGAGGATTCGGAGTGATAATACATCCCTAATAAACATGGGACTTAAAAAATATAACTTGGGAAATAAGGAAGTACAATAGTGTAAATAGCACGAGTTAAAGCTATTATTACACAATGTGACCATAGTCGCTTGAGATATGTAGATTTGGGGTTTCTAAGAAAAGTTCTCCAAATTGAATAAAATATTAATATAAGGTCATAAGAGTTAAAAGAAGCAACCTAGCAAAGTTTATTTTGCAAAATAAAGTAGGTAAAATATTGAATTTAATAAAAATATCACTTTATTGGTAGTAAATATTTTTATTGTAAACTTGAGGTGCTAAACCAATTTGTGGCGATATCTTAAAAATAAAATTATTTTATGTATAAAAATAATAATTTAGAGCAAATTGAAAGTAAAATAATTATATAAATATCAAGTGTAGGTCGACAAACCTGAAATTAAGGAAATAATAATATATATTACGCTAAAGTGCCTAAATTAATATCTTAATAAAGTAAAATAAAAAATAAAAACAAAAGAACATTTGAAGAGTTTATTTTGACAAGGAATGGGGCATAGCATAGTTGCATGGGACATAGAATAAAGCCTAGAGTTGCCTAATGACACATATTAATTAAGGAGAAATAGAAAAAGTGGCAATTGTCATTTGTAAATTTCACCTATCGACTAAAAGCCTTCCATAAATTCATGAGAGAAGTTGCATTTACAAGTTTGGAGAGTTTAGTGTCTCAAAAAAATTGAAGAGAGTGTAAAAAGTAGGAGAAGAAAATTAAACAAAAAATTGCAAAGAAATAATGCAAAATTAAGGTTTTTCAAGTTTAGAGGTCCTAACATAACTTGGGAGTGAATCAACACCACGTGGTAACAGTAGGTGCAACACCTAGGCCAATTGACAAATCTACCTCTCTTAGTGGTGGTTGGAAAAACTTATATCAAGTGTTCGATTTTACCTGATTTTTTTGTAAAATTCTAAAAATAATAAATGAAGCCCAAAAATTATGATTTTTGGTTTTCCTAGGTATTGTTGTATGTATAATCTAGATATCAAACTAGTTTTTTGAGATTTAAAACTAAAATATAGGTTGCTTAAGAAATAATGCCAAAAAATGAATTTTGCATTAAATTTTAAAAATACTAAATGATGTAAATTTTATATAAAGGTTTTAGAAAATAGAGAAGTTGAATTTTTAGTAACCTTGTCTTAATTGCAATAATGTGCTAGAATGACTAAAAATGAAAGTTTTACTAAGTGATTTGATATGCAATTGTTATAATGCAATTGTATTTAAGCTTTGGGATACTAAATTAGTTTACTGGAGTGCGGGAACAATGGAGTTGATGCTGAAGTTAGGTAATTTAATGATCTAACAAGTGTTTTGTGTAAGTCAGAACATGAGTTAGAATGTTAGGCAAATGGAAATATGAAATAACTTGATATTCTCAAACTAAGTAAGAAACTGACATAGAGGGTTAGTTGATGTTGTATACATATATGTACTTTTAAGACATTTCATTATAACTTATATATTTGTATGGTCATATGAACATTTTAGGTTTATGCTAGTAATAATAATAGAGCAATTGAACATTAAATAAGTGAGATATCGAAACCTTTTATCTTAGAACCAAAGTGATGTAGTAAAGGTATAGAATATAGTAATATTTATATAGTGGTTAAGATGATAAGAAACTGTGATAGAAAGTACATTAGGAGAACCCTATGTGGAAAAAGTAAGTCAAAAGCTGAGTCAGAAAGTGCTTGGACCAAAGTTGTTTTAGAAAGGATAACTCCAAAATCTAAACCTTAAGTGTAAGTAAGTTAATAATCTCATTTATACTCGACATACAATTGACTTGGATATCATATGAATTTTGTCTAGGAGATATGGGGGAGAAAGAGCCTCAAGAACAAGAATAAGAGTTGTGGAATTTGCTATGTGGCCAATGTTGTCTTGATTAGAGTTATATCTACTCACGTAACTTTTTAACTTGCTTGGCTATAATTTTCCTAGTTTAGTAGTGTACAAGTACGACATGTTGATTAATGAGATATGAAATTATTCATGACCGCTTTGGTACATGTCGTTGGATGAAGCATGCTTGGCCATTGACTTGGCTGATATCAATTATGTTGTAGGTTGGTTATAATTGTTGATTGAGATTTGTATTAACTTGGATAAGAAGTTAGGTACTGACTATTAACCCTACTTCCTAAGGTGTTTACATAAGTGAACGCAATAACATGACTTTAGAGATGAAAATATAAACGAGATAAAGTGAGAGCTTGGCTAATAAATAAATGAGTAAGTTTACTTGGTATTTCCTTGATATTGCTTGGTTTTCCTTAGAATGTAGTTTTTGTATTCATGGCATGGCATAAAAAAGATCTATGAGTCAAGTTTTCTAAAATTGGGATTTTGCTTGATAAAGTTTTATTTGAAAACCAAAGTTTTGTTAAGCAAACAATTTAGCTTCTAAAAGCTTGGTTTTGTAAAATGAACAAATTAGTTTATAAAGACTGGTTTTCAAGTTTATAGAAATTGCATAGCTTCTGCTTGGTTAAGTTCTTGTCTAGGTTCTTAGACGTAGTATTTAAATGCTCGAGAATGTTGACTAATCGGATGGGCTTGGGTTAAGATATCGGCACCATTAAATGTCACGTACATCAGCATGGCACACTTGTGCTTCATTTTGCATTGCTTACTTAGTTTAAAGAGTGTTGCGATTGAATTGTTAGATTGCTCATATGTTTATGATACAATGCTATTTGTACTATTGTTTGTTATCCACTTTCACTAAACTTATAATAAGTTGAGTAGATAAGTTGTCTTATCCTCATGTTAAGGAAAAAAGTTAGATAAGGCATCACATCATGGGATCAAGAAGACTTTAGAGCACTTGGTAGATTAGTTTCATATGAAAAGGATTAAGCATTTGCAAGATTTGACTTAAATTCTAGGAAGTGGCATTTCAAGAAGTGTCAACATGTTACATATAGTTTACAGCATAAAGATTGTAAATGTGTTATGAAGGCTTTGTAATGAAATCACGTATAAGATTATGTAGTTATGATACGCTAAGTATGGTTTACTGATGTAAAGATTTTTGTTGTAGTTTGTTATACTAAATAAGAAGAGATTTGGAAACAAGTGTTTAATATTTTGAATGATAGGTGGATTACAAGTTCTACCATATCCTTAACGTAAGGATGGTAGAAACAAATTGTCTTTAAGTACCAAAAGTTAAGAATAATTTTCAAATAGACACTTAGAAGGTGAATGTTACAAGGTGATATTAAAGCATGGTTTATGGAATGGACTTAGGAGTATGACAACTTGTTTCTGGATAAGGATTAGAGGTATGATGGATTGAAAAGTTAAGGCATTTATGTAGATCTAAAGAATCAAAGTAAGGATGAAAATGAGATTTAAGGCATATTAAGGAACATGAATTAAGATTATTTAAGAAGAAGAGATAGAAAGTATAAGGAGCAACATGGATAGAAGTAAGTTTTAAGCAAAAGTCTTAAGGAAGCTGTTGAGAAATTGACAAATTTGAGTAGATGTTGAGAAGAAAATCTTAGGAATTCATAAGGAAATGGTGTATTGAAGGAATTAGGTAGAAAATATGGGAATATATAATAGATTGGAATTAAGGAAGAAATGGATTGAGTTATTGTAAGCCCCAAAGTTCAGCCAAGTAATCGTAGGATTGAACTTAGAACGCAAGGTTTAGGGCGATCGGTTAAAAGATCCGATCAAACCCAAATTATAAACTATTGAGAAGAATATTAGTAAAAATGACCCCATAAACTTAAATTTAAGAAAATAAGTAATAAAATAAGAGACTATAAAATTTTCAAATTTTAAGCATAATAATTGCTAATTACCGAAAAGGTAAAAAATGTAATCTACTAACTAACAAATTACTAGAGATAGATTATATGTATACTAAAAATAATAGAATGACCTAAATAATATTTAAGAATATTTATTTATACTATATATGAATTTACATGTAAGTATAAATGCGCGTAATTACTTAAAATACGCGAAATGTGCTAAAATAATACTAAATGCTTAAAGAAAATTCATAATTAATTAAGGAAAAATCAAGAAAAATCATGAATCATCCAGAATTGGGTCATGGCAGTTGGGAAAAATAAGAAAAAATTCGGCCAATTAGAATAAGCCAACATAAAAGCCAAAAATCAAGGGATAAAGCAATTGTCTTATCCCATTTAATGCATAATAAATTCCACAAAACCCTATAAATAGCAGGAAAAATTACAGAGCTCATTTGGACAGATACAAATTAGATAAAATTAGAGAGAATTGAAAATTCGAGAGAAAATCCAGAAAATAAAAAAAATAAGAAAAACTGTGCAGTTAAGGATTTTAATGGGAACCCACACCAGACGAGGAGCTGGGAGTGGACGGCCACCACCACTACACAGTGGTGGCAGCGCCCAGGCCGGCCAACAAGGCCACGGCGGCCCGCGGTGGCCGGAGCCACACAAATCGGTGAGTTTGATTTCCAGCCCGATTCTTGTGTAATTTTATAAAAATAGTAAATACGATTATAAAATTATGAATTTTGTTATTCTGGGATATTTTTGTATGTAGTTTGTAGGAAAAATATTATTTTGATGAAATTATGTCCCGTAATATATGGTCCCTAAGAAATCGTGTAAAACCGAGCACATTTCGGTTTAGAAATAAATGACCTTAGGAGCGTAGTTTCAAGCCCAAAATTTTTTTGTAGATTACTTAGATGATATAGAACAGTGCTATGAAGCCCGTTTTCAAAAATTAATTTTCAAAATTTTTAGATAATTTTTAGGGCCTAAAATGAGGCATAAAATGGGTAATTTGGAGTTAATTAGGTGATTAGGATATTAATTACTGACCTAGTGAATAAGTAGATGTTTTAGGATGTTAAAATCTGATGGAGTATGATACTTGTAGCAATTAGAGTGTTAGATGTAATTATTAGGTTAATTATGTAGTAAATAGGTAATATGGAAAAATAGTACATTTTAAGATAATTTTGTAAATTAGGGTAAATTGGAGTAAAATCTGATTTAGGATGAATTTATACATTTTGAAATACATTTTGAAATGATAATTGATGTTTAGAGATGATAATTAGAGTGATAGAAATATTAGAAGTGTAATATATACATAAAAGGTAATAATACATAATAGGTAATTATTGAAAATATAATAAATAGGAAATATTATAATAAAAATTGATATTGTGATAATAATAAAAACGTACAATAAATCTGATGGGAAACTTGAATTTATGTAATTATATGAAAAATGTAAAAAATTTCTCACATTATGAGTAAATTCGGTACACAAATAACAAATTTAAGTGTATCGGATGGACTAAAATACTAATTAGAGGTAATGATGGTAATTAGGAGATCGGGAAGTAATGTGATTAATTTCACATTATGGGTTGAAACGGATTTCTAGGGTTAGAATCTAAAACATTACTTAAAAATCGAACTAAAACCTAATTTGGAAATCGATGCGAAAACCGAACTTGAACCTAACCCCAAACCTAAAATAATTATAAAAGACTTAATACCTAGATAATTAGGCATATTAAACCTTAAACAAAACCTAACAATAAGCATTATAGGATAAAATGAACTTATAATATTTATATGAAAAGCTGAAACCATGTTCGTGTTATAGGGATGATCGGCGATGGCCTGAGCAAATCGGACCTCGAGTGAGTGAGCGAGGAGTCGAGGTAAGTTGGGATTAATACGATGTTGTATTTTGGAGGCTTAAGATTATGCTTGGTTGTGCTTGTTAAATAGTTGAATGTGTGCATATGCTTGATTATGGGTGATGCTATGATTCTGTTTGTTGTTCTAGCATATACTGTATGATTTGTATGAAATGATTAATCACCCTAAATTGGACTTAATCAAATATCCGACCAGTAATTATAATCGGACATGCATGGCAACCCGTTAGGGGAATTTAGGACTCTCCGGCCAAATATCGACCCCTTCGGAAGGGATAATGCAGGATTGCAAAATGGTCCCTTCTTCATCTTCAGTCGAACTAAGTGACAGGAGAGGAGGTCGCGGTGGGGGTGAAGACAGTGGTTCGAAGGTAGTTGCGGGAGGAGCAAGGTCTCCATTACACAAGCCTGGGTTTGGTCGTGAGCTGTTGCATTAACGGTAACTCCTCAACCCGGATTAGAGCGGGCGCAATTTCTCTAATCTCACGATGGGCCGGACAACGTCATGCGATGGCATTTGCTTGCACATGCATTGCACCTAATAAGTGATTGAAAACCTTGTTATGTATATGGTATAGTTTTAAGTCCTTCGTCCTAACTTATTGAGCTGTGGTTGCTTACATCCCTATAGACATCATGCAATTGCTGGCTAAGAAGCGGCAACAACTACTATGAAGCTAGCAACTGCTGGATCCTGGGGAGTAAGGAAAAACATGTGAAGAATAAACACATATTTTAAGGTTTAAGTTTCTATTTTAGAATTACTTTTCATTTTGAATAATGTAACAACTAGGAAATATATTACGGAGAAATATTGTAAACCTTAATTACAATAGCTGAATTATAGCATATATATATTTTCTCACTTTCTTAGATTAATGATTTATTTAAATTACAAACTGTTTACTTCAAAGCGGGTTAGTCGTTGACGTCTTGTGTAGATTAGGTCTAAGATAGCGGTTGTAAGGCCAACTTCTATCTTAGGATGGTTTACACTGCGAGGGCTGTTACGACTCTGCCGCTTCGGGGCGTGACAGTTATGTTGTGAGCTAAGGAAACTTTGTGAAGATGAGAATGTAGGAGTAGGAATATGTGTATAAGGATATCAAGAGTAGTTATATTGACTTGAAAAGGAAAAAGAATAGTATTCTTGTATATCAAGAATATGTTAAGGAATAAGTACAAAAGTTATACATTCCCGCTAACCACCATCTATAGCTTGAGATATGATTACATTAGTACGTAGTGGCATTCTTCATATATGCTTTTGGCATACATGAGTAACCTAGGAAAGGAGTGGCAAATCTATAACTCTTGTGTTTCCTTTGTTTAGTTTTCTAACTTTCATGACTCTTATGTCCTATATTGAGTTTTTTGTCTCTATTATTGGTCCTATCATGTCATGTTAACTATACATTTGGTAATTGATAAGTTCTTTCGTATGTTTTGTTGGTCTAAGAGTTGTGTTACTCTTGTTTGATTCAAATAAAATCCAGTTAGGTTGAGTCATTATCTATCTCATTTGAGTATAATTTGGCTAAAAGCTCATATTTGCCAAACTCATACTTGATATTATATGCGTACTAACTATATGAAGTACTTAAGCCCTTAGCCATGAAGGAGGTGTAATGCTTAAAGAGTTATAAAAAATAGACATGAGGGAGGGGATCGGCCATATGTTACATTTTAATAACAATATTTTTGTAACTAACCTTAGGCAAAGATAAGAAATGAGATACGTACTAGGTAGCAGAAACTAAGTTAGAAGATATTTGAAGGTAAAATCTTATCTAAATTGAAGGTTAGAGGGTAGGTTAGAACATGCCTTGCTAGAACATCTTGAACTTGGTATGACTTAGAACCTACCTTAGAGAATACTATAGCTTAGAAGTATGAGAATGTATCAACTCAAAACCTATATCAGAAGGTACAAAAAGTAGGATTAAGTTGGAATTATATAAAACTTCAAAAATTTGTTAACTTGAAATAACTTATATAGTAACAAATGGCTTCGATGTACTTTCATAATTGATATTCTTATTAATGATATTATAGGAATTGATATCGTTGAAACTACATTAGAAGTTATCTTATTGGGAATTTTGAAGATAACTTCATTGAGAAGATATGTTCGGCTCATAAAGCTATAAGATGGAAAATGAAATGGGGTTAGACGTGATGAGTATGAACCTTAATAGAAATTAATGAGGGATAAGGGAAGTATAGGATATTGCAAAAGCTAAGGCAAGCAATGTTTAGAACCAATTATATTAAAGTTATGCTATAAAAGTTACGTAAAAGTATAATTGGTTTAACCATGATATGCATTAAGGTGTAGAGGGTAATGTAAAATATAAAGTAGCCCATGCCTTTGGCAATTAAGTTAAGTTACAAATGTATAGAAATTGAAGTAGAAGATAAAATTTAGCACTACAAACTATAAACATGTGGCTTAGAAATTAGGATCGAGGGTATTGATAGGATGGGAAGAATTAAGGACTTTCACAAAGTGAGCAAGAATTAATGATAAACAAGATAATCACTATTGCTACTTGAAACCCTTATGGTATGGAAAAAGTATAGTATAACAAGAGGTTATAGACTTCAAAGTTAGGGTTTGATTGGTATAAGGAATAGTTATGTGAATTAACATAAGAAAGTTTATGAATATGATTGGGTATAAGCGTATTGAAGTTATAACCATAACAAAAGTTGATGATTATGACATGATTTGAGAATTAAACTTGTGCAGCAAAAGTACAATAGTAAGAGAAAAATTATACTATTCTAAAGTATGAAAGTTTTGAGGACAAGGCTTTTTGTAAACGGGTTGGATGTAAGACTTTAGTTTTCAACCAACTACTAAAGACTTGGAGTGACGATGCATCCTTAATAAACATGGGACTTAGAAAATGAAACTTGAGAAGTAGTGAAGTACAATGATTGTGAAGTGCACGAGTTATAAGTACTATTACATAATATGATCGTAGTTGCCCAAGATTTGTAGATTTAGGGTTTCTAGGCAAGGTTCTCCAAATTGAATAATATGTTAATATAAGGTTACAAAAGTTAAAAGAAATACCCTAGCAAAGTTTAGTTTGCAAAATAAAGTATAGAATATTGAATTTAATAAAAACATAGTTTTATCAATAGCAAATATTTTTATTGTAAACCCAAAATACAAGATCGATTTATAGTGAGATCCTAAATAAAATTATTTGACCCAAAAAAAATAAAAATTTGGAGCAAATTGAAAGTAAAATAATTAAAGTTGCCTAATGACACATACTAATTAAGGAGAAACAAGAAAAGTGACAATTATAACTTGTAAATTTCACCCACCGACCTAAAAGACTCCCATAAATTCATGAGAGAAGTTGCATTTACAAGTTGGGAGAGTTTGGCATCCAAGAAAAATTAGAGAGTGTAAAAGGTGGGAGGAGAAAATTAAAAAAAAAAAATTGAAAAAAAATAGTGTGAAATTGGGGTTTTTAGTGTTTAGAGGTCCAAGCACAACTTGAGAGTGAACCAAGACCACTTGTAATAGTAGATGCAGCACTTAGGATGGCCAACAAATCTATCTCCCCTAGAGGTGGCCAAAAAAACATACGCTATCGAGTATTTGGTTTTTCATGATTTTTTTCTAAAATTCTAAAAATAGTAAATGAAGTTTACAAATTTTGATTTTTAATCTTCCTAGGTATTTTTGCATGTATAATCTAAATATCAAACCAACTTTTTGAGATTCAAAATGGAAATACGAGTTTCTTAAAAAATAGTGCCTAAAAAACGAATTTTACATTAAATTTTAAAAATAGTAAATGACGTGGCTTATACTCCAATTTTTGTATACAAGCACTTGAAAGGGTCTACTTTGATTCTATATAAAAAGTTTTGGAAAATTGAGAAGTTCAATTTTTAGTGACCTTGGCTTAGGTACAATAACGTGTTGGAATGACTAAAGGTGAAAGTTTTACTAAGTGATTTGGTATGCAATCGTTGTAATGTAACTGTAATTAAGCTTTGGAATATTGAATTAGTTTGATGGAGTATAGAAATAGGGAGTTGGTTAGAATGTTGGGCAAATGGAAACATGGAATAACTCAATATTCAAAAACTAGGTAAGAAATGACATAGAGGATTGGCAAACGTTGTATATGTACAAGTACTTTTAAGATATTTCCTTATAATTTATATGAGCGTATGGTTGTATGAATAATTTTGATTATATACTAATAATAAGAATTGAGTATTTGAACATTAAATAAATGAGATACTAAAACTTCTTACTTTAGGCTACGGTTGGGTTGGGGTATTGGCAATGATGCATGTCATGTGCTTGAGCATGAAATGCATATGTTGCATTTGCATTACTTAGTTGGTTTGAAGAGTGTTGTGATTGAATTGTCAAACTGCTTATATGTTTATGATATGATGCTATTTGTATTGTTGTTTATTATCCATTCTCACTTAGTTCATAGTAAGTTGGAGGGATAAGTCATTTTATCCCTAAATTAAGGACGAAGTTAGACATGGCCTCACACAACGGGAGGAAGAAGACTTTATAGTATGTGGTGGATTAGTTTCATATGAGATGGATCAAGCAATTGCAAGATTTGACTTAAGTTCTGGAAAGTGGCATTTTAAGAAGTGTCAACATATTACAGATAGATTATAACATAGAGATTGTAAATGTGATACTAGGCTTTGTAATGAAATCACGTATAAGATTATATAATTGTGATACCTTGAGCATGGCTTATTGATGTAAAAATTTTTGTTATGGTTTGTTATATTGAATAAGAAGCGATTTGAAAACAAGTATTTAATGTTGTTGAATAATAGATGGATTATAGGTTTTGCCTCATCCCTAAAGTAGGGATGGCAATAATGAACCATTTTCAAGTATCAAAAGTTGAGAAAATTTTTAAATAGACACATAAAAGGCAGAGTGTTATATTTTCCTATGTTTATACTTATATATATAAATTTAAAACATAATGTAGATAAGTGTAGAAAGTCCAAATGTTAGTATACAGTTAATACTGATAGATTATACATATTTCCTAAATAATATGTTTACACTTATATGGACATTAGTAATAAGTGTATATATGGACAATATATATTACTTTCTATATTAATATAACTAGATAAAGAGCCCATGGAATGCGCAAATGAATATATGAATAATGATAATTATTTTTTAAAACAATCAAAATTTGTAAAAATGGAAATTTAGAATACGAACATCTTATTGATATGTTATTTAGAGGGAAAAAAAAAAGCATCATGATGTTATGAAGGAATAGAAACAGGAAGGATTTAATGAAATAATTTATCCGATTCAAGATCTCAAAATGAATGACTCATTTTCATGGTTTATAAATGACAAAATCGATGGTAATGAATTTTAATAATACTAAGCAAATCAACATTAATGATAATAAACATTTAAAAACAATTAATATTAGACAATCATGTTTTAATTTCGATGAAAAGTTTGGATTTTGGATTTTAATGGTGTTAAACGCAATTAAGCATTTTTTATCCTTTCTTATTTGAAGATCATAGTACTCCTTAACTGATCATTAAATTTCTTTTTATTGTCATGAATGAATGAAGCTTTATGGAAAGGCGAAGAATAAGGAGAGAAAAAGAAAATAAAAAAAAAATACTAAATGTTTCAAGAGAAAAAAAATGAAAAGAAAAATTGCATCTACATGCACTTCAAGGGTTTTAAGCTTATGTTAAATGCAATTAAGCATTTTTTATCCTTTCTTATTTGAAGTTCATAATGCTCCTTAATTGATTTTTAAGCTTCTTTTTTATCGCTACAAATGAAGCATCATGGAAGAAAAATAAGGAGACAAAAAATAAAAAAAGAAAAAGAAATATAATAGATGTCTCAAAAGAGAAAAAAACGAAAAGAAAAATGTGTCTGCATGCACTCCAAGGTTTCAAGGCCTTAGCCATCTACTTATATGTCCAACTATTAAATCACTAGGGCACCGATGCTTCCAAGAGCATAGATGAATTAGATATTTCTTATTGGAATTTACTTAGGTTCGAATAAATTAAAACTGAAATGTCTTGAATATTTATTAATGCTATAAAAGAGTTATTATCTCCATGAATACATGAAGAAAAGAGAATCGTTGAAAGCTTTAAATTATTAATTCCATGCTTGTGATAGTTGGATTAAAATTATCTTATTGGAACCTGTTCAAGCATGAACTAAACTGAATTCATGAAGGTCAATTTATAACTTCTATTCACGATCCTTTTCTCCAAGCCCAGAATGTCAAGTGATACTTGAAAAATATTTATGCTTCTTTACGCATTTGCAAATGAAGCTCAAATGATTAGTGATAGCATTTCTAGAATAATTTGAAAGCCTTGCACTTTTGTAAGCACTTAGAAAAATCTACTTTTTCTTGCAAAGATTCATGAATAAAGAAATTACTACAAGGATCTAGATTATTAATATCATGCTAGAGATGTTTAATCGTTATACGGGCATCGATACAAGTATAAGATTATATATATATATATTACACATCGAGAGGTAAAAACTACATCAATAATACATATTGTGAAATCATTCTATTATGATCTATCAACAAGTAGGGAAAAAAAAGAAAGAAATAGTCTCACAAAAAAGTTAAATGAGAGAAGCAACAATTTAGCATCTTGCATGTGTTTTACATGAACCTAAGAAATTGAATCAATCAAATGTCTAAAACCCTTTAAACTTTGTCAAAGAAAGTTTTAGTGAAGAGACAAAAACATAGAAAGTTATTTCGGTAATTGTATTTTTGGTCTAACCTAATGCTATGAACCAGTTTAATATGCTAGGGACATGATTTAAGAAATCATACCTTAGTAGGCTTAGAACAATGATTGCTCGATTGTTTTTTTCACTCTTTACCATACTCAGCTATCTTATGCAAAAAAGTAAAATAAAAAAAAAAAATCGTTTTGAGTCCATTTAAGCCTTTTATAGCCTACACGGGCCTTCAGAAGGCTTAACTGAAGGTTATGGACTGCTTTTATGTGAATGGGCAAAACTTATAAAAAGAGTTGGGCTTAGCTTGACCTTAGCCTAAGCCCATACACATGCTTAAAACCTATGCGTACATGTGCATATGAAGACTTCAATCTTATCATCAATCATAAAAAATCATTTCTATAGTTTTTATTAGCAGCTTATGTAGTCCATCAATCTTAGTTTCATCCATAGGCAAGATCAGATATCAAAATCTATATATATGAGTCTTCCCTTCTTTGTTTGCAATGTCACTTGAAGTATCAACTAGTTTCACACAAACGCCATTACTCTATTAGGGTAACCTAAGTGATCAAACACCTAAATTCATTAAGAACATAGAATTCAATCTATCATTGCATGCGTACATACGAGACATCATGATTGCTTATTCTTTCTCCCATCTTGTCTCTAAGATCATCTCTCCATATATCATTAGCTTAAGACTTCTCTAAAGTCAACTTGCATGCTTGCTACATGTAATTGGCTAACTAAAGTAATTATCCATACAAACACCAAGATAAAGGAATTTTATTGCATTAAGTAAAGGAACTTATATGTTAATGTCTCATAGTGGGCATAGCTTTTGGAACTAAGGTAACATTTGATTGTTAAAACTGAATAAAATAAAGAGAATTAGATAACATAAGTACAAAGAATGAAGACTGTATAATATTATTGTATCATGTTTAATTTGCATGGTACCGAACATAGATTTTTATGATATTCTTTATTTGGTATATACAAGTACTAGACTTAATATTATATATCAATGTTTATACTTTCAATATTATCTAATATTTATTTAATTATAATTTTATATTATTTAAAAAGTACAAATTTTAAATATTATCTAATATTTATTTAATTACATTTATATCCTCAATACTTATGTTTTTTTCTAATGAAGTTAATTTTTTGTATATATTTTAGATAGGATAAATTTTAAGCATTTTCTTAAGTCCTTTAACATTTGGTTGCGTAACTTTTGTATTACTACACTAGATAAAAAATTTGTTCTATATTTGGTTTGCAACTATGTTTAGTGATTGAATAAAAAAATAGGCTAATGAACTAAACCGAAGGTCCAAATTTTGTCCTATTTATATCATAGCATAAAAACGAAATTCACTTGACAAAAACGAAAATATTTTGCATTTTCAAAAATATCAATCCATGTTATAATATTGAGTTAATTAATATTATTTTTATTAAATATTGAAAAAAATTATTTATTTTATGGTATAAATAATTAATTTTTGAATATAAATTTTGTGTTTAATATTGTATAAACTAAATATAGTATAATGAGCTTGTATTGTTTAGTTATTCTTATACTTGTCATGTTTAGTTATCTTTATCTAGTTTAGTTCTTGCAATTAAATGTTATCTTAAACCCTTTTTTATCCAATAACTAAACTTAAGTTGTAAACCAAATATTGAATAAATTTTTTTATCTTATCTAGTCTCATAAATTTTGTATAAACAAGCGATACCTATACGAAATTAATCCATTGACAAAAGCATCTAAACTAAAAACATTTGTGATATAAAAGGATTTTATCATTTCTTTGTAACCCTAATGATTATTATTATATTTATCAACAATATAAATATAAATAAAATTCTCACTTATTACTAATTTGATTTATATTTATTTTAAATATAATTACTTTTAAGTATTCGAAAACCAAAAAATGGTGGGGCTAGTGATTACCCAATGATTTTGTCTAACTATTAATCCCAATGGCAATGCAGAATTTAATCACCTCCCATTCTTATATGAGATTACCAGGAGGAAGTAGAGGATCTTAAGTGAAAAAGGAGGCAGGCATCTCATCCTTTGTCTTAAGGTGACTGTTACAAAAGTTTGTTGACGAATGACGTCCTCCAAACAACAATTCGACTGCATTATTAAGCCTACTTCTGTCTTCATTGAAAAAGATGATAATCTAGCATTTAATGCTAAATTTCAACTCTAATGAATATAAACAAATCAGGACACCCATTAATAATACAGTATTTAAACATCGTCATTATTTATCGCACAACAAATATATAATAAAAACTCACTGATTGAGTGAAAGAGAGAGAAAAGACATATGAGGTTTAGGGTCCGATTTACGGTTATGGTGGTGGTGTTTCTGGGTGTAGCTTTGGCTACACAAGCTGCAAAATATGACAAAAAATGTTTCCAGAAATGCTCTACGTCTTGTATGGGTAAATACAGGAGCATATGCCTTGGCGTGTGCATGAAAAAATGTCGAATTTCTTCTGCCATCAACACAACTTGCATCATGGATTGCGCCACTTCCAATTCCTCTTGCACTACTTTTATATCCGGTATGAAAATTGTTCTACGTAACTGCTCAGCCTTATATATAGCTCCATAGTTTTATCAAAATTTAACTAATACGGTGTGTTCAATAATTTGTATTATGTTACCAAGTATAGATACATTTTAATTCATTATAGTTTACGTTTAATTATTTCTATACTACTGCAATAGTAATATTTCATCACATAAATCATGATGCATTATATTTTCTTTATTTACAATAATTGTTTCATATTACAAGTCTAATTCATATATATGTACATGGAATATATTAATTTTACATGGATACATAGTCTAATTCACTTTTCAATTTTGGTCATAAAAATTTTTTCTCTTAACCATGTGAATTAGACATACCTTTTGTGTGTGTATGTCTACGTCCACGTGTGTGTCTGTGTATGTGCATATGCATGTGTGTATGTGCAAAGATTGATATTTATAAGTGTTACAATCTTTTGCATAATTAACTCACAATAAAATGGCACTACTCTCTTCCTATATATTAGCACCATGTTTAAGACAATCCATGAAATAAATTGTCATCATGCTGATTGTTATAATTTTTAAAATAAACCTATTATTCTTGTTATTAAAAATTAATTAAAACTAAATTCATGTATACTGCAGAGCTTTAACTGAAAGGAAAACCCATAAATCATGCTATCATATTATATATCTTTATTATTTTCAAGGTATTTTCTGCATAAAACATGCATGTGCCATCTGTATATACATGTACGCATGCGTACCATATATGACCAACTTTTGTTCTTATATTTCTTATTTTCAAGAAAGACCATGTGAACAAACATTTATATACAAGGGTAGAGCGACGTAATAGTGCATAAGATGGATATATATTTAATTTTTTTTTCCGAATATCAAATTTTTGGTAGTATTCATTGATATGCAAATTAAATAAATTGACCATTCGAAAGAATTAATATAGCAACTAGAATATAAGTAGGCACTAAAATTATCCACCAAACAAATACCCATGCATCATATATTTATATTACTAAACCAAACATCAAATTTGTTATGGTTAGTCTTTGCTCCGTTGATTTGCCGATCACTTACAAGACAAAACGCAGTTTGTGGAGAGTTAGAGTTTGTTTCAATGCGGCTACTTCGATGTTTAAATTAATATGATGATCATGAGGGTATAAAACCCTAATTGAAGAGAAAATGAGCTAAAAACCAAAAGTCCTTGACTTGGAGGCTTTATCTTCTATTTATAGGAGATGAAATTAGGTTACATTATGAAATGGGCTTAGTCTTGATCTTGGGCTAGTCAATTTTGGGTTTGAGGGCCCATATTTATGGGAGTTTGCTCCGATCTCTTTGGCTATGAGTTTGATGGGGAGATTGAGTGGATCTATATGAGACAATTTAATCTTTTTGAAAATTGTAATTGAGGGAGCACATGGGAGTTTAGTGACAAACTCTAGATCATACAAAAAAGGGGGCAAGCAGCTATTATAAGAAAAAATAGGGAGACGTGACCATGAATATAGTAAAGTGATAGAGATATATTTTTATATTTTAATTCAAAGTTTCAAAGGCATAGTTAGTTTTAGTAATATCTTGGAGAAGGTAATCACCTGGATAGTCATTGGGAATTGCCTGCCCTCTTAATTTTTCATTGGATTATATATATATATATATGAATTGTCATAAGAAAGAGGAGATTGGAATATAATTCATATTACTGAATTTCAAAAGTTCTTAACCTGTTAGATGAGTTACAACTTACAATTATAGTGGAAGTAGTAGTAGTTTTCTTTGTAGCATAATTTCTAGTGAAACAAATACCATAAATAACTTACTCAACGTGCAATGACAAAAGTACAGAAAAAATTCGCAACTTTGTTATAATCACTGCGACTAATCGAGTTTTGTAACCATTTCACAACGTTTAACAGTTTTGGTCTCTTTCATGTTGGGCGGCATTGCCATGCTTGTGCATGATTCCTCTAGTTATTTACTAATTTGCTTTTAAGATGTCATAACTGTTAAATCTTTCGCAGCTATTCTCCTGGTCATTACTGTGTAAATAAACTTTTCAAAACTTATAAACTACTATTAACGTTTTTGTAGGATGTCATAACAAAATGGAAGATTGCTTGGACTCTTGTTCGAAGGAATGCAAGAAGAAGGAGACAGCAAACAAATATAAATAGATCTCCTTTTTTCTCCTAACAGAAAAGACAATAATGTAATAGAATAAGGCAACTGCAGTAAAAGCTATCCATTTCAATTACTATCAATAATCCTTCTTTCCCATTTGAGTCATGCAAAAATTATACTCCTCCCTTCTTTATTTTCCCACACTTATAAAGAAAATACTACATAATTTACGACATAGCTCATAATTTGCCACTGGAAAAAGTTTTTTTCTTTTAAAAAAAAATACAGAAAATTGAAAGTAACTTCAGTTCAAGACAAGGAAATCAAAGTAGCTAATTCCACCTAATGGGAACAGCGGTTTACTTTTTCTTACAGAGCAAATTTATTGCCCACTGGCATTACATTACTGACTGTTGACTTTTTACAATTCATTTTTCTAAGCTATACCTAATTACCTCTCTAAATATTGCTCAATTGATTTATAATCTATAGCAAGCATGGACTCAAGGTAATGTTAACTTTAACTGCAAAAAAAAATAAAAATTTGACAGCCATTTTGATTTCCTTATCTTGAATTTATCATCTAATGTATTTGGCATCATCTTTTGTGTAATTTATTACATTTATGCTATTAAATCAATAAAAACACTGAATTACACACGGAATACAGTATTTAAAATTAGTTGATAAAATATACACATATCACTGCTCCTGTACTTATAACCTAAAATTTGATATTCGTGCTAAATAGCTCATTTAGCATTACCCTAAGGTCAAATCCTCCCAATCAAAGCAAATCGATTCTCAAATATTTTTCTCAATCTTTCAGACGCCCAGAATCCAATGATAATGATAGAGGAACTCTGATGAAGTACGTAAGTTGATCGGTTCTATTTAGCATCACAAATCTATCTGTAGCTATCTCACCTAAAAAATTCTAAGAAAAATTAATCAAGCGTAATTTTACGTATTCAATTTTTGAAAATTATAAAAATTTAATAGAGAATCACAAATTTAATTTTTCAACGACACTCAAGTTCATTGATGAAGAAGACACCACCAGATAAGAACCCACCAACAAGCAAAGGCATTTCTTATGAACAATGACCAGACATGACTCATTATATTCACTTCTGAAATCTATTGCTTAAAAAAGAATACTTAATGGCGATTATTTTCCTTTTTTTTTAAACACGAAGAGAGTACCTGTAGCATCTTTAGTAGTAGTCTTTGTGTCTTCCAGTATGTTTGGTTATTCAAGTAGTATGAAAATGAGGAGATATGGATGGAAAGGAAATGAGAGGTAATCAAAGGAATGGAAATAGAAAGCAATATAGTACCTATTTTTCATTTGGATTCACATTATGAAAATGGAAGGAAATATGCAATTGATAGACAAAAATATCCATAAATTTACTCATTTAATTTTGCTTATAAGGATATTTTTATAATTCTGCTTAGTTTTTAATCATATTCATCATTTTCTCTCTTCCTTTGGAGAGAAACTTGTAAGCATTAAAAGCGGAAATATTCTCACAAACTTCTCTCAATTTCAACGTATTTTATTCTCACTTTTAATGATCAAACACGATACTTTCGCTGGTTTTTTTCTATTTCTATACGTTTTTATGGATGCCAAACACAGTGTTCGGAATAAGAGCTAAAGATTCTGGATCGCGAAAACCGAGGATTTAACGATCGTCAGGTGATCACCGCTCTCAAAATCAAGTATATTTTTGAATATTGCAACCGAACATTCCTCCAACAGCGTACCTATCTCTTGTACACAATCATCACATAAGGTGTGATTACAATGTCGACTAAACGGAGTGGAGAATTCATATCGATAGCAGCTGTTGCATTGATGACGATGCAATTTTGGGAGAGAATAAAGTTCACTACAACAAATTTGATCTAATGAGGCTGGCTTTTGAGCGTGTTTGGACTAAAACCACACTAATTGATATCCATCAGAACGAATCCATGACTATCCAACATTTTTAATTACTTAAGAGGAAACTTAAAAAATTCAATGCAAGAAATATCCAACATTTTTAATTATTTAAGAGGGAACTTAAAAAATTCAATATAAGAAAAACCTATTTTCCTAATAAAAATAGGGAATAAATTATTAATTAGCATCCGTGTCCTCTCCTCTTCTCTCCTGTTTCAATATACTATACTATTGTTGTCTCTCCTCTCTCTCTCTTTTTCTCACCTTGTCAAAACCATGCCTTACATTGACCATTGAACTCCATACACTCGATCACTCTACTTACGCAATTCCTTCATGCAGTAGACTTTTAATCTCTTTCTCTCATCAATTTCTTTGACCCTCTTTCTAATCATTATCGAAAGCCCTAAACACTCATATAAAAAATAAAAGCCACTTCTTTGATGAACAGTAGGCTTGGATAAATTGGAAAACATAAAAGCTCTTTGATATTTTCAAAAATCCGTTTCTAGAACGTAAGGACTTTGGCATTGTTTCTCTCTTCACGACCCATTGATCCAAATTGCCAAGGAATCATTTTCTTTCCACCGTTGGACACTTCACAACTAGTAAGTATTAAAAAACCAATTGCGTGTAGTTACCTTTTTTCTTTAGGTGTACAAGAAAATTTAATAGATATGGTTTATTATGCAATATTTTGTTTCACATTGGTGCTCATCAGAGCGACGTCGAATTCTTTTCTTTTTTTTTTTATTTTTTTTTTATTCATAGTCGGATTGTAGAGATACTTGTAATATGTGCTAATTCATATGTTCATTTTTTATGAACATTATCAATTTTATGGAAAACCAGGGGACTCTGAGAACAACAATAATCGTTGCTTATCTTTAGGGGTTTCATAAACACAAACTGTAAGATACAGTTAATTATTAAATCTTTTTCCTTTTACATTTTTCACTATGGGTGCTTTTATTAAACTATCTTCTATTGATTGTGGGGATGTCCATGTTTTATCAGGATTTGGATTAGTCAAGTACTAAATGATATTATTGAATATCAAACCTTTTGGTATGTTTAAAATACATATAGCAGTCCTTTATTTGGCTATTTTGTTTGATTTTTTGCTTTATATATTTATTATTTAGTATGATACAGAATGTACTTTTACTTAATTTCTTCTTACATATCATAATTCTAGGATACTTTGTCTTAATATCTACATAAGCAGGAACATATTCATACATACTTTTTGTGTGTATTGTTATTCTTGGTGTTTCATTTACTGATCTACTACTATTGGCATTTGTTTTTGGTCTACTGTGATCACTTCATTTCACTTGATCCTAACTCTCTTTTCTAGTTAAATATTGAATTAAGAGTAACTGGGAAATGTTCTGCCTTTGGACATATATGTAAGTATATACATACAATCAAGCCATAATTTTTTCAGATAGTATGAGAAAGCTTTGTTACAACGAATACATCATTGCATATTATTAGTAGAAGTATATGTTTTTTGAAGTTAATTATACTCTTTTCTAGGAGTAATGGGTACCATAATCTAGTTAATGTTATTTCCTTGATTCTCATTCATCACCAAAACTTGTAGACGTTATTAATGTTTTGTGTAGTTGTCATTCTTGGTCAGTGAGAGTAAATGATACCTAGAATCGAGATGTTAACATAGAATTATTAAAAAAGGATATCAACTTTCAATTGATTAAAATGAAAGTTCTAAGTGCTTCCCCTCGTATTAACTTCGTGTGCGCTTAAACTCTTTATCTTTGAAATTCAGTGCTTAAATGCCAAATTTTTATAAAACATGTATTTAGACTGTACTTTACTAGTTTGTACTTAATTGACGTAATTAAAAAGTACTAAAATCACTTTTTTATTTTTCTAAAGAGAAAAGTTGTTATGTGAGGTTTGAAATGCATAATTTTGAAGATTTAGGTGTCTAAATACTTTATTTTAAAGGTAAAGGGGTTAATTGCACATAGAAAAAATATAATGGGATTTGTTAACAATTTAACCTTGATAAAAGATTTTGATTTTTGTAATAAACTTTGGATTATTACACCTAGATAAAGGCCTCCACTTCTGCATGTCCTTAACCTTCCAATTTACAAATGCTTAGACATCAACTAACCTTCTACATTATGTCCTGTTTATTTATTTTTTTTTTCTGCAATATTTACTTAGCAAATCTTTTGAGTCGATTTCTCATGGTTGAAGAGTGTTGTGCAAACTTTAGATGTAGACGGTAACGAAAAAAATTTAATCGACTACATTTTTGTTTTTTTTTTTTGTTACACTGGAAAATCTAAACGAAATTTTCTGCAACTATAAAATTTGGTTTTATAAGAAAGCCACATGCACAAGCAAACCATCCTTTCTATAGAACTGGATTCAGCTATAAACACAAGAAGAATTTTATGGGTTTTACATTTTTTGGTTTAATTTTAAAAATGAAGCATGTATCTTATTAGCTAACAATTGAAGTGTTTCTTTCACCAATCTTATGTTATTCTCCAGTTTTAAGACACTTCAAGACTATGGAAGAAAAAAAGAAGGAGAATTGCAAAAACCATTGCTGTGAAGAACCTTCTCGATCCTCTAAATTTACTTCTAAACTTTTGATAACTTGTTCACATATTTGATTAAAAATCTTTTTCTAGAAATATAAATATGAAGTTAGAAGTGATATAGTAAGAGAGAGAGAGAGTAGAAACAAAGTCTTTAACAAGTGTGAAAATGTCAGGGGGAAGCGTGGTTGACTTGCCTAATGCACTCATTGTCTATAGAAACAAGAGAAATCATGAGTCTTCTTCTTGGCAATTTAAGTATTAGTTTTTTTAAAAACCACCAACTACCATTGCTATGTGTTCAAAAATTGTTCGGAGTTACACACTATATGTATATCTACTTAGCGTATATCACTTATTGAATCCCTTCTCGTTTGGAGGATGCAAATCCTTGTTAATATTAAATGCTTCTGTAATTGCTTTTAGCAATTTACTACATCCATTTATGTTGGGAATGGATTGAATTCCTAGTATAAACTATTAAAAAGTTCTTTGAAAGAGATGGGTTATCTTGATAGGTTCATGTACGATAGTATAATGCAGTAAGAATCGTTCTATTAAAAATTGTTTGAAATACAAATTTCAACATAATGTATACTCACTTAAATGTTAGAATAAACTCTTCCTTCCACCTTGTAGTTAGATATGCTCAATGTATACATTTTAAATCTCATAGATATATTGATATATATTTGAATGGTCTCCTTTACTTAAAGAATAGTTTATTACAAGAATGGTATACTTTATACTTTTCTTGGCCAATAGAATGGTATACTCTCTACTGTGCAATATTTTCCATGACTAGTGAATAGTTGACTGTAGTAGAAAAAACATTGAAATCAACTATGAGTTTTTTTATAGATATCTTAGAGGAAAAAGTTTTGATTTCAATATAAGATCGTAGTTTAATTGTTAGTCAAATGTTATTATATCCATATGTTTTAATATATATCCATTAGTCAAATATGAAGATATAATTTGTTAGGAGGAAAAAAAAAATTTTCCAACTAACAATTTCCTCTTATGGAAAAACTTTGAAACAAATTGTTGTTCTAAAGGACCAATGAAATCTCAATATCTATTTTCTATGTTATGTGTTGTGTTGTATGTGTGAACCATTACTGTCTATCCTGATTCGCATTTGGTAATCTGCATACATATTTAACACCTAACTTGCTATATTTTTCATTAGTCAAATCCAAAATCCTTGATTGCTTCACACAATGTATATTATGGTCTTTTTCTCCATTTAAGATACACATTTTGAAAACCTATCCCTTTTTCCTTTTCTTTTATTCTTCTTCTTTTTTATTATTATTATTATTTGAAATTTGCATTAAATTGAGCTTACTATATACATGGTGCTATATTTCAGAGATTCAAACTCTCATTAAAGATCATTTGTTTTATTATAGTAATTAATTCATCTCCTCTTTGATTATTATGTATAATAAATAAAAATAGATAAAATATGTACAAGTGTATGAGTGGCTTTTTCATATCCATGCAGCTTGATGATGACTATTGCACAGTCGTACAGTTTGCAACTTTATTCTCATAGATTAGAATACGTTATGATCGGATGGGTTTATTTTGTGAAAAATATTTTTAGGATTTTATTGACCTTTTCTATAATTACTGTCCTAGGATTCTTAGCACTATCATAGTTACCTCCAATGCTTGTTAGTGGTTTTAACAGTAAGTGATGGTTTAATCTTTGAGGAAAGTGTCAGTTGAAAATGAGACAATTTCCATGTTGACAATTTGGAAATCATTTTCAATTACTTATCTTTCCTATTTGTTTACAACAACTAAACTTGACTTAAACAATAAAAGAGGAGCTTCTAGTTCTTCATTCATGGTAAGGAAATCTTTCCTTAAAATTTTTGAAACCTCTATTTCTTTTCATAATTCTAAATTCCAAAATTTCAACAACTTTCAAATAATCGTAAGATAATTTAGTAAAGTAATGTGATAGTAACTAAATTATATTATTATTGTAGGAGGATTTTTCAATTTTAGCAGAGTTTTGAAGGATTTTTGTTACTAGAGAAGTGATTAAGGTAAGTGGGTGACTTTATGATTTATTACATTTTTATGATTATTAGTTAGCTATTTGATGAAATTGGTAAGGTAAGAGATTCCTATGCTTTTTCCTGTTTAATTGTCTTTCATTCTAGGTACACATTTTGTCCTTCTAACAATTGTTAGCATATTTGGGTACCTAATTTTGGAAGAAACATTCCTTTTTTATAAAATAAATTAGTATTACATTTAATGTCTCATTTTCATTCTCGAAGACACAAAACACCCCAATTCTAACTTCAAAGAAATCATTTCCTTCTCCACATAGCATCAAGCCTCAAATATTTTACATGAAATGAGAATTTACCCTTTACTTCTCACCTCTCTCTTTACATTCCAAGTTTAGTAAATTAAATGAAAGCCATTTTAGAAGTTAATAAAAGAGTACCTCTTAATCCAACTACAAGGAACAAAAAGCCATAGTACATAAATATCATTTACACAATTTTCAATTTGGAACAGTAAAAGCAAATAATGACACTACTAACATGTTTCTGGAAGAACAATCAACATCACATTTCATATAAGCATGCAACACAATTTGTAAGCACGGCCTTTGCTTATCTTTGTATCTCTTGTTTTCCTTTTCTATTAATAAATAAATTCTTTTCAACTTACACAAAAACAATAATAAATAAAATTTTAATTTATCATTAATTAGTTCAAAATTTAAACAACTATGTACCAATTAATATATCATCTAATTAATTAACTTCAAGTTCAATTGGGTTCATTTTATAACTTTAAGAGGCCATTTCTAATTGTATATTAAATGTCTATTCTTATATCTTACTTTATCCTGAACACTTCCTTCGATATTCGTTATGAATGTATGTTTTCTTTATATATTCTTTCATATATCTTTAATTTAGTTATTTGACATAATTTTGTCTTTGAAATGATTATCCTACTGTCTTGTTTGCATTTTACTTAATGTTTAATTCCATTATAAAGACAACCCTTACTAAGTTCTCTATGTGATGAAAAGGTTGACATTGATTATTTTTTAAAAGTATATTGCTATAGAGTTGCTCTTCCTTTTATGTTATAGTTGTGTAAGGACTAAAAATATATTACTTCTTTTAGAATTATCTACATAATTATATTTGAGTAAAAGTTATTGCAATCTTATGCACCACTTAGGCCTTGTATAGCCGATACTATCTTTATGATTAAATGTTCAAGATTATTTGTATGTTTGCAAACGAAATTGTCTTATAAAAAAACATCAAATCTAATTGACTTAATTTTAATGCATTAACTTCATGTAGAGATGGATAAGCCTTGGATTTATGAATCAAGATGTAGTATAAAATACATAATTGGATAGAATAATTATCTAAGGAGAAGGCTTGCTAGTGATGGTGTTGATGGAAAGATCATATGTCCTTGTAGAAAGTGTAGGAATGTTAAATAGGTAACACAGGAGAATGTGCAAGTACATTTATTCTGTGATAGTTTTATGAGGGGTTTTGAGCAATGGGTTTTGTATGAAGAAAGTTTATTATCTACATTGCCTGTCATTGATGGTGAAGAGAGTTCTAATTTTGAGGATGATAGAGTTATTGTTGAAGACACTTAAATGATGTTACACGAAGCATTTGGAGTCCATGATAAAAACATTAGCGAAGATACTAAGGATATTATTAAGGATAGTGAACCTAACGAAGAAGCCCAGACATTTTACAAATTGTTAAAAGATGTTGAGCTAGAACGATATCCTAAGTGTAAAAATTCTCAAAGCTCTCCTTTATTGTACGATTGTTCCATTTAAAGTGTATGAATAAATGGAATGATAAATTGGTATCCGATTTATTTAAGTTATTGAAAGAGGTTCTGCTAACTAGAGAAAAGTTACCAAACTCGTATTATGAGGCTAAAAAGATAGTTGGTGATTTAGGTCTTAACTATCGTAAAATTCATGCATGTCTTAATGACTACAAGTTAGATTAGAAAGAGTATGAGCATGATGAGGAATGTCATGTTTGTGGACTGTCAAGGTATGTAAGGGATGAAGATGATGTTCTTATGTTGTTCAAAAGTTAAAGATTAGAAGAAAAGATAAGGAAAAAAGAAGCACCTTAGCAATAGCTTTTGCTAGAGTAGTCGTGTCTCCATGTTCAATACTTTGCTTTTTAGGGATTGAAATAGCTAATAGTCAAGCTTAGCCTCCACTACCAATATGTATAGAAAATAGCGTATAAGGAATTTTTCAATTTAGTTATACAAGTATGAATGTTCTTGCTCGATCACATGTCACCAAGTTTCACTTAGTGAACTTAATTCCTTGACTACTTTATTTAGACATACAGAATTTTTTTTCTTTAACAGGACTAAATCTTGCAATTTATTTGTGTAATATCATTTCATCTTTGGTCTTCTAAGTTGAAAATTAGTCCCAAAGTCTTAATTTTCCTTATTTGGAATCACAAATAGGGACTCATTAAGAGATAACCTATCATTCTCACAAACCATAGATTTTGGCTAAAATAGTAATTCACTTTTAATTTCATTTTTTCTCCTACAAATGTTGATTTTAAGAGCAATTTCTTTCAACTACTATTTTCACTAATTTTTTCCTTTAAATGCTGATATTAAAAGGTCTTAGTTTATTATGTTGTTTTCTATTTGCAATGACAGATTCTCAAGATTGTAGTGGTTTATGTGGTGACTTTCCTCTATGTTAGCAATGAAAATATTGGAGTGATTGCATCTAATCAATACAAATGTCTATCATAATATCCATTAACACTTTCTGTTTATAGGAAAAAGATTTAGGTCATCTACCAACGCGTGAGCATATGTTTATCACCTGCTATACAAAAAAGATGGAACTTCAGCAAATGCAGTAGCGAGTAAAGTTATTGTAAGTTCACTTATTATTCGATACATTATCACTAATTTAAGTAAGTTATTAATATTTTTTTTATTTCTTATCAATTTATAGGCTACTATGGAGGAATTAAGATCTAATGCTTCAGGAAACAACACTAGTACTATTAAGGATGACATTTACTCTCAAGTAATGGGCAAAGAAAAGACCAGGTAAGTTTGTACATATGGCTTGAGCGTTACTCCTACAGATATATGTGGTACCATGCCTAGTCATACTACTAGTTATATGATGACAATGGAATATAAGTCAAAATTTGATACAATGTAAGAAGAAATGCGTAAGGTCAAAACACTTTTAAGGCAAATTTTACAGCAAGGTTGCAATTCTTTTGAGCCTTCATAGAATCGTTCAAATGACTCATGGACCCCAAATTCAAATGGTACATCATCAATGCCAAGTTCTGATCATAGACCCTCAACTTCAAGCTTAGAGAATAGGTCATTAACACCAAATGTTGAGCATACACCCCCAACACCAAATTCTGAACCTCAACCAGTGCGGGTATGTGAATTGAATTGTTTATCGACTGACATATTTTTTTAATGTTGTTGGTAATTTGTATTGATTATAGTTCTATGACTATGGAAAAAGATTTTATATATTGTGTATATAAAAATGTGTAGCTAAAATGAATGTTGTATCTTTTTCATGAATTATAGGACTTTTGTCTTGCAGGGGCCTAGAAGGATAAATATAAAACATTTTGAAGGCAGATGAAACCGTCATATAAAAGTTATAGTAGGGTACACTCTCTGTTACAGTGGTTAACAATGCCCTTTGGGCCTATCGCTACACCCCACATATGGGTGGATGTTTTAGCTGCCCCATTAGCGAAACCGCCCCTTAAGAACCGCCCTATGAGGTCAAATTTGTTGTAGTGTAGTTGATGGAGTGGAGAAAAAGATAATATAGGAGGACGTATTTATTTAATGTTAGTTGATATCTAATTTCGTTTTGGAAGCGTGGGGACCGCGGATTGGCCCCGACCCGTGTTGTTCTAATTTTTGTTTTATTAAATTGTTTATTCGATGATTCAGTTATCTAACTCCACCTGATGGGAACAATGCGCTTTAGTGTTTCATTTAGATTCTATATTTTGCCTACCGGCATTCTTGCCTATTGATTTTTCACAAGCCATTTATCTAAGCTATGCTATACCTATATCTCACAAGCCGTTTATCTAAACTATACCATACCTATATCACTCAACTGATTTAAAATCTATGACAAGCATGTAGTTAAGGTAATGTTAACTAAGTGTAAAACAATATTTGATAGTCATTTCGATTTTCTTGTCTTGAAATTGTCATCTAATATATTTCGTGGTATCTTTATTGTAATTTATTACTTTTATGGTAATTGATAAAAGCACTGTGAATTACATACAAAATATAAGATTAAGATTAGTGGGTAAAATATACACTTATCGCCTGCATATGACTTCAATTTTGAAAATTTATGAATCATGTGGACATTACCCCTTTTCTTAATCTTCTAGCACCTAGAAGCTCATGCAAATGACTAAAGAAACTCTAATGATGTATGTAAGTTGATTGGTCTGATTTTACATTGTAAATTAATCGATTCGATAGCTATTTTCACATCAAAATTTTAATGATTACATATTTATTTTATTAAATTATAATAATTTGATAAAAAAAATTCCCAAAGTTTAAATTTTCAACAAAACTCATGTTCATTGATAAAAAAGATATAAAACTTTAGAAGAAGTCATTAATGAAAAGTATTATCTAATGATTATAATGAAAAATAAATGATTGAAATTTATTTCATCTCATTTAGAATTTCAATATTTATATTATTAAATTATAATATCTTCCACAATACCATTGAAATCTTTATTCCTAACATAAACTCAATTGTCTTTTTTTTTTTTTTTTTTCTTAATGCATAGAGTTTGGTGTATCCTCTTTTAACAGTATATTGACTCGGAAATAGGAGCTGGTGCTTCTAAATTACCAAACCGAGGGATTTGACGATCGTCGGGGTGATCCTCGCTCTCGAAATAAACTCTATTTCCGCCTATTGTAACTGGACATTCCTTCAACAGCATACCCATCTCCTCTATACAATCATTACATGCGATCTGAGGTGATTTCAGTGATGAAGAAACAGTGTACGAAACTAGTAGCTATATCAGCTATTGCACTTGCCACTAGGAAAGTTTAGCTGATGGAAAGGAGAGATAGAGATGACTTAATATAGAATATTTATTTATGGTTATTTACAATCTAATCTCATTTTAGACTCGCAGTAGTGGGGATTGGCCTCTGGGCCATGTAGTTTTAATTTAATTTTATTAAATTGCTTACTCATTAATCAAGTTAGTTAACTCCACCTGATGGGAACAATGCTGTAGCGTTTCATCCAAGTCAATCTATTGCCTATGGGCATTAATAGCTATTGAATTTTTACAATCCATTTATTCATGCTATGCCTGTATTGGTCACCTATATATTTTTGGACCAATATTCATTTATCCAATCTATTGCCTCTATGATACCATTTATCACATCTTTTATATTTGTTATTTCATTTTCATTTTCAGTTATACTTGTGTCATTAGTCCAATTTCAAGTTTATCTATTGCTTTATAATTATGATGTGATTTAAAATTTGAAAATTTTATGATTATGAATGTTTTTATATCGCTATTATTATTTTTAATTACTTCAGGTTTTTAGGACTTCATAAGATGCATTTTAGCAGTAGCATTGTAAACACTATAAAATTTAATAAAAAATAGTTTTATATACAATAGCATTCAAGTGATTAAGTTATTTGCCCAAGCTAAGGGGCAATTTTGGAAAACAAGAAAAAGACATAAACCCTACTTATAAATGTTGCTTACTCCAAAAAGTCATACTCTTTCCACTCTTTCACTCTTTGATAGTAATAGAGTTCTCTACAATAGAATAGTGATGTCAAGTAAGAATTGTGCTTTTTTTTTTTCTTTTCTTTTTTTTGAAAGCTAGGTCACAATTCCCCTAATTATGGAATGTGTAGTTATTGTATCTAATCATGGAGGATTTATATTTAAAGGGTTTTTTGGAGATTACGGTGCAAGTTTGACATTGGTGATTATTTAAAGGCTCTAATCAAGTGATCAATCAAGGTCTATACTAGTCTTAGTAGTTTCTATTGTTTAATATGTAGATTTGTTGTTTCAAGGAAGTATACCTAAGTACTTCTCATTGTTATTGTAAAGGCCTTGGAGTGAAAGGGTTAAGTTTGAAGGAGTTTATTGAAGATTGTGATAAAGGAAACAAAGGTTGAAAGAACATAGGCAGGGGTTACGCCCATGATCATGCTTGTATAGCACTTGGGTGACTTTTCTCTTTGGATTATGATCGCATTGTGGAGTGTTGAGGGCATGTTGGAGTTCATAGGAAGTTCACAAGTGTGAACATGCCTAGAACCTTACTAACATTGAGTATTGCTTGTGTCGAGTATGTTTGAAACATGTTCAAGGTTTACAGCCAACATCATGGCCATAAACATGACAATGATCTTTCTTTCTCTTTTATTCTATTTAATTTTCATTTATTTTATATTTATTATTAATTTAAAAATTTTAAGTAATTATAATACCTTATAAAACCCTATTTAAGGACCTTTAACTTAGATCTTAGTTCATCTTGCAACAAAACTAAGCTAGAGTAGGATTAATCAAGGAAAGAGTTGGTAACTTAGAACTTAAGAATAGATTAGTAAAAGCATTTATACTTTGGGTAATACTTTAGACATAGAGGTGATTCAATTTTTATGTCATTTGCTTCTATTGGCATTGGGTCAGATAATATTTATCTTATATGTTGCTTGTACTTGTTATTAGAAAATTAAATGGATTTATTTAAAACTTGGCTATTAATAATTTGTATGTTGCTTATGCATGGCTTGTCTAAAGAGCTAGATACCAAATCCCTAAGGGGCGCCACTTAGAATTGATCTGGGGTAGATTTAAGGATATTAAGGTTGGAGGTGGTAGCTTTCAATAATAGTTAGATGGGGCTCGTAGTAGCAGTTTTCAACTTAGGAATCTTGAGCCTAATGATGACAATTAGGGGTGTATATGTGTATACATATACATACATACATATATATATTATAAGCCCTAAGGGCTTTGCATAATTGCCATATCTATGTCTTAGATGTTTTCAAGAAATAATATATATTAATCAAATTACTAAAATATTGTCTAACTTCTCTTGATAACATCCATTCATTACATCTATATAGATAGAGAGCAACATATCTTTTGTTGTCTTACATAATCTATTCGTAATATTGTATTTTAATTTAATTAAACAATAATGAAACTTACATAACCATTATTTTTAAGTAACTACCTACAAGACCACTACTTCTTATACCATGCTACCTACATCTCTACTATTTCCCATCTTTTAGGTCCATTCTCACATTTCCACTACATTTTCCACCACTAGTTTATGCATTCATAACTACTACATCTATCATGTTAATTTTTTATGCTTTTGTGACATAGGTGAGATTTTGCTAGTTAACAAATAAATAATAAAATATAGTTTCATGGTACAAAGGGGATGTAAAAACAAAAGTCGACGAGGGCTTGGCATCATGAAGCTACCTACCATATTCTTTTTTTGTGTGTATGTGTATGTCTGTATGTATATATATATATATATATATATATATATATAATATCCTTGTGTTGCTTATTAGTTAAATCAAAAGATGATTAAATTGATTGTTAACATATTTGCATTAAATGCATGTGTCATTTGTTGTGTAGCATGCACATGTACTTATAATATTCATGTGGTGGGTATTAGCTTATCTATTTTCTTTTTTGGTTGTAGGAGTTTAGTTGAGCATGTAAATTGTATTAATTTTTAGAGATTCGTATCCCTTCTATCTAGATAGTGAGAGTAGCCATATGATGAAAATTGATGCTAGATGATACTTAACTAGAGTTTTGAAATTATGCATAATTATTATTTAGTTGAGAATTGAAGAGATTTGTTTGTGAATCTTCTTGAATTCAATTGAAGATCTAATTTTTTTAGAGCATTTGAAGAATAAGGAATATGTTTTTAGAGTATTTGAAGAATAAGGAATATGTTTGTAAATTATAAAATTTTAATTAGAGCCTTAGCGTGTTACTCTCAAGTAGTGACACGTGGTGGATTATGACATCCTGAGTTTGGGGTATTACAACTTAAGTAATATCATAATATAAGTTCATAGGAAAATGATCTGTAAGACGATGAGATGGTGATAGTGAGCAAATTGTGGGTTAGGTATGACCTTCGTAAATTTATGATCTTGAAAGTAGTAACATGATGCTATTTCATTTGATGTTTTAGTTGCAATGTTTGCCTTATTTCATTTGATGTTACTATTTATTTTTAGAGTTATTTAATTAATTATTTTTGAGGAATAATAAATATCTATAAAACTTAATTTTTATCGATAGCACAAGAAATAGGAGAAAATTGTTTTGGAAATAGCAAATAGGTATATAATCTAAGTATAGAATAAAATATCTTCATTATTTAGCTTTTCACTCTTATAAGATATGATAATAAAATCGACACTAAATAACCCATGAGTTTTAAATTATAGAAACCTAACCTAAGAAACACATAAAAACTCTACTGACTAACAATTGAGGAAATATGAAATAGATAGATATCAAAATAATAAGTATGTAATAAGAATAGCCATAAAAATTAATTAATTAATAAGTAATCTTAAATGTGCATTAATCTCGATTGACCAAAAACGGTTGATAAGGTCAAGTAATAGGCTATCATTGCCAAGGTAAAACATAAGGAATTAAGATATAGTCATGATTAATGATATTGTGTAATAAATATATATTCATAAATCCTTATAAAGTTTTTATTTGTAAATAGAGTAATAACACATGAAATTAATAAAAAGCCAACCAACAAGGAAGAATATTTATTGGCCGTTCCTAATTAAATATCAAGTGATAACAAAATAAGAAAGTAAAATAACAAAGGAAAAAAAAAAAATAGAAATAGACAAACTTAAACCATAAGTGTAAGAGTGGTTAGTCATGACACCAACATGTTGATCATGACATCCAAAAACTTTCTAATTTTTTAAAATCCTTAAAAAGAAGATATGAATGAAAAAATATATTCCAAATTTCAATATATGAGTAAAAGTCTATCTAAACTATCTTGCCCTATAGACGTCAAGGTTACTATAATAAAATAATAACCATAAATAATTATTACGATACTAATAACACTATTGAATATCATAAAAAGTAAAATAGTTATCTCACTTCACACATATAATGAGAAGAAGTGCAAGATTAAGATAATAAGCACTCGACAACAATAATATTGATAACAATGACCCCTTATACAATGATGACTACGATCACCATGGCAATAACAATAATAATAAGGTCCATAATATAAAACTATCTAACAAAAATTTCCATAGTGAATAGTAATGCAATGCCATAGAGTACTTCATAATTATAGATTCTTATATTTATAATAAGCAATATAGTTTTTACAAAAATTTCAATAAACATGGGAGGGTAAAGAAAATATATACAACACATTAAAATATCTAGTCAAAATAAAAAGAAGAGAACAAAATATTCTATATGCGTTTTAGCACGTACACACATGAGAAGGGAATGATGAGTCTATACTTTCTCCTTCTTCTCATATCTGCCATATCATTTCTATTGTGTCTTATAAGTCATCTTATCATTTCCTCTTACATTATATTCTGTTTCATTAAGTCATCAATTATGTCCTTGTTTTATCCATTTTAATTAAATGTCAAGATTTGCCTAATTTGCTTGTGCTAGTAATTATGCTTTGTGATATGAATATGGTTCAGTAATATTAAAATGAAAATAGAGAAAAGAAATAAATAAGAAAATAATAATAATAGAATGGAAATAAAATGGAGAACCAACTAATCTATGAATGTATAATTAAACAAATAAGCAAAGGTAAATGATTGTATATAACAAGATATCAAAACGACTAAGAATATGCTTTTAATATTTGCTATGAAAGAAAAAGTAATGTATTAGACCTTGAAATAATGAAAAAAAGACACTGAATTGTAATATCAAGTAAAATAAGCTATAATAATGTGGCATAAACAATTATTTTTATAGAATGAAGATAACGTCCATAATCCTTTCTTCCTATTAGTGATGACTATAGTAGAGTGTGTAGTGAAAAGAAATGGGTGAATATAAAGTGATATCGAATGGAATGTGATAATAAAAATTATCAAAAGAGTTAGTAAGGTTGGAGTTTAGGAATGATTAAATTGGAAGAGATTAGTCTTTAGGCATTTAGCTAGAGAGAAATTCGAGAGTAGCTTTGGGAAAATCTAAAGATCATTTGGAGATCTAGAATCTTAGTAGTGAAGGAATCTTAGAGACTCAAAATTTCAAAAAGAGAATTTGCAAAATAAATGAAAAAATTGTAGTTAGAAGATGTGTGGATATAGATTTATAAATGTTATTTTTCAGGAGATATTGGTTAAGAAGATGTTATTAGGAATGTAATCTAACTAAGCTTAAGTTCTTTAAATCAAGGTAAATTAAGGATTAATGTGATAAAAATACCTATATGGATGGAAATAGGTAAGATGATCAAAACTCTATGGTTAAGATATAATTAGAGTAGCAAGCGGAATACGAGGTTAGAAGAAACCTTAAGCAATTGGAGATTTATTGACAATAGAGGAGATTTTCTAGCTAGTGTAAAGCTATGTTTTTAGCCTAATAGTAGACTTAGAAACGATTCTATTGTAGGACAAACACTTGAATAGAAAAGGCAGATTTTAAGGAGCAAAAACGATTAAGTATGTTAGGGTTAAAAAGAGTAACATATGGTGAAAAAAGAAAAAGAATTACATGGAAGTATTAGATGAGGAAACTTATAGTAAATTCGAGAAGGCCAAAGTAATTTAATAAGTTGGGTTGATTCTAAATAAATGATAAAAGAATGAGTTTTATTATCTAGGTACAAATGCGCAATTCAATTAAAGGAAGTATGGGTTGGACTGAGGATGTAGATGAAATGGAGTAGGTAGCATTTGAAGAGGTAAAAGCTATAAGATATAGAAGACAAAATATTAGTCACAAGGATAAGTGGAAAGTATACTAAGGTAATAAGGAGAATAAGGTTGTCAATAGATTAAGAAAAAAGTAAGTTTGTAAAGCTCGAAGGGTAGATTTCAGGTCCTTATTACCATTGAAAATTAGAAAGGATATAGGAGGATTGCCATATGTCAATATTGAGGAAGGATGTGTATAACTCGAATCAAGTCATTACCTTAAGATCTTTGAAAGTGTAGTTGAATCTCTAGATAGTAGAAAGGCCTATTAGAGCTATGAGCACTTAAGAATGGATCTTGAGAGACGAACTATCATATAAGTTCAAGTGTAGTAGAGTAATCAAATTTTGAGATCTAGGATTTTAGGAATCTCCTAAGGACAAAAGAAGTTAATAAAAGAAAATAGTGTTACATATAGTGGCATTCAAGTAATTAGGCTACTTACCCAGAATAGTTTGGAAAACAAGGAAAAGACAAAAACCTTTCTTATTTATACTATTTACCCAAAAGTCAAACCTTTTCTCTCTTTGATAGTGATAAAGCTTTTTGTAATAAAACGATGAAATTAAGGGAGAATTGCATTCTTTTTTTTTAAAGGTAAGATGTTGATATGCCTCGAACTCATATACTTGAGAATATCACAATACACACATGAATTAGTAAATAGAATGGGATGAAATGGGGTTTTAGGTTTTGTAGATCCATAAGCCTCTTAGTGGATATTATGCCCAGTAAGTCCTATACGGCCTAATAAGCATTTGATAGTACTCACAAATACTCTTAGGGTTACTCGCCAGTACTCTTGTTAAAGGAGTTAATAAAAGTAAAATTTAAGAGAAGAATTCTCAAGAAGAGATAGTATGTTCAATATTCAAAGGAGGAAGATGATTCCACTTATTACAAAATGTTAGGCCCTTTAAGTTTTGTATAAGTAAGGAAATTACAAAAGGGTAAAATGTCTAAAAGAAAAAAAAAATGCATATCCTACTATATACTCAAAATGGTAAAATGAGGAAAAGAAAAAAAAGGAAAGAATGTCAGAAGAATCATCTTTCGGATCTATGCTTAGGATCATGGCAAGCTTGAACTGGCTTCATTTGATATAAGGTGAAAAGAGGATATTTGGTCTTTCTTAGGCAAAATATGCTAGGCAAGTCTTCAAACAGGTCTACAACCTTCATGAATAGCTCGAACAGGGTAGGAACGTATGGGTGGTTAACTTGACCAACTTAAATCAAGTCTGCTTAGTTGTTGGGTATAGCTTGAGTCATGCTAGGTAGAGCTTAGAGTACTTATAGATAGGTTGAAAGTTGTCCTTACTTAGATGAGTATCAAGTTCTTCAGTTTAAAGAAATGACTTAGGCCTCAAATGAGATAGGGAATTTCATCATAAGCTATTGATTGGTCATAATATGCCAAAATAGACCTTAAAGGCATTAAGTTCGGCTTCGAGTAATTAGACTCTAGATTTGATCCCTACCATCCTCTTTGGGGTCATGAGGATTTGACCTTAAATATGGAGAATCTTCTTTAACCTTGTCTTTTGCTCGATGTTGATGTGAAAGTGTCATGTAAATGGACATATGCTAATATAATCATACGAAATAAGGGATTGGGTCTGAATGTTGAGATGACTTGGAAAGTAAAAGGGAGTCACAAATTTGGGCACTAGATGAGTGGATATTATGCACCACTTAACCATATTTGGGCTTAGAACACTACTTAAATGATGCACAAGTAGTATTTTAGGGTTACTTGCCACTAACTTTGCTTAAGAGTTGGACAAGAGTTAGGGGCTTAGACTTGTTCATTAATGCTTACATAAGAACAATGAAGAAGACGATAAAAAGGGATGTTCGTACAATTGCTTTTGGCCATTACATAATGGGATATTTATACAACCCCAAGTAGGCAACTACTAGGTTTTACATATTTACCAAAAAGGATGCTATATTAATACTTATATATAAATGATGTTATAAGGATAAAAATGACATTCTTTAGGAGGATATGCACTTGACAATCCATATAGTAAGGACAATTGTTAGAGATACATAACGCTAGGCAAGTGAATGCTTTTTTAGTGCTGCATGGTGAACTTTGTATAGATTGGCTCTTGGTTAGTGTATGGAAAATAACTTAATTCTTGGATGACTATGTTAAAGGCATTACGGCCAAACTACTAGTCAGGTTTGTTGAGCTATTCATGTCAATTTGCAGGCTAAACTCCATTATTTAAGAGATAATATAACAACTATAGAAGCTGGGGTACCTAGGTAAGTCAACCTTTAATAAGAGCTAAGTATCTCCCTCAGTAAATTATTATGAGAGAGCTTGGTAAACTAATGTGACCAATCTACAAGCTTGGGACCAAGTAAATAGGAATTTGATTCCTATTAGGTAAGGAATTAGTTTGGACACATTGTATGTAAAGAAGGCACCATAACCCTTTGTTAAATTGATCTAGTAGGCATTGTTGTTGATTTTTTTTAGGACCTTGCATTGTTGTTGATCTTTTTAAGGACCTTAAATAAACCATCAACTCATGGAGTATCTTAGCTCAAAGTTCTATTCTCTTGCCTTAGCTACTAATATGTTGCTATTTCTTGATGAACTTAGAAATTCATTCTATGGCTTGCTAGAGCAACCTCTATAGCTCTTAAGCTTAGTTAATGCCTAATAAACTCTCTTGGGCAGTTGCTAGGGTTATTACAAGATTTAGAGGAAGGGACGAATTAAGGCCATGCACAACTTTGAGTGAGGTCTTTACTCGTAGTTAGTCGAGCTCTAATGGTATGAGGACAAATATCACCTTTAGGTAAGTGCACCTAGTTAAGTTATAGTATAAATATAAATTGTATCTGAATTATTGATCTCATAGGAAACCATTGGAAACCCTATATTACTAGCAATTATCCTTAAAAATTACCAATTATCTAACTTATTATCTTAATTAAATAAGTATTAAAAAAATAAACATAATAAGATAACTAAATAATAAACAATACAATAATTAACATGAAAATTAAACAACTAAATTAAATAAGCAAAATTAATTAAATTGGGAGAACAAAAATGTTAGCAAATCTATTATCTACTACCTAATTCTTTGTGACTTTCAATCTTAATTTTACTCTTAGATCATGGAGATTCCTAAGATAAACTGACCTAACTCGTGTCTCTTAATTAATCCACAACCCTAAGATACTTTATGCAAATCACTTTTGCAACAAAATAACTTAGGATCGCATTATGATATTAAAATCCCTGATTTTGTTGCCTTAATTTTAATAAATTGAATACCTAATCGCTTAGCCTATCTAGTTACTTCTAATTACTCCAATCCATCTATTATAGGATTTCGTGAACTTTGTAGTTAATTCAAGCATTAATTCAATAGTTGGCTATATTGAATTGAAGACAATACAAAACAATGCAATTAGATCACAAAAGACAATATCATAGATTGAAAATAAAATAAAATAATCGTCACATTGAAGTAGGGTTCAATCAAAGATATACTGAGATAATTTAATTATGACATGAAAATAAAGTAAAAACTAAGAGACATGAGATACCCCTTGTACTTTACCTTATAATGTTCCCCTTTGAGGCTTCTCTTTCCTTTACTAAACCTAAGACTATGTATTTATAGGACTTAGACTTAAGATCACAAAGGAAGCCTCTAAAAATAAGAGAATCACAAATTATGGCAAGTATATGCCTTAGGAATACGACCATGGTCTTAGGCTTGGTTTATAAAAATTCTCGATGAAAGCTATGTAGCTAGAGTACACAACCGTGTACACACGTGTTCTTTCCTAAACATAAATTCTTAGTTGGACTTCACTCATTCAAATGGCTTGGTTAATAAAATTCCTTGATAAAGCTTTAAAACTCTTTAAAATTACTCGAAAACTTGTCAAAAGCTTCAAAAACACTTGTAAATGAACTTATAACTAATTAAGCTCAAAACCATTGATAACTAACATTATTGATGGATAAAATCATGCAAACTCACCCTAAAATATATATGTTAAATGAATGTTATCCAATTCCCTCACACTTAAGTTTTTGCATGTACTTAAGCAAAACAATTAAATTAAAACTAAGATAAGATTAACAATTCTTTTACAAAATAGAAAAGTGCATCCTCAATTTGAAGGGCATTAGAGTTTTCCTTCAAAGGCAGCCGCTTTTTCTTTCATTAGTAATGCCCTTAGAACACTTAGATATTAACATTGAAATGCTATTATATTTTAACAATCAATTCAAATAATCCAGAGTTAGCTTTATCACTTAAACAAAAACTAAACTAGAGATAAAAATAAACATTAACAAACTAAGAAAAAGTTCTAACGTAAGAAGAGGGAGATCTTCCTTGTACTACTTTTGTTACAAAACTTAAACAAAAGTTATTGATGGATAGAATCATGTAAACTTACCCTAAAATATATATGCTAAATGAGTGTTATCCAATTCCTCCACACTTAAGTTTTTACATGTACTTAAGCAAACAATTAAATTAAAAATAGGATATGATTAACAATTCTTTTACAATATAGAAAAGTGCATCCTCAATTTGAAAGGCATCATGGTTTTCCTTCAAAAGCACCCTCTTTTTCTTTCATTAGTAATGCCCTTAGAACACTTAGATATTGACATTGAAGTGCTATTATATTTCAACAATTAATCCAGATAATTTAGAGTTAGCCTTATCACTTAAACAAAAACTAAATTAGAGACCAAAATAAACATTAACAAACTAAGAAAAAGTTATAAGAATTTCACTACTCTAACGTAAGAAGAGGGAGATATTTTTTGTACTACTTTTGTTACAAAACTTAGATTGGATGCATGTTATATTAACTCATTCTCTAATTGTCCCATTTATTTTTCATTGGGAAGCTTTTTAATCCTAATTCAATTCCTTTTAATTAAGCATAATTTTATAGGTAGTAGAAAATAACCTTACTCTTCTAATAGACCAAAGCCGATCCATACTTTTTTAATTTTCAAGTTAGTAGTCGAATGGAACTTTGCTGTTCTAAGGGATTAAGGCTGATCCTTACTAATTTGTTTACCAAATTCCTTTAGCTAATTGGGGGAAAGAATCTTGCTTTTTTGAGGGAGTAAGACCAATTTTTACTAAATTATAATTTCCTTCTCATTTTAACTGATACTTTTGCTTCCAACTACTTTGATTACTAAGAGACTTTCATAAGACAAATCTCATTTGTTCATCTAATTTTGAAAATTTTTTCTGAAAATAAGGAACAAATAACTACCTTTCTTGAATTAAGCCTATAAATGCAGATAACTAGTCTTTAACCTATTAATATCCATCTCGATCATAAGTCTAAGTCTAAACTTAAGTAATAAGGAATATTAGATCATAGGGATTTAATTGCTTTAATTTAGCAAAGTAGATTAAAGTCATAAAGAATTAGGGGTAGTTTCAAAAAAAAAAAAATTGCTTGCTTATGTAACGGGATGCAATATAATTGAAAAGGGAAAAAGAAAAAGTAAAGATAACCAAAATTTCCCCAATTTTCAGTTGCATTGATATCGATAAAGTTGTATTCTCATATGGTTCCTTCTTTCCCTAGCTAGCTTGCAAATTTCACAACTTTTGACCATCTTATGAACATCCTTGGCCATTCATAGCTAGTAAAACTTTTCCCTAAGAGTTTGGCAATTTTGCTTTCACTAAAATGCCTTGATAAAGCTCCACTATGAGGTTTATGCATAAGTAGTTTCCTCGTAGAAGAGCTCATGATGCATGGTTGTCTTTCTTAGAATAAATACCTATCATTTAAACAGTACCCATTACAGTAATTCCTTCCTTGTAGCAATTTATAATAGGACCAAACTAAGGGTCCTAAGCATGCTACTCGATAATAAATGAGATTCCTAATAACTTAGTTAAGAGTGTAATGAGTAAAACATGCCATTGGGATAGTGTATTAGCTATAGCATTGGCACTTCCCTTATGCAGGATGACAAAAAAAAAAAAAAAAAACCACCATGAACTTGAGCTACTTAGCTTGCTTCTTTAAGAGTTTGTGTTGGCTATTAAGATTCTTCAAGGACTCATGGTTATTGTAGATGACAAATTCTCTTGGTGAAAGGTAATGCTACCCATTGAAAGAGCTTGAAATAGTAAGTAGAGCTCTTTCTTGTGTACTAAGTAGTTCAACATAGCACCATTTAGCTTTTCGCTATGGTAAGTTATGAGCCTTTTCTCTAACCTTAGGATGGCTCCTATACCTAAGCTAAAAACATCACACTTGATCTCAAATGGCTTCTGAAAGTTTAGAAGGGCCAACGCTAAGACTGAAGTCAACTTCTCCTTGATCTCCCTATAGCCTTTCTCCACTTGCTTACTCCATTGGAATGCATAAACTCTCTTTGTTAGCTCGGTTGGGGGGATCGCTATAGTTCTTATGTTTCGAATGAACCTTCTATAGAATGAGGCTAATTTGTGAAAATTTCTTACATCAGATACATTCTTTAAGGTTGACCAATCCAAAACGGCTTAAACCTTTTCTTCTTTAGTTTAGATTCCTTCTCTAGATTTTACATACGTAAGAACACAACTTCTTGTTGGTAAAAGGTACATTAATTGCTCAATTTAAAGTACCCCAAAAATGGATAGCAAGTGTTCAACATGATCAAATAGATTAGCACCATAGACTAGCATGTCTTCAAAGTATATCACCATACACTTGCTAACTAATGGTCTCATCACATAATTTATTAATCTCATAAATGTGCTTGGTGCATGAGCCAAACTGAAGGGTGTGACCAACGACTCATAGAGGCTATGCCTATTCTTAAACATTGTCTTCCTATCATTTCTAGTCCTTATGTAGATTTAGTAGTAGTTACCTCTTAAAACAATCTTCAAGAATATCTTGACACCAAGGGTCTTGTACGACATGTCTTCAAGCCTTGGTATTGGATATCAACACTTGATGATGATCTGGTTAATTACTTAGTTGTTGATGTATGTACGTTAATAACTCTTATTTTAAATACATTTCACATAGTGATTTTATAGTATTTCTCTTATATCTTTAGTTTTTTTTAAAGAAATTGATACTTAATTGAGTAAAATTTTGATTTCAAGGTTTGAACGTGTTTTTGGATTGAAAATGAAGAAAAGGAATCAAGTTTCACTCAATTTGGAGTTTAAATGATTGAGTTATGAAGTTTTATAAATAATAAGAGAAAGTAGCAATTTTTGGTCAGAAAGTTACATAGTTTGGAACACAACTGTATCCCCAAGCCGTATCTATGCATGAAGATTTTTTTTGTGCTAAGGTCAGTAAGTTACATAACCTAGAGATACAACTGTGTCCCAGGCTATGTCTAGTGACGAAAAAAGAAACTTTACAATACATTATAAAAGGACTTATGAGGGTTTTGCACATAACTTTGGACATTCGAAAAGAGAAGAGACTTGAAGAAAAGGAGGAGCAAAAGGCTAAAGCAACACCCAACTTCAAGAATAAAGAGATTTTTCATCAACAAAAGGGGTTTTTCATGTTTTATTTCTTGATTTTGTTACAATTCGTTTTTAGTTTCATCATGATAGCTTAATATTCTGGTATTTATGATTGTGGAACCTATGGTTTCATGTGACTATTGGATTTATTGATGATTTTCAATAAAGTTTCTATCTTTCTTGATTCAATTATGTGTTTTCATTGTTAATTGATATTTCTAATGTATGAATCTATGATATTATACATGATGATTGAGAAATCACATGAATAATGGGATTTTGACATAATTGGAGAGAATTGCATATATACTTAGAGATAAAATACATGATTCTTCCGGAAATTTATTCTTTTGTGTGGGAATTCATTATACATTAATGTGATTCTAAATTATATTACTAAGTGAAGGGATTCCAGTAAATAATTTAGGATTAGGGTTAATATGTTTGAGAAAGGTGTTAACTTTAATTATGAATCCCTCTGGTCAAGAATAATAGAGATGGAATTGGATATATTTTTAGTGGTCACATGTTAAACACTAGGAGAAATAATTCCTAAATACATTATTTTCCTTTTTGAAGTTGTTCTTAATTTTATTGCTTTCTAAATTACTTAATCAGATCTCATAATTAGGTTAGTTTGTTAATTTTAGTATTTTTAATTCATTTAACCCATCACAATTTTATGGTTAGATAATAGAGGTAAGGTTAATATTAGTATTCGAGGTTTTTAAGGGATCGACTCGGACTCACATCCACTATATTAAAACTAATAGGTGCACTTGCCTTGTATCATGTGCCAAGAACTATCATTTGGACCGAGCAGAGTTAGCATAGCATAAAGGCTCATATTTCTCTTATGTATCCTCGCTCTATTAGCTTGTCTAGTTATTTCTTTAGATTGGCTGCCTATTATGGGTTCATTTTATAAGTAGATCAGTTAGGTTAGGTAAGGCAGTGCTAGGTTATAGGTCAATGTAGTGCTCTATCCCTTTAACTAAAGGTATTCTTTTAGGTAATTCCTCAGGAGGCAAGTTAGTAAACTCATCAATTTAGTTTCCTAACTTCTTTAGGTACTAATTCGGTACCTTTAACCTCTAACAATCGGCAAATCAACATGAACATAGGCTTATCAATCTTCATCGCTTCACTTAACTCAATACAGGATATGACTAAAGCCTTTTTCTTTCAAGCTCAGTTTAGTCGCGACTGGATTTCTCTTACATGTCGAGGTGTCATGGTTTATAGTGTAATCTTCCATCCATCCTTTCAAAAGGCATAATTATTGTTACGTATATCATGAATGACAATTCGATCAAACATCCCTAGACATCATAGTAGGATGTGTAATGTACTCATTAGAACAACATCACATATGACCTTATTGTGATACTTGTTAATCGAGAATAGAATCTTCACTTGTTCAGTGACTCGTATATAACCCCTTTCACTTGATAGTATAGTTGGTAAGGCTTAGGGTGTTTACTAGTTGGCAGCTTCAACTATTGGATTGAGGAGGCAGTAGTCACATTAGTACAACTCCCTATGTTAATGATAAGCGCGTATAAGTGACCTTACATCTTATAAGTAGTGGTATGGACTAAGTTCTTTCGTTGCTATTCCTCAAAACTTAACACAAAGGTAATCACTCTTCTTATGACCAAGTTAAGCAAGGGCCCTTAGTTCATAAACATTGTCCTCTCTATTTTTAATCCCTTTCTCGAGCTCCTCTTCAACTACATCCCCCCTTAACTAGCTCATCCTTATCTACATTATCAATCTATTCTCCTTCCATTATCATGACACGTCTATTCAAATATTAGGCAGCCATATGTCTATAGCCTAAATACTTAAAACATTTTATCTTGCTCATATTTCTTCTAGAGGACTGTCCCCTTTCAAACCTTCTTACTCTTTCCTTTTAGTAGCTTTATTTCTTTAGTCATTCATGTTGGTGTCACCTCATACCACTAGCTCTTCTCTCCAAATGCGCTCTATTCTAGCCAGCCTCCTATAATCAAGTTGAATAGCTCAGCTATATAGAATAGCATGACCTTGATGAGCTCGAAAAGGGTTGTTCCTCCATTATTTCTTCATTCTATAGGCATCTTGATGGCTTCCTTTAAGGATGCCAATTGCTGATCTTCTACCATACTTCTAATTTTATATTTAAGCTCGAATATAAACCTTGAAAATGTTTAAGGCATAAGCTTTAGGAATTTGTATCTTATCATCAATGGGACCTCCTTCACATAGTCGTCCATACCCTTTCCTCCTTGCTTTAATTATTAGATCTTCTCAAATGTGTCTTGTAAGTATGAGTCGGGTATAAACCTCCATTGTAAAAGTCATTTTGTCTTACCTTAAGTCCCCACCTCTCTTCGTTTGTGTCATCTCTAAGGAACTTGCAAGTTTTTCCACCAAGTGGTGACATAACTAGATAAGTTTAGGGCAGCCAAACATATAATCACAATGTCTTCATATCAATAGCAATCCAACAATTCCTTTACTTTTTCCTCCAATTCCAAGTACTTGTCTACATCTCTACTACTTAAGAAGGCTAAAATTTGTATCCTAATAATCTTAAGACCTCTAGGAGCTCGTTTTCTCTTCTCTTTAGCCTTGTAATAATCCTCTTCATCATCTTCCTCGTTCTATGAGCTTGTTTGCCAACACCTCCGTTAAGATTATTCTGAGTTGGGTACTCAGCCTTTCACCTTGGAACTTATTCCTTTCAATTCCAACAGCTACATTAACTCAATCCTCTACCTTAGTAACTTTGATAGGTTAAACGTTGGCTACATGCTATATTGTTAACATCATATTTTCTTCTAAATTAGTGAGATGGTCCAACTGATCATCACTAGTCCTCGAAGTTTAATTGCCCTGTCTTCCATGATAAGGTGTATCACTCTCATTGTCACTAATCATCGCTTGAACACAAGGGTTTGACATTCTATCAACTCCAACATAATACAGCTTCAATGGACAAATAAATGACACCACTACGACAATCCAAAAGTAACTTTATCCATTACTCTAAGGTTAACAACACCACTTACTTCATGGAAGCAAATAAATTACTAAGTAGCTCCACATGAAAGAATAGGTAACACATAATATAGAGGAACTTAATACCACTCACAATGCAATAATGTCAACTCAGTTACTCCCTTCTCAGAACTTTAAGCTTTGATACCAAAAAGCTAATATGTCTCTAGTTTGTACATACAAGGATATCAAAACATACATATGGTTCAGTAAACAGAATGGGAAGAAATAGGTTTTTGAGTTTAGTAAATCCTTAAACCACTAAATGGATATTCTGCACCATCGAGTCTTATATGACTGAATAAGTATTTGATATTATTCATAAACACTAACTAGGGTCATCTACCATTACTTTTACTAAAGGAGTGGATAAGAGTAAAGCTCAAGAGAAAAATTCTCAAGAGAAGATATTATGTTCAATTTCTAAGGAGGAAGATGATTCCAGCTATTACAAAATATGGCCTTATATACTCGAGCCTTTGGGGTTCATATAACTAAGGAAATTACAAAAAGGTAAAATGTTTAGAAGAAACAAAAATGCATATCCTAGTATATACTCAAAAGGGTAAAATGAGGAAAAGACGAAAGGAAAGATTGTCAAGAGAATGATCGTTGAGATCTATGCCTAAGATGTGTTTTGCTCGGATTGGCTTCATCTGGCAGAAAGTGAAAAGAAAATATCTAGTCGATATGGCCAAATGTGCTAGCAAGTTTTTGAATAGGTTGATGGCCTTCATGAATAGCTTGGAAAGTGTAAGAACATATAGGTGGTTAACTTTAGCCAACTTAAATCAGGTTGGCTAAGTTGTTAGGTATAGCTCTGGTCATGTTGGGGATAGCTCGGAGTACTTGTACAGGTTTGAAGTTGTGCCTACCTAAATGGGTATTGAGCCATTTGAAGACTCAAACATCAATTCAACCAGAGACATATTGAATATTCCTTTTTCCTTCCACTTTTATTAGAAAGTTTAGTCTAGAGCCAACATGTATCCCCAATGCACAATCCAATGACATTTCTTCTTGCATATTCCCTTTTGTATTTTGCCCTTTAGGGCTGTATATAAGAATTCCACTTTGCAATCTTTTGTATTTTTACCCTTTTTGTCATTTTCCCCTCCTATAAGAACCCCAGTAGCCCCGTATATAAGCTGCATTTTGTATAGTAGTTTTATCTTATCTTCAATTAATGAAAGATACCCTTTTTGAACATTCTTAAGGCATCCTCTTGAATTTCCCCTTAATCTTATCTACTCTTTTAGAAAAAGTAGTGGCAAGTAACCCTCTTTTTTACTTACTAGTCATTTCAAGTGAGTGTTAGGTTTTATGGAAGTTGCTAGTGAGTCATATCCATTGGGTTACTCACAGATTTGGTAGCTTTCTTGTTTTGTTTGGTTTCCGTGTTTGATTTTCCCTATGTGTTCCAGCCCTAGAGTACATTAGATTTGCTAGTATCAGAGCACTATTTTGATGAGGGCATGTGAAGAGTTAGTGTAGTTTCTATTTTGAGTGTGGTGTTGCTATTGGTAGCTATTATGTTTGAGTCTGTAGCTAATATAATGAGTTGGAGAAACGATGTATAATTGTAGTTGAAGCTGTGGGCATATTGTAGTAGGTTTCCTGAAGTGGTAGTTTAGAGTTGTTGAAGTAGGTTCTTAATAACTGCTGTGAAGTAAGTGGTGTTGGTTCAATCGCTAGATTTGCAATGGTAGGTATGTTGTAGATTTTAGTAGTTATTAAGTGGTAGCTACATGTTGAAGTAGTAGTGGTGTCATTTGCCTTCAAGTAGTGGTTGTAAGCTATTGTAGTGGTTATGACGTACTTAAGGTAGTATTATGTTGTCATGGTGGTAATAATAAGTTTGTATAATGATAGACCTAAGGGTTCATGCAACTGTGGGTAATACTCAGAGTAGCACCCAAAAGTAGGCGAGGCTAATCAACCAAACCCCAAGGTTTACTAATGACTGATTATATTGTCTTATTGAACCCATGGAGAGTATGATGATGGCCATCCAACGAATGGTTGATGTACGACCTTTGCAACTTAAGTTGAGGATTGAGCTAATAATGAGGTTAAGAGGCATGATTTTTGGGATGAACGACATGGCCACCTAGCTTAGAATATTTGAGTTGGAGGAGTGGGAAGATGAGATAGAAGAATAATCATTGTAGATGATGTGGAGGTGGAAGATGAAGAAGATAAAGTGGAGTATTATGAGGTTAAAGAACATGGTGAATAAGCTCGGTCTTAATAATGTGAAAGTCCAAATTTTGGCTTTCTCAATAAGTGATGATGCAAATGAGTATTTAAATTGGGAGGAGAATGTAGAGAAAGTGTTTGATTGTTACTAATATGCTGAAGAAGTGAAGGTATGACTTGTTGTCCTTGAATTCTCTAGATGTGTAGTAATGTAGTGGAAGAACTTAGTAGCTACTCATAGAAGGGACAGCCGCCGTTGAGTGTAGAATGGGGAAGAGAAAGGTTATTGTGAGAAAATTCATTCCCAAGTCTTTTCTATAGTAAGAAATTACAATAGCTTAGATAAGGGAGAAAATCCATGGATGAATATGTCTAGGAGTTCTAAATGCTAACGATCTACTGTGAAGTTGATGAGCCCAAGCCCCAAACTCTTTCGAGATTCATACTAGTTTATACAAGATAAGAAATGTAATTAAAGCGTAGAGGTTCCTCACATTAGATAAATCTACAAAGGTTGCATAGCAAGTTAAGAGACAAAGGAGGAACAACTGGTTCTAAGCTAGTTTAAGTTGACCCATTCATTCTAGCTAAGTTGCTTAGCTTGTGCATGGAAAGTTGGAAAGAGTTAACTTAGCAAGATTAGAAGAGGCTACAATTCAACTTGTTGAAGGGAGGATGGATAAAAAAGGTCAATCTGCTAAAAGGTATGCCAAAAGAAAATTTGAGAAGGGCCAGTCTTAGGTAAGAAGATTAGTGAAATTAAATGTTTTAAGTGCTTATGATATGGACACATGGTTCCTAGTGCCTAAATTGGTGAGTCATGTTCGTAAAAGGAGACAAAGTAGATAATGTAGATGAAGATGAGCTAGTTGAGCAAGAGGCTAAGGAGGACTTGGAAGAAGAGACCTATATCTATATTGACCGGGGTGAAGCACTTAGTTTGGTCTTCTAAAGAGTAATAACAATTGCTCTAATCTTCAAGGAAGAGTAGTACGAGAACTTATTTCACATTAAGTTATCATCCAAGGGTAGATCTATACTATTATTGTAGATAGAGGAAGATGCACTAATGTGGCTACATAGTCCCTTGTACATATATTAGCTTACTAACCTCCAAGCATTTGAAGCTGTTCAAATTGTATTGGCTTTATTACAAAGATGCATTACATGTGACTAAACAAGTGAAGATTCCATTCCCTATTAGAACTTATACAGGGATGAAATGTTATGTGATGTTGTCCCTATGGGTATCTCATTTGTCTTGTTAAGGAGACCTTAGCTATTCAACTAATGTCTTATGAATGATGGGTATAGGAATACTTGTGCTTTTACTAAAGATGGAGAGAAGATAATGCTACAGCCTATGACCTTGAGTCAGATTGATGAGAGTCATAGTTAGAGTACCTAAACTTCTAAGAAGAAGGCTTTGATCTTTCTTAAGGTAAGTTAGAAGAAGTAATGAAGGTCAATGAGCCAAGGTTTCTATTGATTCACATGTTACTAGAGCTGAAGGACTTAGAGTTCATGCTAGAAGAAGTTAAGATACTAATTGATGAATTTGTCAACCTATTGTAGAAGGCTGAAAATTACTATATTAATTATTGGGCTAAGGTCATTATTTATTTAGACTTGACTCCTTGAGTTAACTAACAGGGCTTAAGGAGTTTGGTCCATATATTGGGATAATTGAGGGAGATTTAGCTTGGTGGGCTTAGAATAGGGATCGTTGGATTGTCTCGTCTACCTCTAAGCTTTCTTAGGTAGGCTCATGTACCACAAGGAAGGTTACTTACCTTAGGCTCTTGCAAGCTTATTCTAGATAATAATATAATTAGTAAAACTTTATCTTATCCGTCAATCATCAAAACGATCCAACGGATGTCATCAAGCCCAAGAGCCTATAAATATCTAGTCATTCCTTCTCATTTGACATAACTCTATAGATAAGAGAAACAGTATTCCACTATGAAACCTCTATTCTCTAAGATCAAACATTCAGCTAAAGGAATTGATCTTAGTTTGCTTAAGAACTGCAGGGTTGGCGTCTTAAGTCTCCTAAGCTCCCTTGTTTATCACTTGTACATTCGAGACTCTAGGATTACACGTTCTTCTTCCTTACCATTCTCTGTCTAATCATCTTATTGAGTGTCATCTCTACGTCACTACTTTGTGGCTACAAGTAACGCGATACTCGTGACTCGTACGTGACCCGTACATGACTTATCCAGTCAGAACCCCTCATCTACAGTTGCTCCCTGAGGAATTGCCAAACCGACCTACTTATAAAATGAACCTTAACCAAGTTGCTGAGCTAAAGAGGCAAGTAGACAAACTAATAGAGAGTTGCTATGTTTGGGAGAGCATAAGTCCATATGCTATGCTTGCTCTTCTTATACAAAAGAAGGATGGTTCTTAAGGCATGTACATCGATAGTTGAGCTATTATTCAATACCAATACTTGATGACATATTAGATGAACTACATAGTGTTGAGGTGTTTTCAAAGATTGATCTCTAAAGTGGCTACCATCAAATCTATATGAGGTTGAGAGATGAATGGAAAACTAGCTTTAAAACTGGGCATAACCTGTATGAATGGCTAGTAATGCCCTTTGGCCTAACAAACACACTAAGCATATTCATGCGTCTATTAAACCATATAATGAGACCTTTGATCAAAAAGTGCACGGTTGTATACTTTGATGGTATCTTGGTCTACAGTGCTAACCTATTTGACTATGTAGAGCATGTGTTTGACATACTCCCTATTGAGAAATTGTCTGAGAACTTGAAGAAAAGCACTTCTACCAACATGAAGTAGTCTTACTTAACTTTATGCCATATGGAGATGGAATTTGAGCTAATGAGGAGAAGGTTTGAGCTCTCTTAGAATGGCTAAACCTAATGAATGTCACTAAGGTGATGAGTTTCCATGGACTTACCTCATTTTATAGGCGGTTCATTAAGAACTTCAGTATTATCCTTGACTAAGCTTACAAAAAAAGGGGATAGATTCTAATAGAATGAGTAAGCCAAAAAGAGCTTCTAAAATATAGAGGAAAAGTTGACCTTGGTCTCTGTATTGGCCCTACTAGATTTTAAGAAGCCCTTTAAGCTAGAGTGTAATGCTTTAGGTGTGGGGATAGGTTTCATTTTGGTATAGGAGAGACGACCTATATTTTATCATAGTGAGAAGTTAGGTGGTGCCTCCTTAATCTATTCAATGTATGCAAAGAAGCTTTACTCTTTATTTAGAGCTCTTACAGCATGGTAGCACTACTTATTGCCAAAAGAGTTTATAATCTATATAGACCATGAGTCCTTAAAGTACCTTAGTAGTCAAAATAAACTCTTGAGAAGGCAACTAAAGTAGTTAGAGTTTATGGAGGGATTTTCTTGTGTCATCAAGCATAAGAAGGGGAATACCAATGTGATAGCCAATGCCTTCTATTGATGTTATGCTTTGTTCACCACCATTTAGACTAAATTGTTGGGATTTTATGTGATAATCGAGCAATATGCCTAGGACCCTTAGTTTGATGAAGTTGTTAAGTGTAAGGATGGAATTACTGTAGGAGGGTATTACAATAAGGAGGGATATTTGTTTAAGGGATGGTAGCTCTACATCCCGAGCTATTCCATTAAGGAATTGCTAATCTAAGAAACTCATAGAAAAAGCCTAAGCATTTTGGTGAGATCAAAATTGCCAAGTTGCTAAACGACAACATCTATTAGTCGAGGATGGCTACGGACTTTCACAAGCTAGTCGCACTTTCTGAGACCTACTTACAAGTAAAGGGAAGATGAGACCCTTATGGAGAATATATGCCTTTGCTCACTCTGTCCAACCCTTAGGAAGACTTAGTATGGACTTTGTCCTAGGATTGCTCAAGACATCTCAGGAAAAGGACTCCATCCTCATAGTTGTAGATCGTTGCAGTAAGATAGCACACTTCATATTATGCCACAAAAGTAATAATGCCTTATAATTTCTTGTGGGATATAGTCTCATAACAAGGAGTCCCGAGGTTTATTATATTAGATCAGGGTACGAAATTCTCGAGTTTCTTTTAGAGGACATTATGGAAGTGACTTGACATAGAGCTTGTGTTCAGCTCCAGTAGCCACCCTTAGACAGACTAACAAATTGAGGTGGTGAATAGGATACTTGGTGTACTACTTCGTGCTATTGTGTGGAAGAAAATAGGGGATTGGGACTTGTGCATGCCCATTATAGAGTTAGCACACAACCAAATTATCCATAGTAACATTGGGAAGACCATTTGAAATAATCTAATGCTTTAACCTAGCATCCTCTAAACTTAGTTAGAACTTCAGAAACAACTTAGGAAATACTATCTAGAGTCAACTGAGCTCAAAAGTTACATAAGTTACATCAGAAGATGACAAAGTAAATTACTAAATTTAATGAGCAGCAACAACAGACTAGTACCCAAGGTTGACAAGTTGTATACTTTAACCCAAGCAACCTAGTGTAGATCCATCTCAACAAGGAAAGATTTCCAAACCTTCAGAAGAACAAATTATCTCCAAGAGTCAAGGGTCTATTCAGGGTCCTAAGAAAGGTCAACTACAACACCTATTATAATGAGTTACCAAAAGACTACAATGTCTCCTCCACCTTCAATGTATCCAACTTGATACCCTATCGAGTTGTAGAAGAAGCAAAAGAGCATAGAGGAGATCTTGTGGATTTGAGGTTAAATCTTCTTAACTATAAGGAAAATGATAGGAGCCCTCAAATCGATCACCAAAAATTGTGCTAAGGGATTATGAAGCTTGACTTGAGATATCTTAGCCTAAAAACTAATATGGGATGAGGATTCTTACTTAGATTGAGGCCTACTATACTTTAGCTGAGCTTATTATATAGCATTAATCAAGGTAAGGACAATTCCCAACCTAGCTTATGGCAGGTCGAATGACCTGGGAAGGTTGAATGACCTAACCTCTCTGTAATCCTCCTTATTGTTGAGCTTACCAAAGCTAGAGCCAAGTTGTCTGCCTGCTTAAGAAGACTTAAGTCAAATCAATTGACTTGACCTCCTCACATCTCCCTCCTTTTCTAAGCTACCTATCCATGCTGCTAATTTGTTTGAAGACACGAGCATTAGTTCAACTAGAGATAGATTAGATATTCCTTTTTCCATCCACTTCAGTTAAAAAGTCCAATCTAGAGTCGATACGTGTCTCCAACTTAGGATCCAATGATAATTCTTCTAACATATTCTTTGTTGTTCTTTCTCTACTTTATCCTTTCGGTTGTATACTAGGATTCTGTTTTACACTCTTTTGTATTTTTATCCTTTTCGTTATTTTCCCTACAACCCGTATTTTGTATAGTAGCTGTATCTTATCTTCAATTAATAAAAGATCCTGTTTTGAACATTCTTTAGATATCCTCTTGAATTTTCCTCCATTCTTATCTGCTCCTTTTGTAAGAGCAGTGGTGAGTAACCATCTTACTCATTTATGAGTCATATCAACTGTGTGTTAGGCCATGTAGGAGTTATTCATGAGCCATATACATCAAGTTGCTTATGGACTTGTTAGTTTTCTTGTTTGTTTGTTTTCCTTGTTTGATATTCCTCGTGTGATCCAAACCTAAGGCATAACAATACTGTTTTATGATCTTTGAGTATACACATTTGCCGATGCTATTATTTCCTAAATCGTCTGTTAAGTCAACAAAACAAAATTCTAATATCATTGTTTGGAAGTTTGTTTGAAATTATATATCGAACTTGCAAACTTGTTTCATATGTAGTTCTTTCTTAAAGGTTAGCACTCAGAAAAAGCTGTTTTTAACAACCGTTTCTTGCACACGCAGCTGAAAAGGTGAATGCAAGGTCTACGTCTACCGACACTCAAAATCATCTTGACAACAAAAGCACGTATTAAAGTTTTTCTCTTTGGCCTAGTCTTAACGTTTAGTCCAATTCTTGGATTGATCACATCATGAAAATTGATACTTTATAAAAATCTATTGGTGAAGGAGAGAAGCCACGATCCATCAAAAATCAAAACGATATACTGAGAGAATAGCATACGAAAGGCCATTAAAGTATGAAGACGTAAGCATTTATATATAGGCAAACCTCTGTTAATTACCTCACACCATGCGAAAATTTTGGTTGGATATTACCGCACCCGTCGACAGCCTGCTTTTATAGCAAATCATCGTAACTCACAATATCAAACGAGTTTTAAGCTTTAAGTACATTAAGAAACCAACCTAAAAGGAGAAATACGGATCTAAATAATTTTCACATGCAAAAGACGAGTTCTATTCCTTGTTTTACATCCAAAAAGCGTTTTATATAATTGTATATCTTGCTTTTACGTTTTCAACGTAAAAAACCCTCCAAATATAAAAACTAATCATGAAGATTATATAAATAAAGATGGTAAAATATTATAATTTAGTGATATTAATACTAATTTTTTTATACGATTCACTAAACTCAAATATCTCTTTTCCGAAGTGTTCACGAAGAAAAAGAAAAATTAGGGTAAAAAATTGGCTTAATTAACAGTCTATGACTCTCCTAAAAGTATTTCTTGTTCATATTTCTTGGATATGTTATTTCATGTCTTACATTATAAACACTTTAAATAATATGTCTTGCAATATAATCGACAACACTGACACAAGAAGGGTAAGCCTCTCAACATCACTATTCTGCATCCATCGCTGTTAATTAGTTCAGCGAGTAACGATTTTCGATATGCTGGTGAGTACATACATACATATATATATATATATATATATATACACTAGCAGAAAGCATATTCGCGTTACGGATACATAAAAATGAAAATATTTTATTTATTATAATTTTTTTTTTCTACTTCTTTTTAGTTGGAATTTTTATTTCAATTGTATTTATTTATTTATTGCAACATTATAATGGTTTTAGTATAATGCAACTCAATTTCCCTATTGTGCTGTAAGAACATGAACAGATGTGATTTTTATAACTGAAATAAAAAGAAATGGTGGGTCAGCGAGAGAGAATACCTGGTTAGAAAAGAAAGGTAATAATGAATACTCGAAAAATGTTGTCTGAGAGGTTATAGGTAAACATGGAGGGGGAGTTACACAAATGAGTGCCAACAAGTGAACATGCACAGCAGAGTGTAAAAAATAGAAGTTGATTATAATAATGGAAAATATATATATTATTTATAATTTTAATAGATCATATCAATATTAGTATTTTTATTAAATAATATTGAATAAAGGATAAATATATAACTTTAACAAGGGAAATGTTAGTGGCAATTTAAGTCTTTTGAGGTTTTAATATATATATAGAAAATATTATGGTTTCGTCCACTATTTTGATGGAATTAATATTGTCTTTTATTTTACCGTCTATTTTTTTTTTAAATTTGAATCGTTAAATTCATAATTTATTCAATAGTTTAAATTTAAAAGTATGTAAATTAAGGATGAGATGGATGTTGAGATTAACTCTTTAAAAAATAAAAATGGGACTATAAAAAAATCTATGGACAAACTAAAATATATCGGTCACAATAGTCCATCGTATGTTGTATTATTGCAATAAGTCTAAAAGTGTGCTCAAAATAACCTCATTTTGAAATATTCCTTTACAAGATTATATCTTCAATATCAAAGCAAAGATTATAAAGATAATGATGCATTAGATATCCTTGAAAGGACTGCCAAGAGAAATATTCACATAAACTCTCCTTTTTCATGTTCGGAATGTAAGAAGTGAAAAATGGATATTTATGTGTGCATTGCATTAAGCTAATTTTTATTTATTAAGTATTCAATATTTCAAAACTAGCATAGCATATGACATAGAGCATAATATTCAAGTATAGCTTGAAAAATAAATAGTTAAAATAGTAATTTCCAGCTTTCCCATCTCCATTGTATTTGCAGGGGCAATAATTCGGAAAAAATGATTCAATGAAATGCATCCTTACTCCATTTATCCTTCCTCTACACCCGCACCATAATCTTACGTGAACATATGTAATGTCCTATTTTAACTCGTAACTTCTGACATTAGTACATTAATCGCCTTGTATATGTAGATATGGTGTATAACCACCGATTAATATGCAACAATTTTTAGAAATTGTCCACCACTACTATTACGTGTTTAAATGTAAATGACGGTTAGACATTATGTACTGCTAGACTTTTCTATTAATAGTATAGTACCAGTACATTGATCAAGGAAAAGAGTAACCGCATATATGATATCACTCTTATACATTATACTCAAATGACCATAGCCATTACACAAGCGTGACACCTCCATTTCTGCTGCTCGAAAACATAGCGGGCATATACTTGCAACCCCGAGAATCACCAGCACTGTGTACATATAGCACTTCAGCCTATATCAGAAAGGCCCTCCTACTAAAACAGCCTCTTTAACATAAATTGTGTTATCTCCGTAACTGGCCAACGCCGGAACTTTTGCTACGCCTAGATGACGCTGTAGTTTTAGACCCTATTAACACATGGTATCTCATTCCTAACTCGCATCATAACTGCATTGGCTTCCTATTTGTTCCTAGCATAGAACAAGCAGGGCAACGCCCGTTAGTTACCGGTGAAAAACAGAAACAAGGATTTCCATACAACATACGACACTAACCTTGACGCATACTATACCTGAATATCCTTGCTTTGCTTCACAGGGGCCAGCTCGAGTTCCTCTTTAGTATCCTCAATTTCTCTTTAGCTCTAGTTGCCCTAGTCTGTGCTTGTAATCTTTGTTGATCCTCAAAATACTGAAGTGAACAGGAAGGAGAGTATATGAGTTCTCTGGATGCATTCTGCAAAAATCACAAATGCCAATGCCATGCCCACTCATTGCAAAAGAAATTGGACCAAATTTCAAATCCTCGAAATCATAAAATGAAGAAGATTGTAAAACCGCATCGAAAGAGCTGGCAAGACTAACTAATATTTGGTTACCTGTTGTTTTCTTTTGTGCTCGAGCTCGGCCTGGAAAAAATTTAGATAATGAACAGAGAAGGCAAATCGATACAAGTGAAAATATTTAACATAATGAAGATGAGCTAATAATTCCTTATTTTCAGGAATTACATTAGTATCAACTAAAAAAACTATCAAAATTATAGAGGCATCTCTAAATCGGGGAAAAAAATTGCGCATATACTGATTGGAAAATGTCGATATAGCAGTAGTACTCTTCCAATGTAACACCAAGTCCTTTTTTTTTTTTCCCTTTATTTATTTATTTTTTAAATCAATAGCACTTCTCATTTCTTTTCATAGTAGATTAATCGTTTAATTTTGGTATCTTCTTAACTGACTTAAGATTTGACAGCTAATATGGATCAAGCCAATTGACTATTTGACCCTTAAAAATAATTATAATTGCACATAAATATAAAATTTTCCAATGGGTATAGGATGCCTCCATAATATTGATAGGTTTGAAGAGATTTCATATCATTCACCCTTTTCTATAACTCAAACAAAACATGAATCTAACCAGTGCTTGCTTCAGATGAGCATTCTCTTCCTTCAATTGGTTTAGTTCTGCTTCGAGCTCTACGGTGTACGCCTGAAATTTTAGGAAACAAACATGCACATATTTACTATTACATATATTATTATATGTACGTAAGTAATTTGATGGCTATAAAGAATGAGAACTATTCGTTGATTATGGTATGCAAAGAGCTTATATACGTTTGACCCAAGTCATTTCCAAAAAAAAAATTACCGTACGGGATCCCTTACTCTTTTTCTTAGCTCTTGCTCACTGCTAATTAGGCCAATATCTCACTCGGTTATTTCTTGGGATTTAAGTCCTTTCGGTCTTCTTTAATTTACAAACTAATAGGTTTAAATTATCTAAATTTTTTGAAATATGCTATGATATTATTTTTCTTTCGATATCAACAATTGATTTATGATGACTTATGTAAAATTAAGAGAAAATAAATTAAAAGTATTTATTTTCTATTTCTTGCAAGGAAAGCAACGATACATCTACTTATCAAATAAACCTGGTACACTGCCATGCCTAGCCATTTAAAGCCTATTTTTTTTTTTTTTTTGAGACTTAGTGTATGTAAAGGCCATGCTAGCAATTTAAATTCTAAATTTTTAATTTTTGAGATTTAGTGTACCTATTTCGGCGACAGTTTAGTAAAAATTTAGATACGAAATTGTGAATCAAAATAAAAGTACAGAAGAGAGAGGGTGGAGGGGGGGCGCCAAATTATAAAAAAAGTTGAATGAATATATGCTTCTAGTGCCTTTATTCGAGTAACCCCACACTACGCATCAATCTTGAATAACGAATAACTTCACAGCAAGTAATCAGGGTGTTTGCGTTGGTTATTATCATTGAACTTATTGTGTTCCAATGTTGGACAAAAAAAGGAACAGTAAGGAGAATTTATGATATAATAACTATTGTAGCCAGGAGAACCTTGTGCTCTTTTTTATAATCCAACTTCATATCGGATAGCGAAAACTAGAAGAAATTTGTAACATAATTCGAATCCGGTAGTGGTCGATCTGTGGATAAATCTATTCCTTCACCTTCATGCATCTGAAACTCTTGTTAAAAATCTGGGATTTAGGAAGTGATAATATGGAAAGGTGTTACCTGCTTTCGTGCTCTAGACCTTGCAGCTGACTCCCTATTCTTTATCATTCTTCTCTGCCTCCTCTCCACAACTTTATCTACTGGACCATCTATTATTCTCTTGTTCTTCCCTCTCATACCCCCTACTTCCATCCCATACTGCCCACTTGAACTATTGTCAACCTGATGCCCACCGCATAGCCCATCTGACGACACCGGACTCACCGGTGCACCCATCGAAACAAATCCACCGCCGTTCCCCACCCCCGCCCCATAACCAACCGCACCATACCCTCCATTCGCATTCCTCTTTTCGACAGGAAATCCCGATGCATCTCCTCCAACAGCTGGTTGCTGATATCCGCCACCCCCGCCTGGTCTCCGAATAAAACTGGGCCCCACAGCTGGTGTGCTGTTTTGATACAGCCCATAAGGCGGCTGCTGTTGCTGAGGAGGTGGTGCTGGAGGGATCACAGGACACTGTTGCCTAACCACACCTGCCTTTATCAGAAAATCCTCCAGGGTCATTTCGCCAAAAGTGGGCTGACGAGTGGCAGTTTCCGTACTCTGCGCATTACAGCCGTTACCTTGATTTCCCTGACGTTGCTGGGCTTGCTGAGTTTTATGTATCTCGGACCAAACCTCGTCCACTGTTTTCCTACACAAGGGAGCCGGTAGTGTCAGCGAACCCTGACGTGGCAAACTGGGCTGCTTCGCTATTCCCGATTTACTGCTGCCCCCACCACCCGAAACGTTATGCTCGGAGACAGCCACGTGTTTGTTATAACCATGTCCTTGTCCTTGGACATTACTACTACTGTTAGCATTAGTAGTACTAGGATTAATGGTGGTGGTGTTGTTCATGGCTTGGTTCTCTTCCGCAGTCCAAATGCTGGTGAGAAACTCGTCCATGTTCATGGAGCCGAAGTTCTTGGCGCTCTCGCACAAGGTGTGCTGGAATTCATCGAGTGTCAAGGAGTAGATCGATGACTGCCGACCCAGTGACGAGAAGGGGAGGTTGTTTTTGGATTGTTGGTCGCCGTCTAAACGGGACTCCGATGGATTTTGATCTTGTGGAGTCATTTTACGTTCTGAATCTACGACTACCATAAAGATGATTTTGCTCTATGTATATATGTGCAAAGTATATATATTAAGTATCGTCCCTCCTATGTATGCTTGCAACGTGCAATGAATATAAGATAGAGCTGGGTTTGGTTTTTGGATGTATTCTCCAGTTGGTTTTGCAGCAGAAAGATGGTGATGGAAAAGAGTTGATCCGATAGAGCTTTACAAGAGACACAGAGAGAGAGGAAGCGCTAGCTATTGTGTATGTAGAGTCTATACTGGAGATTCGAGTAAATATTTACCTGCTGTAGTTATTACTCGAGCCTCTGTCCCATGAGCGGTAAATAGATCCCAAAATTGGGTTATCTAAAGTTTTTGCTTTTTATCTGTTAAAATGCTGTACGTAAAATTGATAATTAAAATTATAAGAAACAACGTTATGATAATATCATAATGAATTTTTAAAATTTAGATAATTTAAGCTATTAATTCATAATGATACATAAACTAATTTTAAAGATTGTTTCTATATGATATATATATATATCTATATATATGAAGTGGATAAATATTTGTTTTCTCTAAAATACTATCCTAATAGTATTCCAACCAATCACAACCAAACACTCATGTAGTAGAAATAATAACTAAGTATTGTAATTTGTGTTATGTAGTCTAACTGTTTAATTCTGATTAAAGAGGACACCATTAAAACAGTATTTTGGGATTAGCGAACAGCCCTTTATATATGAAGGGGATGGAAAGGAGGCATCATTAAAACAGTATTTTGAGAATAATAAACAACCATCTATATATGAAGGGGATAGAGAGAATATTTTAATATATAAAAATATAATTAATATTTTTTTTAAAAAATACATTCATTTATATATACATATCAAAATTTTATAAATATTTACATCTCACTCATTGTTCCATGTTTTTTTGAACTTTTAGGAGTTGATGTACTATATTATTAACATTTATTCTCTAGTTGAATTTAAGAGAAAATATCAGTACTATATAACTACCCATATCATATATATATCGTTATTTTATATCCATTAAAATGTACTGTGATTTGTTTCTATTAGAAGGTAAACGTAGTAATTTTCCCTCTTTTTCCTAGATTATTAAGTTAATTCTTTTAAAAATTTACACTTTTTTAGTTAGACAGTCATGGTGTGTACTGCACGTGGAATAATATATTTCAAGAGATGAGATAAATTTGAACCACTCTTTTCATCGTGCAAAAATGTAATTACTTAAAAAGGTATCATATCATCTATAATAGTTAACGGAATGATATGGATTTGATACTTAAAAAGTTATAACTGGAACGAAAATTGAGACTCCGATAAAGGTCATAATTATGAAGAAGTACGGGATAAGCAGTTTGCATAATTGTGACCCAATTCTTCCAGAGAATCGAATATAGTATAGGTTGTCTTTATTATTATTTCTTATCTTTTACAGTCTTTTTTGTCTAGTTTAAAGCTTTAGCAAAAGACTGACAAGGCTATACCAATAGCGGCCAATGAAAATTTACTTAACCAGCAATATAAAGTTGTTAAATTACAAGGAGAAGTCCCACACTAGGACCACGTGTCTTGTGGACAAAATCAAGGAACATCGAAATGCCACTTTAGGAGCTCTTCTTCTCCTTAAATCAACGCGTGGCATTGATGGCATGAGGGCTCACCACGTGTGCAGTCTTCTGCATGCAATGCAATAAGCCAGAAAAAGAGAAGTAAACGTTTCGCATTCTTTTAAGTTTACATGAGTTTGACCCAAGAGGATTCCATCAAATATTCTGTATCGTAAAATCAAAACATCCTGATTAGTTCACACTGTGTTTAGACAGCTGTGTGGAAAAGTAGACATTCAAGAAAGCAGATGGAAATGAAAGAAATTGTTGCATTTGGTAACTTAAATGATACGTTGAAATGGATAGATAATAAAAGAAATAAATGAAAGCATTCCGTCTTATAATTCATTTTTTTTCCCTAAAATTTAAGAGAAATGAGTGAAAATACATGGAAATAAAACATAATTATAAAATTATTCTTTATACTAATATTCATCAAAATAAAAGAGAGGTGATTTTGTCAAATACAAACTTAATTTCTTTTCATTTCCTCTTGCAAAACTAATCGAACAAAGGAAATGAAAATATTTAGCTTTATTTCCTCCCATTTCCTTAGTAAATTCTCAAAGATAAAGTAGAAGTTATAATTCTTTCTTTCTATCGTGTTTTCTTTTCCTTCTTACTCATTTCTACTTATTTCTCTTTTATAAAAGGTTATCAAAGACAGTATCAAAACTTCTACATACTACAATATGAGGAATATGGATAAGCTATAAAAATGGTTGATATAGTATGGTAGGTATTGATAGGACATTTTGGACATGAACTCCTTAAACCCAACCGAACCCTACATGCCCTGTGGCCTAAGGCTAACCTTTGACGGCCTAAGCCACTAGGCCTAGTAAGTCTTGAATGGATAAGGCTCAATAAGTCCTACAATTGCTATAATAAATAAGATAAGGATGAAATAGCCACATCTTGAATAGATGAGACACGTCGGATATAACGACTTCACTCTCCTATACTTGTGAGAGAAGATCTCTCTTGCTAATTGATCTCCAACCACTGATTCCACTCCATCTATAAATACTAGGTCACTACTCAACGATAAGGTAAAACACTCGACGTACTAAGCTTATGTATTACTCTTAAGTATTCTATATTCACAAGAGCCCATTGTTAACTTAAACATTGGAGTGACTATACCAGATAACTCCTTGGCGTCTCCTCATTGTATATTGTTTTGTAGGCCCATTATGCATATAATTTAAACGACTATCGGTAAGAACTTTGAGACAACATTTGGCATCGTCTGTGGGAAGACTGAATTCCTATACTTGAAACCTTAAACACATCAAACACATACCCCACAAGCAATCATTTCAACATCATGTCGTAATGTGACGAGCAAAAAAATCAACAGTTAATAAACAACTAATGTAGAGCCAATCAGCTTCTCCCAACAGCCATGCTAGAGGAGCATATGGAACGTTTGGTAGAAGAGTATGCCGCATAGAATAGGTTGCTCCAAGCTTGCTTAGAAGAGGCGGAGTGGCACATTGTGCAATCTCACCATCTCGGAGCTTCAGATACTGGTACGGAGCGGAATAACATCCAGTAGCAACAACAGCAAAATGGAAGGGATTAGCAACTTAATCTGCCATTGAATCAACAGCCAGCAAGGTCTGCGGCTACTTGCAATTGAGCTCTAGCTGGCAGCGACCAAGAAGCCGACTTGTAGGGAGTGTAAGCTCATTCAGCTGCATGATAAGCTCACCTAGCAAACGATGCAAACGATGTTAACTTGAACGAGCTCTACGCTTTGGTAAGGTAACTCTCCGAACAGTAAGAGAGTAAGCCTATTAGCAACGCCGGGTTAGTTGCTAGCAATAAGACCCCCTTCACTAGGGGTATTTAAGATGAAGTGTTGCCCCCTAATAGCAAACTTCCATCCTTAGACTAGTACAATGGCACGAGCAACCCCGACGACCATCTTCTCTACTTCCGTACCCTCATAAACCTTTACGGTTATGGGAATGCTATCATGTGCAAGGCCTTCCTAAGCACTCTAAGGAAGGTAGCTCGGACATAATTCAATCACCTCCTTAACAATTCTATCAACTCCTTTGATGAGCTGACATAGAGTTTCATCCTCCATTTCAAGGCTAATGAGCCCTCGTCAAGGATACATCGTCCTTGTACTTAGTAAGGTAGGGTCAAGGTAAGTCCTTATGGGACTACATGGCTTGGTTCAATAGCATCGTGGTTGAGATCCCTCAACTGGATGAGGGAGCCGCGATCTATGTTGCCTAGCTCGGCATCCGACCCTCGAGAGATTTCTTTTGATTGCTTGTGAAGAGTAAGCCGAAGACCTTGGCAAACTTTTGGAACAAAGCCCACAAGTATATCAAACGAGAAGACAACATTTACGCCAGGTACGATGCCGACTGAGAAAGGTTAGGCGAAAAGTAGGATAAGGAAAAATTGTCCGTAAAAGATCACCTTGACAGTAAGATGCTGAGCAGACCAGATGGGGAGAGCTTCAAGAAGAAGAAGTACTGGGTCGAGCTTGACCCGCTCCCCCCTCTCATTTACACCCAATATACGCCTTTGAATTGGCCCATCGCTCAGGTTTATTATGAAGTTTAGCACCGGAACTTGCTTTAAGGGTTGTAGAAAATACGGGGGAACCCTAGTCATCGGGACTCTGACAAATACTGTCAGCTTTACGATGACCATGACTATACCATTGAAGAGTGCTTTTAGTTGAATATTCCATTCAACGTGGCTTCTTCAATGAATATGTGGCTCATTGGATGAATGATGATCGTTTGGATGATGACAGAGATAATATGCCTCGAAGGCGATGGATCAAGGATGCCCATATGGAGTAAAACAATGATCGTCATAACGATAGCGCCCCCAACGGTATCATTAACGTGATCATTGTGGGGTTGTACCTTGGGAGTCAATTGAACACTAATACCTCGGTTAATACCCCATTAGAGGTGCTAACTATAAGGGAAAAGAGACAGAAGCTAGATACTTCCATCTCTTCTTCGACAAAAACCTTTTGGGGGTCGATACACCCCATCAAGACGCCTTGGTGATAAGGGTAAGGATCTCAAAATTTGAGGTCTTAAAGATTATGGTGGATACTAGCAGCTCCACTGACATACTCTTCCTTTAGACATACGAGAGGATGAGGAAGAAATTGCCGATAAAGATAAAGCCATACCACTACAATTTGATTGGCTTCAACAGAAGTACGATCCAAGCCAAGGGCATCATTATGTTAGACATGGAACTTACCGATGAAGACTACATGGCACAATGACCTATAGAGTTCATTGTGATCAATTGCCCTTCCCCTTACAATGCGCTCTTAGGAAGACCAAGCTTAAACACATTTGGGGTGATTACATCCTCCCTGTATTTAAAGGCTAAATTCTTGACCCCAAATGGGGTAGGTGTTTGCAGATGAGATTAGAAGCTTTCACGAAAGCTATACGTCAAGGCAGCAAAAGGGAATAGAGTCTTCACCTTAGAAATAGGCCCATAGGAGAGGCTGGTTAAGAGGGATGAGCCTGGAGAAAAACCAGAAGACGTCCAGATCAAAACCTCACTCAACTAAACCATGAAAGTCAGGATTAAGACTCTAACTGAAGTGAAGGACAATGTAAACCCTACTTTTAGCGGGCCTATGATTTAACTAAGAGTACTTCCCAAACGTTACCAAGGATTAACTAAACTAAGAACTTAAGTTTACAATTAGAAACGAACTTATTTTTCCAATTCAAAAGCCTATTATCGATAAAACTTGAACTTGAAAAACTGCGAACTCTAAGGTCACTGAAAACCCTAAGCCCTAAAACGATTAAGGAATTTTAACCTTAAGTGACTAATTTATAATTTAATTTGAATAATTTTATTCAACTCTAGAGAATTTCATAATTTTATAAGAATTGAATCATAATTTACAAAACAATTCAAGAAGTCAATCCCAAAACAATTCCCTTATTTTTATGCCTAAGCCTCACATATAAATAAGTAGACCAACTAGTCACCTTAGATGACTTATCAATTCAAAGTTGGAATCATTTATTAATTGATAACTTATTAAAATCTAATGATAAGACACTTTCCTTATCACCCCTTCACTTATATTATATATGGATAAATTATCACAAGATTTCACATGCTTAACTTTGATAAATAAGACAAGACAGTTTCATGCCCAAAAGGACACTATATGACCGGTTGTACAAGCTAGAAAAGGGGAGCCATACTCTTGTCTTTTATTCATCAATCACTTAATCTTACACTCTACTATTCACCCCTTAATGCTTACATCATCAATAGTTGTAATTATTGATTTTTGTTTATGCTACAAGACAACAAAATCAAGCTTCTTAAACACACAATCACTCCATTCCCAAGCAGCTACTCTTTCATCATTTTCTCTCACTTTCAATTTCATTTTCACTTTCTTTTTCTCTTACTTGAAACTAACCTAAAAGAAGAAACAACCATACCTTACAAAATCAACTTTGCCGCCACTTCCAAGCTTCTACTTACGGCACTTTCAACTTTTCCTTGTGTCTTTCTTTTCCAACATTCAACGCTTCTTTATGATCCTTAGAACACTCCCCAAACTCTACTTCAAAAGACCACAACTCAGGTTTCAAAAAGGGTCTAAGAAGGAGGAAGTAAAATAAAGAGCATAAGTAGAACCTTAATGTATAACCTCTATACTTTTGCTTTATGGATAGGTAAGTGTTTCTTTGTGTTAGTAGGTTAGTCTTCATGTCAGGAGACTATGATTTCTTGAAGATATGAGTATAATCACAAGTTAGTATAATATCAAAGGCCACCCTAAGAAACAAACTCATGAAACCCTTACATAAAGTTGCAATATGAGCATATAAAGTTAGTGTTTTGAAAAGATACTTGTTTAACACTTTGAATGAAAGATTTTAAGTTGAGAGAATCTTGAAATGAGAACTTGAATGGAAAAGAAACATGCTGTACGTAAAGATTCAAAGGTAATTTGGGTGTTGATTTTACTTCTATTAAGTTAAACATGCTCAAATTTAGACTTAGGTTAAGGAAAAATCCATTACATGAAATTTTATGAGGAAACCAATTTTGTAAGACATGAATTATGATATGGAAGTTGTAATAAGTATGAGATCTACTATTTTCATAAAAAGTATGAGTCAAATAACCCTCTCATGGAATCTCATGGAAAAGAAGTCAAGTTAAGATTTGAATGCAAGTAACTTAGGTTCATGATCTAACACCTACACTTAAGAAACAAGTTGGAAAACTAAGATGGAAGCTCTCATATTTAAACCGAACAGATCTGGAACATCCTTAAAAGACACTTAAAAATATGATAAAAGTAAGTAAATAAAGTGAAAAGACCAACCAAGGCAAGTATGATAAGTATATTAAGCTTAAAACTCAAAACCGAGCTTAAAACTTTCAAAATGAGCCTCATACACCAACTTGAACCACCCTTAAACTTCTGACCAGCAACATAACACATCAATAAGAGTTGTTTTAAGACTCTCAAGAAACCCATAAGTCACTCCTTAAGCCTAAGAAAGTGGTTAAATTTGAGTCGGATAAAAAATAAGCCCATTTGACAACTTAAGCCCATTTGACAACTTAAGCCCACTTAAGAGCTCAAGAAGTGGTTGTTAGCCTTAGAAGTGTAAATCAAAGTTATAAATCTAACCTTAAGGAGTATTTTGAGCTTAGAAAGAAATCTTAAGGCCAAGCCCAAAGGATTTCCCAAGTTATCAAAAAGCCCATTAACCAAAGAAAGCCTAAAAGCACTCCAAACCATGAAGACCACTACTATTCTGACATATGGATAGATTTATATGCCTTATCTCGAAAATCTAACCTCACCTCATTAAAGTACACTCGAAAACGATAAAGATTGACTATAAGATCATAAAAATCGGATTTAAAACGAAAAAGTTATACGCGATTAAACTTTTAAGTAAAACTAGGAAAAATACAAAAACTAGTCAAGAGTATAACTTAAGGAGTTTTAGCTTAGTTTCCTAAGTTTTATTTCAATCCCTTATAGTATTATGATTTCGATGACCAGGGGACCCTGCGTTTAGAGACGGCCTGCCCCTAAACTACTTTAATTGACTCGCATGGCGGAGTGAGTAAATTTCCGATGACTCTTTACTTGATTTTGCTTATAGAATAAACGTACCTAAACTTTTATATATAAATTTGAATGCTTGTAGGATATGAGAAATGCATGTGTATGAATTTGTGAGTAAATGCTATGGCTTATTAATTATATAATAATGGGAATTGTTTGTGATAATTTATACATGCGATTGTATGGAATGAAATTGTTTGATCACCTTGAAAATCGAGTTAATCACTTATACGATTAAAAAATTAAATGGATCATGTATTCCCTATAATTGCATTCAGATAACATCGACTGCCACTTCATGTAGAAGATGGGAAGGGACTCATAGGAAAAGGGCCTTTTATAGGATTGGGCACTAGTTATGTCATTATTTTATTGAGTTTTTGTCCTAAGCTAATGGGCTTACTAGGCATCGGGAGATGCCAACCATTGGCGAGGGGCCGTGTCTTGTGGCTTCTACTTAGGGCGTATATTTATGAATTACGGAGGCCACTACACCACTAGACTTGGGATTGTAAAAATATAATTTGTTATTCGGTAAAGAAAGTATATACATACATATATATATATATATATATATATAGTTATAGTTTTGTTTTGTCTTAAGCACAATAGTGCAAATAAAATAAAACCCAAGGTCTAGAACCCGGATTTTGGTTTGAGTTGGTTAATTATCTCCAAACCCCGATTATAGGGGGGCGTAATTTTGAGTTGTATGCAGCTCATAGGCCATTGCATGCGTTGTTTGACATACTAATTGTTCATTAATTCATATGATTGTGCATCTAATAAATTTCTACCATACGGTATTGATGAGGGTATTTATCTCACTAAGCTTAAGCTTATACCCCGATAGATTTCTTTTGTTGCAGGAGAACCTCTTCACTAATCCGAGCCAAGGCATGCCCATGGTAATTCTGGTGTAGAGACGGGTTGGAGCAATCAAAGAGCGTAGAGGAGATTTTGTAAAAGCTTTTGTAGATAGTTATTTACTTTTATTTTATTCATAACATAGTTTAAAGTTTATGATGCAGTTCCTATTATAAACTGTATTTGTTTGTAATATTCTTTTGGTGTGGAACGTAACAAGTCTATACGTTCACTTGATTAATGTATGTCTTGAAAAGTTAATCTTAGTAAATTGCTCTATATTACTTATCTATAGGCCTAGTAGTAATGTGTAATAGAAGGAGTCTTGTGTGTTGTATGAAAGGCTTGCGATCAGTAAGGGGGTTGATAGTAGATCTTTATATGGTACACGGTGACCTACCATGACAACAGTTCCATTGAGTCGTAATAGACGAAATCATTGCTCTCCTACGGGCAAATTCGGATAGGTTCGCCTGGTCCCTATCAAATATGCCTGGAATTTCCTCCAACCCAGTGTCCTACAACCTTAACATCAACATTATAGTGAGGCTTGTCAAACAAAAAAAGAGGCATTTTACCCTAAAACAGTAGGCCACGATTAAGGAAGAAGAGCAGAAGCTACTTAAAGCTGGCTTCGTGAGAGAAGAAAAGTACTTGACGTGGTTAGAAAACGTATTACTGGTTAAAAAGAGGCATGGGAAGTGGCATATGTGTGTTGATTATACCAACCTCAACAAAGCTTGCCTTAAAGATTGTTTCCCCCTCCTTAGAGTCGACTAGCTTATCATTTCTACGTTAGGACATACCCTACTGAGCTTTTTGGATGTTTTTTTAAGGTATAATTAGATCAAGGGAAGGTAATGCCCTTACTTTTCTGACGTGGCAGTAGGCTGAACTAAGCATGGGCTTTACTCTCAAACTGTTGAGAACTACCCGAGGAAAAGATTCTATCATGGTTGTTGTGGATCGGTTTAGTAAGATGGCACACTTCGTGCCTTGCACCAAAACAAACGATGCTTTGGCTATTGCTTTTCTTTTCTTACAGGAGATTATGTGGATATACGACGTGCCGAGAAGTGTAGTCTCCGACAAAGACCCAAAGTTCTTAAGTCATTTTTAGAGAACCCTATAATGTCGGTTGGGAACCAAATTACTCTTTGGTACCTCTTATCACCCCTAAACTGATGGATAAACAAAGGTGGTTAATCGTACTTTAGGTTCGCTGCTCTAAGCTGTAGTCAGCAAGAACTTGGTCGATTAGGATATCTACCTGTCAGTGGTTGAGTTTGCTTACAACTGAGCCGTACATGATACCACTAAGCAAACCCCCTTCAAAGTGGTATATGGATTTAATCTTGAGTTGCCCCTCGACTATGCCGCTATACCTGCACTCGCATAAGAGGACCCTAATGCCTTGGCTAGGGCACAATCCCTTTAGCACATCTATGATAAGGTCACTTGGTACATTGACTAGGCTGCTAGAAGAATGCATGAAAAGACCAAGGGTTAGTCAGCAAAATAATTTCAGCAAGGAACAGTTCCCGAACAAAAGGAGAAACAAATTATCTATAACAGCGGAAGGACCTTTCAGAATCCTCTAGAAAATCAGTGACACTGCTTACAAGTTGGAACTGCCTAAGGACTACGGGGTTTCTAATGCCTTTAACATCGCCGACCTTAGTTCATATCACCCTGATGGAGAATTGAGCAAATACCATTCAAATTTGATCCCAAATCCAAAACAACCTGGAAAGAATGATGGGAATCAAGCTACGAGGCCTTGGACCCACAGCTAGGCTCAAGAACTAAAGGGGCTGGCATGACGAATTCTTATGTTCCAATCAACCCCTGTTGAGGTCGAGCACCTCCTTGTCGAGTCACCTCTAATGTCGTGCTGTATGATCGCCCATTGTTATGTGGTATGTTGAGTTAACGATTATTCTCTGTTGCTGAGTCGACCTATTACTTGGCCTCTTACTTACTGATAAGCTAAGAGAGAAAGCCGGACTGACTAGGCCATCCCTACTTGAACAAACCCATGCATCCATACTTTTTGTCCGCATCTCCTAACGACCTCGCCAATACCGCATCACCACGTATACAATATCACATGTAGAATTTGTAGCACTAATGATTATTTTCCTTGTATATTCATTTTTACCCCCTTTATAACATGTACATTGCCCTTCTTAGGAGATGTTCTTTTTATCTTTTTCCTTTTTAGGCAAGTTGCCCTAGTTTGCGGGTATAAATACCCTTGTACTTGTAGTTGTAAGACATCAAATAATCTTCAATACACCTTTAAGTACCTTCTTCCCTACATAAATACTATTGTTTACTCTCGGCATCACTCTTATCATTTCCCTTAAGTAAGGCTAAGTGGTAAGTAACCTCATTAGACCAATTTGTGCGTCACATCGAATTATGTCGTGAGTCATCGGAAGTTCTATTAGTGCATCATATCCTTTGGAGCTATTCGTGGGTTTTGCTTACTGTTTTTCGTCCTTTGTTTTCACCCTTTTGTACCTTTCCCCATTGACTCTTTCGAGCTTTCTACAAGCTTGGACCCATTCAGTGATTGGCCTTGTCTGTTTTTGGTTACGGTTTGCATCATTGGCCGTCTAAGCTCGCTTCCACTGGTATGCAGAAGCCCAAGGTGGAGGACAATAAGATCTTTATAGAGTACCTGTCGAAAAAGAGCATAACTCTAAGCTCAGCTGAAATCTTGGAAGTAGCTATAGCTACACCGGAACCAAGCTAGATGGAGCCTGCCCGAAGTTTCTTGGAGCAGGGGACATTACTGGAAAATGAGAAGGAGGTGAAGAAGCTCTGATATCACACCACCAATTACACGTTGATCAATGGCGTCTTGTATCGCAGGGGAGTTAGCATCCCCTTGCTTCGATGCCTCCGAAAAGAGGAAGGGCTATGTGTCATAGAAGAGCTGCATGCTAGAGTGTATAATAATCACAATCAGTCCCAAGCACTCTATCTACGGGCGCTATAGCTCAAGTATTACTAGCCTACCACGAGGCAAGACGTAAAGGCCATAGCTTAGAAGTGCCTGCAGTGCTAAAAGCATGCCCCAGTTTGTCACATGCCCAGTATCACCTTCTAACCCCTAACAAGTTTATGGCTGTTCGTGTAGTGGGGGATTGATATCCTTAGTGCTTTCCCTAAAGCTTTAGGTAGACGGCAGTTCATAATTGTTGCCGTCAACTACTTCACGAAGTAAGTAAAGGCCGAAGCAGTAGTCGAAATCATATAGAGAAGTGTCGAATCTTTTGTCAAAAACAACATCCTCTCTTGGTTCGAAGTTGATGTGTCTTCGAGGTTAGATACACGGAGAAGCACTACAATAAAGTGAACTGGAAAGAAACAAAAGAAAAAGCTAGCAATGCCTTAGCTAATGAATGGATGTGATGCACCACTTAATCCTACTCAACCTACGATCCACTAAATATGACACACCAGTCCGAAACTCACTACTACTCCTTGCTAAAGGGAATAGATAAGAGTTAAATGATAACGAGAACACTAAGGTTGCTCAAAGTAAGTAATTTTTGTATTAAAGAGATATATGTCATCCTCACATACAAGAAAGTGGGGGTTTATATACCCGTCCTTTAGGGTTATTTTACATGTATGAAAAGACAAAAGGTTATTTTACAGCTAGGTTACATAAAATATACTAAAAAGGGTAAAAGAGACCAAGAATATTCAGTGTGAAAAAGAAAGAATCATTTTGGAATATTATGTTAGAAGACATGTATTGCTTGGTATCTAGATGGGAGAAATATAGTACAAGGTAGGCGAAAACAAAATAACACTTATGGTCAAGGGCCAACTTGATGTAGACTAGGTCGAGGACTAATTAGTTCTTCTGAAGAGAAGTCAGCTTGACTCGAAGTTAGATTCTTGTAGTTAGATTGGGAGCTTACTTCGGCTACTCTTAGGATAAAGCATTGCTGTTGAATAGGGGTAGATTTGACGTATGTAAGGATCGAATAGTCAGGTTGGCATGAGATCAACTAAAGATAGGAATCTCCGTCTCGGCTATGTCTTAGAGCTAGTATTCTCCATGTGAGTCCTTGGAGTCCTTTAGCTCGACTTCTTGTGATTGGTCTAGGGGGTTGATTCATATCATCGAAGAAGCTAAGATTTAGGTCCGGATAATAGGAGAGAACCTCCCTCCGAATGTAGTGGGCAAAGTCAATGGACAGGTCCTCCAGTTCTTTTAACCACTCCTCGGTGTTCTGATAGTTAGTGGCCACCTTCTTAATGGCAACATTGCTGAGGATCTCCTCACTCTCCATCTTGGAAATAATCTCTTCCATCTATGAAACTCTATCCTGCAGCTCCCCGACCTATTGCTCCAAATTGACCCTCAAACCGGCTAGCTTTAGTAAAGTGGCCTTAACACCCTTGCACTTAGATGCCTTCATTGCCAGCTCAGTTTGTAGCCTGGCTTTGCCTTCTTTATTTAGCCTCTGAGAGAGACGAGCCTTTGTCTTTTACTCATTCTCTAGCTGAGCCTTCAAGTCATCAACCTTCTAGGTCGCTTTCTCAACTTTGTCTCTCTTCTACTCCGCATCCTTAAGCCTCACCTTAAGCCTTACCACCTGCATAATGGAGCGGCATAAGTGCTTGTTAGCCTTGATGAACTTTTTCAAGTACCTCTTAGTAGAAGTCTTTGCCTCCAGTAGGTACTTCTTGTGCTAATGCAATGCCTCTCAAAAGCCCTTTACCTCTCTCAGGGCAGCGTCAGACTTGTTTAATTGAAATATCACCTGGCCATGGTACTACAAATAAAAAATGGAGCCCACCATTAATGTAATTGACAAATAAAAAGAATAACAACACAGGAATAACAAAGACTTACCTATTGCATCAGCATGCTCAAGTGGCCCTCCATCTATATGGGGTTGTCCCTACCCTCTTAGGGGAGCCCTTTGAGGATAGCATAGTCGCTGAGGGTATAAGACCCCATCGAAGCCTGGTAGCTGAGCGTCCAGTGTCATAGCGTCAAATTATTAATGTGGATCTCCCACTTTAGCTTGAGGAGCTTCCTTAGGACCTTCTTTATCTCCGACTTGGGGGCTTATCTCAATAGTTTGTCATCTTAAGAAGTGTACAGCACTTCTTGGAATGAGTTTAGCCTTATCCCCATCGGCCTAATGTTGTTAAGGACTTCAAAGAATGTGTCCTTTATGTCATTGATGTTTTGATAAGGATAGGCCATTGGCCACTCATTCCACTTCCCCTTATTTAAAGGTGTCTTTACCAGGAGCCTTTGCTTCTTCGATCCAGGACTAGGCTCCTCGACTGTTTCGGGAGCCTTTCATTTCTGGCCAGCAGCTTAAGGAAAGGTGGCCACTTGCTTAGTCTCTTCCCCCCTTGCCCTTCAAGGGGAAAGCACCTGTATGTTGAGCCCCTCCACTTCGATACCTTCATCGCCCAAGACAATGGACTCGATAGAGGGGATGAAGGCAGGAGTAGGCAGAGTTATACCTAAAGGCTCTATACCTACAGGCTTGTCTTGGATGCTAAGGGGAATCCTTTAAGGAATAGACTTCGGCGGTGCCTTGCTAATCTCACCAGGCCCTAGCTTCGGCTTTGTTACCTTTACCTTTGGTGGGTTTACCTTGGTTTACACCTAGCACCTGCTCATCAGGTCATCTACAAATGGATGAGACATCTTCTAGGCTAAATTTTTTGCTTACAATAAACTTGATCGAAATTTAGAAATGGAAAATAAGACTGAACCAAAAAGAAACTACCACTACCATTCGCAAAAAACCGCCGTGACCAATACGACCAAGAAAGTCCTCCCATCCTACAACCGTTGGATGAAGCACCTTGATACTAGCATAATAGATATAGGCGCGTAAGAACAAACCTATACCTTTAACCCACTTCTCCACCACAACTTTCTTTATGCTAAGAAAGAGCTTGTAGATCAGATATTGGAAATACCTCTCTACAATCTTCATAGCGTTAATCTCCTGCCCATCTCTTAGTAACATAAAGGCTATGATCTATTGTACGGCCTCGGTGTTACTGGGACCAAGCCCCTTCTTACCTTTAATACGGACCATTCGGGCCTATCGAGTCTAGAAATCCACCTCCTTGGGCAATTTAACCACAACATACTTGTCTTGCCAGCCTTTGACCAAGTTTACAAAATTGAAGAACAACTTCTTCCTCAGGCACGGCTAGCGGTAAGACCACTCCCCAATGCTCTTCCATATGTAGAAGTGACAAAAGAGCTTCAGAGTAACACTTATCACTAGGTATTCGCAGACTGCTCGAAAAGCCTTCAATACCATCCACTTATTGGGAAGGAATGTGATGGACTACAACGGTGGTAGTTGAAGAACTCCTTCTCGGAGTGATTAGGAGGGAGGTACTGCCCAAACTCCAAGCACTTCTCAAAGACTGTGAAGTGCCTCCCTAACAGTAGAGCTACCCATTTGTCCTTGTTTAGCGACCTAATCTACCGCCTAGGGATCGCCGCTACAAGAAAGTTGCTTATCATCTAACTAAGGGTAGATTGCTTACTTATACTTACACAGCCATTAGGCCCTTTGTCCATATCAGGAGCATCAAACGAATCTTTCGCGGGGGCAAGGGAATGTCCACATATACATCCCTTAAAGATGGCATTGATAATTCTAGCCCTATCTAGCGCCTCTATGACAATCCTCGTAGGTTGGTCGAGTTATGCTTGTAACGAGACTTCGCCTTCTCATGCTTGAGGGGGATCACTCCTTATAAACTCTGAACTAGAGTCGCGGTGACAAAGAGGAACTAGTCTCACCTCTATTAGTTGACATGGCTATAGTACTCGTTTAAGAAAGAAAAACTTTAAGAAAGTTTAAATGGTTTCAAAGAAAGTTTAAAGTCTGATAATGGCAGAACAAAGAGATTGTAGAATAGTAGTCTCTCATTGGAATCTTCCTATTTGTAGGCAAACTGCTTGGGAAGTCATACAAGTAGTTATAAGGATTTGTATAAGCATGAATCCCTTGAAACACTACATAGTAGACACATGGAAAGCATTTTGATTAGATAGTCACCTTTGAAAGGAAAAAGGTATGTAGTTGCACGCTAGTCTATAGTACAATACGACACCTATCATGTTGCATTTAATGCAAGAAGACAGGCGAGAAAAAATTATATTTTGAAAAAGTTCCTTCGACAAGAAGTTTCTTCAAGGACCATCCAAATTCTACCTAGTTGGCATGATAAAGACGTGGTGCAACTGCATCTACTTAGTCCTCGTTGAGTATTGTTCGGACATATCAGTTTGTAGCCTTAAAGTTCCTTCCCATCGTATTACAAGGGTGTCCTACTCTGATGCCCCAACCAAAGCTTTGCTTAGGCCTTCAGCACTGCACGTTAGAACTCCGGGCTACTCTTGTTCATCTCGCTTCGAATGTGTTTGACCTGGGTATCCACTACCTTAGCCACCTTTCAATTTGGACCTATGTGCCCACTACGTCAGCTCCATGGCGCTAAATTGGATTCCTTTGAGTTGAATTGATCTTGCTTGAGTAGCCTATATATCCCTTCTCCTTATCTTTACCTCGTTAATGAGACTATTGGAGGGGTTACAAGTGTTGACAAGGCACTTTTGACATACGCTCCTCAAGCCTGACCATACTTAACATGCTTCGTGGCCTAAGGCTCATCTCTAAGGGCCTGAGCCCTAAGCATGAATGGATTAGGCCTAGTAATTCCTACAGTGACTAGAACAAACAAGATAAGAATAAAATAATTACATCTTGAATAAGTGGGACATGTTGGGTATAGCAACTCCACTCTCTTACACTTGAAGGAAAAGATCTCTCCTGTCAATTAATCTCCAGCTGTCAACTCCTCTCTATCTATAAATACCAGATCGCTACACAATAGTAAGGCGGGATGTCATGCCCCGAAGCGGCAGAGTCGTAACAGCCCCGCCGTGTAAACCATCCTAAGATAGAAGTTGGCCTTACAACCGCTATCTTAGACCTGATCTACACAAGGTGTCCACAACTAATCTGCTTTGAAGTAGACAGTTTGTAATTTAAATAAATCATTTACCTATAAAAGTGAGGAATTATATATATATATGTTATAATTCAGTTATTGCAGTTAAAGTTTATAATAATTTTTCCATAATATAATTTCTAGTTATTACATTATTCAGAAATGAAAAATAAGTCTAAAGTAAATACTTAGACCTTAAAAGTATGTGTTTATTCTTCAATAATTTTCCTCACTCCTCAAGATCCAGCAGTTGCTAGCTTCAGAGTAGTTGTTTGCCGCTTCTTAGCCAGCACCTGCACGACGTCTATAGAGATGTGAGCAACCATAGCTTAGTAAGTAGGGATGGAGGACTTAAAACTATACCAGAAATACAACAAGGTTTTCAATCACTTATTAGATGCAATGCATGTGCAAGCAAATGCCATCGTACGACGTTGTCCGGCCCGTCGTGAGATTAGAGAAATTGCTCCCGCTCTAATCCGGGTTGAGGAGTTGCCGTTAATGTAACAGCTCACGACCAAACCCAGGCTTGTGTAATGAAGACCTTGCTCCTCCCGCAACTACTTTCGAACCACTGTCTTCACCCTCGCCGCGACCTCCTCTCCTGTCACTTAGTTCGACTGAGGATGAAGAAGAGACCATTTTGCAATCCTGCGCTATCCCTTCTAAAGGGGTCGGTATTTGGCCGGAGAGTCCTAAGTTCTCCTAACGGGTTGCATGCATGTTCGATTATGATTACTAGTCGTATATTTGATTAAGTCCAGTTTAGGGTGATCAATCATTACATACAAATCATACAATATATGCCAAAACAACAAACAGAATCATAGCATCACCCATAATCAAGCACATGCGCACATGCACACATTCAACTATCTAACAAGCACAACCAAGTATAATCTTAAACCTCCAAAATACAGCATCGTATTAATCCCAACTTACCTTGACTCTTCGCTCACTCACTCGAGGTCTGATTTGCTCAGGTCATCGCCGATCATCCCTATAACACAAACGTGGTTTCAGCTTTTCGTATAATTATTATAGGTTCATTTTATCCTATAACGCTTATTATTATGTTTTGTTTAAGGTTTAATATACCTAATTATCTAGGTTTTAAGTCTTTTATAATTATTCTAGGTTTGGGTTTAGTTTCGGTTTCTGCATCAATTTCTAAATTAGGTTTTAGCTCGATTTCTAAATCCTAAACATGCTCGAATCCTAATGTGAAATTAATCACATTAAGCTCGAGTATTCCAATATCCTATTAGGTCTTAATTTAGTATTCTAAGTTATTCGGTACACGCTAGTCCTAATTAGGTTATCGAATTTATCCCTAATGTGAGAAAATCTTACTTTTTTATATAATTACCTAAAATTCAATCTTAATTCAGATTTAATATTATTCTGATTTTTACTGTAATATTATCTAAATAACCTTAATTTTTCGATTTATTAATTTACAATTTCACATATTACTAATTTCTTATATTAACTACCTAATTTCCTAAATTAACCATACTTAATACTCCAAAGGTTAGGATTAGTATTCTACATCAGAGATTAACATCCCTAAACATCTAATTAATATCCTAATCAGTAATTAACATCCTAATCACCTAATTAACCTTAAATCACCTAATTTTACCATCATTTTAGGGCTAAAAATTAACTTAAAAATTTCGAAAATTAATTTTAGAAAATTGGCTTCATAGCACTGTTCTACATCATATGAGAATCCTACAGAAAAAATTTGAGCTCCAAACTACACTCCTAAGCCTATTTATTTTTCGGTTTAATCATGCTAGGTTTTGGACAATTTGTTAAGGACCCTATATTTCCAAACATAATTAAACTAAATCAATATTTTTCGCTAAATCTACATACAATAAAACTTCAGAATAACAAGTTTCATAATTTTCTAGACAAAATAACTAATTTTACAAAATTATACAAAAATCGGGGTGAATAAATGATTAACCAGTTCGAAGCTTTCTGGCCATCCAAACCCGGTCTAAAGTTGTCAGTCGGTCTAGGCGGTGGTTCTAGTGTAAGGTGGTGGTGGTCCGGTCCCAGGTGGTGGTGAGTGGTGGTTTTAGTTCACTTGCCTAATCTGCACAGTTTTTTTTTTTTTTTTTCTAGATTTTCTCTCGATTTTTTCAATGTTCTAATTTTTCTCAGATTCTAAACTAACCAAATGACTTCTGAAAATTTTTTTCCTATTTATAGACAATTGTAGTAATTAATATGCATTAATTTAACAAGACTTTATCCCAATTCCTTGATTTTTAGCTTTTTGTTTGTCTAATTCTCATTGGCTAATTTTTCTTTTTCTGATTTGAACTTACCACGACCTGATCTTGGTTCAACTTATCATCTTCTGATTTTTCCATAATTATTTTATATTTTTCTTTAATTATTTTCTTAGTTTTCGACCAATTTAGGTAATTACGCGTATTTTTATCTACACATAAATACATGTGGGGTACACGTGAACATTCCTAATTATTATTTTGGTCATTCTAAAATTTTTAGTTTATATATAATCTATCTCTAATAATTTATTAGTTATTATATTACACTTTTCACCTTTTTGGTAATTAGCAATTATTATGCTTAAAATTTGAAAATTTTATAGTCTCTTATTTTATTACTTATTTTCTTAAATTTAAGTTTACGGGGTCATTTTTACTAATATTCTTCTCAATAGTTTATAAGTTGGGTTTGATCGGATCTTTTAACCGATCGCCCTAAATCTTGAGTTCTAAATTCAATCCTATGGTAAATTGACTTAGCTTTGGGGCTTACACGGGACACTCAACGTACTAAGCCTATGTATTACCCTTAAGCATTTTATACTCATAAGAGGCCATTGCTAACTTAAGCATTGAAATAGTCACGCCGGACAATCTCTCAATGTTTTCTTACTATGTGTTGTTTTGTAGACTTATTACGCGCAAAATCTAAATGACTACTAGTAAGAACTTTGAGACGATAGTAGGTATCCTTTTTTTAATTTGTATTTTCTCATAAGATAAATATTATAAATAACTTGTCTATATTTTACTTGTATATGCCAATAAAATTAAAATATATATATTAAATTCACATGTTTATTATAATTATGTTATTATTTGTCAAGTTATATAACAATTTCATGTTTGATAACGAATGGTTTCAACACTTTTAGATACTTTCCTAGAGTTGCTATTTATGAAAATTCATACAAACATAACACGTGTTTTTTAATGCATTTTATAATTAGTTGTTAATGCTAGTCAGAAAATCGTGTTAACATCTTATTAGTACATAATAATTAATATGATAAAATAACAATATTAAATACATTTAATTTAATAAAAATTAAAGAAAAAAAAATAAAAATAAAAAAACTACTTAAAAAAATGTATGGCGATTGTTGGCCATCCTTGCCCTTAGGTGGTGTCCAATGACCATATCTATCGGGTGTATCATGACTCTAAAGTGGGTTGTGAAACTTTCCACCACCTTACAAATTTTGGAAAAATAAAAAAAAAAAGGGTGAAAGCCCATAGGTTTTACCCAATTGAAAATGGCCGGATGTACTTTTGATCGCTTTTTAGTTTTCTTTGAATTTCTTTATCTTTTCTTTTTAAATTTATGCAATTTATTTACTAAAATTAAATATATTTAATATTATTATGTTATTAAATCAATTATTAAGATCAATCATATCATGACGCATGTTCCACAATTAACGTTAACAAATAGTTATAAAGCACAGGCGATGCATCTACTAAAAACAAAAATGTCTTTTTTTTTTCTTTTTTTTTTTTTTTTTGCAAAAGGTGGATTACACATATCATATTTGTGTAATTTCCCATACTATTTACCATGAAAAGTTGGTAGCACGTGTGCCTAGAAGTACAATAATATTAGTGTGTACATGCATTCATTATATATGTATCCAACTGTAATATGATGTATTTACCGTTAAGCTAGCTATATGAAACATAAAATAGATTAAAACAATAAAATATTCAACTTTGTATTACCACCGTTAGGATTGAGGATAATTTGGTAAATTGCTAATGACAACTGTCTGTTAGTGGGATATAAGAAGGTTCATAAGTAAGATACGAACTAATAGTAGTTGCGGTAACATACGAGATACAAGAGTGTTTCTTAGTCAACTTTGTGTATAATTTAAAACCACGTATTTTTGTTATACAAATTGTTAATTGTAGTATATTCCGTGCATAATACGAACTAGTGCTACAAGAAATTCCACCTTTTATTTTTTTTTTCAACAACATATTATAAAAAAAAAAAGAATAATTACAGACTTTTATTTTTTAGAGTAAAAATGTTGAGTCAAACGAATATGTATTACTAGAGAGAATAAGTCATGTGAAAGAATACATTTGTAGACTTTATTATATTCAATCCCAAACCTTTAAGATATTAGGTTAATGGATATCCCTCATATATTATTCACTTAACTATTATATATCTAGTGTTGGATTTCTTTTTCTTTTTTTTTTTTTCAACGCGGTACTTACACTTGTATCCCCATAATATTTCCCTTAGATATGAGTTTCTTTCACATTGGGATTACAATTTGCTCCCATTCAAGCGGAAAACTTTATGGCCTCATCAAGAACATATAAATTGACTCCATTGAGCCACCTCCTCAGCAGCTTGCAGCCCCTTGTAGCATGGCTCGCTCAACTTATATAACCACCACATTCACCCCCTATAGTTCTAATCGAACTATTGACACCGATACCAGTTATTGAGTCAAAAAAGCATGCATCACTAGGGAGAATGGGTTATATGAAACAACATATTAATTTATTTGACACCATATCCAATTCAAAATCTAAAAGTGTTGGATGAATGCAATCTTCTCCATTTATATATCATTAAACTAGCTCTTATATTTCTAATATGGGATCTCTTTTTTTCCCTACACCTACTTACACTTGTTTTCCAACAAGAAATAAAATTAGAAATAATACTAAATTAGTCACCAACATTTGACTATTTTTTAATATGAGTGCTTAGCTTTTCTTTTTAAACTAAATCCTCTAATCTTTTGAAAATTTTCTACTTCAATTTGTTTGTTTACTTCGCCAAATATACAATCAAAGTTTGAGATGTTTCATTCATTTATTAGCTCAAAGTAATTTACTATGTTATTAATAAGAATATCTAATTAATTTTAATCATAAAAAAATAAAGAAATGCAAAATAATAATAAAAAATAGAAACTTAAGGGAAAACTAAAAATGCTATGATTGCTATCTGCTACCTACAACAGGTCAGCACTATGGGAGATGTGTGAGCCTCACTCAGCAGGTCCTCAGCCTTTGGTGCCCAAACCACCAAAAAAAAAAAAAATTACATGGTGGGCCATGATCTACCTTTATATGTAGGTAGTGTGACTCATATGTGATGATTGTTAGCTACCAACAGTTTTTAAAACAATAAAAAGAAAAAAAAAAAATGAGAACATCTACGTGTTTATTAGGCGGCTTCATTCTTGCCTTGCAATATCTCCTTGTAGGTGGGGGTAGTGACCTAGTGTGCTTTGTTTTTTTTTTTCTTTTTATCGTTTTCATTATTATGATTTAAATTAATAAAATACATTTAATAATAGTATTGATTATTGTGAGCAAATTATGAGTTGTCACGTAACAAAACCTCAACAAAATATATAATAAAGTTGATGGAGACTGAAACTAAAAATTTCAAAACATTAAGGACTCATATAACAAACAAAGTGAGTTAAAAGTTTAAATAAAATAGTAGTCAAATATTTTGGACGAATTTTTATAATTTTCTCAATAGAATTACCTATTATTCTTACTCCAACGAAAACTAATTCTAGCTAAAAAATGTCATATCTTCATGTCCAAAAAAAAAAATAAAAAATAAAGAAACCAAAAGAAGAAGAAGGGAAGACAACCCCTTCCTACAAGTAAAGAGCTCTTTCTTTTCTTTTTTTAGAGATTAAAAATCCTCTATACATAAGAGTTTTTTGACCCGATATTTTACTGTATGGTTGTTACAAATCCACTTACACATTTTTCTTGCATTCTAAACACATGATTGCGGCCATCTACAATGAAGGCACAAGTCTTTCCATTCACCATACAACATACATGGAACAGATTTTTCCTTTTTTCGACGTCTCCCTTTGGTTGGTCTTTAGGGGCTTGTCTGCCAAACAAGGTTAGGAATTCCCCTCTCTTCGGCTCACAATGTACGCAATCTACCCTCTTATCTGCAAATTCACACTCTAGCTCTCAGTTATAACTTCAAGTCCACTTCCCTTCAGAACCATAACTCTCCTATTCATGCATTGGGAGGTGATGTAGCCATAATTAAGGCACTTAAAACTTGGCTTCTTGGGTCTTTCTTCTAAGCGCTCTCTCTTTCCCTATCTTCTTTGTAGACTCTCCCTTCTTAATCTTCTTCTTAAATTCTCTTTTTCTTCAAACTTGTCCAGCTCGGGACTGATGTCTCTTCGATGTTGTCTTTCAGCCTTAAGAGTTAAGTTGATGGCATTGTCTAAAGAATTGATTAGTTGTAGTACAACCTCATAAGTAATGTCATCTCTTAGTTTGTGCAGAATCTGGTAATTATTCGATCCCAAGAAACCTGCACTTGGAGCATGTTATTAGAATCTCAAACTCCTACAAGTACTCATCAACACTTATCCATCCTTGCCTTAGATTATGAAATGCAAAAAGCATCTCTTGCTTATAATAGCTCGGGATGAAGCGTTGGTTCACCAGTCTCTTCATGAGCCTCCAAAAGTGGATGAGCTCTTCCCCTTCTTCTACTTGCTTACTGACCTATTAAGTTTTCTCTTAATATATTTTGATAATAACAAAAGGATAAGTGATTGCTAAAGGGATTTGTGGAGTGCAGAATTGTCATACTGAAATAAGGAATGAGAACAATTGTAAAGTTACTGCTCTGAACTTTATTTAGAGATTATATAGTTAAGGAAACTACAAGATTCAGAACTTAACTCAAAGGTTACTCAGTTAATTAAAGAAAACAAAGTGTTCCACATGCTCAAAAATTCAACATGAAGTTTGATCACTTCAAATATAAAAGATTATAAGTTGGATTTATAATTGAGATTGAAGACCTAGCTCCACTTAATTAAATATATTTAGGTAATACATTCAATTCTTCTCCACACATTGAATTTAATACATGGGGATCAATCTTGACAAAGGAGGACAAAATATTAAGATTAAATTTATTTGTTAAGTGTTGTGTTTATGTTATTGAATTCATGTAGAGGTCAGGGTTGTATTCAAGATCAAAAGTCTAATGTCGAAAGCCAAGTACGCTTCATTGTTGATTTTTCCGAAGTTAAGTAAGCTTAAGATATTACAAGGAGATCCACTCTCAACATTATGGATTCAAACAAGTATTTATAAGTCGAGGGATGTTGACTTAGAGAAGAGAATATTTTTTTTTTTTTTAACAAGGAGATCTTTAACGGATAAGGATAATTTCGTGAAGTGTGATCTAAATGAATATGAATTTAGATAAGGACAAGATTTGTTATCATCTGATTTTGGTTTCAAATTTAAAACTTAAGATCAGGTTTATGTGAGAATATTCCAAAGAATATACAAATGTGGAGACATATCAGCTATCGAGTGTTCAAGATTTCAAACTTCATTTGAAAATGTTCATTCGATTGTTCAGGATTACAGCAACAATAAGGATATATCAGTTCCATCCGAATAAGGATATTTTCAATAGTATCTCATGATTTGTGGGATTTCTAATATTTTCAATTTCAAAAGATATTCAAAATTATCCAAAAAGGTTGTAAGGAGGTCAGGATAATATTATCAGAGATTTTTTAGATCAATCTGCTCGGCATTACAAAGTCAATAACAGTTTTTTCAAATTTTAAAATATCCGATATCTATTGTAGATTTTATGGAGAGCAAATCTTAAGCAACCTAGACAATATCATGGACAATGTTCATTAGAAGCATTAACAACAAAGATAAAAGCAAGTATTCATCAGATAAACATTAGCTTTTCAAATTTAAAATTCAGGAGAAATATCTTCCAAGAATCAAGTAGAGATGACACAAACGGCTATGTTGAAGCTATCTAATTTCAACAAAAAATATCTCCCTTTAAGAGAGAGATATATATATATATATATATATATATATATAAAAGATTGATGACTATCTTGAAGCTTTTGCTTGCTGAAATAAAGAAAGATCTCATATAATCTCATGAGAGAGGGAAAATTACTTGGTTACAAATAAAATTAAAAAAAATTAACAAAATACAAATTATATGAAAATAATTACTAGATTACCAATGCTATAAGATGTGATATAAGCAAATACACGTGTATTGTATCTTTAAGATACGACACACTTGTACTTATTTTGTGTCATATTTTGAAGATGAGACACTAATATTATCATATTACTGTTACACTTTTAAGATACGATACTAATATTATCATATTACTTATTAATTACTACAATATATAAATAAATTGAATTAGTGATCAAAATATTATATAAATTAATATTTTTTATTATAATTATAAATTTTATTAATTAGTAATTAATAATATGATAAACATATCACTTTAACTTTATATTTTTTATTGTTTTTACTGTATTTGTCATTCTTTTTATTTATTAAACACTATATGTGATATAAAGCAAAAACATATACATATTATTAGTAGTAATCAATAAAAATTACAATTATTTTTAAGTCTAATTATATACAAAACCAACTATCCTATATCTATTTATGTTTTCTCTTATATATATAATATATATATATATATATATATTACTTTCTTTAGCTTGTAATGTATTCATTGATTTTTGTAAATCTTTTGAAATTTCCTAGGACTTGATCTGCAATATATAAATAAATTAAATTAGTGATTAAAATATTATACAAATAAGAATTTTATTATAAGTATAAATTTTATTAATTAGTAATTACCTGTATAACCATCTCTCCTATATTTGATGGTGTTGGATGTGTTGGTATATTAAGGGCTAATAAGCTGACGATGAATGATGATGATATAGTCATCATTAGAGTCAGGAATACAAATAATGTTACGTCATCTGTAATACAATCTATTAGAGCCTATGCAAGTGGATCTATTGCCAGAAAATCAACTATTGAAGAATCGACAGTAGGAGCATTAGTAATAGGTAGATCTACTACTAGAGGATCATCTATAGGAGGATCAATAACAAGTGGATTTGCAATATCATCTATTGGAGCTTGTATATCCACATCTACTATAAGACTTGGAGATTTGTCCTATAATTGTAGCTGTTGATCTCTAGCGCGATCTTGTCCTCATCTTTGATTACATCCTCATCCTCTCTGGTTAGCCGGCTCGTCCTCAAGCTGCTACTTTTACTGAGTAAATCATTAATCTGATACCTCCATATCCCTCTAATGTGTGTTTGCCTATAATAGTTACAGCCTGGATGTCCTGTATATCTGTTCTCCTCTTTATCCACATGAGTGTATCAAGCTACATTTTTTTTAATGTGATTGTGTTAGTTTATATTATTATAATATTGAATTTTAATTATATTTCATTATTTATAGTAAAAACCTTACCAATGCAACCGAAAGTGCTCTCAGTTAACTGATATATCTCCATGTCACTCTAGAGTACTAGTCGAAGTAGTCAGCAGAGACCATACTAGGTAAGGTATCATCATGTATGATTTGAACAAATCTTTACCTCCTATCCCACCATTGAGCAATATATCTAGTGTTGTTTTTGGCTAATCTTCTTCCGACTTTCCTCACAGATCCATCTTGTATATATTGATTAGATTCGTATTACAATTTCCTAGGATCCACTATACTCTGCTAAGCTGTCTTATCACTTTTTTATCTAGTGCATCTCCACGATGTAGAAGTAGATTATAGGGATGCAGGCTAACCATATATCACTCCATTCTCGACATATCTCAGGTAGTGTATCTAATATATCTAAGGTATAAGGCATCCAACAAATCTATAAAAGATAAATTTATTTTCGTATATAAGTTGTAGAAGAAAAAAACAATTTGAATAGTATAACTAACAATTGATCTGTACCTGTTCAAGAGCCTAACAGTCCAGAGCCTTACGATATTGAGATAATACATCAGTTGGAGTTAGTATAATATCAAATGTGTCATCTCACTAGTATTCTAGTGGGTCAGGGCAAGCTATATGTCTGTGTGTCCTCTATAGAGCCAAAGGAGGAAATCTATGCCATGCCTACACCTGAATTAATATTGTTATGCCACCAATCTTTACTACCTCGTCCTCTATGACTCTACATAAGTATCTATACAACCACATGAGGTAAGTTGATCCTTAGCTATAGCTACATACAACTTATAAATCCTCTAATAGCGGTAAGAACATCAGGTACATATAGCTAGATGATGTGCTTGAGAATAAGAGTCCTCTAATCAGATATAGATCTTCACGTGACACTAGATCACTATGTCTTCCACGTATACTAGTGGACATGTCAATAGAGGACTCCTAAGCCAAGATATCCTGACTCTTTGCTTAACTCTTTGATCTGTATTCAGTTTCACTTCTAATAGGTGCTCGCACAGATCTAGCCAACCTTGTATCATAGTGCTTGTCATTGATTGCCTATCTATAGGCAAACCTAACTGTACTACAAAGTCTTGAAGAGTTAATCCAACCTCTTTGTAAGTCATATGGAACATATGACTTTCTGGTCACCATCTTTCTACTAATATCGTGATCAATCCCTAATCCAACTATATGAATGGCAAGTGTGTGACTCTATGAAATCCAATCTACTCCAAGTAAGTGTTTATCCTCTCATTGTACACATCTCTCATCTCCTAAGAATTCTTTAGTGATTCCTTTTTTCAATGGCATTTAACTAAGTTATGTTCTTGCAAAATTTAGTTACATTAGGTTTTACCAAATTATATAATTTAATTGAATAGATGTAGTTTTATGCATTGTACCTCCCTTCTCCATATAGCCTCAGATCTATGTGTATCCTATCGTATCAACACCAATCTATCTACTAGTCCTAGATCCATTTGCATAATAAAAAGGATAAATATATGTTAGATTTTTTTGTAATTTATGTCAAAAGTATCAAATTAATTATAAAGTAGAACATCATATATAATAATGGGATAAACATGTTATAAGTTGTATTAACCTTGTTCTGGGCATGTTTTTATATTATGCCCTTCTTTTTTATACCATCTACAATGGTTTTTTGTTAGTTTCTCTTTTAGATTCATCTCATTGTAATATCTACTTGCTCTTGGTCTTCCTTCTTTTTTAGCTTTGTCATACAATAGGTGTAATTTTGGTATTCGTTCTAGATCTATCTATGTGCGCCTATCTCCTAGAGGCTTAAAGGTAGTTTGGTAACAAGCCACTTGATTTTTCTAGTAATACCGTCTCTTAATCTTATATGAGAGATCTATTTTCAAATGAGCCATGGCTTCTAATGCATGCAAGTAGGATATCTTGTACATTTACCACTTGTTACAGCTACAACTTTGCTATTTATGTGATAGGAATCAACCCCTTAGACTAATCACAAGAAGTCAAGCTAGAGGACTTCAAGGGCTCGCATGGAAAATACTAACTCTAAGTCATAGTCGAGATGGGGACTCCTATCTCGATCCGACCTCTTGCTAACCTGTCTGTTAGATCCTCACGTGTATCTAACATGCTCCTACTCAATTGCGAAGTCCTAATCTAGAAGGTAACCCAAGAAAGGCTAGCTGAGCTTTCCAACCGACCACTAGCATCTAGCTCCAATTCAGCTAACTTCCTAACCAGACTGATTGGCTCTTAACCTGATCCAGATCAGGTTGACCCCTAACTACTAGAACTTCCTATTTTTGCCTATGTTGTATCATACTCCTAATGTACAACCATCAAGTGATACATGCCTTCTAACATGATGTTCCAAAATAATTCTTTGTTTTCCATACTAAATTTTCTTTGTCCTTTTTACCCCTTTTTAGCATGATTCATGTAACGTAATTGTAAATTACCCTTTTTTCTTTTCATACATGTAAAGTAACCTTAGTGGACAAGTGTATAAATCCCCACTTTTCTTGTATGCAAATCATCTAATTTTCAATACAGAATTATTCACTTTGAGCAACCTTAGTGTTCTCATTATCATTCAACTCTTATCTAATCCCTTTAGCAAGGACTAATGGCGAGTAACCCTTCAATTCGAACCGGTATGTCATATCTGGTAGATTGTTGGCTGAGTAAGATTGGGTGGTATGTCATATCCATTCGGTAGCTACTTAGACTTTGTTAGCTTTTTCTTGTTTCTTTTCGATTCACTTCATTGTGGTGCCTCTCCGTGTATCTAACCCCGGAGACGCATCATTATGTCAATTGTATGGTAATAGCCACCTTTCCTTCCATATTTACTCATGTATTCTCCCATCTATACCTCAAATATTCCCATTCTCTTAGTAAATGTTTTATTTAGTGGCAAGTAGTTGCCCCTTTCCATCTTTCTATCTTTTTTAGAACCCTTTAGGGGTAAGATTTTCCCTTATGTATAGCCTTAACTACCTTATCGTGCCTTTCTTGGAAGTACCCTACACAGTTGTAGAAGATCTTTAGAACTAGTGTTGATACATGCAATGACCTTACACCTTTCAGTATTGCATTATAGCTCTCATTAAGATTTGTTATCATTTGACCATACCTCAATCCCCCATCATGTGAACGTATCCATAGCTCAGTAGGGATGTCTACAAAATAGTTTGGAGTAGCTGCATTCCTCTTTCTCATTCCTCTATGTAGAATTCAAATTTGCTTTCCTATGCTTAGAAAGCTGTTGTAGTTACTAACTTCTTTAGATAGTGGTTTTTGTACTTTGTGTTGAAGTTGCTGGCAACATGTCTTATACATACTCTCCATTTTTCATAAGGTGGCTACTTTCCAATACTATCATCTATCATTACTTTTGCTATACCCTTGTATCGATCAAATATAACACATAGGGTGAGATCATCATCGTGCGATCCATGGAGGCATTGCTTTAACTTCTTCATGAACCATTTCAAGCTTTTACTTGATTCCTTATCAACTAGTGCGAATGCTAAAGGGAGTATGTGATTTACACCATCCTTACTACATGTATCATGAACTGAGGATGGCTTAATCATGGCAGATGCTGTATACTGCATGAAGAATCCCTGATTTGTTACCCTTCCAATCATGAACTCTTCACACAATATACAAGACTCTACAACCACTAGTTTCCAAAGAACATACAGATCCATATGATATCATCACACAAACAAATTTATATAAAATTTAAATTACAAAGTTTACAATACACAATAATTTAGTATATTTAGGTCTATATTATTGGTAAAACGAAAGTACATAAGTAAGCGTCTACATATACTGTTCTCTCTCAATACATAAGATGTCTCACTCTTGCCAAAGTCCCCAAGCTAACCTATGGCATCCCCTAACCAGCCTCTACGAATAAGTTATCGTGCAACAAAAGTCTAAGGAGGTATAAGCCTAAGCTTAGTAAGCAAAACTCTTAGCTACACCATAGATAAGTTGTAAATACATTATATTCATGCATATGAATGAATGATCAAATAGAATGCCAAACAATACATATAGTTAACTAGTTCATATACGTAACTCAGATTTAACGCCCTCCGAAGTCAGGGTTGGAGTATACACGGCACCAATCAAATCCGAGTATTATACTAGAACTTTCTTTACTACAGAACTCCATATTCCGTACTTAAATCAAATAAGTCTTTTATTTTCATAAAAACCAAGTTCTAGTATAATTGTGAGTTAACCCCCACAGTCTACACTCACCCCTAAACGAAAGCCTCTAGATTCGACCCTTAGCTAAGTGGTTGGTGCCTCCAATACCTAGTAATCCCACGGGCCAGGGTAAGATCATTTTATATGAGTGCATTGTACAGAACCAATAAATTAATAATAACAACTCCCGAATGGCCTCTCTTTACCTCGTGTGATGTGACGACCAGAATTGTGTCTATGCAATGCATGTTAATGCATGTACCAGTTTCTTTTTATAAGCCGAGTATAATTAAGTCTAAATTATGCTGTGACCATCCAATAGAACACACAATCATTTTCTATACTACCATGCAGCAAACAAAGTATTAACTGTACTTAAGGTAAGTTTATAACTTGGCACATAATAACATACACAAGCATTTCCCTAACCCCACATAATAGTTAATTAACAATAACATTTAAGTTCACTATCTACAATCACATACAAGCATGAAATCATAGGGTAAATACTCACTTAACTATGACGACTCACTCTAGTCATAGTAATCAATCAGGAGATCCTTGCCTACCTCGGGATCACCTGATCATTACGATATAATAACGCTAGCAATTAATTGAATTAACTAGTGATTCTAAGTATCTATTTACCTAATTCCACTTAACTTACTATCAACTTTTATTCGGTTAGACTTTATTATTAATCGTATGTAACTTTTTCGTTCTATTTCCGATATTTATGAATTTATAGTCGTTTTTCATCATTTTCGGATGTACGTTCATACGGTGATGTCCATTTTAGATGTTAAGACCCATGTTTTATGATACGGACTAAATTTATGGAAATTTTAACTATGGAAACTTAATTATTTTTATTGCTTATATTTATATCCTTTGTTTGTACTTAATGATTTAGTTAACCCTTAAATTCTTATACTTAGAAAATTTTACCTTGCTAATACTAATTTATGTAATTAATTAAGTTTAATCCAATTTAGGAAGTGTATTAGGGTTTACTAATTTATGTACCTAATTCTTATGCACTCCTTTTATTTCTTATTTTATAAACCTATGCTTATGTCATCGCTTACATCATCAATCGCTTGTGTCATCGCTTATGTCATCATTCGCTTATGTCATGGCTTATGTTACCTTTTAATTATATCATTGCTTACCTCATCATTTATTTACATATGCCTTACCTCATGCTTATGTCATACCTGAGTGTCTTATGTACACTTTACTTATACTAACTATATACTTATACCATTACTCTACTTATATGTATACTAGTATACTCATACATATACTTATACTTATAATGTATTTATACTTGTACATATATCCATATACCTATAAGGTCATATACGTATTTTTATACAAATTTCGTATGCCAAAATTTCCTCTTAAAAAAACTTCCCTAATTTCATTCTTTTTGTGTTTTAAGAGTGTATTTAACATGGTATAGGTATGTATAGTTAGTATTTATCTTAGTTTAGGTTATGTACATAGTGAATACTTATATACAAAGGTCTCCATACTTGTATTCCTCTAGTATATCATTATATACATATACTTAAAGACATATACACATGCATCTCCTTCCTCTTCACTATGATTTCTATCCTTCTACACCTAAAGATGGAAACTTTATGCCTTCTTCAACATGGATACATATAACACATAACCACTCATCTAATCTATCTCTTTACCTAACTAATAAGTAATATAAAGCAATACATAATAACATAATCACATGCCTTAATTTGTTCTTGAAGTATGAAGACAAATTTGGAAATTTTTGAAAGTGAAAGGGAAAGGGAATGGTTACAGCAATGGAGTGGGGTAAGGGGTTGATTTTTGTTTTGTTTTTTATTTGAAAAGAAGAAGAAAGTGGGGTCTAGAAAGGGGATAAGGTGTGGACGGTAATTAAAGGAGGAAAGGGAAAAGAAAAGCTAAAAGAAAAGTAAAGAAAAGAAATCATGATATGGTTTAAATATTTTCTAAAGTGTAGTGTCTTTTGTTGACTTTTCTAAATGTTGACTTAGTCAACTTTTTGACCTTGGTCAATATATGTTGACTTAGTTAACTTTCCAAAAGCATATGCCATTTAGTATACATAATGTAGTAATTTAGGAAAATTAAGAGAAAAATTAAGGAAATGAGGCATTTGGTGAATTGATTAGTAAAAATAGATGATGAGATCTTACTTTAGGTATTTATATCCCATATACATTATTTGGTAGGCTAGTATAACTAGTATGAAAAGTATCAATTAGGGTGTTAAGGTTTATTACATGTAACCTAAATATCAACTAAACCTCTAACTCTATGTATTATTATCTTAATTATATACTTAGAAGATAAATGTGATCTATGATACATTATCTTAGTTTCTAAATGATTATTTAAGGATTCTAAATATATATGTATGATGGAAAGTCATCTCTAATCTTTCACTAATGATTTGGCAAAATATGAAAGTTATATTATCAATTAGGGTTTTAGGGTATATTATAATGAATTAGTGCTTGTATGGCTTTAAGGTTTTAGTTTTAGGGTTTTTATCAATTTCAAATGAAATCTTTAGTGTTTACATACATTTAGGCTACAAAAATTTTATACGCGATTGATTAGGTACTTTAAGGTTTTCACTTTCATCAGCCTTGCCAACTACTAGATTACCTAACATACTTAAGTCTACTTCAAAAGCTAGATTAAAAAATTTAGGGGTTTACAACATGTGATTAGCAAGCTATGTAGATATTTCCCATACAAAAATGTGCCATCTACATTGATCACTAGCTTGCAGTATTTAAATGCTTTTATACTTAGCCTAAATGGCCAAAATAATCTTCCGAATACTACATCAATTTCCTTCTTAATTGATAGGAATTTCCATGCAATACGTGTTCCTAGATTGGTTCTTAAGATTGCATTCATTAATTTTAGCAATTCATTATATGTTCATCCCAATCTCCATACACTTTCTCAATTGCTATTTTTTTTCAGTCCCCATACTTTTCTACTTGAAATTATATAACCACATGTGCCTTCTATTTGCTATTTGAGTGTAATGATCGTTATATTGAATCATTCTTGATTTGGCTCAGAAAATACTAGTGCATGAACGTTTGGTCAAGCTATAGATGATCATCTCTAAATGTCCTTTTAGTATAAGTGTGTAGGCCTTCAGCAATTGTAATTACGAAATTAGTACCCCAGCATTTTTGGATTGTATGACTTTGCCATCTACAATTGAATGTATTCCTCTCTTCATAAACAATGTTCCATACCTTCTTAACCGATTCAATCACTAAGAAGTTTTAGTGATTCTTTATGTGCCACATTTTCAACACATAAATCAAGTTTAACTTGTTCTTGAATCTCATACCTTTCTTTAGTTTATTTCCTAACCACAGGTCTTTGTCATGGAGGAAATCCTCTTCATACGATATATAACTATTGCCTACATCCATCATACTAAAGAATGGAACGCGATCTTGTAATGACAATCTATGAGTCTATTGTTTTATTGGACCACTAGGTGCTATTATTTGTGCTTGGACATTTCGTGGTGAATCTAGGCAATCATCATCTTCTTCAAATGTTTCCATCTCAATATCCATCTCTTGATCATTATCTGAATCCACTTCATTATCCATTCATCTTTTGTATCACTATTTTCAAGTGCCTCCTCCATCTCCTTATCTTAATCATCATTAATAAGTAGATTGTCTTCATTCTGCATATAGAAATCATTGGTTGTTTCAATGTTTCTAAAGCATTCATAGTTCCTTGTACTTGTGGCGGATGAGATGTCTTTGTTTGAACCATCATTGGTTGCTCTTGAGGCATGATAACTTGATCTTTGACTTTAATGTAGAGGTGTTGAAGGCATGTCATTCCAAATGCCTTAACCATATCTATAAGTGCCTCTACATCTTCATCATTACTAATATCTTTCAACAAGAATTCTTTTAATTCATTTCCATATACAAATGTCTATCTATGATACAATTGTATATTTGTTGCATTTGGATCAACTTGTACCAACTTAGATATATTAACTAGGAGCTTTAAGTAATCAACATTCACCTCTACTTTCATGTTCCTAATTAGCCCCTTGTCATAATATAGTCATTCTAGGCCTGTCAATCTTGCCATTTGCAAAAATAGAGAGTCTGACATATTCAGTCATTTTCACTGTTATTGAGACCAATAGTTGTGTTAATAGAAAATGGCATGAAAAAAAGTCCTATGTTTGACAATAGGAGGCACATTGCAACATTTGGTATACTACTTTCTTTGGTTATATTGATATAGCCATTATCATAATTTACATTGTAAAGTTTTGTTGTAGTTACTAACTTAACCAAAGCTATAACATATTTTATCTTAATATGTTATATCTTGACATTGCAAATTCTACCATCTAATTATTTTTAGATTTTGAACAAATGCACCATGTTAAAAAAAAACATGTAAACAATAAGATTTGATTGAAAGCTCAGGCTACATAGATTGACCAGAGATACTATGCATACAAAAAGTTAAGTAAACTAGTTTTGATTTATTATGTTTACTAAAACTTTCCCAGCCTTTTGGCTAAGATCAAGGTTTATTGTTTGCTACTTTGAGTGATATTCCTAACATAATATATTGATGGCAATCTAGGCTTTGCATTTGAATCAGGAACACCTACGAGCTCTGGATTTAGCATGTTAATAACATGTATGATCTTTTCAATAAGGGTCCAATGTGATCTCTATTAGAAATGTTCAAGGATATAAGCAAGGCATCAAAATGCCTAGCTCATTATATCTTCCATAGGCAAAGGTCTCTTCTGTTCAAGTGGACAAGGGTAGAAGATGGAGGCTGTTAGCTCGATAACACATGTTCATACTCTCACCAACAGTAAAGTTGCTACTGTATTTGAGTTTCCTTCCCCCCATTAATTAATATACTAAAAATTGTAGCTAAGTGAAATAAACTAATAAGCCATAATGAACATCAAACACTTTTCAACTCATTATCTAAGACTTTCACAAGGTTTCAACTTTTACATGCCTATGGCTAAATTGGAAATAATTGCGTAACATAACATAAAAATCAAAACAAAGGGAATAAAGCAAATCACACCAATAGAACCAATTCTAATGTATCATTTTTAGAACTAAAAAACCATAATATAATGACATAATTAAATTGGATTTCCTACCAAAATTTTCATTGGGACAAAAAAGAAAGCCAAATTTAATAGCTGAATCTCATGAAATTTACAAGAGCCATAGTCACCAAATTTATAAATTTTTTATCCTTTAATTGCAATGAATCATATGTTCAGATTGAAAATCAAAAGTGAAACACTTAGCATGCACGTCAACGATAGGAGTATTTAGTCAAAGCTCATTAAAACCACAAGCCCATACAAAGATTTCCATAGTAGTAAAAAAATAATGATTCCTTATATCTTTCAAGGAATTTAGATAAGCTCTTCTAGTGAGAACAAATCAGCTCAATTCTTCAATAGTTTGATGAAGGGGGGAGATGTGGCTAACAGTCTCTCTTAAAAAGTCTATTTAAGAATGAATTGAAAGATCCTTATGGCCTTCTTCATCCTTGTTTATCAAACACTGCAAAAACAACATAGTAATTAATAACGTGACCTCATTCCCAAGTGCATTTACATAATAAGAAGCAATTAGATCACACAATATTATTTTCTATTTAACATTATATAGAAATAGTGAAACATTAAACACCCGTCAGGAAAGTAAATTGAATTAAGTGACAATAAGTATTGATTTACAAAGTTTACATGAGGTTAGATCATTGTAGCATGCATGAAATTCCTGCTAGATGTTTTGTTTTACTAAATTAACTGCTATAGAATTTTGTTGTCACTATTCTTCACACAAGTATGTCATTCTCATATTGCAAAGCATCATGTCTCAATACTACTTTATTGTTATTAGCCTAAAGCATCCTTCATTTTTAGGTTACTCTTGTAGTTAAAACCAATAACAGTAGGAAACAACGTTTTGTGTTTGGTGGTCAATGCTTTTATATTTTGTTCTTTATACATAAAAATGCCCACTCTTGCATTTACTCTAATCTCATGCATGTTATGTGCCCATTGACATTAAAGGAAAAAAAAAGTTGCTTAAAATTATTTTATCTACTTTTTTTTCCTTATTGGTAATTTTATTTATTTTGCATCTTATGAATAATATAAGAGCCATTACAACATATACTAATTATACGTAACTAATGCAAGCAAGAAAGAATGAGAAGTTGTAGCCATTTCCTCTCCTTCTCCCCCCCCCCCCCCCCCCTTTCCTTTGGCTAATGAAAGGAGAAGGCATTATATTCTTTCCTCATTTATCACTTTCTTGTTTCAGTTCTAAAAATGCTTGTGATTTTTATAAATATAGTAGTCATTAACAAGATGTCAATTAAGTCCATGTGTGTAGATCATGTTCCTCTTATTGTTTTAACATAAAACATTGACCATGCTTCTTTGGTTGATAAAAAAGATGTTGGCAAAATCTAAATATATGCACAATTAGCCCATTCATGAATATTTATTTCCAATGGAATAAAAGGTTCAACTTTTCTTTCACACATTTATAATATATAACAGTTGATCTAAGAAAAGAAAAGGAGAAAAGAAGTTTGCATATATGTCAGAATGAGAAATAACTTGAATTTGGGCTACAACTATGCATCAATTTGAATCTAGAGGATTAGAAATTGCAGAGGATCCCAACATCAGCTAAGATTATATATTGCAAAAAATCTTGATTGAGATAAGGAGATAGGAGTAATTGTGAAAAAGAATGCTTCTCCATTTTAGAACCTCTATTATCTATCCATCCAATCCCTGAAAAGACTATTATGTCTAAAAAATATGTAATTCTATGCTCATACATTGATACTTTCAAAAAAGAAGAGACTGTGATGTAATTGTGATCTATGAGGTCGCAAAATCTAGGTAAAGCTCTTCCAATATAAAGATCATTGCAAATACAAAGCCAAATCCAGCATAAGAATTCCAAACATGAACAAGAAAGAGGAGGGGGGTATGGGTGTGTGGGGGTATGGGGTTGAGGTAGGAAAACACCTTGCTCATGTCAAGTGCACGAATGGAGTAAAGCCAATGTTGAGGGCAATATCACTCATAAAAATGGAAAAAATACAAAGCTAGATATAGTAGGAAACAACTAGCCTAGTTTTTATTCTATAGGTCAAAGAAGCAATATTAGCATCCTCAATCATCAATACCCTCATTACCTTCTTTTATAGGTTAGAGGAGCAGTATTAGCATCCCTAATCATCAATATCATCATTATATAAGTAACAATTGCAACCTACCCCAATTGTTTAAAGTCTATAATAGACCAAAAAAGAAAAAGAAAATAAATAAGAAAAGAAAGAAAGGATCTAGTACCTTTACCATAGAATGGACAAGCTGTACAATAGGCAATTTGATCCAAATACCTTTCTTTACCTACAATTTGATAGCTAGAAAAAGAGACATGAGAATTAGTAACACATTAGATGTAAAACATTGAAAAGAATAAGATTATGTAAGTTCAAATACACAATTGTGCCCAAAATGAAATAAATCTCATAATAGTACCATTTGCTTCCATTACAGGAGAGAAGCCTTGAGCAGAGGAACAAACGCATTGGTATCCAAAATATTTAAATTCTACTCTAATCACTAAAACACAACATCATAACAAGGCATTGTGTTTATCAATTCCCTAACTAAAACACCAACATGAAAACACAGTTAGATTAATCACATTACCTCTTTATACTTGGAAATAGGATTTTAGTGCTTTGAAATACGTATTTGAAAGGATAAGATGTGAATTACCTATTAAAACATTCAAAATAACAAATTACTGCTAAATTTGTTTAAAATTGAAATAACGACTTACCTTATCATGATTCTAATGCTTTTAATTTGAATTTCAAAGAAAATTGGATTTTCATGAGTTTTGTGAATTTAGGATTTTTTTTTTCATAGAGAGTTTTGTGTTTGAACTATTGAAGTGTGATATGTTCTAAGCTAAGAGTTTTTGTTTTGATGGTGTTCATACGTTTATTGCATTGCATCATTTCATTAATATAGGTATTGCATTTACTGAATGTGATGCAATATAAGGCTTGTAATATTCACTGTTAGCAAGGCCAAGCTTATATCACATTTGGTAAATATGATATAAAGGATAGACTATCTTGCAATTAGTAAATGCAATATAGTCTTGTAAGTACATCATCATGTCTTAGCCATGTCTTAAGTCGTATAAGCCATTGTGTACTAGATATCACATTCTTGAGTGTGATATAGTAAAATATCGCTTTGTTAAATGTGGTAAAAGACTATATCACATTTGGTAAATGCAATACAAGCTATATCGTAATTCTTAAGTGCGATATAGGAATGGCAAATTAATTTTGGTAAGGACTAAGCTTATATCACATTTCCTAAGTGTAATGTAAGCCTGCGATATAGGCTTAGGAAATTGAAAGGCCTATATTGCATTTGTTAAATGTGATATGGTAGCCCCACTACATTCATAGAATTGGAAGGTAAATGGATTGATAGCAGTATGTGGCATTTGAAAAATGCTATTTTCTTTTGATGCCTTTCTCGCATTTATGAAATGTGATTTAGGGTTTGTACTACTTTTTCCATATCTCATTTTTAAATGCGACATATTTGTCATTTAGTACGTCACATTTGAAACGTATGATATAGTGTTCATAATCTTGTAATATTTCTTATATAATTTGTATTCTTGTAATTTTTTTTTTAATGTTTATAGATATGTATTTTACCCTATGAAAGACATATCAGCATACTTAAGAATTTCACTCAAAACTTGCATAGAGCTATAATTTTTTTTTTTATTTTTCTGTTTTAGAGTTAAACTATTTGAGGAAATTTATTGTTTTTATCTTTATATGTTATTTTATTTTTTAAGAGATAAGGAACAATGTTGGTGAGAGGAGTTAGTGTTATTCTATATAGAATTGTAGTTAGTATGAGGCTAGATAGGTAGTATAAGGAGTGGTTAAGGCTACGGCTTAGAAAATTTTGTTGTAACTTCTCTTATTTTCATTTGATTATTATTGGATTAGTGGAACAACACCGATGAGGAAGATTGAGTCCCCATAAGTGGAGCTATAAGAATATAATAAGCATAAAGTCGAAGTACTTTAAATCTTTTACCAGATTCTCTTCTCCCTTCACTCTTTTATTTTTGTTCCAATCTTTATTTGATATTTTCACCTAAGTTAAACAATTAAATACCAAATTTTCCACTAACAGGTATTAAGAGGAAATTTTAAAATTTGTGAAAGGTTTTAGAAGTTTACAATTTTATCTAAAGCTATCAATTCAACCCCTCTTGATATCCTTACATGGGACCTATGTTGAACTTAAGGTTCATTATTTAATTTTGATGAGAACAAAACAAAAAGTGTATAATTAAACTTGTTGATTTTGATGAGAACAAAATAAAAAATATATAACTAAACATGTTGTTTTTGAAGAAAACAAAATAAGAGGATAATTAAACTAAGTATTATTTGATTATATTGAGGTCATTGATAAGATCAATTAATTTGCTTAATAATTAAATATATCAATTATCTCTACAAGAAATTTAATCTCTTGAGTAATGATCAAATGATCTTGAAGTTAGATTGCAAAGAGTATTTGTTTGTTGTGTATTAAAAGAATTTTCAGGTGATGTTTAGTCTACTTGGTTAACGACTTAAGGAAGAACCAGGTTGATGGTATAAAACCCTGAAAAACATAAAGAAAAGCTCATTAGCTTAAAGGAGCTAGCTTGTTGGTTATCATGCTGGTAGAGTATTTTATTATCGGCTTACCGATAATGCAAGGTATTGGCATGTCGATAAGTTTGATACAACTAGCTATTGGAGTATTTAATGCACTATAATGGGAAGAATTGAATGTGATGATATAAATGCTCAACAACTCGACTAAGGACAGTAGAGAACTGATCTCGTTGTCTATAATTCTCATTGTCTCTTATAGCATAAATTGCTAATATTTAGAGAGATTTGAAATGTAATGCTTGTAAGCTATTAGTTGCAAAGAATTGAGAGTTAAAAGTACTACACCAATAATTCTTAAGATTTAGTTTTGTGTTATGGGTAGAGATTATGACTTGTGTTGAGAATTGTGAGTGAGAAACTTGGGTACTCAAGTTTGTGTGTGTGTAGCTCTTGGAGCTTAGATTGAGAAATCAATAAAGTAGTGTAAAGTCTTCGATTGGAGGCATTTTATGTTTGTAGAGACTAGGGGACGGTCTGAACTCTACATTATATCTGGACTTAATCTTCTTTATTCTTATCTTTTTTAATTTCCATACTTATTATTGTTTTATTGTTGCTTTGATTACTCTTATTATTGCATTTAATTGTTTACATAGAAAAAGAATTGTAATTTGTCCTTAAAACTCAGTTCACCCCCCCTCTTGAGTTTAGCTTAATGTTCTTCAACCTATATAACCAACTTGTCCTCACCAAATACTTGCATACTCAATAAAAACATAAGGAGGCAACCTTAACCTTAGTGTAGTTATCATACTTGTAGCATATAAAGATCTTCTCTTCTCTTAATACCTAGTTAAAGTACTCTTTAGATCGGCCACCCTTACTAAAAGTCGACTGCTTGAGCTTGGTGTTCTCTAGACATTAATTAGCAATTCTAGTCTCATGTCGCCTTCTCTAAGCTCTTTGACTAACCTCGAAACCATCATTACCACCATAGCTTCCATGCCCTTCTCAATTTCCTTCAAGCTACTTGTGATCTCTTTTGAGCTCTTTAAACCTTCTATCACTTGTTTCATCTTTATTTCTTCTTTTACCTTGTTGGATTCTACATCATTATTAAACTAACCTGGTTTGTTCTTCCAATGACAAAATAGTAGAAAATATCATTAAATAAGCATAGTATCATGAAAAAATCTTAGAAGAATTTTAGAAAGTTAAAGTATTTGTAATGGATATGAATATGTTTTTACTTGCTTTTTAGCTCTATTGGGACTACAAAAGAAGCTATGCATAGGGGTGTGTCAAACATAAAGTATCATTATCATATTTTAGAAGAATGGAGTCTATATCTAAGATAGAGAATATGCAATTAGATTTCACTCAATTCGTTGTGCAATTAGATTTCACCCACTTCTTGATAGGAATTCATGGTACATAATTAGACCATTTGTTTTTTCTTTTTTCAAATGCATGAAGTGTAAAGCTTTTAAATTAATTATCTCATTAATAGGTTCTTAATTGAATAAGCTTCAAGGAATAGAGTTCACCTTTAACTAAGAAGGATAATCAATGTATAAATAAGAAAAAGGACAAAGTGCCCCAAATGTAGGTTTTCACTAAAAAAACTCACTATACTTAGCTATGTTTTAATTCTATGTTGATTGAATACACTCTATTGCCATCTAAAAGATCTATAGAAAATTAATTAAATTTAAATTGAAGTTTGAATTTAGTTTGATTTTTGTTTATGTCCATTTTAACTTAAGCTCAAAGCCAAGTTAAATTGAAATCATGAATTGATTTAACTTACTTTTTTCTAAGAATCAAATTATGCTAGATGATGTTAAGTCTTGGAGTTTAAAGGGAATGATAGCTCCTCACATCCTACTTAAGTAAAACACATGAAGACTACCAAACTCACTAAACCATATAATATTTCTTATCCAAAAATTGATACTTAGAAAAAATTTTGTTGATTTTATTTGAAAAAAAAAACACATTTTACTAAAAATCAATAGCATCCAAAGTGAATAATGTTTAAAACTTAAACTAAAAAGTCCAATAAAGTATAAACATATTAACCGAGTTTATTATACTATCTAACATAATATTATACTTTAGAATTTAATGTCACTTTTAAATGGCTTAATTAATTATTTTATAGAGGCAGTGGAATATTTGTAATTTTCTAAAAAATCCCAACTATCTATATTTTAAAAGATACAATTTTTATCCTTCTTTTTCTTTCCCCTTTCCTCTTTTCCCTTGTATTTCTTTCTTTCTTAGTAGTTTCCTTTTCTATTTTGCCAAATGTAACAAGAAACAAGGATAAGCGAACTTTTCCTTTTGATCTTTCTTGGCTTCTTTCATCTTAGAGTGTTTAATGCAAGTTTAGATGGCAAAAACTAGAATTTTCTTGCATTTTTAGAGATGGATAGCACTAGAAGATGACTTCTAAAAGAGTTTTCCTAATAAGTTCAGATCTTTAGGTTTGATTAAAGTATGCTTCATTATGGGTTTATGTTAAAACTTGTTTAGGGGTCTTAAATTGCAGGTTTGTAAAAGTTCCTTTGTAGGGGTTAAGTTCTTTAGGATATCAAGTTAGTTTTGATTTAATGTGTTTTCTTTACAGATTAAAGAATAAAAGTGATTATTTAAGTGTTTCTATGAAAGATATTGAGCTTCAAAATATGTTATACGAATTATAATGAAGTAATATGAAGTTGTTAGGCATTGGGTGAAGTTTGGTGATGTTTTTATGATGGTTGAAAAGGAGAATCTATAGAAATTGCAAAATGACAAGTTTTTTTATGCTTAGAGGGTGGAATAGAGGGTGAATGGAACTACAAAAGGGGTAGTTTCTAATGCTTTAGGTGTCAAGCAAATGTTAAGCAAAACTACATAGTGATAGTTTCTTATGAGTAAAGTGTTAAGCAGAGGGTAGGCGAATTACGGTATTGCATATTTTGGTGAGCAAAGGGTTAAGCAAAGGGCAAGGTAGGGGGTAAGTTAGAGAATAGTAGAAGAGAGTAAGCTTAAGTTATCTTAGATTCTTACTAAAGCTTAATTATTTATGTCTAATACCAAGTTTTAAGAGTTAGGATAACTTGGAGTCTTATGAGCCTTTTGAACTAAGTATGTAGATACCTTGTATGATTGCTTGTGCTTATTGAAATTAAATGAACTTAATTAATATATAACCTTAAATTCTCTACTGCTTATGCTTAGTTATGGTTAATTGAATAGGAGTACCAATGATATTGACTGGGAAACTTGATGATCAGTTTATGACATTGTTTTAAGTAGAGTTATGCACCAAAAGGATCTGGGTAGATTAGGATGACTTTTAGACTCATTGACTCATAAGTGTTGGGGAATACCCAACACTGTACATGTATTATTATATATGTGTATTTTGGGGTCATGAGTTACTCCAAGTCTTAGAATACCAAACTTTATTAAGTGTTGGACTTGAAATGAAGAAAATAATAGATGGATGGTTGAACCTTAAATATTTATATGTTTGCATGTATGTTTTTTGTGTGCACACATTCGCATGTAGCTTTTAATAGACGACCTACTAAGCTTTGACTTACCCCTTGCAAGAACTTTCTTTTCCAGGAATACATACTATAGATGTCATTGATTCTTGTGATGACCTAGATTAAATATGTACTATGTTTATAGAGATAACAAAGAATATGTCTACTTTGCATAGTTGACGCTATGGGTATTGTTAAATCGTTCAAGTTTCACTTGTTATAGTATGTTCAAAAATCAAACTCTAGTGTATACAATAGACTTCAGTTGCTTTTATTGTAAATACAACTTTGTAGCTAAATGATGTTATAGCTAAGTTGACTTTCAATGATGTTTTTGCTTCAGTATATTGTTTTATGGTACAAAAGTGATTCTTTGAAGCCATTAAGTATTGTTAGCATTTGAAGATGTATAGTTATTGTGTGTTTGACAATTATTACAGGTTATTTTTGGATCTTAGAGTAGTTTTGCACCTTCAGTGCTCTTATGAGGTAAGGACATATGATAGGTTGTTACATCTCAGGTTTTGAGGCATCACAATAAAAGGCTATCATTTACATTTGAAGTAGTAGAAACAACTTATGTTAGCATTACTTTAGCTAGCATTAATTTAAACCTAACATAAAGATTGTTACCAAGCTTACATACATACAAATCAACACTTGAAATTATTAAGCTAAAAAGAGTGAGTCACAAAACCCAATGCATAGCAGCCTATCCTACATTGTATGCATACATAATTTCAATACATCAACAATGATTCATGAAAGTTAATTATTTGATGATAGATTACAACATGACTTCAACATCCTAAAATCTAGAGTAAGTTATAACTCCAAAGAAACATAATTGGGGATGAGTGAAATATCCATAGCATTGTAGGAGCCAGTTGGGGGTTAACAGGGATGATCAAATTGCCACATCAAAATAGCATATTATAAGTGATTGTAATATCACATGATCATCATTGCATTTGCCATCGATGAACATAGTCTAATCATAACATATTATCCATTGGTCCCATAGCATCGGAAAACTCCTAGTATAACTTCTTTTTTTATTCATGAATTAATTAACATCTGAGGTTCCCTTTTATTGAGCCACATTGTGGCTTAACTATTGTATTTGCTTAAGAGTATGCCCATAAATGTAAAATTAGTTTAACGTTGTAGTATGCTAACTTATAAGTTGTGCATATAATTAGCCAAGTTTGCATTAAATCTTGTTCACTAAAATTTACAAGAACACATATGATTCAACAACTATGCACACATATAGTTCTCACAATCACAAACCAAGATGTTAATACAACTTTAGCTTAGATACCAAAATAATAGGTGATAAGAGTAATTATCAATATTCAATTAACTTAAAATTCTATAAGATCATTTACATAGTTTATAATAGATTCAACATGTAATAATTTATTAAGTACTCTATTTAGAAAACCAATTAGTGACTTAAGTTTAGAGGTTATACTTAAAATCTCGTTCATAACTAAATTGGCCAGAATTGATTTTCAAAATCAATCTAACTTAATTAAACTTGTTTAATCAAATATAATCTTCTTTTTTTCCAAGTTGGATCAGTCACATTCAGTCTAAGTATATTGATTGCTAAACCAGTTTCATTTATTTTATAGTGAATCGGCTCGACCTTCCAACTCTCTTTTTCTTATTTTATTATATTTGAAGAATATTTATTATTTACTCAAATATTATTATTTCCAAATTTTACCCAAAAACATACATATCCAAACAAATAATTTTACAAGAATAAGATAACTTACAAGATCAAACAACTTTTATCCAACATTTGGATTAATGATTTCAATCTAAAGAATGTAACTTGATCTTGATATTTTTGGTGATTTAAAATTATTGTGAACATGTATAGAAGATTAAGAAATAATTTAAGATTAAATCTACAATTCCTACAAAAGTTAGTCAAAAACATAGTTTTCACATAATTTAGCTATTCTAGATAATCAAATATGGGTTTTTCACAAAACACTTGGAGTATGATGAAGAACATTGTAAACATATTCAACCACATTTGACTTATACTAAACTTTTTCGGGAACTAATTCTTCATAACATGTATTCTTACCAAATTTACTTGTTTGGTAAGATTAAATATAAATATATTCAAGAACACTCTAAATCTTATCATGAACATTATTTATATCACTAAGAACATTTATACCTATAGTCAAACTCATTACCAAATTTTCTAGAAAAATTATATACAAAAGATAACTCATTATCTTAACTTATAGCATACATAAATAATTCATAGAAAAACATGAATTTCAATTGAATATTAACAAGAATAACAAGAACTCTCAGTTACATATTTAATTTGCATTCAACCTTATTTGTCGTTTTCAATCTAAATTCATCCTATTCAAAATTTTCCAAGCAAAGTACAAGTATAATATGTAATTTACGAAACAAGAATATTCTTAAGTATCCCAAAAAGGGTTTGATGATACAAAACACTATGGCAAGTGAACTAACAAATTCATCTACCGTGTAGTTATAAGTATCCAAAATATTGTTGATTCAAGTTATCAAAAATAGAGACAAGACTAGAAGCTTAACAAAATGAATAAAGAAAATGGAAAAAAAAAAATCAGTAGAAGATGAAAAAAATTTGTTGGATGAGTTAGAAGCTTTAGAAAATTAGCAAAAGTTCTATTGAAGTTAAGTCAAGTTCAAATTGGAATGTTAGAAGCATTGTTAGAGAACCAAAGCATTATGAGCAATTAGAAGCTTCAGATAAGTTAAGGAGTAAATAAGAAGTAAAAGAAGTTTCAAAAGCCAAAGAAAGTTCAAAACTAGAATCAAGTTTAAAAGCAAGAGACATTTTATAATCAAAAGTGAAGTAGAATCCAAGTGTTTATAGAGTTAAAAATCCATTACTGAGATGTATTTAGAACATAATTAATTATATCAATTCTATGGAGAGTACTACATCAAACAACTGTCAAAATGAAGTATGAGCAAGCAAGTTTGATTTAAAAAAAAAAAAAATCAAAGAAGTTAAAGCAGATTGATAAGCAAGGCGATCAAATGACAAAAGATAACATCTATAATGCTTAGAAATTCTTATTATTCACAAAGAGACGAAGATATATATAAAAGGGAAAAGTACAAAAAAGACATCAAAATTTACCCCTTTTTTTTAATTTCAATCCTTATCCTTTTATTTTCTATATTTCAGTCTTTTACATTTTTTTTTTTATTTTTATCAAACAAGTCTTTCCATTACATCTATTAGTAAGGATAAGTGATAGCATATGATTGATTCACATGTAATCATTAAGTGAATAAAACAATAAAATGTTTAAAAATAACAAAAATATATTAAAATTTGAAAAACAAATAAAAAGGAATAAAAAAAAAAAAATCATTCCTACCAACCAAAGGCCAAGGGTTGGCTAGAAGAGTTAGTATTAGCAAAGTGGATCATAACCCATTAATGGTTGAGGATAACTGCCTAGCATGATATCACATCCTTACCTCCTCCTCTGGTGGTGGCAACCACCAAAGGCTACCAAAAGGTGAAAAAAAAAAGAGCTAATGCAAAAAACTGAAATGGGGTAAAGCATGATATCACATCCCTACCTTCTCGCTTATTTTCCTTTTTTTTTTTTTCCATTGTTTAGATGGCTATAGGTCTGCCCACTAGCTTAGAAGGTTGCACAACTACTAACCCCACCCTTACGCCCCCTCCGTTCCCTTAAGGTTGCTTGGAGGTCATGACCTACAATCTATGTAAGTTGAAATCTAGCCACCCCCTATCCTTAGGTGTCAAACTTTCTTCTTTTTTTGTAATTTTTTTTTCTTTTTCAAATTTTTCAATGTGTAACTAAAAATCTAATGCCATCAGTTAAAAGGACTTGTTTCCAAATGTTGACAACTCATATAAAAATTTTGAAACCTTAAGAATTGAAATAGAAAAAAAGGTGAACATTGAGGACTTTTTTGTACTTTTCCCTTTATGAAATTGATACAAATTGCTATTTCCTAATAAAAGACAATATCAACACTAGAGTAAAGTCTATATAAAGGAGAACTTTGGAAGATTAAAGAGAGAAACAATAAGAATAAAAAAGAAAAATAGAAAAGAGAAGAAAAATAATGAACTTATACTAAAACTTTTTATTATAGTATAGATAGCTAATGGGCAAAACTGAGAGGAAATTTATCTGTAATCCTCATTTGAATCACTTACGCTTTCTTAACTAGTTTGTCAGGCCATTTAGGAAAGATTGTAGGAGTAGATTTTGCAGACCTACATATTCTTAGGTAAGTATTGTAACATATGGTGAAATCATTGTAATTTGTAGATATGTGTTATTCTTAGGGACTGTAAACATAACAAATTGGTGATTATATCCTTATTGTCCTTCTCAAAAGTGGAACATGGCCGTATAGATAACTAGTTTCTTAGTTGGGAGTCAGAAGAGGGAATCGACTCACAAGGAAAAACCTCTATAAATCGATTGGTTAATTTTTTCTATCTGCATACTCTTCCTTATTTCTACATATTTCATGTTTCTTCTATTAATTTAAAATTTGTTTAATGGTAACCAAATATGTTATGATTTAAAATCCATAGTCCAATAACAAGTTTTGCCAATAGGTTTTGATCTAACAGTAATTAAGAGAGGTTTTGATTTGTTTTTCCACTAAAAAGAAGCTAAACTCTAAAATCTTTGTCTACAATCAATTGAACCCTCTTTCTTGATTTTTTTATTTGGACTTACAATTGATATCAGAACAAGTTCTCTTTATCAAAAGGTGTTAACTTTTGAGCAAAAGATCAATCTCTCATCATATTAGATGACCTTTTGATAGCAACTTTTCTTTTAAAATTAGTAGACATGAAAATTGTTGAAACAAATAAAGTTTCTTAGTTTAATAGCACCATCTGTGCTGTATGATAGTATAAAATGGAGATACACAAATATAAGCAATGGATTATGCCTCCTTGATAGTCATTGTTAAAGAAAACAAGGAAGTGCTAAAGGAAACTCAACAAATGATGATATAAAGAAAGCTTCCACAAACTCAAAGTCTAAGCATATTCTCCAAATATTCCATCTCCTATAGAACTTAATCATGCTTCTATATGCAATACTACCAAACAAATTTGGCATAAACTAATTGCTACACATGAAAGAATAGAGTCAAAAGAGATCTAAAGTAAAAATCTTAGCACAACAATATGAACATTTCAAGTTCCTACTAAAGAAAATGTTAATGATGTTTCTGATTGTCTTTCTTTACTTATTAATGAATTGGCGTCTCTTAGAGTTACTACCTAAAACCTAGATCTTTTAAGAAAGGTTCTTAAGATTCTTCCCAAATCATAGAATGCTAAGAAAATAGCAATCGAGGAAGTAGCAATTCTTACAATGCTTACCCAAAGGGAGTTATGAGGAAAGTTAATGTTATATGAAGCATATGTGTATCATAAAAGTGATGATATAGAAAAATAAGAGAATGGCTTTAGCTCTCAAAACAAGAGAAATAGAGATATTAGAATTAGAATCACATAGTTCTAATGACTAAGCATATGTAAATACTTTGGCTAGATTGCTTAACAAAATAATAATAATAAGAGTAATAAAATCTATATTACTAGAAATGAGTGTAAAGAAAAGGGGTAGAAGAATAGAAAGAAAGAGAACGTATGATTTGAATGCAAGAAGCTTGGACACATCAAATACAATTGTCCTGTACACATCAAAAAACTTTGGAAACATAAGGAAAAATCTTTCACGACTACTTATAATGATCTTGATGAATCTAAAGTGAGTTAGAAGAACATAAAGAAAACAAGGCAAATATATGTATGATGACAAGTTCAAAAGAAATTGAAAAACTATTATGTGCACTCACAAATTCTAATGCTGAGATTAGAATGTCAAAAGATGAAAATAAAACCTTAAGAAATGAGAACACGTTATATGAAAATGAAAAAGATGCACTAAGAGAATCCATTCAAGTTCTAGTTGATGAAAATAATCTTCTAAAGAAAGAAAAAGAGCCTCTTCTTGATAACAAGAACATTTTAGAAAAACAAACTATTGTTTTAAAGTAAGAAACAAAAAATTTGAAGCTTAGATTTGATGAGCTTTTGAACTCAACAAAAAATACCTTTAAAAAGGCTTATGAACTGTAAGAATGGCCTTGGTTTTGAAAAGGATAAATGTTCTAATTGTCAAGGAAAGACCATTTTCATGAAAGTTAAAGAACCTAATGTAGAAATGAAAGTGCCTAAAAATGAAAGAGTGATAAATTGTAGTTCAAGTGTTCATTCTTAGAGAAATAAGCTTTACCCGAGGAGGTATTGAAACCAATGGTACCAAAACCAGAAGTTAATGAACAGGTATAAAAACGTTACTCATGCCACTTTTCTAATAAACGTTGTTGTATTGAAATTTTTGTTATTTTAAGAAAAACAAGCTCGATTTTGACAAGAATTGACCTCACGGACCCTTACTTGTGCCCAGGTTAGAGGGTTAGAGAGCATGACCAGTTGAATCCTCTCCCTTCATCAAGTCCAAAAGAGTTCGAGCTACTTTGTTGATTTGATCTACTACTTTGTCAACTAAGCTCTAGCTTAACCTTCATTACTCTATCTCGATTGCCCGAGCTGCTAAATATATTACCTATTTTGACCATTAACTTATCCAAGCTAAATTCTAAGGTACCCTTACCAATAGCTTACCTATTTGAGCAACTGCTATCCTATCCCTAGATTAACTAGTTACCAAGTTGGTCAAGATAGAAATCTATAAGCTATAGCAATTTACCAGACTCTAATTCATGTAGAGGGTACCTCATTTAAGCCTGAGTATATTCTAACCATCAACTCAACTAAGCTATCTTCAAGCTCCCCTTCCTGATCATCAACTTGCTTGAATGTTTACTGAATTACAATAAGACCTAGCCTAATTCATAATCTACATCATAAGCTTGTCTAAGCAACTAATGCCACTTGTCTCTAACATCCGTTACGCTCCGATAGTGGAAAAGTCATAATAGTCCTGTCATGTATACCAACTTATGATAGAAGAGAACTACTTAAACACTATCATAAACTTAATATACACAAGGCACATACGACCAAACAACTTTGAAGCATCTCAGTTCAATATCTAAAGTAAAACATAGACATTTGATTCATATAATTCTTTTGAAAAATAGAAATTTCATGGAACTTTATACAAGAAAATTTATAAAAGAATACAAAAATTATGGTTACAATAGATACAATACTACAAGTTAGTTTAGGTCATTCACATGGCCTAATTGACGACAAAATGAAGAAAAAAAGAATGCTCCCAAGTCTATTTACTCTTTACCCCAAACTCATTGCGCATCTTATATACGACTGGGGATTGGTTGACCCCCAGTGTTTATCTTCTAAGACCTATAAAAGAACTATGAGAATATGAGCAACTACTGCTCAGTAAAGGGACGAAGATGGAAGCATACATGGCACAACAATTAAGCAAGATTATTGATCGATTAGTTAGATGTAAGGTAATGCAACAAGCATATACCATCTGTACGATATTGTCCCATCCAATGTAAAGTTAGAGAAGTTGTACTCACTCCAACTCGGTTTGAGGGGTTTTAGAATAATGGAGGCATGCTCTAATCATGATGCTTTCTAAGGCATACTCCTCGTGAAACCTTTTTCGAACCTATGTCCATAACCTTACTATGATCCCCTCTCTTATCACTTAGTTTAGCCTTAAAGGGACGAGAAGGCTAATTTAGTTGCTTTATCCAAAGATCAATGTTTGGTTAGAAATCCTTACCTCTCTCTTAATGGGTTATAATGCATGTTTGGTTAGTATCTATGTCCAAGTTTTAGCTTAGTCCATTTTACGGGTGACCAACCAATTACAAACAATCAAATTAGGGAGTGAAACACAATAAGGCAATTAGAACTTACAACATAACAATTAAACAATATAGCAAATAGTTTCCAAGCACATACATTACGTGTGTACAATCAACTATCTTATAGCCACAAACAAGTGTACATATCAGTCTCTGAGTAATTTTATATATTGCTCCAAAATGCCATTAAGTATTAGTCTCACTTCCCAATATTCGTAGTCACTCTTGTAAGTTAAATGCCTCAATCCTTCCATCATCAATGGTCCTTATATTACAAGCCATAATTCAGTTTATATACTATTCATTGAAGTAATAGTGTTTTAGTTATTGCACTTTTATTTACGTTTAACATTCTTTTAGCATTCAATAAGTGTTGGTTATGGGTATTAAGTATTATTACTTTTACATAGGTTATCTAGACCTTCTACTAGGTTTCTTAGGTTTTTAGTACCTTCTACACAACTTTCTACTAGGGTTTATTAGGTATGTGGTATCTTCAACTCATACTTCTACTAAGATTCTTAGTTATATTCTTTACCCATTTGACTTTCTACTCAAGCTTCTACTAGTGTCTTAACTTACATTCCTTATCATGAAACCTTATATTAGAGTTTCTTCTGTTATAGCTTATAATTAGCTTGATTGAGGAAGCTTCTACCTTGCCTTCTACATTTCATTAATTTGCACCAACATCCATAGAAACTTTTTCTATAGCCACTAACTCCTTGTTTAGCTTATCTAGAACTTCTATGCAACCTTCTAAAAGCACTAGATTTGTCTCATTTCACCAAAAACTCTAATTTTCACACTTTTCTTTACTTTATTCATGCCTAACCTTGCTGAAACTCCCCCAATATCAACTCTCAAGCCCTATAACTTATCTACATCGACATACAAAACTCGAAATTTAACTAAAGAGAGTGTTGAACACAATTAATTAACTAATATACCTAAAATACATATATTAGTGATCTTTTAGCAATAATTATCAATTCCACAACATAGTAAAAATTCACATAAACATTTAAGTAAAAATTATCATGTTTTTCTTTGGAAAAGCCGTCTTGTCATAAAATCTCCTATTTTCGCTTAAAAATCAAGATCAACCTACTGCATATAGCACTTAAAAAAATTATGTAAAAGGTGGTGGAAAATCATATCTAACAAAATCTTTTGAAAAATAGTGGTTTTTTTCGAAGTTTCTAGCATTTCAATTTTCAAAAACTAAAAATTTAACCTTAATCAAATGAAAATTTTTGGAAAAACTTTTAACATAGCATTCATTTATATAATATAGGATATTTATGGAAAATTTTTAAAAAGGAAACTACCTCGTTTTATCCTTTAAAAATTGAAACAAAATTTGGTTCCCAAATGGCGTTGGTTGTAAGCCCAAATGATGGTAGCCGTTTATGATCAAGTTTTGTTGTCTTCCTTAGGAACTGTGTTCTTGCATATTGCTACTTATATTTTCCTATTTTCTTAAAATTGTTTTAAAATTCTTCAACTCTCCAAAAAAATTTTCCTAGTTCCAAGAGCATCCAAAGTGTGGAAATGGAGATGGGGAAAGGTCTTTATAGGCCTTAGATTAGTTGATGTGATTGATGCATAAAGGACAAGTGTTATGTGAATAACTTTAACTCATGCCATTTGTCAACTTTGTCTACTAAAACCATTAGCTTAGCCATTGTTTTAGAAATTCATTAGTAGTAAATCCATTGTAGAAAACCATAAGCAACCATGGTTTTATTAAAACCATGATCATCTCTATTTATTATTTTTCCTATATATATTTTATCATATTTATTACTTTAGGTTAGTTTAACTTTAAATAAAAACTTCTACTATAGCTTCTACACCTTAAAAATAATTATTTACACCTATTATTATTTTGATAAAATTTCCCATCTTTATTAATTCTGTTATTTATTTAATTTATTTCCAAGTTCTGGTTATAACTCGAGCCACGATTTTCAGAGAAATTAACGAGTGAATTTATTAGTTTCATAATTTTAGGTTATAATAACTTTTTATTACTCCACTTCTAAAATAATTTTATAAGTTTATATTAACTAACTTTTGGGGCCCAATTGCAAATTTTGGCCCTACATGGATTGGTTTTGTGAGCACCTTAAATTTGAGAGGTTGAAATTCTAAGACCGTAGCTAGTTAATTCTTGTATATATATATTATCCTAAATATCGTTTTGTGTCGTTTTGCTATATATTATTATTTATTAACTAATTCTTGATATTTTGTTATATTAGACTTTGAATTTTACAATTTTTTTGTTTCAACAATTAACAAGTAAATTGAAAATTTTTTACTTTTCTACTTATATTGATATTTTTATTAATTTGTTTCGAGGACCCAAATTATCAAGTTCATTATAACTAATTTGTGGTCTTAATGTATTTTTCAAATTACAACTGGTTAATTTCGTAAACGTCCTAAATTTCTATTGTTGCTAATTAGTAATTTAGGTGGGCTATCAGTCATTCTTGCTTACTAAGTCTCTTAGCATCCTAAAGTCATTTCGTCGACATATGTTTACATATGAAGTGTTTTTGTCTTTCACTTCTGAACTCGATTATCTAGTATTTTAAGAGGTTAGTTTCTAAAATTAATTAATAACCTTTTCTATTCTCTTATGTCTCTAGAAAATTTAATATCTAACTGAGCTCCATTCCTAAATGTTATTCTAAATGAGTTAAGTTTTCTCTATTTGGTGTTACTTTTAAGGATTGGTTACGAGTAGCTCACTTACCTTTAGTTATACGTCATATTAGCTAAGCTATTTAGTTCAAAAGTATTTTAGGTGTGTAATATCCTTATAATAGCTTATGAGTTTGCCTACCTTTAACCCCTTTCACCACCCATCTCTTAAGCCATAGCCAGGTTTTAGCTCACTCTAATGTTACATGCCTTTGTCTGTTCTTAGCATGACATATCATCTTGGTATAGGAGCATAAGTTAGGAGTAGGGAGTAACTATGTTCAAGTTGTGTATTCTGTGTACTGTTGTGGTTATGTAGAAGTGTTATGTGAGTCATAGGTGTTCTATTTCATGAGTTTGCTATGCTCTATTATTATGTTCAGCAACAAAGTGGATAGAAGTTGTAACAACGAGTAAGGAGTTGTTAGAGTCTCATAAGTATCTTATTAAGTTTGGTAATGAGTTTTGGGGTTAATTATTATATTAGGTTCAGACCCCCATGGGTGTTTTGATTAGTAATAATGATTGTTGAAGCTAAAGTAGGGTCTCTAATATAGTTGAGCCACCATATTTGTAGGTGATTATTGAAGAAATGACTTATTCTAATATTAATGCGAGCATCGGTGACAATGGGAGTGATATTTACCACCATGGAAGGCTAGTTCCAGTAACCCCAAGATCTCCATATGATAAATTTGGTGAAATGGCCACGATGATCACCAAGCTAACTTGTACTGTTCAATACTTAGCCATCAATTGACTTATAGAGGTTGCCTTTGATGTTATACAAGTTGAGCTTGGTGTTGGAGATTAAGTGTACAAGGCTCGGCATGAATGCAGGAATTTTCCATCTCAATCTTGCTTTAATTGGTAAAAAGGTTTGTTATGCAGTGAAAATAGCTGCTAAAGCTAAGAAGTTGCTGGTACTACTGATAGTGACACAAGGCATTGATAAAAATGATGGATTTAAAAACACTTTATAAATGGAGATTTTCAAAACAGTGTCATCTTAACTGACTAATGTATAGGTCGTTTGTAGTAATAATATTGGTGAGTATTCTCTAGGTTAAATTCCATAACAAAAAGGGATTTAATTAAGTACCAAATCTTAACTTGCTACTTTAATTTAGATGAATCAAAAAAAGAGTTTAGAATTGAAATTGAAATTAAAATATGAGCGAAAGGCAATAACTAACACAAATGATAAAGGCGTAGGCTTATGACATGCTTCCAAAGTAGAGATGAGTATATGCCATTAAGATATCAGGGATGATTTTTAATTGGGTTTTGATGAAATTCACTTGAGCTAGATCTTAGGTAGAACATTTTACTCATCTATGTAGCAAAAAATCTCTGCTCACTCTCATTTCCCTATACAATTAGATAAAAACTTAACTCTTCTCATGAATTAAGTATTCTAGTCCTAGAAATTAGGGGATCAATCTCCTCTTAGTCTTGATAGAAATCAAGAGCCAACTACAAGATTCTAAGCTTGAGGACTTGCTTCCTTAGTATGCCACATTGCCTTTAGGGAATTAACCCCAAAAGAAGAACAATTCTTCTGAATTAACCTAACACATCTTCCAAACTACCCAAATTCACTCACTGTTTCACGAATAGAAGGAAATCCCATTTGCATTATTAACCTCCATCAAAGCTGAGCAATGAACCTACATGAATCCAAGCGGACATATGTCCAAGCTTAAGCCTACCCAAGCTCCAACCTACAAAGTAAGCATTCCCTAAACTCCCAATTTGCCGAGCTACTAAGTTGCCAACCTGAGACTGACCTAGTCAACTCTGCCTTACATTTGTTATTCGCTTAGACCATAGAATTGAGAGGCCTATACATGTCCCCTCTCTAACCACTGTACTGTCCTTTGTGAAGGATATTCCTTTTCATTTGTTACTCATTTGCCCTTATGTAATATTCCCTCTTTCCTTTTTAAGTAGAAATCCCTTTTTGTTCTTTGTAGTAACCTAGGACTTACCCTAGTTAGGATGTATAAATACCGCATTTTTGTATTAGCTGCATAATCATCTAGAATAGTGAATACAAAACATTTCCTTTAAGCTAAGTGTTTTCTACTTCCTCTCTATACTCTTATTTAGACCATTTGAGCATGGACTAGTAACAAGTGACCTTTGGTTGTACTTATGTGTAATATCAAGTGTGTCTTAAACTCGTGTAAGGTGTTGGTGTTATGGCTCGAAGAAGTGGAGTCACAACAGTTTAGCTAAGTGAATTATGTTAAGATAGAAGCTAACCTTACAATTGATATTGTAAATGTAGTCTACATTAGGCATACTCAATTAAATTGCTTTGAAGCATCCAATTCAATACCTTTTTAATATTAGCCTATAGAATAATCTTTTGAGATAACAACTAAAAAAACAAATTTGTAATTTGTCTTTACAGAAGGGTAGTTATAAAACCTACAAGTATAAGTTACTTAGTATACAAACAAGAAGATTGAAAACTATCAGGTCACTTGAGGAGACTTGAAAATTTTCCTTAACAGTTAAAGAAAGTTAATGATAAGAACAAAAGAAAATCTAGCCAATTCTTCTTAATCCTTGCATGACCCCCATATGACTTCAGTGTAAATTGACTTCAGTGCTCATAAATGCCCTAAAAATCAGCCTCTACCCCTTCCCCCCTCATTTTCTTACTCACACAATCTATCTCAAAAATTTTTCCAAGCATAAGTTTCTCTATCTCACTAACATATTGATGTCTAGATACTAACATTTTTGCAAGAATTGGTTATTTTCATTTAACCAATCTTTTTAATTAATTATTTTTTTTTTGTTATTGTGTAATTAGTTTTTGCTATGAAATTTTAGTATTTATAGTGATTTATGTTTCGTAGAAAAATTTAAATATACTTTATATAAATTGCTTTAATGTTGTTCTAGTAGTTTAGAAAGGTTGTATTTTGTTGTTGATGATAGTATTAGAAATATTAGTTACTTAATGCGAGTAATGTAGTCGGTTAAGGACCTTTTAAAGATGGAAGTTGTGTAATGATGTTATGTTGGTCAGAAATGTCAATTTTAGTGAGTGGAATGTGATTATTGTATGGAGTTTTCACTAATTTGGTGGTCACTTGTGTAATAATTAGGGGCAAAATGGTGGATTATGTGAAAGTCATTGTTTACTCACATAAAAATATTATGAAGGGTAACTTAGGAGTAGAGTATGATAGGGAGCTAATTAAGAAGCTCAAAATGAATGAGGGGTCAAATTATGCCCATTTTTTTAACAGAATATGCAATAACATTGGGATTAGCACTACTAAGGTAGAAATTGTTCACAAGCAACCAACATATTACAAAGGCGATGTCCATTACAAGTTGATGCCCATCAGGGATGATGACGATGTTGAAAACTTTATTGAGATGGTTGAATCATTGGGTGAACGAGGTATTCAATACATTTATGTTCGGTTAGGTAGGCAAAGTAGTGTGAGCCCCAGTAATAACCCCATGAACATTGCATCATAACAAGTATACTCATTTGGAATTAATTTTCCTATGGCTGATGATAGTCACCTTCATATTACAACACAAGACATAGTTGAGGATGATGCTGTTAACGTTAATGTGAACGAGGAAGCACTTGATGCAAAGTATGGGGAAATTTGGCAAGAAGATCTAAGTTACGATCCTTATATGGAAAGGATTGCTATAGGTCTCGATGGTAATGACAATGAAAATGATGATGATGATAGTGAAGAGGATAGTGATGAGGGTAAAGAGGATGGTAATGAGGGTGAAGAGGAAGGCGAAGCCAACTATGATGAGGAAGACGATGAAGGTAGGGATAGGATAACTTTGCATATCTTAGGAAGTGATGTCTCCATAGCCAATCCATTTGCACCTTCGCTATCCTTTGTTTAAACTCCTATGACACAACACAACCAACTTGCTGTAAGAGATCTAATCCTGTTCCTGAATATAGGTGGTAATAGTAGATGTGTTACATTTGAAGATGAACAAAACACGCAATGTAGCAACATAGTTGACAACAACGAGTTAAGCATCGGCATGAGATTTGACACTAAGAAAGATCTATAGGATGTTGTGAAGAATTACAATAAAAAGCGACACTGTAACTTTCGAGTGCATGAATCGAACCTAACATTATGGTACATTCGCTGTACGGAAAGGGAAAATGGATGCAAGTGGAGGCTAAGAGTGTATGAAAAGCAAGTGTATGGTATATTTGTGATAACAATTATCGAGGGACCGCATACATGTGTTAACCTAGCAATATAACAAGATCATCTCTAGATAAATAGTAATTTAATTGCTAGACAATTCATTGGAAATGTTAGTATGAACCTTGATATTACTATTATAGACTTGACTCAAAATATTCAGAATGAGTTTGGATATATGGTGACGAGAAGGTGGGTGTTCGAAGGGAAGAGAAAAGTAATAGAGATGGTGTATGGTAATTGGGAGAACTTGTATAATGATCTTCCAAAACTTCTAAATGCCATTAAAATAACAAACCTAGGATCAGAGGTCAAGTAGGGGTGGAAAGGTATGGCAAAGCCAGGTGTATCGAAGATGAATTGGGTGTTTTAGACATTCAAACCTTATGTACATGCATTTAGATACTATCGTCCCATCGTTTGCATTGATGGTACCTTTTTGTATGGCAAGTATGGCCATAAGTTGCTTATTACATGCACAATGGATGGAAATAATAGCATCGTACCATTGGCTTTCACATTCGTTAACATGGAATCCAAGAAAACGTAGTATTGGTTCCTTCGACATTTGAAGAAGTATGTAGATGATAGATGAGAAAAGACAACATACTTGATCTCAGATAGGCATATTGGTATTAAGAAGGCTTTTAACAATGTGAATAATGGTTGGTAACCACCATTTGCAGTATGGAGATACTGCATAAGACACATAACTAGTAATTTCAACCGCAAACATAAAAACCAAGCATGTAAGAAATTGGCAACCGTAGCAAGCATAACAATGAAAATTTTTTGCTTTGATGGAAGAGATGTCAATAGTGAATGAGAACACTTTGCATCGGTTTGCAAAACTTGACATTAACAGACGGGCATTGTATACAGATGGTAATTATAGGTTTAGATACATGACATCAACATTGTTGAGAGCTATAATGCAATTCTTAAAGGTTCTTGTGGCTTACTAATTGCAAGTTTAGTATGAAGGATATTCTATAACACCGCCGCATTATGGGAGAAGAAGGATGAAGAAATTTTAGAAGCCATGTCAGGGGGTAAAGTGTAAACTACATATGCACAACGACTGATAGAGATATGGCATGGGTAAGCAAGTGCGCACAAGGTTACCAGTTACAATAAGCACAATGGACTATTTGAGATAAGAACTAGTAGTCGAAGACAGCCAAATGAAGTGGTAAAAGGTGGTGGTAGAGTTCATACTATTGACATGGATAACCAATATTGTACATGCCAAAAATGGAAAATATATAGAATTCCTTGCTCCTATGCATTCGCAGCTGCAACGGAGCTAAAGACAAATACCCTAAACTGTATTGGTTAATGGTATAAGTGGACAAACCAACTTGATGTATACTAAAGACATTTTTTTCCCACTAGGTGACGAGATTAATTGGCCAGCAGTAAAATTTCCAAAGCTTAAGCCATAGTCTAAGCTAAAGAGAGACGAAGTGAAGCCTAGAATAAAATGCTACCACATGGAGATATATATACGCGAAGCACTTGATAGGAATAGATGTAGTTACTATCGAAGGGAAAGACATAATAGGCGTAGATGTTTAGATCTAAATAGGGCTAATAATTCGTATTACTATTTTTTGCAAATGCATACACATAAATTTACCATTAGTTTGTAATATCTATCCATTTGACATTACTTACATCATCACTAATGAATGTTAAACACTATTGTAGGTTAGATGGACCCGAAACCCTTCGACCCTTTGGTTTTGGGTGAGCAAGCATTCCATTGCTCTCAGGATGTATGGGAGGGATAGGTACATTATTTGACAATTTATTCCATTCATCTAATACGTAGGTTAGGTGTTGATATGTTAATATTTATGTCCATGTAGCTTAATACAAGCACCAGGTGCACTTAAAGTTAGTCGATGTAAGTTAACAATGAAGAAGAGTAAGGAGCTCATACTATTGGATCCATACATGAAGATGTACTTAGTGGAGGTAGGATTCATGGTTGTTAGCCAACTTCCATCCATCTAGATGGATTGGCACCTGAGTACCGCCCTTGTGGAGAGGTAGAGGCCAGAGATACATACATTCCATATGGCACATGGTGAGATGACTATTATGGTCTAAGATATTGTGGTCCAGCTAGGCCTTAAGGTTGATGGTACTGCTATCATTAGCAACACCAATAAGAATTGGGTAAATGTGGTGAGAAACCTGTTAAGTGATGTTCTACCATATGATTATGTGAAGGGTGGCCACGTACGACTGTCATGACTAGCTAGTAGATTTAAGATTATACCGGGCAAGGCTGATGAGGATACGGTGAAGTGTCACACCCGTACATATATCCTCCAACTAATAGGGGGATTATTATTTGCAGATAAATCTTCTAGCTACATACATCTCATATACCTTCCCTTATTGGATGACTTATGGATGGTAAGAACGTACAATTGGGGATCAGCCTGTCTAGCATGGCTATATCGATAGCTATGCAACGCTGTATGGACCAGTGTATCCGAAATCGAGAGAACAATGATTCTATTATAGGTTTGGGCATAGGATCATTTCCTACACATTAAATCCCTTCGTAGGTTTGGCTTCATGATCGTAAAGGGTGCTCCTTTAGTTGGTAGATGGCGAATTAAGAGGAACACTACAAAGGGACCTACTTATGCAGTCCAGTCGTATCATGAGGCGTTCGAATTGTAGACGAGTCATCAAGTACACCAGATATACTGTTTGATCTTGGTACAAAAGTTCATGTTACACATGTTAATTTTTTTGCTCTTCTAAATCACATACATTTCATTTCAGGTTATATGGCAACCTTATTGGAAAGACTTACTTCAATTTTTGCCTCTAATATGCATGATCGATCGAGGTCTTTGGACAGCCAAGGTGCCCCTCATCTGCTTCCACATTAGAGAGTTCTACTTTCTAGATCACACCATTTGACAGTTTGGTGGCTTCCAAACAAAGCCCCAGCCAGTGCAAAATAGCAAGCAATTACATTGGTAAGATCTTAGAGGTTATATGGATGTCGATTGAAGAGTAGTGCATGATGGTTACATCTAACATTAGGTAAATCAGCATGCTTGGATCGTTTATCCACACCTAGTTTTCGGTGTAGGCCCCGAGTATTTGTAGTGGTATAAGCAGCATACTTGTTGATACATAACACACTCCGGTATGGTGATGGGTCATCTAGTAAGTACAATCAATATAACAACCTTTGTATAACCCCATATATCGTGTATTACAATTGCTAATTGTGTTTCTTCTATGTAGGTCAATACCTTATAGTTAGTTCAATTGACTGATGATATACAGTTGGCCCACCAAATCGTTGGTGGTGGCTTACAGTTCTTAGAGGACCATAGTGATATTGTCTTGTACCATCCCTTTCCATAAAATCCACCACCTGATGAAGGAGCCTAACCTAAGCAGCTAAAGCCAGTTGTACCTCAATCACCACGTGACAGAGTTCATATTAAGGGAAGTTGGACTCGAGTCAAATGAGAAAGGGGTCAAGGGGGTCCGAATGTTCCATCTGTAGGGCAACATTCCATCGAATTAGGTTAGATTGGTTCCAGTTCAAGAGTTTCGCATGTTACACCACCTTTTCATCAGCCATTCCATGGTATGCCAACAGCACCCCGCAAAAGACGTACCATGTACTCGCAGAGCTTTACCATGGGTGAAGAGGTCACCCAACACTATCCACCTTTACACCATCACTATTATCTAGATATGGGGCATTTTTTTGTCAATGTAAGGGTCAGCATTAGATTTTATTTTTTTATATTCTGATTGTAATAGCAACTGATATATCCATGTAGCAATTAAAATTTATTTTTTATTACGTTCTTATCGTATATACCTGTGGTATCGACATATGAATATTTTTTTTTATCTAAAATATAAGTGTTTCACATTCGTATTAGAATGAAAAAACACCCACATAATCATTGTACTTTTAAAATCTATGTTTAATTGACTTTGCACTATAATCACATGCCTACAACCAATATATACATATAACAAAATTGCATTGGACCATGCAATTTCCGTCACATATTTGTATGAGAATGATAAAATACTACAATTAAGTAAAAAAAAAATTACACTAAAGCTGCAAAAAATTTACATTGAATTCACGTGCCCCCTTATGCAACTTCAATGTAAAAAACTTCAGGTAGTGAAGTCACATGCAGAATTAACTTTTCCTCAGGACTTATTTTTGTATTATTTTTTGGCAAATACCATAACGATGTACTAAACTCTTTGGTCGATGGGTGCATTGTTGTGCATGGGGTTGAGTAAACGATGGAGAGTAGTTCGGGTAAAGAGCTCAGGATGTGAGGGTGGAGCAATTTGGTTCTGTGTTGTGGGTATTGTAGCAGTCGTCAATCGAATTGAAGGGGAGTGTGGTAGGTTGCTGAGTTCATCAGAGATTGGGGTTGTGATTCTGTATACGTATCGAGAGTGGTTGTTGGGTGGGAGTAGGCATTGGTTGGTGTTGAAGGTAGATGAAGATGATGATGCGTGGATGTTAGTAATGGGAATGATGAAGATTGGTTCGAAAAAGTTCCTTACGAAAATCAATTTATAACATAAAATAATTGAATCTTTTAGTTGATTTCAAATCATGTTAAATCCACTACCGATGAGTTTTACATTTACAATTCCACATAATTCATCAAATCTTTATTAATTGACAATTTGTGTAAATCATTATTAGTTTTAGGTGTTTTGTCAATGATTTAGTAAGATTTGTTGCAAATTCCCTAAAAAAATATAATAAAGATTTGATGAATACTAGCCAAGATTCATCCCTCTCGATTCTTCCATAGCCAACTTGCATTTATGGTTTGTGAAGGAGGGATTAAGATTGCTTAAAAAAAATTTGTACACTTTGTGCCTAATGGAGCTTAAACCCTAGACCTTTGATCCTTGCTATAAGTCCGTAACCATTTGAGTTGTAGCTTCTTTAATCATTCATTTATGTAATATAAGTTTATTTAAAACATCCAGACCACGTCTAATTTAATTTTGGGCTTTCAATTCTAAGCCCAACTTAACCTAATCCATTTAAAATAGCCTTAACCTACTTGCATAGCCCAAAATATACATGCTAAAGATTTTTAATACCATTTTTAACTTTAATAAATTCTAAGTCTATTTTTAATTAGTCCACTTAAAAATTTTTAAATTTCAAATTGATACAAAGGCCTACTAAATTTTCTAGACTATTCTATAAAATGTATATTTTTTTCTAATGAAACCCCTAAAACTCAGAATTTACTAAATCTCACATATATTTTTTACTATTACCTGGCTTGATCCTAAATGACCAATCAACTTAACTTGGACTCTTTTGACACTTTGTATTTTTCAAATTTTCAATTTTATTTGTTTCTTTCAAGTTTTTAAAAAATTTATTGTATTTTTGTAAACTTGGCCTAAAATAAAGCTAAAAAGAACCTAAAATAAAAAGGGTAGCAAAAATAGGTTGTCTATACTACCTAGATTGGGTTGATATGATAAAGAAACAATTTGAGTGCCATAAAGTTCCTAAGAATACTAAAATAAGACTTTTTATCCTAGATTTCATAAGATATGCTGCTTTATGGTAAAAGAATTTACTGGCTACACAATGAAGAGAAGGGAAAAGAGAAGTTAGAAATTAGGATGAGATGAAGAGAGTGATGAGAAGGAGATTTGTTTCGAGCTATTATCTACATGATGCATTTAAAAGATTGCAAAAGTTGAAATAAGGAGGTCAAGCATTGATGCTTATGTAAAGGAGTTTCAAACATTGATGATTTGCTATGAAGTTGCGGAACTAGAAGAAAGGATTATCTCTAGATTTGTCAGTAGGTTGAAATATGAGATTGAAGATATCTTGGAAACTAGAGAACTTAGATCCTTAGATGAAGCAATTCAAGCCACTTAGAGAATTGAGCGGTATCATTTAAGTAGATTCCAAACTCCTATTAGTCGAGCTACCCTAGTTGAGCTGCTTAGAGCTAACTTGTGAGATCGGAACTAAGTAAAACTGCTAAAATCCGACCTATTTTGTTCACCCAAAATGAGGAGCAAGAACCCTTAAGAAAGTTCAAGAAGGGATGGAGTTTAGGAAGAAATACTAATGAGATCAAGTATTTTAAGTGCCAGGGATTTGGGCATATGGCAACTCAATGTCCAAATAAGAGAGTGATGGTGGTGAAAGGTACAGTGCTAACCATAGAGGTCAACAGTACTAACAAAGAGGTTAAAGAGCTAAAGGGATCCGAACAAGCTGGATAGTCTAAGGAGGAAGAAGTTATGTATAGTGAAGAGGGCAACTTCATGCCTGCAACCATGGCATTAAGGTGAGTAATAAGTATGAGCTTAGCACCTAGGGACAAACAGCATGAGAACTTGTTCCATATTGGATGCAAGGTCAATGGGATGTTGTGTGCTCTTATTGTCAATAGTGGTAGTTGCACTAATATAGTGTCTGCCTTCATGGTCCAACAGTTGAAGTTGCCGACCCCCCACTATACCCTAAGCCTTATAAGCTGCATTAACTCAGTGACAAAGGAGCCTTGCAGGTGACCGAGCAAGCTGTAATATTGATCTGCATAGGGGAATACCATGACAAAATTCTTCATGATGTATTACTTATGAATGCTTCACATATTCTTTTATGACAACCATGAATGTTTAACCAACATGTGATGTATGATGGAAAGAGAAATATTTGTTCTTTTAAACCTGAGAGAAGGAAGGTGAGATTAAATCCCATGTCTATAGAACAATTCAAGATTATGTAAGCTCAACTTAGTCAAGCCTTGAAGAAGGAAACCTTAGAAATGACATGTGTTGAGTTGTTAAGAGAGATAAAGCTTAAAGAGTTGACATTTCTATTTGTCAAAAGGTTACTTGAATTGAGTGATTTGAATGTTGAACTACACATCGAGGTGAAGGACCTATTAAAGGAGTTTGCCAACCTGTTCCTTAATGAATTGCCAAAAGATATGCTTCTAATAAGAGGGATTGAGTACACAATAGATCTGCAGCTTGGAGCCACATTACCAAACATGCTAGCATATAGGTTAAAACTTAAACAGGCTATTAAAAACCAAAGGCAAGTGGATAAGCTAATGAAAAGAGGATATGTGAGAGATTCCTTAAGCTTATGTACTGTCCCTACTTTATTAGTACCAAGGAAGATGACACATGGCATATGCGTATGGACAGTCGAGCTATCAACCTGATCACTATCAAGTACAGATACCCCATACCTCGACATGATGATATGCTTGACAAGTTAGATGGAGCAAGAATCTACTCTGAGATTGATCTCAAATCCGGGTACTATCGTATCAGAATACGGGAAGGGGATGAGTAGAAGACTACATTCAAGATCCGCAATGGATTGTATAAATGGCTAGTGATGTTATTTGGGTTATCAAATGTGTCGAGCACACTTATGCGGTTAATGAACCATATGCTCTGAGAATTGGTAATAAAGTATGTCGTTGTTTACTTTGATGATATTCTTGTTTATAGCCCTGACTTAGAAACACACTCAAGCATCTCTGAGTTGTCTTTGACAGGCTCCAAGTTGAACAACTATACACCAATTTGAAGAAATGTGATTTTTATCGAACCGAAGTAGTCTTCCTAAGATTTGTTGTGAGTGGAGGTGGTACACAAGTTGATAAAGAGAAGGTGAAGGCAATTACCATGTAGCTTGTGCTGACATGCAAAGTTTTCATGGCTTGCCATCTTTTTATCACCATTTCATAAAGAATTTTAGTACTATTGTAGCCTTACTTACTGAGCTATTGAAGAAGAATATTGAATTTAGATGAGGAGAGAAGGAACAACAAAATTTTGTGGAGGTGAAGAGGAAATTGACTATTGTCCTTATCTTAGCTCTTTTGAGCTTTGACAAAGTGTTTGAAGTTGAGTGTGATTTTGGATTAAGCATAGGAGCCATGCTAATGTAGGAAGGTCAACCCATTGCCTATTTTAGTGAAAAGCTTTGAGGGATAGTGCTCAACTACTCAATGTATGATAAGGAGTTCTACTCTTTGACTCAAGCCCTAACCGTCTGGCAATATTACTTGTTACCTAGAGAATTTGTGATCTATACTAATCATGAATCATTGAGATATCTGAAGAGCCAACCAAAGTTATCTAAGAGACAAGCCAAGTGGATTAAATTCATGGATGGATTTTCTTATGTTGTTAAGTATAAAACTAGCAAGAACAATATAGTGGCCAATGCCCAATCATGACGACATATTCTCCTGACTGAACTCTCAACAAGGCTTCTTAGGTTCTTAGTTATCAAGAGTTTATATGTTGAGGATCCATACTTTGGTCTAATCTATGCTCGATGCAAGGATGGTCGAGCAACTGATGATTATCACAGGGAGCATAGATGCCTACCCAAAAAGGGGAAGTTGTGTATCCTAACCTATTCCATGAGAGAATTACTAGTGTACAAGGTACATGGAGGGGATTGTTCAATGATTTTGGGAAGACTTGAACTCATGAAGTGCTTCGCTTGAGATTCTTTTAGCCTAGGATGATGAGATGCATGCAATCTATGTTAGAAAAGTGTGCTACCTATCAAAGAGCAAAAAGCCAAGTTAAGTAGGGACCTTATTTGTCATTACCCATCCTGACCAAACCATGGTCTAAACTAGGTATGGATTTTATGTTAGGTTTGCAAAGATATCCCAAGGGAAGGGCTCCATCATGGTGGTTATAGACTACTTTAGTAAGATGGTGCACTTCGTGCCATGTGATTGAACTAACGACACTTCAACTATTTCTTTTCTCTTTTTGCAAGAAGTAATCAAGCTACATGGAGTGCCTAGAACCATGTTATCTAATCGGGACACTAAATTCTTAAGCTATTTTGGGAAGACCCTTTAGCAGCAATTAGGGACCAAGATACTATTCAATACGTCCTACCACCCACAAACTAATGGATAGACCAAGGTCATTAATAGGACTTTAGGGAGCCTACTATAAGTTACAGTTGGAAGAAACCCAATTGATTAGGATATGTACTTGCCCATAATCAAGTTTGCCTACAATAGGACCACCTACAATGTGACTGAAAAATCACCCTTTGACCTACCACCCATAAACCGATGGACAGACCGATGTCATCAATAGGACCTTAGGGAGCCTGCTACAAGTTGCAGTTGGAAGAAACCCAGTTGATTGGGATATATGCTTGCCCATAATCAAGTTTACCTACAATAGGACCACCTACAATGTGATCGAAAAATCACCCTTTGACTTACCACCCATAAATTGATGGACAGACCGAGGTCATCAATAGGACCTTAGGGAGCTTGATACAAGTTACAATTGGAAGAAACCCAATTGATTAGGATATGTGCTTGCCCATAATCAAGTTTTCCTACAATAAGACCACCTACAATGTAACTGAAAAATCATCCTTTAAGATTGCATATGGATATAACCTTGATCTCCTACTAGATCAAATTTCCTAGCTTAGCCAGCTTGATGATCAACGAATCATGGAAAGAACAAAAGCTATATGAGCAATGCATTATAAGGTCATAGACTGTCTAACCGAAGCTACTTCTAAGCTCAAAAAAGAGGCCAAGGAAGAAGAATGAGAGAATTCCAGCTTGGCGACTTGATGTGGATTCACCTTAGTAAAGATCAGCTCCTTAATCTAAGGAAAAACAAGTTAACTCTAAGAGTAGATGAAATTTTTAGAGTGATCAAGAATATCAATCCTAATGCCTATAAGGTATAGCTGCCCAAAGGATATGGAGTCTCCAATTCCTTCATCATTGCCAACCTTAGCCTATATCTCCTCAATGATAAGCCACCTGAGGTTTATCAAGATTTGATCCTAAATCTCAAGCAACCTGAAGGAGATGATTGGAATCAAGGGCCAATTACAAGATCTCAAGCCTAAAGACTCACTTCCTCAGTGTGCAAAGTTGCCTTGAGGGAATTAACCCTAGAAGAAGAATAGTTCTTTCGAGCTGACCTAACATGTCTCCCGAACTACCCCAATTTGCTCACTATTTCATGAGTAGAGGGAGATCCCATTTACATTACCAACCCCGATTGAAGCTGAGCAATGAACCTGCATGAATCCAAGCTTAAGCCTACCTAATGTTGAGCCAACCTGATGACCCTAAGCTTCCAAGTTCTAACCTATAGAGTAAGCACTCCTTGAACACTCGATTTGTTGAGCTATTGACTTGAGATCAACCAAGTCAGCTTTAGCCTACATCCATTATTCGCTTGGACCATAGAATTGAGAGGCTGATTCGTGTCCCCTCTTTAACAACCATACTGTCTTCTATGAAGGATATTCCTTTTCATTTGTTTACTGATCTACCCTTGTATAATATGACATTTTCCTTTTTAGGTAAGAATCCTTTCTTAAAATTTGTAGTAACCTAAGACTTACCTTACTTGGGGTGTATAAATACCCCATTTTTGTATTAGCCACATCATCATCCAAAATAGTAAATACAAAACTTTTCCTATAAGCTAAGTGTTTTCTACTTTGTCTCTCTACTCTTCTTTAGACCATTTAAGCGTAAACTAGTAGAGGGTAACCTTCGGTTGCACTTGTAGATAATATCAAGTGTAGTTTAAGCTTGTGTGAGGTGTTGGTGCATTATATTCAACATCAATGCATATGAACCCCTACTCAACCTTTAACATCCATTTGTTCTTTCGAGCCATCTTGCAATTCGGGCTCATTTGTTTGCATGATACCATTGGTTGTGTGTTTATGTACGACCATCGCTCGTATCAAGTCCTACAACCTATCTAAATTCATTAGAACCACATAATGTAATGTGAATTCAATGGGAAACACCTAATCTCCTCTCAGTTTCATAAGTGTAAGAACCCATTATCAATATTCTACTAACTTAATGACTTAATTAGGAAATTACACAACTAATCTCCTCTTAGTCTCATAATTGTACAAAGCCATTAACTCTCAAGGGCACTTTTTAGGACTAAGCTCCTCTTGGTCTCAAAATCATAAGGAAAACCATTAAAAATTTTGTCATAAGGCACCTTAAAAAGTTCAAATGAAATACCAATAATCAAAATCCCATATAAATACAGATACCCATTTCATAACTATAAGGTTACACCATCTAAAACATGTACATTATCACAAACCCCCCTAAAAACTACTTGACCGCTCATTTTAGGAACAATAACAATAATAAATGAGAGAAAAATAGTAGCAAACTTCATAGATGAATAAAGGAAAATGGTATCTACTCATGAATAAGAAGATAGATGATAAATAAGATGAATAAAAATCAATAACTATTTCAAATAACTAACAATATGTACTAGAATCTTGAAAACGAGTATTAAATGTCATAGAAACATCAATAGAACAATAAACAAAGGAATGAGCTCACAAAACTACACTAATCCCTAGACAAAACCTAATCGTAGCTCACATTTTCTTACTGCAAATGCGACTATATATATTTTTAGGCTACCACATGTATCAACATTAGGTGGCCTCTGCATTTTATAAAACGTGACGTTTAGGAAGATTAGGGTTTTAATCAAAAAATCCTAACCATAATTTCTTCTACCGATTGATTGGTACACATAGTACCAATGGATTGACCTAAGTGAATTAACCCCTACAAATTTTGTTCACTATGTTGTCCTCTCCAGGGATCAATCCTCTAAGAAGTCACTTCACTCCTAATACTTTAGGGCATAATGATTCGTCGGCTATTGACCGATTGATAGGCCGAATTCACTTGCTCCCTTGATTTAAGCCTCCTTGATCAAATTGAGGGGATTACCAAGACCATGGTAACCCCCATGCAGGATATAAAATCAATCAAATTCTTCTAGAATCAATCCATTTTCATGTATTTTTTATAATTTTACATAAGTTGATCTATTTTGTTCATAAACTCTAATTTCATATAAAATTAATAAGTTTTTCCTACATTTATGCATAAATGCAAGTTTTACAATAGGGAAAAATTATGTACTTTAAGCTGTGATCATCTACTTAGAAGAGTAGATGGGAGAGCTCACTAAAGGATTGACTTAGAGGATGTGTCGAGTCTGAATTTTTTCTAGTTTTATAAATTTTCCTAACCGATTAATATTAAACCCTATCCATTCAATATTGATTATCGACTAAGGTTTAAGGACAACTAAGGCTTTTTTAAAAGAATTTTCCAAACTCTTAGAGTCACCACTTGACTAAAGTCGAGAAAAAAGATGGTTAGGTTAAATCACTTTTAGGTTAAATCGATTCGATGAACTAATTTAATTTAGCCACTTATCTACTTAAAAAATCAATTTTAAGAAAAAAAGTTTGAAAATTAAAGATTTTGGATCCGAGGGGCTAACCTTTTAAATCCTTATGGGTGACATTACTAACTTTTTGAATTTATATTCACTTTTGAAAATTACCATTTTTAAAACAAAATTTAATCAAGAGTAAATTAGATTTTATTTTACCAAATTGAATAATTTAAACTAGAATGGAAAAAATAAGTTTTTTCATTTTTTATATCATCCCGAATGTGTCTATGTATCCACAAATCGGTATCAAATGTACGTAGTTCTTTTTATGAAAACTTTAATTTCTATGTTCATTTTAATCTTGAAAAGTAGCCGAGTTTACATCTCTTAGTCATTTTGATTTATTTAAGGAAAATTATTAAAGGGTCCTAAATCGTTTTGTTTTTGTTTTTTTTTTTTTAAAAAAAAATTCTAAAAGGTCAATCTTATTTTTGTTTTTGTTGAAAAATGACTTTCTAAACGATAAAATCCATTTATTTACTGATATATTTATTTATTTTGTTTTCCACTTATTTTATTTTCTTTTTTATTAATTTCTCCTAAAACATAAAAATAAAACTAAACTTTTTCTTTCTTCTTTTTTTTTCTCTATTTCTTTCTTTTCTTTTCACTTTTTTTTTTTCTTTTTCTTTCATTTTTTTCCTTCTTTTTCCTCTTCTTTTTTTTTTTTTTATAATTTACAATGCACTTGTTAAGAAAAGTAAATAAATAAATAGACAAAATAAAATAAGACAAAACTGAATCAATAATAGGAGAAGGTCGAACCAAGGACAGCAAAGCAGGTCGAATCTCAATTATAGGATCGGGTTAGAGGTCAGTTCTTGAGTCGAGTCAGGTAGGTTTAACTGACCTAAATCACATGAGCAGCACATCTACACAATCAAGAGAGAAGGAGCTTGAAGGTGGCTAATCAAGGATCTTCTAAGGAGTGTTTCATCTACCAAAACTTGAGGAAAACTTCAATTTCATGATTTTTTCATTGGTGAATGGGGTATAAGATTGGTGCCTTAGGTTTTTATAATAGTTTAGGTAGTGGTCGAAGAAGGTTGGTCAACAATGGTGGTGCATGCTACAAATAGTAGTGTTGGATTGTGCCAAAGGTAGTAGCACATGGTTGGTTGAAGAGAGTGGTAAGGGTTTTGCGGTCAGCAATTAGGGTTTGTTTGGTGGTGTAGATGAAAGGTATGGCTATGAAAGATAGAAGTTGAAAACAAAAGCTAGGTATGTAAGGAAGCTAATGGAATGGTTATCTCACTTCAAAAATGCTTGAATAGAGAAAATTTCTAGAGAGAGAAACAACTTGATAGTAAAGAGAGGAAATGATTGAAAGAGTGTATAGAGGTGTGGTTAATTGATTTCTGGTAAGAACTGATGCTTGCTTGATGTTCCAATATTCTTCCTTATCCTCTATTTATACATTTCAAGCTCAATTAAGCATGAAAAGCATTGAATTAAAAAAATCAAAGGAGATGGTTGACTCTCTTTAATTCTTGAAATCAAGGCCAAAATCATGAAATTGATAAGTAAAAATGATTCCATTGTGATTATTTCTTGCACTAAATCTTTTTAGAAAGCTTCGATTTCCATTAAATGCAATGAATCAGACAATTTCGAATTTGAGTGAAATCTGGCTATGCATATTTTTCGATGCATATTATCCCATGCATGTGACTTATCTAATAAGGCATTGGCCTATTCTTCACTTATTTATGCAAACAAAAAGGACTTTAAGCAAAAAAATTGGGCTTTATAGAAACGAATAAATTTATCTAAACTTAAATAAACTCCTAACAAAAAAAAAAAAACATAACTAAAATATTATTAGCACTAAAGAAAAAAAAAAAACTTATTTCTATACTATGTATTTCTATTCTTTTTTCGTATTTCTAAAAATCTCTATTTTCCTAATCATTTTCATTTTTGGCTTTTTCTCTCCTTTTTTTATTTTTTAAAAATAAATTTTCTTTTTTTCCTATGATTTTTTTCTAAATTGTTTATTTTTTTGTATTTTTCTAAATTAGGACCAATTACCCTACCCTAAAAATTTCAAAATAAAAATAAAAATAAAAAGGGAAAAAATGAGATATCTACAATTGCTCTTCTTTGTAATGAAATTTAAATAAAACTTTACCACGAAGATAAAAGAGACACTACTTTTACCCTAAAAATGGATTTGCCCAAAGAAATACTACAATTAGCTAGTTATCCTAGGCATGGTCCACTAGGGATTTCATGAAAGGAGAAAAAGAGAGAAAACACTCTAAGAGCTAGTTGAGACACAAAAGAAACTGAAAAAAGGGTAGTACCCCTATGGGCTAGTAAGAACCCTAAAAGAATTTGAAAAACCTGATCGTGCCCTTGTAAGTGGATTAACTTAGATGAATGTGCAAAGTACTCCTTAAGTTAGCTAAGACCCTAAATGAGAATCTGGTCATGCTTCTTTAAGCTAACTAACCTAGGCGGGAGCATCTCTAGTAGATTAGCAACCCTACTATTGCAATTGCTTCAAGAAAAACCTAAAAGTGCTCCTCTGAGCTGACTATCCTAGGCAAAAGGGTAAAGCAATCCTTGAGTTAGCTAAAACTCTAAAGAATTTGAAAGCCTAGTTGTACCCCAATGAGTTAATTAACTTAGGTGGAAGCGTATCAAGTAGATTAGCAACCTTAAATTGGAATTGATTCAAGAAAAACCTCGAAGTGCTCTTATGAGCTGACTATCTTAGGTAAATGGGCAAAGCACTCCTTGAGCTAGCTAGAACCCTAAATGAAAACTTGGTTGTGCTCCTTTAAGCTAACTAACCTAGGCGGGAGCGTTTCTGGTAGGCCAGCAGCCTTAAATTGGAATCGATTCGAGAAAAACCTTGAAGTGCTTCGCTAAGCTAACTAACCTAGATGAATGGGTGAAGCACTCCTTAAGCTGGCAAAAACCCTAAATTGAAACTTAGTTGTACTTCTCTAACCTAACTAACCTAAGCAAGAGTGTCTCTGGTAGACTAGCGACTCTAAATTAGAATTGATTCAAGAACAACCTGGAAGTCCTCCCTTAAGTTAACTATCCTAAGTAAATAAGTGAAGCACTCCTTAAGCTGGCTAAGACCCTAAATTGAAACCTAGTCGTACTCCTTTATGTTGATTAACCTAAGTGAACTGGTGAAGCACTCCTTGAGCTGGCTAAGACCCTAAATTAAAACATGGTTATACTCCTCTAAGCTAACTAACCTAAGTGAGAGCATCTTTAGTAAATTAGCAATCCTAAATTGGAATCAATTCGAGAATAACCTAAAAGTACTCCTTTGAGCTGACTATCCTCAGTAAATGGGCGAAGTAGTCCTTGAGCTAGATAAGATCCTAAATTAAAATCTAGTCGTACACTTTTGAACTAACTAACTTAGGTGAATGGGCAAACCACTCCTTAAGTTGGCTAAGACCCTAAATTAAAACCTGATTGTGCTCCTCTAAGCTGACTAACCTAGATGAGAGCATTTCTAATAGACTAACAACCCTAAATTAAAATCAATTCGAGATAACCTAGAAGTGTTCCTCTAAGCTAACTATCCTAGGTGAACGGGCGAAGCACTCCTTGAGTTGGCTAAGACCTTAAATTGAAACCTAGTTGTGCTCCTTTAAGTTGATTAACCTAGGTGAAGGGGTAAAGCACTCCTTAAGCTAGCTAAGACCCTAAATTGAAACCTAGTTATGCTCTAAGCTGACGAACTTAGGTAAGAGCGTCTTTGATAGATTAGCAACCTTAAATTGAAACCAATTCAAGAATAACCTGTAAGTGCTCCTTTAAGCTAACTATCCTAGGTGAACAGGCAAAGTGCTCCTTAAGCTAGCTAGGACACTAAATTGAAACTTGGTCATGCTCCTTTAAGTTGACTAACCTAGTTAAACGGGCGAAGTACTCCTTAAGTTAGCTAAGACCTTAAATTAAAACTCAGTCGTGCTCCTTTGAGTTGACTAACCTAGGTGAAATGGTGAAGCGCTCCTTGAGCTAGCTAAGACCCTAAATTGAAACCTTAATGAAGGGAAGTACCCTATGGGCTTGCTAAAAGGTTGAAAAGAAACTGGTGAAGGAAGCACCTTATAGGCTTGCTAAAAGAAATTAGTGAAGAGAAGCATCTTATGGGCTTGCTAAGAAATTAGTGAAGAAAAGCATCTTATGGGCTCATTAAGACACTAAAGAAATTGATGATGATGGGAAGCACCTTATAGGCTTACTACGATATTGATGAAGGGAAGCACCATATAGGCTTTCTCAAAGAGAAATTAATAAAAGGGAAAATGCTTTATAGGCTTGCTAAAATTTTAAGAGAAAATGGTAAGTCGAGGTAGTGCTCTATGAGCTTACTAGAACCCTAAAAGGGATGAAAGAAGGCACAACACTTTAAAAGCTAGCTATGACCCTAAAAATGAATGAAAAAGGGGACAATGCTTTAAAAGCTAGCTAAAACCCTTAAAAGAATGAAAAGTGAGATAGTGCCTTAGGAGTTGGTTAAAACCTTAAAAAAAATGGATTAAAGATGAGATAATGCTCTAAGAGCTAATTAGAACCCTAAAAAGGATGAAAGATGGGGCAGCAATCTAAGAGTAAGCTAGAACCCTAAGAAGAATGAAAATGGGATAGCATCCTAAGAGCTGGATAGAACCTTAAAAATAATGAAAGGTAAGATAGCACTCTAAGTGCTGGCTAGAACACTAAGAATGAATTAAAGTGAGTAACATAACCCATTTGAAAAAATCTTCCTAACTTGAAAACATTTACAACCAAAGAGTTTGGTGAAAATCATTTAATGACAAAAGAGGCATTAGGGATTAAGTCCTTTAATGACTTAGATTAATGTGATCAGCTTAAAATGTGCAGCCACATTGAAAAGGAAACAAATGACCTAAATTGAATGCTTAGCTACTAGAGTCGGCGTGGATTTGAAAATGGACAAACAACTTGTGATATACCTTTACTTTCTCTCTCTTTTCCTTTTCTTTTTCTTTCCTTTTTTTTAAATTTTCTCTTTAAAAGTTTCCTACTAAGTATAAATTCTAATTTAAGGAGCAAATGTTATAATCATCCCCTTTCTTGGTAACCATGTGGGGCATCTTGTATTCTTCTTAGTACTTGAAAATGTCTCCTAACACTAATGCTAGGCTTCCTCATGAGGCCTTGTGATTTTAAAAACTTTTTTCCTAAGAAAAAGATAACTTATGATTAGTCTAGTTGAAGAGGGCTTCCTTGCAAACTTTAGGTCCATATTACACTCTTGACTACAATCCTAAAAATTATAATCCATTTTGTAAGTGATACCCCTTGATCAATCCGTTAGGTTTTTTTTAGTTCAACATTATGAATTTAGGCTTTTGGTCAAAAAGTTTCAAAAAGGACTAATGAGAGGGCCTATTTTGAAAAAAATTCTTTTATTCAATCCCAAATGTACAATTCAAGAACCTTTAAGAAAAATTAGAAATATACTTGCCCTAATTTCAAAAACAATTTTTACTAAAGATGAATTATCCTTTAAGATCGAAAGAGCTTTTATTGAGCAAGGGTGGTATTGTGGGTAGGCAAGTATTGTGTGTAGGTAAGTATTGTGTGATTAAGCATGGGTAAGAAAGTTTTCTATTTATGATTTTGAAGTATGAGTCAAAGTGGATATGGAGATTTTGTGTTTTTGGGCTTGGAATGTGATTTGGGGCCTTGCATTTTTGGGGCTATTTGGCTTTAATTCCCAGCTTTTTTGATTTAGTTTTGCTACCCCTACTAGGATATATCTTTTAGTGCTTTCGTCTTACACTTAAGCCCAATTTTCCAACCTCTTTTCTTTCTTTCCCTTCTTTTTTCTATAATTTTTTTTTTTTTTGTAGCCCCACTCTCTCATCATTCTTTTTTTTTTTTTTTCCTTTATCCCTTTTCCTTAAGCCTTTATTGTCGAGTCTTTGACTTTCATAGATTAAAGGCCTTAAATCCATGGGTTCTGCATATATGAGCTTAAGTAAGGTAAGTATAAGCTTGAGGTGTTTGAAATGTGTTGACTCTTTTTCGTTTCAAAGAAAAATAATTTATTAGAAATAAAAGTCATCTTTGAATTAATGTTACTGAAGCAAGCACAAACCAATTTCATCTTTCTCTCCTAATCAATAACCCTAACCTCTGAATTACCCTAATATAAGGTGGTTCTTGGCAGGGTTTAAATTTAAAAAATTCTCCAAATTGGTCCAATAGAGTTAACAATGAACAGTTGTATTTAGGATTTGAAAATAAATGCTTAACTTCATTTTAATTTGCATGTCAAATTCAAAATTGACCTCTTCTAGGGAATGAGTCTAAAGTATCTTCTCTACAATATCACTCAACTCTCAAAGTGTTTTAAGGGTTAGTGTATAGGATATAGTTGACCTCTTTTCATCCTAAGCTTTTTAAAAGTGAGTTACCAATTTCTTAAAGAGGAATCTATATTTATTTACCCTTGGGTGAAGATGGACTTTGCCCCTTAATTTTCACAAAACATATTACAGTTTAATACTTCTCATTCAATCTGAGTTCGAGCCTTGGGTTATATTTGACCTAGTGTTTTAACTTGGTTAGGTTCGGTTTTCTCATTAGACCAAGGGTTTTGACTTGGTTTGGCTACCTTGATGGGCCAAGGGTTAACTATCTGAATGGGCCGAGGGGCTTGTGTTTAGGTTGGCTTGCTTAATGGACCAAGTAGCTTTGTTTGGGTTTGGATGCCTTAATGAGCCAAGTGGTTTATGTTTGGGTCAAGCCATGAGAATTTGTAACCATTACCAAATTTCTTATCTTTTCTTTATTATTATTTATTTGAAAGAGAAAAAGGACCAACTTAACTTCTTGTAAAGAGAACTTTTACAAAAGTGGAGAAAAAAAAAGTGTTTCACAAGGGACAACAAGAAAGAGAAGAAGATTTACACAAAAAATATGTAGGTGAGATATGAGAAAAACCTAGGTTCGTAGACACAACTAAGAAAAGTATTTACAACTTACAAGTATTTAAAAGAGTACTAATAGGAAGCATCATTTAAAAGAAAAGAATTATTGTACAAAGAAAAATTTTATGAAGCACTATATATTTACAATTAATTTCTAACTAGAAAATCTAGATACGATCTAGTGGGAAGGGAAAGACTGGTAAGAAAATCTATTTTACAGTTGTAAGATTTTACATAAATGAATAGGGATTTATAAATTTGATAAGGGGACTAAGGATTTACAAAGCTAAGGGAGTCTATGGAAACCTATGATAATTCTATAGATTAGTGAATTTTTTTATTATAATATAAAATTTTATAATCTTTAAAACAAGGAAGATCACTTACAAGTTATGTGGCTTTTGATTATTATAAAGGCTATCTACAAGTATGTTTTAAAGGGTTAATAATCTTATTCTAATATTTACATAAATAAAACATTTACATATAATTACAAGACAAGATGGAGGCATATGGATGCAAATGCAATGGACCAATGACTGAATAAGAATGCAGTAATAAAAGGTGTTAAGGTTAGGACTTTCATCAGAATTCTATTATTACCATGTAGGAAAAAGTGTTTTACAATATTTTTATGGTATAATGGAATTCTAGTAGAGTTATGACCTATCATTGGTGATATGCCCCATTGCTATTTATTCACTAGTCTAAAAGACATGTATGCAATTAGGATAGGTTCTAAAACTCCTCAAGCTCTGTAACCTTACATATTTTTGAGGAAATAGTTCATTAATCACATCGAAGCTTAAGTGGGGTAGCCTAATCAATATCGAATAGTGATTACACCTAAAGCCTACACAATGGGCCTCCTTTTAGGGTCCTAAGATGGCTTGAGTCTGATTGTATCTACCCTATATCCTTGATGCAATAAATGCCCCCCATTATCCCAATGTATGTTGCATGAAAAATAAATACAATAATTAAAACAAAGTATATACATGAAATAAATAAATGAATAAAACATAGGTATTTTGAAAGGTAAATTCAATTTTGAAAAGTTTGTAAGTAGCTAGCCCTCTTGATGTCCCCAGTAGAGTCACCATATTGATAAGCCTAATTTTTTCTCGGTTTTATAAATTTTCCTAAACCAATCAATGTTATACCCTACCTACTCAATATTGATCCTCGACTAAGGCTTAATTTTGTAAACTCTTAGAGTTACCACCGAACCGAAGTTGAGAAAAAAAATGGTTAGGTTAAATTGATTGGATAGACTGATTTAACTTGGCCAATAGTCCACTTAAAAAACTAATTTTAAAAAAGAGGTTTAAAAACCAAAGATTTTGGATCTAAGGGCTAATCTATTAAACTCTTATGAGTGACATTACTAACTTTCCAAATTTAGATTTACTTTTCAAAATTACCCTTTTAAAACAAAATTTAATCAACAGTAAATTGAATTTTATTTTACCAAATTGAATAATTTAAACCTAATTGGAAAAAATAAGCTTTTTCGTTTTTTATGTCATCTCGAAGATCCCTACGTACCCATTGATAGGGATCAAACATACATAATTCTTTTTATGAAAACTTTAATTTGTAGGTTCGTTTTAATCTTGAAAGATGGTCGAATTTATATCTCTTAGCCATTTTAGTTTATTTAAGAAAAATTTTTAAAGGGTCATAAATTGTTTTGTTTTGTTTTTTTTTTTTTAAATTTCTAAAAGGCTTTAATTCTGAAAAGGTCATTTTTATTTTTGTTTTTATTGAAAAATGATGTTTTAAATGATAAAATCCATTATTTACTTAATTATTTATTTATTTTATTTTCCGCTTATTTTATTTTCTTATTATTAATTTCTCCTTAAAACATAAAAATAAAACTAAACTTTTTCTTTCTTCCTTCTTTTCTTTTCTTTTCTTTTCTTTTTTTCTTTTTCTTTCCTTTTTTCTTCCTCTTCTTTTTCTTTTTAATTTACAATACACTTGCAAAGAAAAGTAAATAAATAAAATAAAATAAGATAAATCCAAATCAACAAAAGGAGAGGATCAAACCAAAGATAGCAAAGCGAGTTGAATCTCGATTGCAGGATCGAGTCGCAGGTCGATTCTCAAGTTGCATCGGGTCTATTTAACCAACCCAATTCACATGAATAGCACATATGCACAGTCGAGAGAGAGAGAGAGAGAGAGAAAGAGAGAGGGAGCTTGAAGGTAGTCGATTAGGGATCTTCTAAGGAGTGTTTCATCAGCCAAAAATTGAGGAAAACTTCGATTTCATGATTATTTCATTGGTGAATAGGGTGTAAGATTAGTTCCTTAGGTTTTTATGGTGGTTTAGGTAGTGGTAGGAAAAGATTGGTTAGCGATGATGGTATATGCTACACATAGTAGTGGTTGGGTATGAACTAAAGTTGGGTCCTTAGATATTGAGACACCACAAATTCAACCGTGGTGTTGGATTGTGCCAAAGGGAGTGGCATGTGGTGGGTCAAAGAGAGCGACGAGGGTTTTGTGGTTAGCAATTGGGGTTTTTTTGGTGGTGTAGATGGAACACATGGCTACGAAAGATAGAAGTTGAAAATGAAAGCTAGGTGTACAAGGAAGCTAATGGAATGATTATCTCACTTTGGAAATACTCAAATAGAGAAAATTTCTAGAGAGAGAAACAACTTCACAGTAGAGAGAGGAAAGGATTGAAAGAGAATATGGAGGTGTGTTTAATTGATTTTTGGTAAGAACTAATGCTTGCTTGATGTCATAATTTGCTTCCTCATCCTCTATTTATACATTTCAAGCACGACTAAGCATGGAAAGCATTGAATTTGAAAATCAAAGGAGATGGTTAACTCTCTTTAATTCTTGAAATCAAGGCCAAAATCATGAAATTGATAAGTAAAAATGATTCCATTGCGATTATTTCTTGCACGAAATCTTTCTACAAAGCTTTGATTTCCATTAAATATAGTGAATCAAACAATTTGGAATTTGAGTGAAATCCAACCATGTACATTTTTCAATCTTTAAGAGCCAATTTAATCCCTTAAATGTTTGAATCTATATGTGTTCTTAGTACCAATGCATAGTATTCCATGCATGTTTTGCAATTTCACCATTAAATTGGTGAAATTGTGACGAAAAAAGGGATTAAAATGGTCTCAAAGTGGGTTGTACTAGCACATTTTGTGTGATAAAGGGGGAGAAAATGTAGGAAAGAGAGAAAATATTTGTGTCAGCTAATGATAGGCTAACACATGGCAAAGGATGCAAATAAAAACAAAAGGTGCTTAGCACCTATGGCAAGACTCCACATCCTTTGATTTCCATATATGTGACTTATCTAACAAGCCATTGGTCAGTGCCTCACCTATTTATGTAAACAAAATGAACTTTAAACAAAAAAAAAAAAAAAAAAACTAGGATTTATAGAAATAAACAAATTTATCTAAACTAAAATAAACTCTTAACGAAAAAAAAAAACATTACTAAAATATTATTAGCACTAAACAAAAAAAAAACTATTTTTATTCTTTTTTTTTTTTGAAAATTTCTATTTTCCTAATCCTTTTCGTTTTTTTGCTTTTTTTATTTTTTTTGGGATTTTTTTTCTAAGTTTTTTATTTTTTATATTTTTCTAAATTAGAACCCTTTACCCTACTCTAAAAATTTCAAAATAAAAAGGAAGCAAAAATGGGAAGTCTACAAGATGTTGATGAAGAGTATTATGAAGTAGATAAGAGAGCTCAAGCTCCTCAATCCTATTGACAATGTTAGACTGCAAATCTCAACCTTTGATAGTATAAGCGATGTTGATGAGTATGACAAGGTAAAATTGTTTGCTTTGGACTTCACTGGTTATGCGGCTATGTAATAGAGGAATTTCCTCAACATACATAAAAGAGAAGGCTACTAAGATGTTAGGACATAGCATGAAATGAAAAGAATCATATGAGCTAGATTCATCCTAGACTCATACTTACAAGACACTTTATAAGATTACAAGAACTAAAGCAAGGGACTGAATTGTTGATGAGTATGTTCAAGAGTTTTAGATGCAAATGATTGGATACGAAGTTAATCAACTAGAGGCTAATATTGTTCCAAGATTCCTCACTAGCCTTTAGTATGAGATTAGGAATATTATAGAGGTCTAATGATTTAACGAAGCCATCAAGATCATTGAACAAGTAGAAAGGTAGAGGAAGAATAGGCTGATCTAAGCTTAACCTAGATAACTTATCCTGTTTGCTCAACTTGCTCAAGGAGGCCTTAAGGGACTAACTAGTTCAAAACCAAGCAAAAGAGAAAATATCTAACTTGACTAAAATGCTTAAACTACAAAGAAGGAGGTGGTAAGGAAGTTTGAGAAAGGTCAAATATCAAGAATTCAAGATAGAAGATAAGAAAAATTAAGTGCTTCAAAGGCTAAGGTTTTAGATATGTAGCTAACCAATGTCTAAACCACCAAACTATGGTAATTAAAGGGGATGTTTCGTCCTTTAAGGTTGAAAGCACATATGATGAGGTTTAGCAAGAAGGATAAATGAAGGAGCATACTTAGGAAGTAAAGTGTGAGGATATAGAGGACGGGATCTATGCTGAAGCTAGAGACTTCTTAAGCTTGGTAGTATGCTAAGCTATAAGTATTGAACCTTCCACCAAGAATGAGCAAAGAGAAAGCTTATTTTACATCCCATATAAGGTCAAGGAGCAAATGTGTGCCTTGATACTACATAGTGGTAGTTGCATTAACATGTTAATTTGCTAGTTTAGTGTAGATGCTTAAGTTGTCAACCTTACCACACACCAGGTCATACAAGTTGCATTAGTTGAATTAAAAGGGTACACTTCATGTAATGCACCAAGTACTTCTACTAATCTTACTTAGAAGATACAATGATGAAATTCTATATGACATGTTACCTATATCTACATCATATATACTACTTGGTTGACCTTACTTATTTAATTGTAGGTTTATAAATGATGAGTTCAAAAACACTTGTGCTTTTAAGATAGATGGGAGGAAGTCACCTTGAACCCAATGATCCTAAGCCAAGACAGCAGCATATAGGCTAAACTGAGCTGAGGTTTGAAGAAAAATTTGGTTATTAGTCAATTCAAGCTAAAAGAAGTAGTATAGTCAAATATGCTGACCTCCCTATTAGTTCAAAGACTTGGAGCACTAAGAGCAAGTTAAGCTACTTGAGGTTGTATGAAAATTTATTGCAAAATTCAATGATCTATTTCCTATGGAATCACCATAAGGTCTTACTCCATTCTAAGGAATTAAGCATTGCATTGACCTAAAGCTAAAAGCTACCTTACTTAATAAACTAGCCTATAAGATGAATTTCGAGTAGGTTGCTAAACTTTAGAGGCAAGTCAATGAGCTTGTTAAAAGAGGTTATATGCGAAAAAGTCTAAGTCTATGTATGGTGTCAACATATTGATACCTAAGAAGGACAGAACCTGGAGAATGACTGTAGACAATCAAGTTGTCAACAAAATCACCATCAAATACATGTATCCCATTCCATGACTTGATAACATACTGGATGAATTGCACGAAGCATAGAGTCTCCAAGATTATCCATAATCTGGTTATCACCATATTAGAATGAGGTTAGGTGACAGTAGAAGATGACTTTCAAGACTAAACATAACCCGTAAACCTTGTGTATCGACCTACTTCATGAGGGAGTTACCAATGAAGGAAGCTTATGATAGTGGATTTGTCATGTCATTTCAAAGATAAGAGGACCAATAATTTTTGCGAGCAAGGTTCTTCTATGCCTAAGATGCTTCAAGATGTATATTAAGTTATAGAAAGGCGTGTAACTTGTAAAAGAGTGAAGAGTAGGGATGAGCAAGGAAGGAGGATGCCTTTACTCGTCTTAACTTGACCTTAGGTTAAATTGAGTATAGACTTTGTCTTTGGCTTACTAAGGACTGCTCGGGTCAAAGATTTGGTAATGGTTGTTGTAGACCAATTCAACAAAATGACACACTTCATCCTACAGCAAAACTAACGATGCTTTGGCTATTTCTTTACTTTTCTTGTTAAAAATTATTAGGTTACATAAAGTGCTGATGAGCATTATCACAATCACAAATTAACATCCTAAGTTCTTGAGTTACTTTCGAAAGACCTTATGGCACCAATTAGAAAACAAGCTATTGTTTAGTACATCGTTCCATTTGCAGACCAATGCTAAAAAAAGGCTCTCAATAGAACTCTAGGATCTTTGCTCTAAGTTATGTAGGGAGAAACCTGACCAACTGGGATATATGCTTACCCATAGTGGAATTCACTTACAATTGAGCTGTACATAGCATTACTAGCAAAACACCCTTCAAAGTCATCTATGGTTTTAACCTTGAGTTACCTCTCAACCAAACACCCTTACCTAAGCCAACTAAAGACCCTAATGCTAAAGGTCATGCCCAAGCTCTACAGTAAATCTATTAGAAGGTATAGACACCCCATTTTTACTACCCTTTTATTTTCAGTTCTTTTCTTTATAAGGCTAGGTTTATTGAAAAATACAAAAAATTGAAAAATAAAAAGATCTAAAAAAATAGAAAAAGCACAAAAAATGAAAGCTTGAAAAATACAAAGTGTCAAAAGTATCCAAATTAAGTCAATTTGTCAATTAGGGTTAGATCAGGTAACAATAAAGTATATATGCAATTTAATAAATTTTGAGTCTTTAAAAAAATTGTGCTTCATTTAAAATAACATTTTTAAGAAAAGTCTAGTGAACTTTGAACTCATGAAGTGGATTTTATCCAATTTGAAATTTTGAATTTGACTAGACTAATTAAAATATTGAATAAAAATCATATTTAAAATTCTTTGGCATGTATATGTTTTTTGGGTAAAGTGGATGTAGGTCAATTTTAAAAGATTAGATTGAATTAGGCTTAGGCTTAAGGGCCATCTAATTTTGGCCTAGATAAAAAAGATCAAATATTTATTAAATGTACCATAAGTTGAGAATAGATGCCAGCATTGCCGGTTTAGGTATGCGCATGTGTGCTTCAAGTCAAGGGTTTGATCCTCCTAATGTGCAAAAATTGATTACATCTTCTAGAACCTAATTCTTCAACAGATATTATCAAATCTTTACTGAATCTTTATGGATTTGGTGGAAATTTTGCTAAGTTATCATCAAAACAACTAAATTTAATAAAGATTTAGGATTAAATCCTTTAAATGGAGATTTGATAAAATTAAGTGGGTTTCAAATATTATTCATGAATGATTCATGGGTGAAAATATTCAATCTTTGATCTTATTAAAATAGTTCATCACATAAGAAGGGGAGAACATCATCTTGTCAACTATCATCATTCTACCTTCATCCTTCACTGTCAAACAAACCCTCAAGTAATGTACATAGTCATGCCCATAACTTGCTAACGCTTACTCGACATGCTTCCTTTCTCAACTCCAACAGCAAACAACCATACACACACAATAGGATACGTGCACGATATAACGTTACATATAGCACCCACCATAAAAAACCCTCGTTAGGATGCCCCATGACAAGCAAACATCATACCCCCTACTATCACACCAGCTACCATTCCTTTCAACCTAAACCCTGTTGAGCAATGTTCCAATTCAACATCCATACCTCATGATGTAGCAGCCCAAATAACAGAACCCCATCTCATTCGACATAGCACCATATCCATGTCCCAGACCCCAACAGCATCTCAGCCTCGTTCACCTACCCGACCAACAATACAGTAGTGCCTTAACTTCAACCCCCACTCACCGTATCCCAACCCAACATCATACCATGCTAAACCACTCTTAAGCCCCAAGTCCAACTACACTCAAGCCCAACAACCCACTCTCTCAACCCACAGTAAACATCGCCACCTACTGTTGATCCTTCTCTCTTGTACAATACTCTCATGCCACAACCCAAAGAACCTAATACCCAACAACATCTACCAATACACACCACAACAACTCACCACCACCACTCACAACTCAAGCACCACCCAAACAACTACTGTTACCTAAGGCATGCATCCTAATCCAATTTTTGCCAATAGGTTTGTCATCAAAATGAAATCTCCCCTTTAATTTGGTGACTGGATCACATTACAGCAAGTGTGTAGAGTTTTATACCAATAGGGTCTTTTTTAGAAAAATATTTCGGAAAAGAGCTTCTTTTAGACAATATTACCAATATTGTATAGTGAAGGCATATGCCAGTTGTCGTTAGTTTTTACACTAAAGGTACATCTACTATATGCACCTTCAATGTCCCATGAAGTTGGAATTTGAACTAAAGGCATATGTACTAGATGCACCTTCAATACATTGAAGGCCCATCTTGTACATATGCCTTCAGTTTAGCCAATTATACTAGAGGACGTATATATTATATGCGCCTTCAGTGTAAAATTTTCAAAATTAAGATAATTCGTAATTAAAAATAATTATTATTAAATGTAGTAATTTGCCCCAATCCTACATAATTAAGTAATGTACTTCTAACCATAAATTGCAAACTACATAAAATTACAGTTGATGGAACACCTTAACAAAGATAGCAAGTAAGGAAGAAATCGGTGTATAGAATGATCATCCAATGACCATATAAGTCGGTTACAAAAAAAAAAAAAATTACAAATTGTAATGCTAAGGTAAATAAATAATGCATTGAACTGTAATCTTTGATGAAAAGTAAATTGTATTTCGAATAATCACTATATACACAAAACTTGTCATGTCTTAATGTTAATATCAATACAATGGCCAAAAAAGAAGAAAAGAAAAAAATAGACAAAACGTATCTACTATTGCCTACACTGTATAAAGGTCCTCACGACACAGGAAAGAAGTGAACGCCCCTGTCTATCCTATGATTGTGTAGGTTGAGGTGGTGGATCATTAAGATCAAGTTCCCTAAGAGGAATTGGATCGGTTGGAGGGGCTAGATGCAGCCGAGTGACACCCTCACCCATAGATGATCATATGGGGGTAGAATGTTGCTTTTGAGATGCTGGTAAAGTTGCAACATCAAGATGTTGCTGGAACTCAAGAGTCATGTAAGAGCTAGATTCAACTCCCAAGGTGGATGCAACTCCTAACTCGGGGTTTGTGTTGTATCCCCTACTAATCTGCCTTAGGTCAACGGAATGACACTCATGTGGTGGAATAATATCACTGAGGTCTACTCGATGACATCCCGATCAAGCCTTACCTTCTTAAACTCTAACTCTACCCTTAGGTGGTGTACAAGGAATCAACACATCTTCATCCGCAAGTAGTCCTTACTCCCCATTGTGGTTCACATGGGGTAGCTCATGTACACCCTCCTACTATGGGTAAAGGATGAGGCCACTGTCTGCTTAACAAAATGAAGTGCCCCATCTGCAATACTTAGTGCTATAGGATAGTTAGGTGCCAGTCATACACTGTTGAGCTAGTCTACCTAAAATAAGTAAAAAAAACAGCTATTAGTATATATGATAACAAGTATGTACGAGTGCAAAAAACTAGTGAACGATTTTAGATGAACTTACTAACTGACCGATGATAGCTCCCTGGTATGTAATGTAATGCCGAATAATCTATCTGTACCATGGCCAATAACTCTTGTTAACCCCTTGGGGATACTAGATGTGTACTAAGAATCCATGTCTCTATCCCCAAGCTTAGATATACAAAGAATGCGTGTTGATCCAGTTAACATCCATCTTACCTCAGAAGTCTAGTCGATGGAGCTGTTTAAAGGTGTTGACCTCCTATGGAAGGTACTGGTATCTACCAAACTACCGAATGATACGGTCTGGAAAGAACCACTCAATGATATGAAAACATGTGAGTGGTACCCAGGCAATCCAAATGTATTGCCCAGCAATGTAGAAGTAAGGTAGCAACTGTAGAAACTCCTTCATATAAGGCTCCCAAACAATCTAATGGGCACAAAAAAAAAGAACCAATCAACGAAACAACGAAGGTTAGCACTTACATCCGAAAGAAGGACAGCAAAAAGGATAAGTTGTCATATCATACCTACCACGTTGTCTGCATGTCAAATGCTATGCAATACACATCTACTACATACATTGGATGCTAAGTAGTATCCCATAGTACCTTCCATTTGGCTACTAATGGCCTATCCCAGTCGATAATAAACCCATATCGACTAAAAAGGGTGACATGTGGGAATATATCCCAAGCCTAAACCTAAGGTAGAATCACGGCCCCTCCAAGCTAATGAGCATCAAATGATGAGGCAAAGCATAGTTATCGGTATAACTATGCTAAGTAAGTGCCACCCTAGCTAAACTACCTAACTACAAAGAAGTCCTCCAATAATGGTAGGAACATCAGGTGAATAAGACTAGAGAATTCATTTGCAAATATGAATCCTTCCATCAAGCTAAGTATGTATGTATGCATGTACTGTTGAACCGTCTCGTCGTCTACCCCCCGAAGAAGTACCCGGAAGTGCTCCCGCAACTATGTCCAAGATAAACAAGCATCCCTCATCTAAGCAAGCCTCACGCTAAACAGTTTCTCCCTTACATCAGCCCAACTCTCCTCATCATCCATCTCTGTCCAACCTGTCACCATGAAACCCTCAACTGGAAGTCCAAGATAGACCTTAACATCCTATAGTGTGATGGTTACCTCTCCAGCAGTCGCTATTCTTTCTTGTTACATAGACCATGTATACAGTTAGTTTTGAGATATCCACATGAAAATCACAGTGGTTCTTTAGGTGGAACAACTTCACTGCATCTATGAGATCTTTGTTCGTATTGAAACGCATACCAACACTCAAGTCATCGGAACTATTAATGTTATTGCACATTTCATTAACATCTCTCTCAAAGGTTATGTAGCCACTGCCATCGTATTGGTTGTTGTAAAATAGGGTAGGATCTCTCATAAGCTTGTCCACTGGTTCATTTATTTGCAAGAAGTCCTGAAACTGACTATTAGAAAATACTTCACCAGATGACAATGGGGCCTGCTTAGGCCGTCTCCGTGAAATGGTCGAACTAGCACACTACTCCTGATAACATATGGTCTCACATAGGGCTCTCCTAAATCCTTAACGTGGTCATCTTGGATGCCAACATCATCCTCATCACCATCCCCATTTACTTCATCCTACCCATCATTGTCAACATTTATGTCCATGTACATTTCCTTCACATACGGATCATAAGACTCTTTGAATTTTATAATGGGATCCAATACTTCGTCAAGCTACTCTTCTGTGATATTCACATGCTCGTACTTAGAGAAATTCATATACGGTTCATTTGATGGATGCATGTTTATTTGTTCCACACCGGTCATTATTAAATGCACATTGAGATCTAAAAGGGTCGGATTGTCTAGTTCATGTATTTCATGCTCATCCTAAGCACTCGATTCCCTAATGTGCCTTATGTACACTTCCTAAATACTCCGTTCCTTAAAAGACTTGGCCATCTCAATGAAATTCTCAACATTCTCATTGTCTTTAATAACCATCAACTTGTAGACAACTCTAACATCATGGAAAAAGGGATGTTTGTGCACGAGTTCAACACCACTCGAGTCAACTCTAGTGCATTCAGAAATTCTCCAACTGACATTTAGAAATTCTCCAACTGAAATGAGAGAAGTTCCAATCCTTCTTAATCTTCAACTTCTTAACGAGCTCCCTATCATACTCCAGCCCCCAACTACTCATCACAGTATTTCGATTTGCATAAACAATAACTTTTACATAATCTATCATTTCCATCTTAGTAATGCTACAATGAACTAAATATTTAGATGACATTAAAAACTTCATCTACATACTAAGTAATAACTTTACAAAATGCACAAAGTCATCTCGTTAAGCTCTATCGCGTACTACCTAACTTTAACTCATTAATTCAACCCAACACATTACAAATGCCAAAAAATATATATACATAACAATTTCCACCTACATTTCAAAATTTTTCATACTTACATTCATATAACTTATCTATCAAAACACAAAAAATGCCTTAATTTAAAGAAAATATAATAAATTTTCATGAAATATCAATAATTTACACAACTTACGGTACATAACTAAATATATGTAATACAGTAACAATTTTTTTTCTAAAAAAAATCCTCATAATGTGGATTACTATTAAGATTACAAAAAAAAAAAAAAAAAACCGCGACTGCAAGTTATAGATTATTGGATGTTTCAAACATATACTAACGTTAAAAAATAGTCTAGTACTTCAATTATGGGTTTCTTGGCGTTTTCTCTGTATTTGAGAAATTTCAGAAATTGATGAGTATGAAAATGAAGTCTACCCGTGCGAATTGGGATATATATATATATATGTGATATACTAAAGACGCATGCACTACATGCGCTTTCAATTCGCACTCCATGCGCATGTAGTGCATATTCCATGTACCTTCAATTTAATTATCTGTAATTAAAGGCACATGCAATGTATGCATCTTCATTATAATATATTGATAATATTTTCTAAAAGTGGCCCTTTTTCATAATATTTTTTGAAAAAGGACCTGTATTCTAATAAAACTTTAAGCGTGTATAGTGATTGGGCTTGGAGACAACCCATGCCTTGATTCGTACATGACTCGTTGGAGTAACCCGAACTCGCACAAACCCCTTCCAAACCTAATCCGACCCGTATGTTAGAATATAGGTGGATTCTCCTTTTTTTAGTATAGTTTTATTTATTTATTTTTCCTCTTGCTTTATTTGTTTTTCTTATTTTGTTTTGGATAATTTATTTTATTAATAACTCACAATAACTTTAGTTTAATTTTTATGCAAGTTTTATTTTTAATGCTAGTTTTTGTTCTTTTAGCTATCTGGTTTATTTATTTATTGTTATTTTGTAAGTTTTATCATGTATGTATGTTAACCTATTATATTGGTTTTTATACGGTTTGCATGATTGCGATTTTGTATAGAATCATTACTAATATGATTCTTTGTAAGTCTTTTATGTTGATTCCTATTAATTCATGTCTTTCACATGACTTGCATATTTTAGCATAAAGTTGTATATTTTTAGTCAAAATTGCATATTTTAATAAAATTCAATGGTTTTTGCTAAAAATTGCACTCTTGTAGAAAATTTTCATATTTTGTTTAAAATTGCATGTTTTTTTATTAAATCTACATTTTTTAAAATAAAGTTGGCATTTTAGGGATTTTTAGGAAAACTGTTTTTTTGTCACTTAGTTAGTTTTTCGGAAAATAAAAAAAAAATCTTAACTTAAGGTCTTTTAAAAAATTAGGTTAATTAAGGTTTTTCAAAGTTGGAATAAAAATTAGAGTTTTCTTATGATTTTTTTTTAAATTAAAATAAAGCAATTAATAAACATAAATCTAGCTCAGTTTTTTTTTTTTCTAAAAAAAACCAACTCACTAAAGCTTTTTAAAAAATTGAGAACCACAATCGATTTGATCTCGACTAGTAGGTACATAAGCATCTTCAAAACAATCATAAAATTTATAAAATATTTTTTTTCTTTTCATTTTTAGGGAAAATTTGTAATAAAAAATTCATTTTTATGCACTTTTACATTTTTGTAAGTTTTCATATTTTTAGAAAAATTCCAAAAAATAAAGGCATATCAGTTAGTTTCTTAAACTTTTACATAGTAACTTTTGTCTCAATAACTTAGCCTTTGAGCCCATTTCTCTAGTTAAGTTTTCTGAAAAAATTATTTTTTTTTAGAAAATCTATAGATTAGTGGCTAAATTAGAGTTTTCCACTCAAAAATCCTAATTTTACTTATTAGTGACTCCAAGTTATTTATGAAAAATATTTTTTTAAACATTTTTAAAAAAAATGTTTGTCTTTAATTTTATGTTGTGTAACTTATATTAAGCAAATTGAGTTTAGTATAAGTTAAATTTTTGAAAAAATCAAAATATGACTAAATAGAAGGTGATCAACTAACTCACCCAAGTTGTTGAGAAACTTGAGTAGAAAGGTTAAGGAAGGACAACAAGGAAATTCTAGGTTGGTGATGTTATATGGTTACAATTAAACAAAGATAGGTTTCAAAAAAAAAAAAAAAGGAACAGCAAGTCGCTTGCCCAAGCTGAAGGACCATTTAGAATGTTATAACGGATTAATGACAATGCTTATCAGTTAGAGTTACCCAAAAACTATAGTGTTTCTAACACCTTCAACGTTATCAAATTAAGTCTATACATGCTAAAGGAAGCTCTTCGAATTTGATCCCGAATCCCAACCAACTTAGAGGAGATGATAGGAATTGACCTCAAGGACCCTTCTCCCCATACCTAAGCTAGAAGGCTAGAGAGCATGACACCTAAGCTACTTTGTCAACCTGATCTATTGCTTTATCACCTAAGCTCCAACCTAATTCTTATTACTATGTCTCTACTACCCGAGCTACCGAGTAACTCAATCCAACCATTAGCTCATCCTTATTAAATTCCGAGCTATCCTTGCCAAGAGCCAACTTATTCTAGCAACCACCATCTTATCATTGAATCACCCAATTGTCGAGCCATTCAAGATAAAAGTCCATACAGGACAACAACAAACTTGACTTTAGTTTGCCCAAAGGCCACCTCATCTAAGCCTAAGTCTATTCTAGTTGTCAACTTATTTGAGCTATCTCCAACTCCCCTTATCGATCATCGACTTATCTAGATGCTTCATCGAGCTGCTATGAAACCCGGCTTAATTCATAGTCCATGCTAGAAGCTCATCTAAGCAACTAGTACCATCTTTCTCTAACATCCATACTAAGTACAATATCTTAGGAATATTCTTTTGTCTTCTTTATGAATTTGACCCTCTAATGTACATTGAATCTTAGTATTTTGCTCGTTTAAGATAGTTGCCCCTTTTTTTAAATTAACCCTTATGTAAGTTACCCTAGAATAGCATGTATAAATACTCGTACATTGTAATTAGCTACATCATCATTTCATTAGTAATACAAAATATACTTTCTCCCCTGTAACTTGTTCTTGCCTTCGCAAATGCATTTTACACTTACTCTCATCCATTCTCTTGAGTATGGATTGGTGGCAAGTACCCCACTCCTCTTTAGTTGTGCATCATATTAGCTAAGCTATTTGGTTTATAAGTTTTCTTAGGTATGTAATATCCATATAATAGTTTATGAGTTTGCTTACCTTTGACCCTTTACACCACCAATTTTCCAAGCCATAGCCCAGTTTTGATCAACTTAGATATTGCCTACCTTAGTTCTTGACACGACATATCACGTTTGAAGCAAGAAAAGAAATGGATAAATACAAGCTTAAATTTCAAAAGATTTGAGCTAATCTAGGTTTGTAAAAGGCATAACTTGTTTTCAAGTGTGTGCAAATGCCTATGGAAGGACTTGATTCTTAAGCTTTAAATTGAAACAAAATTTTCTAATTCAATATAATTTTTCTTATCTTATTTCTTTTGATAAAACATATATTTTTATTCTTGTTAATGGCTCTTCAAATTTTTAAGCAAACTAATTTAATATCACATATTGAGAGGGAAATTTATTTTAAAATGGTAAATCAAAAGAGGAAGAAAGTAATTTTCTTATACAAGTATTTTCAAAAAGGATAAAATTTTAGACCATTTTTTTAATACATCCTTGTTTTGATGATAATTTAAAGAAAAAAAGGTGCGGGGTGGGGGGGTGGTGTGGGTGAAGGTGGGGAAGAGAAGAGAAAAGATGAACAAAAAATTTTTTCAATGGTATAATCATTTAAGAGGGAGAATTAAGTTAAAAATTTTAAAATCAAGAGAATATAATGGAGATGATCAATGTTTAAGGATAAGTTCAAATAAGATATCAACGTTTTAAAATTTTAAATAAGAGATTAATATTTCATAAAGTTGTTTAAACAAAAGATCCTATTATTATAAGACTATAACACAATGGTCATTCTATAAAATTGTTCGAACCACTTTATGAAACATTGATATCTTATTTGAACTTTTTGAAATATTGATCTATTGTTTGAACTACTTTGTCAAATATTGATATCTTATTTAAACTTTTCGAAATATTGATATCTTATTTAAACTTTTCGAAATATTGATCTCCTATTTGAACTTAATCTCAAACTTTAATCCCCTCTATTGTAATTCTTCTTATAAAAATTATTATTAAAAAATGTTCATTATCATTAAGAAGGGGTAGAATATTTAGTTTCATGAAGACATTTGATGATAACAAAACATTATAGTAGATGATCTAACAAATTCATCTAATGTAAAGTTTGAAGTGTTCAAAATATTGTTGCTTCAAGTTATCAAAAATAAATAAAAGATTGAAAGTTTAACCAAACAAGTGAAGAAAATGGAAAATACAATTAGAAGAAGATCAGAAGAATCTATTAGATAAGTTAAAAACTTTAAAGAATTAGCAAAAGTGATATTGAAGGTAAGACAAGTTTAGAATGTAATATCAAAAATTCTATTGGAGAAGTAAACCATTACAAGTAATTAGAAGTTTTAGAAAAGTTAAGGAATAAATTATCGAAGGTGTTTTAAAAGTAAAATCAAGTTAAAAAATAGAAGGCATTTTAGAATAAAAAATGAAGTAGAATCTAAGTGTTTATGAAGTTAGTATCCATATACATGTGGAATATTCATCAATCATATTGTTTTTATGGAGAATACTATATCAAACTACAATTAAAATGGTGTATAATAAAGTAAGTTCATGATTCAAGAAAATATTCAAAGATGTCAAGGCAAATCCATAAAAAAGGTGATTAAATAACAGAAGAGAATATTTACAACTCTTGAGATGTCTTTTTATTCATAGAGAGAAAAAGATACATATGAAATGGATACAAATGGTTATTTCCCTTCTAAAAAACAATTTAAATATTGGAAAGTCGTACTTTCTCTATTATTATATGCTTTTCTGTTAAGCATATTAAGAATATGTTTTGAATTGAAAACCATAGTCTAATTATAAGTTCTTATTACAGGTTCTAATCTAATGAATAATCAAGAAGAGGTGTTGATGTGTTTTTCTAATAAAAAGTTTAACTTTGTACTTTTTAGTATACCATCAATTAAATCCTCCTTCTTGATCGTTCATCTAAAACTAATAAATACTTAAATATTAATTGAGCACCATTAAGAACACTAACATGTTAATTCTTATTCAATCATAACTAACTTCTTGTTCTTCAAAAAATTTATGAGAAGTTCTCAAAATTTATGAATTAAACCAATACTAAGATAAATTCTAAAAATATCTAATTTTCCAAATTCATCATACATAAGTTGAGTATTATCAAGAACTTTAAGAACATTTTAACCATATTCATCTTATATTCAATCGTATTAAACTTTTCTATAAAATTTCTTTATCTTTTAATTTATCTAACTTATTAACTAATTTGCTATTACCTTAATTTTAACACTTCAAATCAACTTTAATCTATCAAAACCATCCTAAATCATCATAATTATTTAAAATTCAACAAATCTTTATTTAAATCACTCATGAAAAATCAAACCAATTCATACATTTAATTCAATAATTTCATCCTTTAGCTCCTTATTTATATAATTTATTAACTTTAAAAACTTCATCAAATTTTATATCACTAATACATATCAATAAACACAATAACATTATAATCATAACCAAGTCATTTTAAATTCAAATGTACTTCCAAATCAACGTGTACTTAACATACTCCATGCATCCAAGATTACATCTATTAATTATTGTCAAACATAAGATCAAGAATCACATTCCAATTACATAATTATCATCACACCACGTCATCTCCACTATAAAAACATTCACACCAAGTTCCATCATCAATTCAATTCATTTTAATTTTAACTTAAAATTTATTACATATAACATTTCATATATAATACATTATGCACTAAAATCAAGTTGCATCTCCACAACATCAATAGTGGTGCTATTATTGCTTATCACATTTGACCATTTCGACTTTAATCTCTATCATTTGCCTATAATAATCATAATTGAGTACTATATCTACTTAATTTAATCATATATTAAAGGAACATAGCTTGATTTAAAGTTTTCCAATACTTTCTTAGGCTTAGGTAGAGTCCTTAGATTTACTAATCCTCTATAAGATCTTGACATAAAACATAAGAATACAATTAATACACTATCTAAATAGATCTAAAAGAAAACCTTACGTTACTCACTAATTTACTTGGTTCCACTTGTAGAAGCACCTTTAAAATGCTAAATCTATTTCACTTTCTCTAAAATCCTAAGATTGAAAATAAATAAGTTACTATAATTATCAACTTACATTTTAATTGAACTTAATTGATCTTAAGGAATTGAGCTTATTTAGATTAATATTTTGACTTAAAATCTTGTATAAAGCTCTTTACTGCCATAGATGAATAGAATTGATTAGCTTGAGAAGAAAATAAAACCTCAACACTTTCTAGCATTTATGCTACATAAAAGAGGGTGATGGAAGGAATTTTGAAAATTTTAAAAACTCTTTTATTTAAAATGAGTTAAATGGGTTAGCTAATTCAAATGCCTACCTTTATAATGCTTAAGCAATATAAATTACTAAATTCTCTTGCTCAACAGATTAAATAGCTAAGGTCAATATAGTAATTCAATAATTAACCTCCTCATCTTCTAGCTTAAGTAAATTGAAATTTTGAAATACATATTCTACCCTTCTCACATTAATTACTTAAACTCCTTTTAGTTAATTTATTTTTCTTGATTTAGGGTATTTCAGTTGATGTTTTCAAGTCTAAATTCAAGTTAGAATATACTTTTAAAATTAAGAAAAAATCTAAAATAATTAGTTTATACATTAATTCAATTCTTTTTGGTAATGTTTAATTCTATTGTAGTACAAGATAAGAAGAACAATATATCTTAACCCAAGTTTTTTTGCATTATATGTGGTGTGTGAGGCATAACATATGATTTTTTTTCCTTTTATTTATTTATTTTTTTGTTGTGAGCTTAGTATTATATAAAAATATGATTTTGACTTTTATACTATTTATGTCATTTATATTTATTTAACTATATTTCTTATTAATCAATCTTATCATTATTATCACTACCACCATTATTGTTGTCATTACTACTATTATTACACTACTATACTGTTGCCACCGCTATAATACAAAACCATTGTTTGTTCCTTACACCCATTTAACACTATACCACCATTATATATGATTATATTAACATGCATTTGTTTATTGATAGTTGTAGTAGTGATGATGAATGGTAGTAATGTGAGAGCAATAATAGCAATAATGATGTAATGTAGTAGAGATATTAATAATGTAGCGATTGCATTAGTTAAGGAAGTGGTAGCAGTAATGAAGTTACGATGTAGGTGGTAGTAATATAATATAATGGTAATGGTCATTGTAGTAGCGTATATGTTTTATTAAAAGTAGTTTTGTGGTGGTAAAGCAAGCTATGATGTTAGTATGGTGGTAATATGGTGATTGTAGTAGTATTTAGCTAATGTTATGGTAACGATAAAAGTAGTAGTATTAGTCTAAATAGTGGTGATAATGATAGCTATTGTGATAGTGTTGGTGGCAATGATGATGGGATGATAGTCGTAGTAATGTTAAGAAAATTGCTATGATAAGTGGTAGTGATATAGTATAATAGCAATGATACTTGTAATAGTATATAGATTATGGTGATGATAATGTAGGTGATAGTAATGATGATAATAATAAATAGTAGTAATGGTAGTGAGGTAATAATAGGAATAGTAGTTATGATAACAATGATAGCAATGGTGGTCATAAAATAGAGGAGATGCTAATGTTAAGATGGTTATTGAATAAAAATGTTCATTTATGGTTTTAATTAATATATATATATATATATTATCCTATCTTAAGATTCTTTTACCTCAAAAGAAAGGGGAAAAAATTATACCATTTGTCTAATACCATGAAAAGAGTTTTAACTAGTATTAGATCTATTTTACAAACTAAATATGATATAACAAATTTTGTTTTATCTTATACATTAAAAGGCTACAAACCAAAATTAAGTTAATATCTAATGAGGTAACATGTTAACTAAGATGACCATTACAAATTTTATAATGTCAACCTATCATAGAAAATTAAAATAAGGAGGAAAAAATATAATTAGTTCTTGATATTTACTTACTTTTTTTCCATTTGGGTCTCAAATTTTACTCTTTATTTGTGTGTTCAATGTTTTCAAATTTTTACAAAAATAGACTTCTATTAGAACTGTTAGATTATCCGTCCATCCATGATATGTATTAGTGTCTATAATAATTAATTGTAAAATGATAATATTAAATATACTTGAAGACATAATATAATGAAAAATAATATTAAATATATTTAACTATATAATATAATAAAAAAAATACAAATACAGAAGAATAATAAAAGAATAGGTTAAAAAAATTTGTGCAAACCTTAATCATTTTGGTAGATGACTCTAATGTTAATGAAAAGCTAAAACATGCTTAAGATGGATAGAAAATTTGAGAGACTGAATAGAAATTTTATTTTTATAAGATTTTCAAAACATTAAGGATTCACATTAAAAAAAAAAAAAAAAGATTGAGTATAGACATTAAGATAAAAAAATATATTTTTTGTTATGTAATGGTTTGCTTATCAAATCTTAAGCTACAACATAGATACCATAGAAATTATGTAAAGAAATCAAGAGGGATTGAAACTTTAAATTTCTTAAATGAGTTCCATTGATTCGTACTTATATTTCAACTAAGGCCTGTAAAAGTATGATGTTCATATATTAGATGTCATATGTATATGATAAAAAATATTTAATAATAGTGTAGTTTAACCTTAATTTTTACAAGAAGTCAATTGATTAATCATGTTTGTCTTTCCATATTTATAAATGCAACTCCTACTATTAATATGATTTCACTAATGCTAATTAATCTTATTTGTCCTTATCCTATTGTTTACACAATTATGTTCCTTGATATTTAAGGATTTTGTTAAAAGTCCATCCATGTACCTGTAAAAAGCCTATTAAAATAAGTAAATAGTTATATATATATTTTTTCAATGCACATTAATATGTATAATCTACACTAAATATTTAGACATTTTTCTCTATTAAATGCCTAAAGGAGAACAGGGTGATGTCACGATTTATATCTTAACTTTGCTACTTTTTACAGCTATACATTTGAATTTCTAACTTGTTTAATTATATACCCAATTAAAGATTTAATTATTACTATCTAGATCTTAGTTAATACCAATTCACATCAATAGTCCAATTACCACAATTAGCTAGTAAGGTGGCTGTCAAGAACCTTAGGAGGGTTATGTGACCTATGTAGGTCCATAAGTAGCCACCTATGGCTGTAGATGAGTCTCATAATCCATATTTTTTAAGTGGATTGTAACCTACTATTTTGTAAGGAGTGGCTAATAATCATTTATTGGAAGTGATATGACCCCTCTAAAGCCAAAGATGATCATTCTATCATACTAATTAGATTAACGATTTGAATTGGAATTGGAATTAATTGAGATATTGATGGTAATAACTAAATCTTCAATTTGGCTATAAAATTAGATAAATCGCAACTTTGTGTGTATAGTTGCAAAATGTAGCAAGGTTGATATGTAAATCGAGACAATAGCAATAATGATGTAGTGCAATAGAGGTATTAGTGATGTAATGGTTATGATAGTTGGGGAAGTGATGATGGTAGTAATGTTACAATGTAAGAGGGAGTGACGTGGTGTAATGATAGTGATTGTTGTAGTTATGGGGTTTGTTGAATGTAGTTTTATGTGGTAGAATAAGCCATGATGTTAATATGGTGGTAATATGGTGATGTTAGTGGTGTTTTGCTAATATTATTATGATGATGAAGGTAGTGTGAGACCTCGATATTTAACCAATTATTAGGAACTCAAAATGTTGACACATCCATAATAAATATAGAACTTAGAAGATATGACTAGAGAAGTGAGGAAACAAAGTAGTCATAAGTAACATGAGTCATAGGTACCATCACATCAAGTAATTATAGGTATTCGAAAACAATAGAATTAGAGTTTTCGAAAAATATTCTTAGAATCAAATGAATTTTTAATGTATGAGCGTAAGATTTAAAGGAGGAACCATAATAAAGTATTTTTTTTTCCATAATAAAATATATGAAATATCTAATTCAACAAAAGCATAATTTTATCAGTATCATTTATTTCATCAGGAACACGCGATTTAAGTTCTTTTAAATAACAAGCCCTTAAACATAAATTATTTAGACATGGAAGTAAATAAAAAGATATTGAATAATGTCTAGGAAATATGTATACATGTCAAATATATTTGGTTACTATATATAAATATATATATATATATACCTATAAATAATTATAACTTATAACATATATAATATATTAATATAATTTAGTGAGATTAGTAAGAGAAAATTAATAAAATAAAGAGACATGACTTCTTTAAGGAGCAGTGAGTTTATTAAACATCGAGATGCTTGTGGGAAACAAGAACTTAGGTAAGTGTCATTTCAACATGAAATAAACTTATGGAAAATTATAAGAGGAACACATTTACATTTGAGAAAAGAATCCACCAACCCAAATTTCTTACCATAAAAGTCCAATATCAACTCCATTCCTCAATTTTGGTCTTGAATAAAAAAAAAAAATGGAAGAGTTTAGGAACGAGAGTTTTAGCTTAAGAAAAACTCGGAAAAAGATATGGTGCAAATTTGGGGTTATTAAAGAATATTTATGAACATGCAACCTAGAAGTAAAACTCAACCACAACCTAATAGGAAATGGCCCATCTAGAGTGATCGATAACCACTCATATGTGGTGGTCAGAAACCCCTATGCTAATAAGTGTTCATTTTACTTTTGATTTTCAATTAAATTCTAAAAATAGCAAATATTATCTAATGATTATGAAGATTGGTATTCTTAGGTATTTTTGCATATAGAATCTAAATATCAAACTAGATTTTCTGAATTCAAAATGAAAATATGGTTTCCTAAAGAAATCAAGCTTAAAAACAAATTTTGCATTAGATTCTAAAATTAGTAAACAATGTAGTTTCTACCCTAATTTTTGTATACAAGTTCCTAAAGGGGTCTATTTTAATTTTATGTAAAAAATTTTGGGAAATCGAGAAAATGAATCTTTAGTAACTCTAACTTAGTTTGGATGGTATGCGGAAATGCTTAAAATTGAGGTTTTATTAAGTAATTTGATGTGCAACTATTATAATATGACTATAGTTAAGTTTTGTGATACTAAAATAGTCTAGTGAAATGTGGAAAAAGAGGAGTTGGTATTGGAGTTGGGGGATTTAATTATTTATGAAGTGCTTTAACGTAAGTTAGAAGTTCGGTGAAAAAGTGAGTCATAACCTCAAATGGATGAAACTGTAAAGTAATTTGATTTATGAAACCTAGATCAAAAGATTATATAGAAGGTTGGCTGATTTTGTATCTTTATGTATATTTTTGAAATAATTCCTTATAACTCTTATATGCATTTAGTCATGTGGTTAACTCAGATTATATATTAATAATATTGTACCACTTAGGACATTAAATAGGGTTTTATTGAAATGTCTCACTTTAGAATTAAAATAGTGTAGTAAAGAAATAAGATATAATAGTGTGTGAGTAGGTAAGTGGTTAGAAACTATGTTAGAAAGTACGTTGAAAGAACCTTACATACGGAAAGTAAGTCAAAAACTAAGTCAGAAAGTATTTAGGATCAAAGTTGTTTTAAAAAAAATAACTCCTAGACCTAAACCTCAAGTGTAAGTAAGTTAATGATCTAGCATATACATGAATTATTGACTCGAATGTTGTACGTGTTTTATTTAGGTAGAGTAAGAAAGGAAGAGCTTCGGATACAAGAGTGAATTTTTAGGGAAATCGCTAAGTAGCCCTAGTAAGTAGATTTCTTGTATGCTAGAGTAGATTTTGTGTACTTATAATTGATCTAATGGTGATAGACTTAACTGATCATGTGTACGAATGTGACATGTTAATCGATGAGTTATGAAATGCCTTCTAAAGTCTTTTGTAAACATTGTTGGATGAGTCATGCCTGATTATTGACTGTGCTGACTTCATTTATGCTATTGCTTGGTTATAATTGGTGATATGGATCTGTATTAACCAGGACAAGAAACTAGGTACTAACTACTAACCCTACTTGTTAAGGTGTTCACATAAGTGAACCAAATATCGAGGTTTTAGAGAACAGAATGAAACAAAGTAAAGGCTTAAGCTAAAATGTAATTAAATAAGCTTGCTTGTATTGCTTGGTAATTGTTGGGTATGTAATGCATTCATCACATGATACGAAAAAGACTTATAAGTCAAGTTTTCTAAATCACTTCATGTAGTTTTTGCTAGGTTGGGTTTCAATGATTCTTTCCTACATTGCTAAGTTCTTAGACTTAAGTTTGTATCTAAATTCTTAGTTAAAGTCAACCAATTAGATGAGTACTAAGCTAGGTTAGAATATTGGTATCAATGTATATCACATACATAAGCAAGGCATGCATTTGTTACATTTGCATTGCTTAACTACATCATTGTTAAAAATTATGATACTACTATTACTTTAAATGTGTAGAATCATACAAAATTAGTAAAATCATAAGCTTGTAAATCATACATCGAAATTCATAATTCCACGACAAATCTATACTTAAATGATTTTACATACATTTTAACTAAGAAAAACATCATAAAATCATAAACTTATAAACTTGTATATTTAACTCACAATTTTAACAATTATGCTTGGCTGGACTAAAAGGTGTTGTGATTGAATCGATAATGTGCCATGTGATTGTGATATAGTACTACATGTGTTGCCATGTGTATATCCACTTTTACTCATCTTACAGTAAGTTGAGAGAATAAGTTATCTTATCCTCAAGTTAAAGAAGAAGTTAGATTGGATCTCATACTACAGAAGTATGAAGACCTGAGAGAGAGCTAAGTAATAACAGTATTCCTTACAAGGAAAATAGTAGCAAACTTGGATCTTTAGATTCTTAGGGAGGAGCTCTTCTTGAAGATTATCAAACTACAATGCAAAGGATTGAACATAAAAATTGTCAAGGTGTTGTCTGGACTTTTTAATGAAAATATGTATCGTAAAATATTGTATAATTGTGATACTTTGAGTTTGACTCACTTTTGTAAAAGATTTCTGCTATGGTTTATTATATTGTATAAGAAAAGATTTGGATCCAAGTGTTCATGAAGTTGAATGATGAGTGAAATACAGATTCTGCCTTATCCTTAACTTAGGAATGGTAGTAACAAACCGTCTTGAGACACCCAAAAGTTAAGAAAATTTTTCAAATAGACACCTAAAAGGCAAAGTGTTATAGGTAGTGGTATTAGTCTCAACAATGGCGATGGCAATAGCCATCGTAGTAGTAATGGGGGTAATGATGGTAGGATCATAATAATAGTAAGGTTAAGAAAATTGCCATCATAGGTAGTGGTTATGTAGTATAATGGTAATGATAGTTATAGTGCTTATAGAGTTTTTGTCAATGGGTAATGACGTAGTTGTAAAAATATAATGGTGATGAATATGATGCTAGTATATGGATCATGCTAGTCATAGTAGAGGTGATGGTATTGATGATGACAATAGTGATGGTGGTAGTGGCGATAGTAGTGGTAGGGATGTAGTGATAACGATAGTGGTGGTGGCAGCAAGAATAGTAGCGATGGTGGTTATATTAAAGTAGACATTCTAATGTCAAGGTGTTTATTGAATAAAAATGTCTGTTTAGAGTTTTGGTGAAGAAAAAAAATTATTTTATTTTGTCTCAAGATTCATTTCCCATCAAAAAGAAAGGGAAAAAAATCATATGATTCATCTAATACTAACAAAGTTTTACTAAGATTTGTTTTTTAATCTAAACATGATATAATAAATTTTGTTTTATCTTATATACCTTGAATGGTTACAAACCAAAATTAATTTAATGTCTAATGAGGCAACATGTCAACTAATATGGCCAGTACAATTTTGTAATATCAACCTATGATAGAAAATTAAAATAAGAAGGAAAAAGTAGGGTTGACAATTCATGTCATTGTATCGTGTTTCATTTTTATGTTTAAACGAGTTCATACTCAAAAAACTAAACCCGTGAACAACCTGTTTATTAATTGTGTATGAAAATCTAAACATGTAACTTAGCGTATCTCGTATTCAAGTTAGATCCATCTATATTAGGACCGACAGTTAATGTTACCATGCCATATCTCATTTATCTTAGATTCGATATCATTTATTAATTAAAAAGTTATAATTAAATATATAAAATATTTATAAATATAAAGGGAAAAAAATGATAATAATATTTAAATTTTATAAAGAAAAATAACATAGTATCTTCATACTTAATATAAAATATCAATTGAAACAAAAGTTTTAGTAAAATAAAATCTTACCCAATATAAAAATTTTGATAATTTAAGTTAGATAAAATCAATAAATTAAGTAAAACCATGCATTAAATGGATATTGGTATTAGTACTAGTATTGATTTCTAAACTTATCACAATGCCAATAAGATTTTTAAAGGAGACAATAAAAAAAATCTATATATGATTTTGTAATTTTTTACCCATTTAAACTATAATATAGTAAGAAGAGTATATAGCATTACTAAATTTAAGTTACATAATATCACTAAATTAAATGGAACAATGACTTAAATGGATATTAATATTATTACTAATGTTTGCATCAAAATTTGTTACATTATCTATTAAATTTTCAAGTAAGACAGTCAAAGAATCTACACATAGGTTTCTAATTTTTTGCTAATTTAAACTAAATTGGAGTAAGAAGAATATATAAATAAAAGTATCTTATACTTTTAGTTGAAATTCCTGACTTAGAAAGAGATTATTCATGTAATAAAATGTAAATACAAAAAAATATATAATGTGTCTCGTGTTTCATATCCAGGTTTAGGAGTTTAACCTAAACCTAAGTACGAATTTAATTGTATTTAAACAAGTTTGACTCATTAGTGTCTAGTATCAAATTTTTCCATACATTAACACGTTTAAATTGTATCGTGTCACATCTTGTCTAGGTTTATTATGTTTGAGTCCTAAATAGCTAACCCTAGGGAAAATTATGGCTGGTTCTTAATATTTATCTACTTTTTTATTTGAGTCTCAATTTTCATTCTTTATTTGAGTGTTCAATGTTTTAAAATTCTTACGAGAGTGGACTTCCACTAAAACTATTAGATTATCTGTCCATCTATGAAATGTATCAACTTCAAATTGGTCCATAATAATTAATTATAAAATGATAATATTGAATATATTTGATTAGGTGATATAATAAAAATAATATTGACTATCATTTAGCTATATAATATAATAAATAAATAAATAATTAGAAAGAAAAATAAAAATTGATTTGAAAAATGTGTGCAAACCTTAATCATTTTGATTGACGACCCCTAATGTTAGTCAAAAGCTAAAACCAATTTTATCACAACCAGACTAGCTCAGTTGGACCGAAACCAACACATAAAGTTAGCCAATCCATAGCATAAGCCAGCTTAAACATAGGCTGTAAGCTCCCAAAATTGAGTTTAGAGCAACCGAGCTTAGATTTAGGGCTTTCAGGGAAACTTATCCAATTGAGCCTAAACTTTACGATTAGAATGAAAAAGTTAGTCGAGATGTTACAGTGAAGTTAGATTTTAGTAATAATGACCTAAAATCCTAATTTTGCCCTTAGAAATTGGAATATTTAATAAAGCACTAAAATGTTCGGAACTCCTAAAATCGAACTTAGATTGCAACGAGAACTTAGAGATAAGTTAATTGAGCTATAAAATGAGATAATGTAGTATAATTTACTATATAAAAATATACGTAATTTTACGAGTATACCCGGTATAAATAATAATTATACCCGTAAATTAACCCTAAATTATGTAATTATATATTTATTGTGTTGAATCCATGAAATTAACCTTAGAACATGTCCTAAAAATAAAAGATATGTTAGAAACTTAAGTATATGAGTATAGTTATATATTACATGTGATGTTTACAAGGAATATATACTCGTATATTAAGTAAATAATTAAGTATTAATAAAATATACTCAAAATACCTAAAAAAATTGCAAAATATTAATCAAAAGCCTTCCAATTGCTGATTCACGCCTGGAGATTTTTGGAAAACATCAAAGTTGGATAATTATTGAATCAAAAGGTGAATTTACAAGCCAATACCACCTCCTACTTGCAATTAATGAGGGAAAAAGCAAGAAAAAATAAATAAATAAAAGGAACCGACCTAAACCACTATAAATCAGTTGAACAAATCACTTTGCATCTTTTGGAACCAGAAACAACAGAAAGAAAAATCAGAAAAAAATCGTAGAAAATAAAAAAAAAGAAAAAAATAGAACAATTACCGAGCAAGGTTAGTTCTTAGGGTTTCCTTTGATCTGCTACTATGCCACTCCACCACCAAGGAGTACCCCCAGCGTCTAAGCGTTCCGACAACCGCCCAACCGCTGCCAGCTACCGGAGCACTCAAGAACACCAAGGTCAAATTCCTGCCCTGTTTTTCAATAATTTCTAAAAAATAGTAAATCCACCCAGAAAATTATGAAAAAAATTGTACTTAAGTTATTTTAGACATGCTTTCATGTGATATTTTTATTTTTGAAAAATTCATAATATTTAATATATTTTATTAAGAAATCTATAATTCACTCGAATTTATATTTGTGAAATAAATGTACTATATGATGTTGTTTCTAGCTGAAAATTTTTGTGTAGGATGTGTATGATATATAGGTAATTTCTACATAGCCCAAATTTTTATTTGAATAATTTTAATATTTATTGCATTTTTGGGCCTGAAATTAGCTCGAAAATAGGCTGAAATTATGAATTTAATGGGAAATTATGAAATTAATTGACGAAATGGACATGTACTGATCTATAATAAATAGTAACAGTATTAAGTCAGATTGAAATTAATTTGGTGCTAAAAGAATTATAATTGAATAATTTATCATAATTTAGGGGTAAAATCGTTAATATGAAAATATAAGCAATAGGTCGGAAACTTAAAACCAAGTAATAACTGCATTTCCTATATTTTTAGAATCCTATAGAAATTTTCGGGGAATTATTTGGTAACCCGAACTATTTATTATGAATTGATTAAGTAAAATAACTTAAATTACAAGTCGGGGTGTATTTGTAATATTAATATGCTAAAATGAATTAAATAATTAAATAAAAACTATATAAAGGATTGCTGATCAGATTGGATTAATAGAGATTTTTATTTTATTTATTAATGTTTTCTGATCGAGATACACTTTAGGTATATTAGAATTGAATAATACTCATATTATTACAATATAAGGACAAATTAGATAAAATATAATTCAATAATGTAAATTACGTATAATACGATCATTTTTATATAATTATGTATAATTGTATTAAAAAATCAAACTACCCGTTAAAAGCTATCTCTAGAAACAGGATTCGTAAAACGTGTCGTTAGGTCTATACGAACCTAATGACACTAATTTTGTTGAAATCGGACAACCTTAAGTAAATTAACTCAAGACTATATCATATTCAAGAATATACATATTTCAGTAACCTTACTGGAATTAAAACGTGAATTAATAAATAAAAAGTACATTTCGATACGATCAAAACAATATATAATACGTAATAGTATATATGATGTACAGTATCAATAATTAATAATTTAATTTGATATATAGTAATAACATAATAGAGTATTATGGAAATAATATATATATATATATAACCATTTTAGATAAAACCCTAATATTTTTATAATTATTAAGAAAACTGAATTTGGGCCTTTTGTGTAATTAGGACCTTCCAATACAAAGACGGTTGATAATTCAAGTTAGCAATAGCGAATGTCTAAAGAAGTAAGTTGGGGTTATGGCTTCACCACTGTTTTGGTGCTATTTAAAGCATCCGGAGACCCAAGAGTACTTCTGGTTGTGTTTGTAGTTAGATGATTATGCGCATGCTATGTGTGTGAATGATACTCAGTTGTGATAGGAGTTCAACTCCTTGGTGTGTTGTTCTGCATATTTGCATGGATTCCATATGGTGTAAACTTGTTGGTCACCCTTGATTAATACTAACGGTTATTCGACTAAAATGTAATTAGACATGCATAATCACCCGTTGGGAGAAACGATTAAGAGTGTTAGGCCAAATACCGACTTCCTTCAATGATGATAGTTGAAATAGTCCTTTCCCCATCCTTAGTCGAACTAAGTAACAGGTGAGGGGGTCGCGGCAAGGTTGGGGGCCGTGGTTCGAAGGCGGTCATGGGAGGAGAGTGTTCTCCATTGCACAAGCCCGGGTTTGATCTAACTTGAGTCGCGATGAAACTCCTCAATCCGAGTTGAAACGAATGAAATTTCTCTAACCTCACGGTGAACCGATTAACACTGTGCGATGTTTCATTTGAGTGATTGCATTGCATTTCATCATGATTATTAACCTTATTTGTGATTGTATAGTACTCTTCTGACTCCGCCCCACTTACTGAGCTAGTTGTGCTCACATCCCTACTGACTCTTTTGTAGGTGTTGAGTGAAGGCAAGATGTTCAGGTACCGCCGTTCCCAAGTTAGTGTGCTACTGTGTGGGAAAGTGAGGATCGAGGAATTTAACTGAACTTGAGCTTTTGGCTTTATCTTTAAGTTTTGAGAAAAATTAATTGGGAATTCCCTAGGAGCCCACTAGTTTTCTAACTTATTGTATATAGACCGTAAAACCCGTCGTTTTTAACAAACTCTAATTGTAAACTTTACCTTTGGACGTGAAATATTTGTTTAAATACTGTTATAATACTAAACAGTAGGTTGTATAGAATAAGTAACTTGTAAAAGCTTTACCACATGTTTGGTTAATAACAGGTGTCAAAACAGACGTTTCAAGCTAGTTGAGTTGTGCGCCTTGTGTGAACTGCGTCTACGATAGCAGCTGTGAGGTCAGCTTCTATTTTAGATTAATTTACATGGCGGGACTGTTATGACTCTTCTTGTTCGGGGCGTGACATAGGCCCCATTATAACTCACCTAGATCGAGTGGTCTAATCACCACCCTACCAACCTAGGTAGGTTTATCAAGCAAAATTATACAACAGCATGTAAGCTCTCTTAGCCCTTAAATGAATGAAATTAATTACTTAGTTAGGTTACCCAATTCATTAAGAAGCCTAAGTAACTATATGCTAGTTTATATAAACCCAAGTGAGCAAGTGCTTAAGGTTTTATATATAATCAACTCATGGAGATCTTTGTGTATTAAAAAAGAAAAAAAGAAAAAAAAAATCGATGTAGGACTTACTTAGTATTTTCACATAACAATCAATTGCCTTACTTTCTATCATGTGCACACATCTATTAGAGCTATTAGACATCTTAGCAATGTTCATCTAAATTGCCCAAGCTAACAATTGATACTAACCAATAGATATTCTTACTTTTCTATTAAAGAAAGATGAACTGTCCAACTTCAAAGAACTCTCTTAATTAGTTAACGCACACCATCTTATATTAATAGTAATAAACAAAAGCAAACAAGACTATATGTAGGACAATAGACCTAAAAGCATGTTATTCATGTTGTTCTTGTTATTTATACACATCAATGCAACTATACTTTTCAACATAATTTTGCTTAAGGATCGCCTCTTGTAAGATTATCAAATTTTTCCATAATTTGTAAGATCATCTCAATATTAATAATCTTCTTGATGTAAGCTTCCTTACATACAGATATGAAGATATTGTTAGTTTTGTTATTGGAGTAAGTATAGTATACAATTTCTATTAATGTATCTTCACAAAAGCTAGATTGAAGTCCCATATGTACCATGAACTTGTTATCAAATTATCAGTTTTTTTAATCTATTTCTTTTCCTGTCATTTATTATAAAAAAAAAAAAAAGAAAGAAAGGAAGAAAAAATTACAAGTAAAATATATAAAATTTTATTATAAAATGAATGATGTTTTATTTTGTGAGCACAACTTAGTGAAGCTAAATAAAAGAACCATGGCCAATATAAGAACAAATCTACTAGTAATTTTAGTGAGTAACCAATTTTTTTCTCAAAGATATAATATATATGAACATAATAATCAAATAATATAGGAGGCTTGCAAAATTAAGTTACCATATGTTTGTATCAAAGTTTAGTATATGAAGTAATGTTTGAGAATTAATATAAATTTACTTGGGCATTAAAATATGACTTATATTTGACCCCAATTCAACCCTCCGTTAAACCCTATTAAACTCCTTAACCCTTAACCCTCTTACTTGTTTAGGTTGATCTCTCGAGTCAAGTTTAATAATATTAGCTAAAACATGCTTAAGATATATAGAAAGTTTGACAGACATTATAAAAGTCTTATTTTTGTAAGATTTTAAAAATATGGAAAAATTAAATAAAAGGAAAAGATGGAGTACTCAAAGGAAAAGAGTAAAAACATTAAAACTAAAAATGTACTTTTTCTAAATAAGAATATTATGTAACAATTTGCATATCAAACCTCAAGCTACAACATAGATACCTTAGAAATTATGTAAAGCAATTAAATGCTATTAAAACTTTAAAATTTTAAAACGAATTCCATTATTGATTGGTAATTATATTTTAACCAACACTTGTAAAAGTATGACGCTTGTACATTAGATGTCATATGTATATAATAAAACATATTTAATAATAGTGCAGTTTAACCTTAATTTTTACAAGAAGTCAACTGATTAATCATGGTTGTGTTTCCCCATTTATAAATGCGACTTATATTGTTAATATGATTTTGTTAATGTTGGTTAATCTTGTTCGTCTTTGTCCTTTTGTAAATGTGATTATGTTCTTTAAGGATTTTATTAGAATTCTATCCATATACTTGTAAAGAGTGTATTGAAATAAATAAATAGTTACATATGTGTGTGTGTGTATATATATATATATTTATTTAATGCACATTACTCTATGTAATGTATACACAATATCTTGGACATTGTTCTTATCAAATAATCAAAGGAAAAAAGGTTAATGTTATGGTTTACACCTCAATTTTACCACTTTTTATAATTATACATTTAAATTTTTTACTTATTTAATTGTATACCCAATTGAAGATTTAGTTTTTACTGTTTACACATCAGTTAACTCTAATCTACACTATTCATCCCATGAGCATGATTTATTAATGAGGCGGCCACCCATAGACTTAGAAAGGTTATGTAATCCTTTTAGGTCAATGAGTACCCACTCATGATCACTAACGGGTCTCACAATCCATAGTCATGACTTACTGTTTTATAAAAGGTAGTCAATAGCCACCTGCTAAGAGCTGCACGACTTTTTTAAGATTGTACGTGGCTATCTAATTAGCTGATCATGCTTATTAGACTAATGGTGTGAATTAAAATTAATTGAATTATAGACGATAATAACTAAATTTTCAATTAGATGTATAATTAGATAAATAGAAAATTTAGGTTTATAATTGTAAATGATGATAAAGTTAAGTTATACACTATGACGTTGATCCAAGGAGAAAAGTCCTATTATGATTATCTATGTTTGATAATAGTCAAATTAATTAAAAGTTATGAAATGTTATATTTGCGTATGTAAAATAAAAAATGAAAAAGGGTCAAAATTAATAGAAATATAAAGATATATTTCAACTTTTAAAACTACTTAAGTATTCGTTGTCAAAGATAAAATAGTATAAATAAGTAGAAATTAAGTAAAATTATAAAAAATATTCTTAAAAGCAAAGTTAAAAAATAAATTATAAACAGTGTTTTCATATATCAATAACATCAAATTGGAGCATTTCGTTCAATTTCCATCCTACAATTTAGGAAAGTAAAACAAACTTTGTTAAAGATTTTTATGGTGACGTTAAGTTTTCTATTATTTATAGTGAGGAGGAAGATGTTTCCCGTGATGATAAGTGAGACTAATATAATATGTTTCCATTATGATGTTCTTTAATGAAGTTTTTGTTTCAAAAGAAAAAAGTAAAACAAACTTAATTTCCTTTTTGATCATTTGTTTTTCTCTTTTATCTAATCGTTTCTACTCTCTTAAAGATTGTAAAATATAGTGCATATCCCTAGTTGTTATTCTTAATTTTATTTGGTTCATAAATTGAACGCTTATCAGATGGGACTCCATTTATACCTACCAAATAAATTAATTTCAAGTAGAATAATTATATGATATAATCACAGCTGGTTCCATTACAAATAAGAATACAGGCTTTTCATTTTGAAATAAAACCCAATAAATGACAGAATCAAGCTTTAACTTAGGAGCTCTATCCAGCCAGCTCGATACAATAAAATCGGTTGACAAAATTAAGAAATCCCACCTCAATAAAATAACGTTATTTTTCCAGGAATACAAAAACTCCTCCAGCAGCATACATCTGTCCCAGGCCACTGCATTTCCAAAGGTCAACGATGAAGCCATTGTTGCTTTAATTAATTGATGATTCTTCTGTAATTGATAGAAACTTCCATTACCCAGAACATTCCTCTCCCCAAATAATCCATCTTTTGAACCATGTTTCTCGTTTCAAGGCAAGTCCTTTCTTGTTCTTGTTTCTTGCTTCCATTTTATATTTTCTGTTACGTTGAGACAAAAATAGAAAGTTGGTTAGCAAAAAGATGATGTTTGATCAATTGGGCAGTGGTTGAACAGTGGTAACAGTCGAAACTTTTTATTTTTCGATGAACCATGTATCTAAATCTTGGTTGTTCTATGTTTTTTTCCTCCTGATTTTTTTTCTATCTTTTCAAAATTTCGTATGACCTTAAATAGGGTTTTCATATTTTGATTTTGGAGTTCATATAGCTTTCTGTTGTCTTTTGTTCTTGCATATGGGTTTTGTTGTTACTAGCAGTATTGGAAGTTTCGTATTTTAATTACTTAGGGTGTTTATATTTCTTAGATACGTTTTCCATTCCCCTTCTAAGTATTGTTTAAATTACTGTGGATTGCTCAGTCTGTTGGTTAATATTTACATTGGGAGTGGCAAAGAGTCGAGGAAATTCGGAAAACATTTTCAGTGAAATAAACACACCTTTTATTAACTTGATGAATGTTCATTATCTTGCTATTGTTTACTCTTTACTCAAGAACTCCAAAAAGATGTTACCTGAAACTTGTATATATCTTTGTTCATTAGTGATCACTTTGTGCAGTGTCAAGAGGTATATGGGAAGGTATTCTTTAGTAGGTTTGGTTCTCTGTTTTGCTAAGAAATAGATGATGGCTTAGACAGTTTGTGGATGTCACTGAGCTTTTTCGTACTTTTTCATAAATTTCCATGACTTTCATGGTTCACATAAGCAATCTATTATGTTAGTGCTAGGATCTCGTTGCCTCTCCATTTCTCATGGGTGGATCTTTGTGCTCTGTTATTGAAATTCACAGAAATGTGCGTGGTCTTGAGATAATATTGGTGAATGAGGCATTATCAAGTGGCTATCATGAATTGAAGCATATTTCCTTGTGCTTGCATATACAGGGTCATTTTCCTTTGCATGTCCTACTTTAGGTCCTTTTGGGATGCAAAGCTTATGTATACGTTGGGTAGAGTATTGAAAAGTTAAATGCTTGAAAGGACTGATTCACATGTCTCATTTTCACTTTGATCATACTTTTTAAGCCTGCTCTTATTGCAAATATCAATTAGATGTTCATTTTCCCAATTCTTCTATTTTTCTTTGTCATGTCAATGAGGAAGATGAAAATATGCAGAAGATTCCTCTTCAGGGCTATATCATTTGAGGAAAACTCATGAACTTCATCTTGGAAAATTTGTTATTCCAAGCAAAAGGAAATTATAGTTCTCTTTCTATTTCAACTATAGGAGGTTAAACATAAGATATGAAACATTTACCTAAATGCCTGGGATTAAGAGATAATTGGAGTTTTCTAGCATGCTTTATAATCTGAATGTAGTCCTCAGCACAATGGTTAAGAGAGTGCATTTTTTGGAAGATCGTTTTTCAAAAGCTTTGGAAATGATTGCTGCAGCTTTCCTTAATCCAAATTGTAGATTGATCTTGGCCAGGCAAGCTTCATGAGATGCTGTGTTAGCACTAGTCTTGAAAGGAGGAATATCTTTCATATTTACTTTTTATGCATAAGACTGCTGAATAGGGTGTAACCTTCCCTTGTTTACTATCTAGTCATCCAAGGGAAGTTTGTCGTCTTTCCTTTCCTTCCTTCCTTTCCCTTTTGATGCTTTTGAGCTGCATCTTAATCATTATACTGATCGTAATCCTCACTAATGTAGGATAAATAATGCGTCATTTGAATTTTGTCTTACCTGCAGTTCTGGCTTGGGGAATAATGATAGGTGCATAATATGGATTGATTTTCTGTGACACGATTCTAACCTGGCTGATATTGGTTCCTTACTGACTTTTAATCGAAAAGAAATGTAATTTTAGCCCTTTCAGTCAAGTTCTAGGGAGCAAAATAGAAAAGGAAAAGGTTTCCAATATTGGGTTATAGATAGAAGCTTGTTAAATTAGTTAAAGAGTGCCACGATTTAGTGGTGACATGAACCAGCATATATATAGGAATGCTTCAATTACCAACAAATTTAGTGTGAGCAAAGCAGATTCTATGAGTTTGACTGGATAGCAACGCATATCAGTCTGTCATCACCGAGTGGAAATAAGTTTGTTGATGTATCCTCATTATCATCTTGAATGTTCTCAGCCTTTTATACCTAAAAGCATTCTTCTGGTAGAATTGTTGAACGAATATTTTATATAAACTTCCTCCCTAAGCCTTTCTGATGTTTTGTGCAGGTTATTACTGTTTTAGATACAATGTAGGAGCCCATCAGAAAAGGATATAATGAATTTACAAACAATGCCAATATTAGATCATCGTGCTTCTTCCTAGCATGGCCATACGAAGTCATCGTCTCACTTCGAGACGAGCACCATTGAAGCTCCTACTTATGCTTCTGATACTTGTCCCTATATGTTTGATTGGGATATTCAATTACGGCCTGAAGATTTCCTACTTTTTTCGCCCACTTTGGGACGAGGCACCTCCACCTTTCAGACACGTACCTCACTATTATGCAGAGAATGTGTCAATGGAGCACCTTTGTCGCCTTCATGACTGGTCCATACTCTCCCAACCCCGCAGGGTTTTTGATGCTGTTATCTTCAGTAATGAGATAGATTTGCTCGAGATAAGGTGGCGCGAGCTCTATCCTTATGTAACAAAATTCGTGATCCTTGAATCCAATACTACCTTCACTGGCAAACCAAAGCCTCTTTTCTTTGACATAAACCGAGCTCGATTTGCATTTGCTGAAGGAAAAATTGTATACGATGTATTTTCATGCCGAATTGCAAACCCTCAGTCACACGAAGATCCATTTGTACTTGAGTCTCAGCAGCGAGGATATATGAATGGATTGCTTCGTCGTGCTGGTATTTCCAGTGGTGACCTACTAATAATGGCTGACACTGATGAAATTCCCAGCCCACATTCTATAAAACTGTTTCAGTGGTGTGATGGTGTACCTCCTGCAATGCACCTGGAACTACGGCATTATATGTATTCCTTTGAGTTTCCAGTGGACTACAGCAGCTGGAGGAGTACTGTCCACATTTTTGGCCCATGGACATACTATCGCCACTCGCGTCTAACAGACCTCGTGTTCTCAGATGCAGGATGGCATTGTAGTTTCTGCTTTCGGCAACTAGAAGACTTTGTGTTCAAAATGACTGCTTATAGCCATGCAGATCGTGTCAGGCACAAAGAGTTTCTCGATGGTTCTAGGATCCAGAAAATCATTTGCAAGGGGGATGATCTTTTTGACATGCTTCCTGAAGAATATACATTTCAGGATCTGATCAAGAAGATGGGATCAATTCCACGTTCAGCCTCTGCAGTACATCTTCCAGCTTATCTAATACAGAATGCTGATAAGTTTCGCTTCCTTCTTCCTGGTGGTTGTCGGAGAGAAGTTCAGAATGAAGTTTAGGATTGACCTTGCAACAAAATAGAAAATCTGGGGCGGCATATATTCATTTTTCGAGATACACCTCTTAGTTTTCCGAGTTGCTTTGCTGCATCCATAATTTTCTTTTAGTATAAATTACACAGCTTTTGGATAAAACTTGATTGAGCAATGTAACAACAGTAGAGAAATCATTTTTAGGAATAATCATCATTTGAAAGAAGGTGCAAGATTCCTTGTAGTGGATCGTTTCAGAGTATGGGAGCATCAGTTTTTAGCTACTCTTAAGATCTCCTTACTCATGCACTACTGAAAATCGCAATTATATCATCATTTCCTGTTAATTGAATTAGGTGCAGGCTTCGTCTTTCTCTGTTCCTTTACTACCCAATGAGTCAGCTTCAGGGGTTTCCATGCAAATCTCATTCTTTTGTCCCCTTCAAAGAAGAGTCCACAAGTTGTCTCGACTTTGTTATGGTAACAAGCAGTAACAGCTGTGGACTCATTCCATGGACCATATCTAGTGTATCTTTTTTCCATTGTTCATTTTTTTTTTTAAATGAATTATCAAGTTGTCATTAGATTAATTATATTTATAAAATCAAGGATCTATCAATTATAGATAGCTTTAAAGAATATAAAAACGTGACCTTGAAGAGTAAAATAATTAATAATATTGTAATACAATGTAGGTATAAGGACTTATTAAGTATGACATCCAAAATATTCATAGACACAAACTAGAATGAAAGGAATTGCATACCAACCAAAAAAATTACTTTTGATAAAGACGAAATTGCGTCGTGGCTAAGGAATAAAAATAAAAAATGAAATACTCACAAAGGTCGTTCACCATCTGATGGTGGATCGTAACAAGGCGTTATCCTATGTTCAGTTAGCCATTCCACCGCTTTAGCTAATAAATCTGTACTCTTTCTCTGCTCTTTTGTTAAGGTCTTGTTTCAGTCGATCGTTCTAATGTATGCTATGAGAAAAACTGCCTAATGCACTATTTGGAATTGGTAGCGGCAAAATTTGCACTAAAACCATGGCAACATTACATGTATGGGGAAAAATGTAAAATCTATGTCAATCACAAGAGTTTAAAATATATATATATATGATTGGTAAGAATTGAATATAAGAAAAAGAAGGTGCTTAGAGTTGATAAAGGATTGTGATTTAAAGATCTTTTACTACCTCCAAAGGGCCAATGTAATGACTGATCTTAAGATTTTAGATTTAGGAATATAATCTTATAAGATAAATAAGATATTATTTGATTATTCTATACATGATTATAGGATTTCTATTCGTTTCAAATTATTTGAAAGTTGATGAGCTAATCTAGCTATGTAAGTTACTTTTGTATACTACATATATCTAGGAGCTTATAAAAATAATCTAGTATGTATATCTAAATATATTAATCAATGTTTGTTGTTTGTGCATACAAAGGACATAACTAATTGGATAAGTAGGTCATGGAATAGAGGCTTGTTGTCTATTGAGTGATGGGTATTCGAAATAAAGTGGTTCAACCACCATGAACAAGTAGGTGGGTTGTTGATATGATCAACTTCTTTGATATCTCAAGCCGACTAGAGAAAAGTTAGGACTGGGTCATACAATTGGTGTAAAATTCTACTATAAATGGGTTATTGTACACCACTTGACTAGTAATTGATACGAGTATGAGACAATTTAATCTTTGGTCTTAGTTCTTGGGATCTAAGGATCCGTATTTATCTTGGTTCTTGGAACCTTTGGAATCAACTTTAGGACGTCAAGATGCTCATTCTTGCTTCCCTCCACCTAAATAAGATAATCATCCTTACTTGTGTGTGTTATTTGCTATTGATTATACATTGGTATCTATTTAGGTTTGTACACTTTCGTCTCAAAGTTTTTACCGGTAGTTGTTTAGATTTTGTACGTAGTGGATTTACAAAACAATACACAATGAGATAACGCTGAAGAGTTGTCCGACTTAACCACTCCAATGCTTAAATTAACAGTAGGCTCTTAATAAGTATAGAATGCTTAAGGATAATACACAGGCTTAGTGTATAACGTGTAGAGAGATTTACCGTTAGGTAGCAACTTGGTATTTATAGTAGAGCGAAATGGACTTAGCAGTTGAAGGTCAATTGGCGGGAAAGATCTTCTCCTATAAATGTAGAAGAGTGGAGACATTGTACCCAACATGTCTCACTTATTCAAGATATAACTATTTCATCTTTATCTTATATATTTTAGCCGTTGTAGCGCTTATCAGATTCGATTCATTTGGGTTTAGGCTCGATTCATTCGAGTTTAGGCTCAATTCATTCAGGTCTAGGCTTAGGCCCATATGGGTGAACTCTAAGCCATGAGTCGCATTGGATTCAATCGAGCTTGAAAGATCTATATCCAGAGTGCCTTGTCAACACTTACATTATATATATATATATGTTTTGCATGTAGTAACCTTAGCTCACTGATGTTTGGATTAAAGGTGTATAAACAGGTTAAACGGGCCAACTCAACTCAACCCACATTGGCTTATAGGTTAAACAGGCTGAACTCATTTGGCCTGTTTTTAAACTGGTAAAAAAACCTTAACCCTAACTTTTTTAAAAAACAGGTTAAACAGGTCAGGCTTATTTAGCCTGCTTTTAAACAAGTAAAAAAACTTTAGTCCAAACTCATTTAGAAAACAAGTTAAAAGGGTTGGCCCGCGGGTTAAAGCCCGCTTGGATACCTTTAGTTTGGATGTAAGTGGCAAGAAGTTGATTGTAACAAGTACCTCGGATATGACCAATGCCATAGCAACTAGGATTGATGTTAATACCACTCATGGCTATGAGCAGAAGTTGACAATAGTTCACGGCTAAAGAAAATTATTGATTCATGGGTGAAATCCACTTTGGAGAATATTGATGCGTTTATTATATTTAGAATTCCTTATTAGTATTGTGGATAGATACTTATTCGTGAGTTTGGAAGAATCAAATTTATGATGTAGTATTTTAGATTATAGTAACACCTCTTGACCTTAGCATATCTCTATTGGGTATAAGATTACCGATAGAGTTGTGGGTAGCGATGGAGCGATTTGATACTGTTTGAAATGGTTTTTGAATCTCCTAATTGCACAGATCACAATTTATCTATTGAAAGATTTATTTATAATCAATTTTCTAAAAGCATTACTTCTTTTGGTGGAGACACATCATGATCGACTGGTAAATCCCCGATTTCGGATCGCTTCTATCTCTAATGCTGGCATGTAAAGTCCCGATGACAAAATTGGAGTCATTCATCCTAAAAGGCATAAAGGCGGATTAAAAAATGATACGAAGTCATCAACAGCCACAAAACAAAACCAATGAAAGTATAAGAACAGGGTGAATGAAAGACATGACTCTCGTATGGAGAACAGGAAGGGTAGAAAATGACAAAGGAAAGAAACTCCTAAATGTTGTAAGAGCTCCCTCACATGGAGAAAAAGAAGATTCTTAGCAATCCGAGGAAGCATTTAGCAATGATATATTTAAATGGTTAAAAACAAATACGTGTTCTTCAATTCAGTGTGATGAAATGCATTCTTTTTTAAGTAAAGAAATTGAGTCATATTTTTTTCTTGACAATCCACGAATCCTCTCATGATTTCTTACATACAGAAACTGAATCATTTCCTTTACACTGAAATCTACGACATGTCTGTCCATTGAAGAAAGTCAAACCTACCAAATAATTTTATTCTAAACTTTTATATTCAAAACGAGGCAAATGGATTGCCTTCATCATGTGTCAATAAAAAAAAAATCATAGTTATTTCCAACAAGCTATGTATATGTACATGTCCTTCGGTATTATTTTTCTGATATTAAATCTTGGTAGGACAATCAACGCAATTATCCATTATATATACACCATTTGATCTATAAGACCAAGACGATACATTACGTACGAACATAGCCAAAAGGCATTGGTGCTTGAATTCTAAGTGCCTTAACTCTTTTCTCAGTAGTTCTGCTTTAGATAAACACAAACCGTGAAGCTGATTTTGGCCAGCCTAGGGTTCATATTCATATGATAAAGCTTTTGAATAATGGGCAAGATCTCATGGTCCATCATAAGTCTTGAGATGATGACCTTGATCAACATCTGATTGCATTAAATCTAGAACTTTTCGTTCCGCCCAAATTGTATGCTTACGACATAGAATTTTTGTAACTTCCGTGGACTGTATTTGAATGTTTCGACATTTATGTTGCCTCAAGGTAAACTTAATCAAGGACTGGTTTTAAACAACGAACCAACCTAGCCTGATTATAATTAGGTCAAACCGTCCTGACGAACCATCTGGCCTTAAGGAATCATCGGGTAAATAAAAATAAAAAATAAAAAAGGAACTAGTCCTTTTTGAAAATTTAAATTTTTAAAATTCAAATGACACGTTCACAAATTCGTCAGTTCTTATAAATTAAATGGTGCCAATGTGCTACAGTTATTACTCCACAAACTAATTAAATCGTTTCAACTCTAACCATTTTGCTTTCAAATTTTTCTAATTGCAAAATATTATTATAGAAATATTTCCTTCTGTTAACTACCAATATCTATGCATAATTCTCCATTCCATAGTGCTAAACCATTTGCATTAGCAAATAACACTGATATACACATACCCTCGATATAATTTCCACTTTTTTTTGTCTTACATATTATTTATATTTTTCATTCATAAATCTTTATTGTAGTAAACAAGAGAAAAAAAATATTAGCATTCATGAAAAGATTTTTGCATCATACCATATCATCTAGTAGAGAAAGTAAGAGTAAGAGTACTGGAAGTTCCAATACGTTGTCTAAGCCATAATGGTTCAAGGATGTTCAGGCGTATCCGGATAATGAGTACAACCTGAATGAGTAGAGGGTACACAATCTGATTGAGAACATAAAAGAACAAGTTACACCACCTCTAAGCTTTGATGTAAAACCTCATCGCACAAGTAATTACGGCACATCACCTCCTAACTTTAATGTTAAACATTAACGCATGAGTTACTAAGTCATACCATCTCCTAGTTTCGAACCTTCAGGCATGAGTGTCCCTAAAAATCTTACTAGATTCAAACCTTCTCGTATGAGTGTCCTTATATGACCCACAGGATTTCAACCCCCATGGATGAGTTGCCTCACAAGTATGTTCAAGGACAAGGATGACAAGATAGAAATTATTCTCGACATAGAAGAGCAACATAAGGGACAATATAGGCCCAATAGTTCAAGACCTTCTAGCTTAGGTAAGCATCATAGACTTGGTAAGTCTAATATTTTTATTATGCATTTCCGTAAAGATACAAACGAAGGGGGGAACTTGAGAGCATTCTGCAATTATCGCAACGCAAGTTGCTTGTGGAAAATGGGAGAGGGATATGGCACTCTTAATAGGCCCTCGAGGTTGAAGCATCCTGAGGATGTGGGAATATATAGTACACAACAACAGATTACCTGAGGCAATGGCTCATCCGATCAACTATTAATGAAGTACGATGAAGAGAGACATAAGTATAACCTAGCATAGTACTTAGCAAACATGCACCTATCATTCAATACGAGTGCATCAGAGTAGCAAAGTCGATATGAGCAGGAAATGTTCAACCCTAGCTTGTGACAATTTAACCATAAAATGTTAACCCAAGCCACACAGGAGCTCTACCACAAAGGAAAGAGAGAGCTCGCAGATAAGTTCGCTTCCCTCGATATGCATGTATCTATATGTACACACATATGGATAGATCATTTTCATAATAATTCTTATATAGGTATTAATGTTCACTAAATAGACAATAATTGACAACTTAATAAACAACTATTAGCTTTAAAGGCATGTGACGAGTGACACACAGTGCAAAACATCTATAAAATTATTAGAGAAATTATAAATTAGTACGGATTAGTAAGAAAAAATTTTTCTATTGATTTTGACAATGCAAATGCCAAACTGTATCAATATCTTAGTTGCAAACTTACTATCAACAAGTGTTTGGGGGGGGGGGGGGGGGTCGGGTGGGGTGGGGTAGGGTAAGGTTTATATATATGTTGTGCATATCATATTCTTAACTTGTGTATTAAGGATAACATTACAACTTTGCATGACAGTATAGCTCTAATCAAGAACATTGTTAAGACAATAATAGAGAGGTCATCCCTTCACAAAAAGTAGAGGAACTTCTAAGTGTAGCACGGGAAGAGGTCCCGAAAGTTTAAGATGTATTACATGGTACAGTTCCTTACAGTGAACTATTGTATGACTTCACAATGTACAACATATAAGAAGTAGACATTTTCCCTAGTAACTGGGATATATATATCTAGTTGCTAAAAGTTTTGAAAGTTTTTTATTATACTATTAAGACTTTCTCACAGGTTTACAAGCCTAGGATTTTGCTTGTTTGTTATGTTAGTCGTCAGTATACTAGACATGCTACTTCAAGACCGTAAGGACCTAAACCTATACATATGCGTATATGATATGATGTTGAAGTGGTTAACTTATTATAAAGAAATTCATTGTATTTATCTTGTAACAACTACTTTAAATCCTCGTTGTAAAACAGAATTATTACTAATGTATTTGAAAACTTATTATGGGTATATTCAAGATCTAACGAATTTTCAAGACATATACAACTGATAAGCACAATAGGAAGTGTCGATAATAACGGTCGATATAGAGAAGATGCTCAACTACTATCAAAGTCAGTGTGGTGGTTACTTATCAGTCTCTCCTTTGTCACCCACTAAGAAACAACATTACTCATTTATGGGTGAAAAGTTACTGGTGCAAAAATTGAAGAGGCAATGGTTCGGTAGTCTAATGTCTGAGATACAATACTATACTAATACAAATTTTGATTTTTCTTAAAATATCTTTATCAAGGACTTTGATATTTTAAAGTGATGGCAAAGGTACAGAAGAGATTACTCACTCCTATCTTGCATCGCCCGTACAGTACTTGCTGCTTCGACTTCAGCGATCATCGTTGAGCAAGTGTTTAGTACAGCAGGCCTAATCATCGATCAATGTTGAGCCTCCTTATCTATTGTTAATGTTAAGGCAAATACTTGCATAGAAAATTAGTATAAGATGGCCTACAGACGACAAGAACCATGCAAGACATCAAGCAATGAGGATGATTACCTTAGTAATTAGAATCGATTTGATGGAAGCCTAAGCTTAGCCGTAGGTTCCATTCTTGGTCATGAATATGAACAACTACCTCAAGAGCAGACATGGTAAATTTTCTTTTAATCCTTTTCCGAAAAAGTTTTATCATGTAGAAAAATCTTTTTTCCCAATTATTCAAAAAAAAAGTAAATGGCATGGTTTTCCCAAAAGTGGTGATCTAACGTTAGGCTTTTTCAAATTATAATCGAGTAAAATTATTTTCCTTCAAAAAATTTAAATTGAATAGTTATGTACACTTAGATTCTTTTTGCAAAACGTAAAATTGACTAACAAACTAAACGTTTTCCAAAAATCCAAATCGAACTATGACGGTTTGATTTCGATTAGGAAATATGTAAGTACCTTCCAAGCAACCGTAAAGTATAGTAAAAAATATTTTCCCTTCGACTGCTTTATTCTACTCAATTAGATTAGTTATTCATACTATAAGAGACTTCTACATTTTAATTTTTATCTGTTTTTAATGTATACTATGTTTTATGGAAGGATGAAAGGAAAAAAAAAAAACAAAGGGTTGAAGGATGGGCAAGGAAAAAGGAAAAAAAATTATAGAAAGGAAGGAAAAAAAAACAGAAAAAATCTAAAAAAAGAAACAGTTCAAGAGCCTTAAACTAACCTTTGAACCACCAAGCCTCCTAAACTACTAGCTCATGGGTCGATCACGATTCACCGTAACATCGATCCATGAATTTGCAATTCAAGGCTAAGTCGGCTCAGCACCCACCATTGCCTTAAAGGGTGATAAAAAATACGAAAAAAATTTGTATATGGCAAGTTTACACAAATGATACATGCATGTTTAATATCTTATCGATGAGATTTGACATTTATTATCCATAGAACCCTCCCTCACCACCACGAATATCTTTGCTACATTAGGAATATAATTTTTATTATCATCACCTACGCAATAAGGACCATAATCTTGAACTCTTTTTTTACTCTCCTCTTCAATATATATGTAATAGCCTACAATTTGAGCTAGTAACAGTTGGAACCTAATAAAAACACAGGATAAACTGACCCCATAAATCTGAATATTACAAGTATACTAGCTTATGAGTAATGTATAAAGTAAAAATATTAACCAATTCGTACTTAAGGCCTTCGCCTTAAAATTTAGGACCAATAAAAAAAATAATAATAATTCTAATAGAGACATAAAAATTGAACCTACCAATTATCACTTTCTGATTTGATCATGTAAGATTGCATGCTTTGAATATATATAAGTTGAATAAACTTATAGATGAATTTGAATTCTTTTGAAATACCCAAAGCCACTAGGAATAAATAGATAATATAATGCCCTATAATCTTGACTTACTAGCTTTTGAGTGGATTGTATACCTTATGAAATAATTTGTTCTTGTAAAATAGGTTAACAAGTATAAATGAAAATTACAATGTATAAACTTTATTAAACATTTAATAGTAAAAAATAATAATAATAATAAAATAATTATTCAATATATTAGAAGACCTTTTGGAACTTCCAAATTTGAATTCCATGATATAACAAGATAAATTAAGGGGCTCTTGAACTTAGCAATATATGATAAAATATTAATTAATTTATATACATATGAACTCATTGAATTTTACATACAGAAAGAAAAAGAAAATTTATAAATGATAATAATAAAGACAATAGTAGGAAATATATATAAAATATGTAACCATGTCATCATATAAATAAATATGTAAAATTATTTTTTGCAATAACTTAATAGGGAAGCAAGATTATCCAAATCCAATAGATTTTTGCATGAATATGGATGTGGCAAGCTATAATTTATAAAGGGACACCTAATTTTATCAAATACAATTAATATATATATAAATATTTATATACTTATACTGCACGAAACATTTGCAAATTTAATTTCTATATATATATATATATATATATCGCTCCAAAATCCTATAAACAAACATTTAGTAGCCTAGGAACTCAAATAAATTACCATAAAAAAAAAGAAAAAGAAAATCAATACAAGGACTACGAACAACATTGAAAGGAAGGTAAGCTTGGAATTTATTAACATAATTGCTTATCTTTTTGGGAATTGATAATTGATTTCTAATGGTATATATGTATAATTAACAATAAATGTATATTAGATTGTCCAAATAACTTGTAGTATTAGTATTCAACGTGAATTCTCATAAAGCAGGTTAAGATTTTTAGTCAATGATATAAATATTTCTTAATATACAGTGATTCTTGTGAAGATAATTATGATAGTTTACTTTATAAAAAAGGCATAAATTATTAATAGGATTCTATTATGACATCTTGTGTAAGCAGGATTTAATATCTTAACCAAATTCTTTACTTGATCATATTAGGATGGGTGATTGCTTTATGCTTAACAATTACTCATTATTTCAATTGCACTCTATAAGAGAGAGAGAGAGAGAGAGAGATCATTTTTACGAGTATATTGTTTGTAACACCTAAACTAAAGCTTGACTTATGGAGCATTATGTATCTATTAGTACAATTAAAAGGGTTCATCATAAATAATATAAAAATAGCTATACAAGAAAATATATATATATAAATATATTAATAAAATAACATTAACTTAACGTGATGTTTTTAGGTGGTATACAATATATTGATGATTAAAAAAAGAAGAAGAAAAAGAAGCTATATATATATATGCAATGATTAGGGGAGATAGATAATAAATAATAAATAATTGCTTATAGGAGTATGTATAACTCAAATTGCTTTTAGATATCAAGCTAATAACCTTAGGATCACTAGGCTTGCATTTTAGTATGTTATTAGTATGTAGTCAAGCATTGACTATTATTAATATTAAGAGAATCTATATACATATGTAACCGTATATATGATTTTCTTTCACCCTATAAGTATATGTATATGGCTATATTGTTAGGATATATATATGAGATTATCTTTTTATAATTACACTATGATGTTGCTTTATATCATTTTACCAAATTCTAAAATTTATATCTTTATAATTAATACATATAGTTTGTTTACTATTGGTAACATAGTATAAACTTATATAGAGATAAATAGATATACACGCTACTCAAACTTATAAATGAGAGATATAATAAATAAGTAGTATATTACAACAATACATCGTATATTTAATGCTAATATATATGACTACAACATATATTTACTTATTATAATGTGACATAGCAATTAGCACATAGTTCAATAGAATAAGCAAAACAATAACGTTTTCATAAATCTTACGAAAACTGAATATGAGTTTTAATATATATATAAGACTTCTGAGTAAGTAAAGCCCCAACATTCTAGATTTTTCGTAGTGAGCTTCAATATAGGTAAGTGGGATTAATACTTTACAACATTTTGGGATATTATTTTAGAATATCTGGAGACTTTGGTATATATTAGCTTGTGATTGTAGTTAGCTGTTTGCGTATATACAATACTTGTGGTTGAGTGTCGAATTGCTGTAGTGTGAGCTAAGCTCCATGTTATGCTTGTTCCATGAATATTATGTTTGAATTGTTTGAGCTTGGTTAATCATCCTAAAAATGAACTAACTCAAACTTGGCTTAGCATCTAACTTGATATGCATCATAACCCACTAGAAGTAATAGCTAGGATTCTTATGCTAAATATAGACTCCCTTTGATGAGGACAACTGAAATGGTCATTTCCTCACCCTTAACTAAATAAGTGACGAGAAAGGAGGTCGCAATAAGGTTGGAGGCTGTGGTTCGAAGGTAGTTACAAGAGGAGAGTATTCTTCATTGCACAAGTCCCGGTTTGATTTCGATTCGTGAGTGTATGACATTGATCTTCTCAACCCAGATTAGAGCAGGTAAAATTTCTATGATCTCACGATAAACCGAATAACGTCATGCAATGGTATTTGCTTATACATGCATTACATATAACCAACTTGGTTGAAAACCCTGTTTATGATATGTTGAGTGCATACTTTTATCTTCACTATACTTATTGATAGGAATCAACCTGCTTAGACTGGTCATACGTAGTTGAGCTAGAAAACTTTAAGGACTCACTCAGAGGATACTAGCTCTAAGCCATAGCCGAGATGGGGTAATAGGGATTAAGGACCAATCACGTACTCCTGAGCTCAAGGGCTTTCTTAGGTAGTTTGTCGAGTTATCTAAAGTGAGTTAAGCACCAAAGAGCTGTGTTTACCCTAATCCGATCTACTAAGTTACTTTGCTTTCCACACCATCCAGGATGCTACCGAGGTGACTAGTTGATGTGTTGAACCGAACCTTCTACTATATACCAGTCCAAGTGCCACATCTGAATAAAGCCATCTCCACAATGCTAAGGCTGAACTGAGGATTGTTAGGAGCCGACCATCTAAGGCTGATCCAAATGTAAGTCATCTCCCCTGAGCCACCCTTTGTCTAACCCAACAATCTGAGTACTAAACTGTTGATGCTAACTAAACCTGAACAAAGACCTACACCTGCTCGACTTACAATGTTATTAGGACCACAAATTTGAGTCAAACACTTGTTTGCTATCCTTTCTAACATCCATACTGTCCTTTCTAATAGGAGATGCCCCTTTTATGCAATTTCATGCCTCTCCTGTAAATTATTTTCCTTTTTTTTTTTTTGTTTATTTGTCTAGCAAATAGGGATCCATTTTTGTAAGTTAAGAATTGCCCTTATTAGATACCATAAATACTCGCATAATATAATAGCCGCAAAGCATGACATACATAAGAATATACTGAATTTTTATTCCCTCTTGAGCTAAGTATTCCTTTTTATTTACTCTTAAGCTATACTTATCTAACCCATTGAGTGTGGACTAGTGGCAAGTAACTGCCAGCCACACTTATGTGTCATATTGAGTGTGACTCGAGCTCATATGAAGCGTTAGTGCATCATATCCATCATCAGTGTACAAGAATCTTTGCTCAACCTTCGACTATCATTTACTTTTCAAGCCATCTCGTGGTCCGGACCTATCCTTTTGGTTACACATGATATTGGGTTTGTATGTTCATCCACAAAATCCATATCATCTTGATATTAGAGCCAGGCTACATTCGAAGCTGGATTTTACTATTATGTTCTTTAAGTAGTTTATTACTGTGACATAACGGTTCTATTGTTAACCTGGGACTTTAGTAGTTGAAAAGTGATGTATGCTCTATTTTCCCCTATTTTTCGATACATAAAATAAAGTGTGGTTGACTATTCATTTGTTATGTAATTGTCGCGGTGATTGGAGTATTAGTTATTGATCTCTAAGTAGTATTATTAGACGTCAATTTTATGAAGTAACTAACAATGTCATACTCAAGTGTTCAAGGAACTTTGGGAAACCAAGAAAGTGATACTCGACATGGCTAAGAGCAAGAAGGAAGCTTCACACCTCAGTCAATGAGTGACCACTTTGATAGACTTACTAACTTGATAGTTAGTTTGGTGACTGTTATCTAAGAAGACAGACAGTGAGCTAGGACTAGCCCCACTAGAGAACGTAAGTAGCAAAGGCGAGGTAATGGTCAATTTAGCTAAGTTAATGCCCCAACTTGACCACCCCGAGCTAAAAGAATTGGAAGAGATGCAAGACGAAGGATAATACTTGAAGAGATTAAGGCAGAAGCACAAGGAGACGACGAAGCAAAGGAGTACTAAAGGACTAAAGAAAGAAATTTTTAAGCCCCTAGAGTCGAAGGATTGAGGATGTGTATCCTGAGTTTTTTTGGAAGTGGTAATGCTGAGGACTACCTAGATTAGGTAGATGGGATTGAGAAGTAGTTTAAATGTCACGATGTACCCAATAATGCAAAGGTTATACTTACTATATTGGAGTTCATTGGTTATGTCGCCTTATGGTGGAAGAATTTGCAATCTACCTAAAGAAGGGAAAGAGAACGAGAAATTAGGAGTTGGGATGAAATGAAGAGGGTAATGCGGAGAAGGTTTGTGCCAAGCTATTACTTGTCGGATGCCTTCAAAAGACTATAAGAGCTCAGACAAGGAGGATCAAGTATAGACACTTATGTTAAGGAATTCCAAATGTTAATAATCTGATGTGAAGTCGTAAAGCTAGAGGACCAAATTGTATTTTAGTTCGTCGATGGATTAAAGTATGAGATTGGGGATGTCCTAGAAACCTTAGACATTGGAACGCTTGATGACGCAATCAAAGTTTCCTAGAGAATAGAAAGGTGCTAAATAGGAAGGTTCTGACCGCTAGTCAGTCGACCAGGCAATAGCCAAACTATTCCGAGTAAACCTTTATGAACGGAACCAATTAAGGTTACTAACACCCAACCCATTCCGGCTACCTAAGCTGAGGAGAAGGAACCCCTAAGGAAGTTTGAGAAGGGCTAGAGTTCAGGGAAGAAGATGAGTGAGATCAAGTGTTTCAAATACCAAGGATTTGGACACATAGTTGCTTAGTGTTTAAATAGGCGAACAATGGTGATCCAAGGTGAGATGCTAACTGTCGAAGTGGACAGCATTGATGAAGAAGTAGAAGAGCTGAAGGAGGATAGACAAACTGAGCTGTCCAAGGAGTAAGTTAACTACGATGAGGAAGGCAACTTTATGTCGACCGCTCTACTGTTAAGGAGGACAATGAGTGTCAAACCCATACTTAAGGATGAATAGAGAGAAAACCTCTTCCATATTGGATATAAGGTGAATGAATCACTGTGTAGGCTGATTGTTGATAGTGGGAGCTGCACTAATGCAACCTTTGCATTTATGGTCCAGCAGTTGAAATTACCGACCAAACCTCACTCAAAACCTTATAAGCTTCATTAGCTTTGTGATAAGGGAGCCCTACAAGTGGAAAAGCAAGTGTCTGTGCCGATCTGCATTGGCAAGTACTAAGACAAAGTGTTGTGTGATGTGCTGCCCATAAATGCGTCCCACATTCTACTTAGACGACTATTGATGTTTGATTGAGCTGTTATATACAACAGAAAGAAGAATACATGTTCTATATAGCATAAAGGCAGGAGGATGAAATTGAGTCCGATGACTGCCGAATAGGTAAAGGTCATGTAGTCCCAACTTAGCTGAACCTTGAAGAAAGAGGTTTTGGTAATGACTCGAGCCGAATTGAAAAGGGAGATGGAGCTCGAAGGACTGACCTACCTGCTTATTCAAAGAATTCTAGAGTTGAAGCCCAAGGAAGAGGAGTTACTTGCTAAGGTAGAAACCTTAATAGAGGAATTTGCTGACCTTTTTCCAAAGGAACTACCAAAAGGTCTACCCTTAATCCGAGGTGTCGAGCATGTAATAGACTTATAGCCAGGAGCTGCACTTCTGAACAAGCTTACCTATAGGCTGAATCCTGAACAAGTCGCCAAGCTGTAAAAGTAAGTATATGAGCTAATAAAGAAGGGGTACGTACGTGAGTCCCTTAGCCCCTGTGCTATTCTAACCTTATTAGTGCCAAAGAAGGATGGTTCTTAGAGGATGTGTGTTGATAGCTGAGCGATCAATCAAGTCACCATTAAGTATAGGAATCCCATACCCAGGCTTGATGACATGCTAGATGAGTTAAATGGAGCAAGAGTATTCTCCAAAATCGACCTCAAATTTGAATACCATCATATCTGAATACGTGAAGGTGGTGAGTAGAAGACTGCATTCAAGACATGACATGACATGGTTTATATGAATGGCTTGTAATGCCATTTGGACAATCCAATGCATCGAACACATTTATGCACTTGATGAATTATATGCTTTGAAAATTATTAGAAAGGTTTGTAGTAGTTTATTTTGATGACATTCTGGTGTATAGCCCCGACCTAAAAACTCACCATGAGCATCTTCAAAGAGTCCTTTAAAACTCTGAGCTAAATAACTCTATGCCAATCTGAAGAAGTGCGACTTTTTCCAATTTGAGGTGATCTTCTTAGGGTTTGTTGTGAGTAGATGTGGCATCCAAGTCCATGATGAGAAAATAAAAGCGATTATAGAATAGCCTAAACCGACCTATTCTAGAGACATGAGAAGTTTTCACGGCCTAGCATTGTTCTATCACCAATTCATAAAGGATTTCAATATTATTGCGGCCCCGCTTACCAAACAGTCGAAGAAGAATATTGAATTCAGATAGGGGGAGAAAGAGAGGAGGAGGAGTTTTGAGGAAGTAAAAGAGAGGCTAACTACAGCCCTCATCTTAGCTTTGCCAAGTTTTGACAAGGTGTTTGAAGTAGAGTGTGATGCATCCAGACTAAGCATAAGTGTTGTGCTGATTCAAAAAGGCCAACCTATTACCTACTTCAGTGAGAAACTTCAAGGAGTTACACTCAACTATTCTGTCTATGACAAGGAGTTTTATTCTTTAGTTTGAGCCCTTATAGTATGGCAACACTTGTGATCTACACTGATGCACTATCGACCAGTGGTCCCATTACTCGCGTACACCTCTGAGGCCTCTAATCCCTCTCTTGAAGAATCCTCTCTCGATAATCTACTGATGACGAGAAACTTTACATCGAAGAAAGGTAGTTAAACTCCTTGAGCTCCCCACATTGTCATACGTTGATTTATACACTCGATAGTGATGATGCAAACCATTTCTTTGCCGAAGACCCTGTGTCGAGTACTCCAACTAATTACTATTGAGGATCTCTTGCCGAGTGACAAGATACTCGCTTAAACGGTCGAGTAGTTTTCTCTCGACATACTATCATCTCTTTCGTCCCGGCCCCTTTAGCACCGTAACATTTTGACCCTTCCCACTTATTGTGCTTAGAGAATATTCGTACAGGACCAATACTGCATTGCCAACTATCCACCTCGTCTGACATTTAACTACTTTTCCATTTTAGGTTTGTTGTCCTTTTTACCCTTTTCGTATGTATTAGGAATTCCCTTTTTTGTAAATATTTTCTTATAATTCCTTTATTTGTAATGCTGCCCTAAGGACTTACTGTAAATAGTCCTTTTCTCTTGTAAGCCGAAGATAACTTACATTTTAATACTGAATACTCTATTCTTGTGAGACAATCCTCTTCAAGTTCATACCCCTTACACTCTTATCTAATCTTACCAAGTAGCTCAAGATTAATAGAAGGTAAACCTTGACATTAACTTGTGTGTCATATCAAGTGAGGTGTCAAGTCATGTTGTGTTCGTTGGTAAGTCACATCCTCCAAGCAACTTTACATGAGCTACTCTTGTTCGATTGTGAATCGTTTCCCTTTAATTTTCTTCGATATCTCGAAGGACTCATTTTAGTTCAATTCTACCCTGGTAAGTCCTAGTGATAACTGAGCTCCCAGGCACACCATATATTCCTAGTATCAGAGCTTGAGGTTAAGACCGAGAGTTGTGCAGTGTTAGTTTGCTGTGTCTACTGTTCGAGATATTTATGTGTACAAAGCATTTGAGTGAAGTGTCCTTGCTGAGCTTGTATTAAGAATGTCAAACCCTAGTGTATAGAGAAAGATTCACAATGTCAAGAGTGATGCTCATGGTCGTGGTTGAGTTAGCCAACAAACACCATGTACTACTAATGAGCAGATATAAAATCTTGTTGCTATTATGGCCAATTTAGCTATCTCAATAAATAAGGTCTTAGAGGTTGGACCGTGTGCAAGAGTTGCTGAGCAAGGCTGAGAAATGAGAGATAGGCCGAGGAGGCAGATGAACGAGCAAGCTCTGGAAGCCTTTCTTGTGAACCAAGCACCACCGTAACATGCTAATAAAGTCACGAGAAGAAGGTTAAAGTTGGACGAAGTGGAAGAGTACAAAGAGGAAGAAGACTAGTATGATAGGATGGATAAGCATAAGTTCAGAGCGCTAAGAGGTACCAAGCATCTTAAAGTATAGATTCTGAGCTTCAATGAGTCTGGTAGTGCTGATGACTACCTCAACTGGGAAGAGAAGATCGAAAAGATATTCAACTTCTACGATTATGAAGATGCTATCCACATTAGGGTGGCCGTGTTAGAATTTTCTAGGTATGCAATAATGTGGTAGAAGAAGCTACAGAATGTTCATTTGAGAGCCCAACGTGAAGTCCGAACATAGAATGAGATGAAGAGAGTTTTGAGAACTAGGTTCATTCCTGAACATTACGAGCAAGACACTTTCCAACGACTCTAAGACTTGAGGCAAGGTAATAGATTCGTAAACAACTATGTTCGAGAGTTTCGGTTGCCTATGATATGATGTAATGTTGATGAGCCTGAGACTCAAACTATAGCACGATTCATCAAGAGACCCCGAGCTGAGATTGGTCATGTCATGGAATTGTAGAGCCTCACATCTTTGGATGAAACCATCCATGTAGCCCAAAGATTTGAAAGGCAATGGTGGAACCAGGCTAGCCAAATGCTGAGTAACAAAACAATGATGCCGAGTAGGAATGGCCTGTCGAGTAGAGCAAGAAGTGATAAGGCATCAAACAAATCCGAGGTTGAACATTGAGGTCACGTGCTGAGTCGACCAAATGAGGGCTAAGGTAAGAGCAAGACCAAGGAACTTAAGATCCGAAGAGACTAGGGTCAAAGCTTAGGATGGAAAACCTAAGAAATCAAATGTTTTAAGTGTCTTGACTATGGACACGTGGCTAGTCAATGTCCGAACCACTGAGTCATGACCATCAAGGGAGATAAGCCTTAGTATGAAGCAAAAAGTGCAAGTGAAGGAGGGGAAGAAGTGGCAACCGATCAGATGTTGGAACAATTTGAGGAAGATCCAAGAGCCGAGATACCTCCTGAAGGTAGTGCTAAGTATTGCTTTGTTATTCGGCAATCTCTCAGTACTTTTGTGACTAATGAGAATGAGCAAAGAGAGAACCTCTTTCATACGAATTGCCAGGTGAATGGCAAGCTATGCACTGTGATCATTGACGGAGGAAGCTATACCAACGTCATCGTACAAGGCGTAGTAAAGGCCATGAAATTGCCAACTCTTTCACACCTCAATCCGTATAAGATCACTGGCTGAACGAGAGAGGAGGATTACATGTTTTTTAGCAAGTCAGAGTGTCGATTACTATTGGTGATAGGTACAAGGACGAGGTACTATGTGACGTCTTGCTTATATGTGCATCCCATATATTACTCGACTAACTGTGGCTATTTGACTTAAGGGTGTTCCACAATGGGTATAAAAACACCTATATGTTTCAAAAGGATGGGAAGAAAGTTATATTAATGCCAATTAGGCCTAAGGAAGTGCAAGAAGCTTAGGAAAAGGTTGCAAGATCTCTACAGTGGAAGTCCTTAATGATTTCCCGAGCTCAGTTTACACGAGTAGTCAAACTCGAGGACTATGTACTCCTCTTGGTCAGGAGACTCGTAGAGGTTAAAGAGGCCAAGAACTTACCTACCAAAGTATTATAACTACTTCAAGAATTTGCTGACCCCTTTCCATTCGAGATGCCAAAAGGATTACCTCCCTTAAGGGAAATGAACATTGCATCGATCTTTAACCTGGAGCAACCCTACCAAATCGACCTACCTATAAACTCAATCTTGAACAAGCAGCCGAGTTGAAAAAGCAAATTGATGAGTTGGTGGATCATGAATATGTCTGTAAGAGCATGAGCCCGTATGCTGTCCCAACCATGCTAATACCAAAGAAAGATTGATCATGGAGGATGTGAATTGACAGCCATACCATCAATAAGATTACTGTTAAGTACCGATACCCAATCCCGCAGTTGGATGACATGCTCGATGAGTTACATAGTGCATACATCTTTTCAAAAATAGATCTAAAGAGTGACTATCATCAAATACGAATGAGATTGGGAGATGAATGGAAAACAGCCTTTAAGACTCAAGATGGTCTATTTGAGTGGATGGTTATGCCATTTGGTTTAACTAACGCATTGAGTACATTCATGCGACTCATGAATCATGTGCTTCGAGCATTGATAAGCAAATGCATTGTGTTTTTTTTTTTAATGATATTTTGATCTACAGTACCGACCTTCTTGTTCATATCGAACATTTGAGATTGGTGTTTAACATACTCCGTACCAAGAAATTATTTGACAACCTGAAGAAATGTGCGTTCTATCAGAGCGAGGTTATATTCCTCTGATATGTCGTTATAAGGAGTGGAGTTCGTGTTGATGAGGAAAAGGTTAAGGCTATTAATGAGTGGCCTATGCTGACAAGTGTAGTTGAAGTCAGGAGCTTCCATGGCCTAACTTCGTTTTATCAAAGATTTATCCAGAACTTCAACTTCATAACTGCACCGTTAACTGAATTGACTAAGAAGAATGTTGAGTTTAAATGGACAGAAAAGGCTTAGAGGAGTTTTGAAGATGTGAAGTGTAAGCTGACGTCTGCTCCAGTACTTACCTTACTAGATTTCGAGAAGGTTTTTGAGGTTGAATGTGATGCGTCTGGTGTCGACATTGGTGCTGTACTTATGCAAGAACGTTGACCCATTGCTTACTTTAACGAAAAACTTCGAGGTGTTTCCCTGAATTACTCAGCCTACGATAAGGAGTTTTGTGCCCTTATCCATATACTCCAAAACTAACAGCATTACCTGTTGCCGAGAGAATTCATCATCTATTTTGATCATAAATCTCTTAAGCATCTTCATGGGCAGTAGAAGCTTTCTCAACATTATGCCAAGTGGGTCAAGTTCCTGAAGAGCTTTTACTATGTCATCAGGTATAAGAAGGGAATCACCAATACAGTGGTTAATGCACTTTTCGTCGTCATACCCTCATCATGACGTTACAAGCTAAAGTGCTTGGATTTGGCACTTTACCTGATTGATATGAGCATGACCTACATTTTGGGCTTTTAGTAGCCAAGTGCAGTGATAGAGGAGTTGTGGATAGATTTTACTTGAGTGAGGAGTTCTTGATGAAGGGCAAGTAGATATGCAACCGAGTGGTTCTACAAAGGAGCTACTAATTCAAGAAGCTCATGCCGGGGGTCTAGTTGGCCATTTTAGGGAAAAGAGGATGATTGGGATATTGAAGGAGTATTTTTACTAGCTTGGGATGATAAGGGATGCACACCGAATACTTGAGGTGATGTAAATTGTAACTAAGAATAGACAAGGCCGGTCGCTGAATGGGTCTGGACTTATAGAAAGCTCGAAAGAGTCAATGGAGAAAGGTACGAAAGGGTAAAAGTAAAGGACGAAAACAATAAGCAAAACCCACGAATAGCTCCAAAGGATATGACGCACCAATGGAATTTCCAAGAACTCACGACACAATTTGATGTGACGCACAAATTGGTCCAATGAGGTTACTCGCCACCTAACCTTGCTTAAGGGAAAGGATAAGAGTGATGCCGAGAGTAAACAACAGTGTTTACGTAGGGAAGAAGGTACTCAAAGGTGTATTGAAGATTATCTGATGTTTTGTAACTATAAGTACAAGGGTATTTATACATGCAAACTAGGGTAACTTATCCAAAAAGGAAAAGACAAAAAGGATATTTCCTAAGGAAGGTAATGTACATGTTATAAAGGGGCAAAAATGAATATACAAGGAAAATAATCATTGATGCTACAGATTCTACATGTGATACTATACATGTGGCGATGCAGCATTGGTAAGGTCGTTAAGAGATGTAGACAAAAAGTACAGATGCATGGGTTTGTTCGAGCAGGGATGGCCTAGTCAGTCTGGCTTTCTCTCTCGACTTCTTGGCAAGGAAGAGACTAAGTAATTAGTCAACTCGACAACAGAGAGTAATCGTTAACTCGGCATACCATACAACAATGGGTGGTCATACGGCACAACACTAGAGGTGATTCAGCAAGAAGGTATTGGCCTTAACAGGGGTTGGTTAGAACATAAGGATTCGTCGTGCCAGCCCCTCTAATCCTCGGCCCAGTTGTGGGTTAGGGGCCCCGTAGCTTGATTCTCGAAGGACCAATTTCAGTTCAATTTTGCTCTAGTAAGTCTTAATGATAATTGAGCTCCTAGGCACACCATACACCGATCATGAATCCTTGAGATATCTAAAGAGCCAACTAAAGTTATCCTGAATACAAGCCAAATTGGTCGAGTTTATGGGGGGTTTTTCTTATGTTGTAAAATATAAGAATAGAAGGAACAATGTAGTTGCCAATGCCCTATCAAGACGACATACCCTCATGATTGAGCTACAAACAAAGCTACTTAGTTTTTCAATCATATAAAATTTATATGCTGAGGACTTACACTTTGGTCTTATCTATGCCCGATGTGAGGAAGGATGGACATTGGATGACTATCACAGGGAAGACGGATACCTATTTAAGATGAGGAGGCTATGTATCCCAACCTGCTCTATGAGAGAATTACTAGTATGTGAAGCGCATGGAGGAGGATTAACAGGACATTTTGGCCAGTACTGAACCTATGAAGTACTATTTGTGAGATTCCTTTGGTTAAGAATGACGAGAGACATGCAGACCGTATTGGAAAAGTGTATGACTTGTAGGAAGGCGAAGAGCCAAGCTGAGCAAGGACATTATCTACCCTTGCTCATCCTAACCAAAACATGGTCCGAGCTAAGTATGGATTTCATGTTAAGATTGCCAAGAATGTCCTCAAGGAAGGACTCTATCATGATAGTTATGGATCAATTTAGCAAGATGGCACATTTCGTGCCTTATTCCAAAACTAACAATGCTTCAGCTATCTCTTTTCTTTTCTTACAGGAAGTGATCAAGCTTAACAACATACCTAGAACCATTGTTTTAAATTGAAACCCCAAGTTCATAAGCCACTTTTGGAGGACGATATGGAGGAGGATGGGAACTAAGCTATTATACAACACGTCCTGTCATCCACAAACCAATAAATAGACTGAAGTTGTCAACAAAACTGTGGGAACTTTACTGCAGGTTGCTGTCGGACGAAACATGGCCGATTGGGATCTGTGCCTACCAATCATTGAGTTCACCTACAATAAGACCGCCCACAGTGTAACTAACATGTCTCAATTTAAGGTCCCCTATGGGTTCAACTTGGAGCTCCTGATAGACCAAGCACTCCAGTCGATGCCTAATGATGACTGGCCATCCGTTGAAAGAGTTGAGGCCATCTAAGCCATGCACCAGAAGGTCATAGAATAGTTGAACTAAGCTAATACTAAGCTCGAGAAGCGAAGCTAAGGAAGGAGGAAGAAAGAGTTTCAACCAGGTGATTTGGTCTAGATACATCTCAATAAAGAACGATTCCCAAACTTGAGGAAGAGCAAGTTGTTTCCCAAAGCTGATGGACCTTTCAAAGTGCTTGAAAAGATCAATCCTAATAATTATAGGATTAAATTACCTAAGGGATATCGAGTCTTACACTCCTTCAATATTGCCGATCTCTAACCTTACACTCCCGAGGATGAGCTACTCAGAGTTAAATCGGATTTGATCCCAAATCTCAAACATCCCAAAGGGGATGAGAGGGATCAAGGATCGATCATGCACTCCCGAGCTCGAAGGCTTTCTTAAGTGGTTTGCTAAGCTGTTCGAGATGAGTTAAGTATCGAAGAACAGTGCTTACTTTAGTCCGATCTGCGAAGCTACTTTGCTCTCCACATCAGCCAAGATGCTACCAAAGTGATCAACCAACATAATAAACCAAACACTTCACTATACACCAGTCAAGTGCCACATCTAAATACAACCATCTTTACAATGCTGAGGCCGAGCTAAGGATTATCAAGAGCCAACCATCTGAGGCCAATCCGATTATGAGTCATTCCTCCCCAAGCCAACCTTTGTCCAGCTTAGCAATTTGAGTGCTGAACTGTTGACGCTGACCAAACCTGATTAGAGACTTACCTCTGCTCTGCCCTGCAGTGTTTTAAGACCATAGATTTGAGTGAAACGCAAGTACAATGTCTTTTCTGACATCTGTACTGTCCTTTCTGACATCTGTACTGGGATGTACCTTTTGTGCAATTTTATGCCTCCTTTGTAAATTATTCTCCTTTTTTTTTGTTTAGTAAGTAGGGATTCATTTTTGTAATTTTCTGTAATTTAAGACTTGCCTTAACTGGGTATTATAAATACTAACATAATGTAATAGCTGTAGAGCATGACATATAGAAGAGTATACTGAACTTTTATTCCCTCTTGAGCTAAGTGTCCATTTTTACTTACTCTTGAGTTACTCTTATCTAACCAATTGAGGGTAAACTAGTAGCGAGTGACCTCCAGCCATACTTGTACGTCATATCAAGTGTGACCCAAGCTCGTGTGAAGCATTGGTGTATCATATCCATCATCGATACACTAGAACCCTTGCTCAACCTTTGACTACCATTTACTTTTCGAGCCATCTTGCGGCCCAAACCCATCCTTTTTTTGTTACGTGTGATACTGGGTTCGTGTGTTCATCCACGGAATTCGTATCATAGGGATTCCTATCTCGAGTCGATCTCCTACCAACCTGATTATTTGATCCTTACTTATGTTAGATCTGCCCCTATTTAACAGCGATGCTTTATCCCAAAAGACAGCCTAAGAATAGCCGAGGCGAGCTCTCAATCCGACTACAAGCATCCAACCTCGAATCGAGTTGATTTCTCTTTAGAAAAACTAATTGGTCCCCGGCTTGGTCCAAATCAGGTTGACCCCTGACTGCCAGTACTTTCTGTTTCACCTACTTTGCATTATAGTCCTAACTCTCATCCATTACATGACACGTATCTTTTGGCATAATCTTTCCAGAAGGATTCTTTACTTTTTCGTACTAAATATTCTTTGTTTCTTTTACCCTTTTTAGTATGCCTTATATAACCTAGTTGTAGAATACCCTTTTTGTCTTTTCATATATATAAAGTAACCCTAGTGGATGGGTATATAAACCCCTACTTTCTTGTACACAGGGAATGAATGAATTAATACAAAATTATTTACATTGAGTAACCTTATTGTTCTCATTATCTTTCAACTCTTATCTATTCCCTTTAATAAAGAATAGTGGTAAGTGACCTTCAGTTCGAACCAGTGTATCATATCCAGTGGATTATAGGTCGAGTAGGATCAAGCGGTTCGTCATATCCATTCGGTAGCTACTTAGACTTTGCTAAGTTTTTCCTTACTTATTTTTTGTCCACTTCATTATGGTATTTCTCCGTGTGTTTGACCCCAGAGGTGCATCAACTTCGTTGGTATCAAAGCACGGTTTTGAGAGGGAGTGTATAAAGTTACAGTGAAGTTTTAGTTCACTTTACTATTAATGGTTGTTGTGTTCTTTTCGTAGCTTTGTAGTGTGTTTGTGTAATAGCAAGTATGGTTTCATTGTTACTTTATTTTTACTTTGTTTCTAATTGCGGAAACAGAGCAAGTTTGTTTCTATTTTATTTGAGTGACCACTGGGCATTAAAGTTGCTAGTGAATAATTAATCTGTTCAAGAAGTATCGTACTACGTCAGATTCAAGTGTTTAGGGTGTTATTGGTAACTAGAGTAATGGTACTCAACCCGGTCATAGTCATAATGATAGTAACACCCTAGGGTCCATCGATAATAAACTTGATAGACCTACAAACCTTGTTGAGAGTTTAGTCACAGCAATGCAAGTTAACAGGCAACAATCTCAGGGTATGTTGCCACAAAATCTACCTGAAAACATTCAAGAGAAGGATTATGGCCAAGCTAGTCGAGCCCATTGCCTAGCTCAACCCCTTCGAGCCAGAGGAGCTACTAGACGAAGACTAGAGTTAAAGGAGATTAAGGAAGATGATGGGGAGTTGGATGTTGAAGAGTTTAAGGAGTAAGAAGAAGAAGCTAACTATTACTAAGTACAAGGATGAGGACGTCAAGCTCCTCGAGGGCTAGATAATGTCAAGGTTCAAATCTCGCCCTTAAATAGAAGTAGAGATGTTGATAAATACTTAAAGTGGGAAGAGAAGGTCGAGAAGGTGTTTGAATGTTACGAATATATAGATGTTATCAAGGTCCAACTTAGTGCGCTAGAGTTTACTGGGTATGCCACCATGTGGTAGAATAATCTGAAAGCAGCCAAACACGGGATGGAAGATGAGGTGTTGGAACTTGGGATGAGATAAAAATGTTGTCAAGAGGAAGATTTGTACCTGAAACTTACTTACAAGATACGTTTGCAATGTTGTAGGAGCTTCGCTAAGGAAGTCGATCTATTGATGATTATGTAAGAGAATTCCAGATACTTATGATCCAAGCCAACGTCAAAGAACTAGAGGCCCGCATAGTGTCAAGGTTTATTTCTAGGCTTAAGTATGAGATTCATAATATCATAGAAGTACAGAGATTTTATACCTTATAAGATGCCATCAAGATAATGCAGAGGGTTAAAAGGCAAAGGAGAAGTGTTCCGAGCAGACTTAGGCCAACATTCTTATAAGTCCCAATACCGCGCCAACCTATTTAAGACGAATTGAGGAGGCCATACAGAGCTAAGAATAGGAATGACCAATCCGATGACGGTCGGGCAAACCAATAGGGCCGAACTGAGGTTAGGCTAACCCTAAGGACATATAAGAAAGGGCAGACCTCTGGACAGAAGACCAGTGAGGACAAATGCTTTAAATGTTTAGGCTTTGGACATATGGTCATTAAGTGTTCGAACCGACGTATCGTGGTGCTCTAAGGAGATGTGGTAAATAGCACCAACAAGAGTAAGCCCAAGAAAGAAGAGGATGTTGGAAAACTTGAAGCCGAAGATGAAGAGGAGACCTATATCGATACTGACCAGGGAGAAGTAATAACCTTAGTCTTGAGACGAGTACTGAGTTTCTTGCCGAACTTTGAAGAAGACTAAAGAGAGAATCCATTCCATACCAAGTGTACCATCAAAAACCAATTGTGCACAATCATTATGGAAGGGGGAACTTGTACCAATGTCGTTGCGTAATCCTTTGTGCAAAAGTTAGGTTTGCCAACCTCAAAGTATCTCGAACCTTACAAGCTGCATTGGCTTCATGATAAGAGTGCTTTACACGTGACTGAACAAGTGACCATGTTGTTCAATATTGGGAATGTGTCTAGGGACGAAGTAGTTTGCAATGTGGTCCCTATGGGAGCTTCACATCTATTGCTTGGATGACCTTGGTTGTTCGAAAGATGTGTTACTTACGACGGGTATAAGAACACCTATGTTTTTGTTAAGGATGGAACGAAGATTGTGTTGCAACCCATGACCCCATCCTAAGTAAATGAAGCCTATAACCAGCTCACTCGAGCTAATAAGAAGAAGGCCTTAGTGATGAGCCAAAGGGAGCTCCGAGTTGCTAAAGAGGTTGAAGAACCTATGTTCTTATTGGTTAGTAGATTGTTGGAGATAAGGGAACTAAAGAATATTCTTGAAGAGATCTGAAGCATGCTAAATAAGTTTTCTAACCTATTCTCAGAAGAACTGCCTAGAGGACTGCCTTTAGTCCGAGGCATAGAGCACTATATTGATTTGTAGCCAAGCGCTTCCCTACTGAACCAATCTGCATACAGAATGAACCTCGAGTAGGTTGTCAAATTGAAAAAATAGGTGGATGAACTCATAAAGCGAGGATATGTAAGGAAAAGCTTGTTCCAAAGAAAGATGGTTCATGATGCATGTACATCGACAGCCGAGTAATCAACCGAATTACTGTTAAGTATAAGTACTCAATACTATGGCTCAATGACATGTTAGATGAGCTTCATGGCGCTAAGATATTTTCAAAGATTGATATGCGAAGTCGCTACCACCAGATTTGTATGAGACTCGAAGATGAGGGGAAGACTACCTTTAAGACTCAGTACGAACTCTATGAATGGTTGATTATGCCGTTTAGACTTACTAATGCGTCAAGCACATTCATGAGATTAATAAACCATGTGATACGCCCTCTAACTGGAAAATGTGTGGTCATGTACTTTGATGATATATTGGTATACAATGCCAACCTAAATTACCATGTTCAACATCTTCATGAAGTATTTGACATTTTGTGAACTGAGAAGCTGTATGGAAACATGAAGAAATGCACGTTCTGCTAGAAGGAGGTGGTCTTCTTAGGGTTTGTGGTATTAGGGGAAAGACTCCAAACATATGAGGAGTGTCGATGCCAAAGAATGTCATTGAGGTTCAAAGTTTCCATAGCCTAACTTCTTTCTATAGGTAATTTATCAAAAACTTCAGTACCATAACCGCCTCCTTGACTAAGCTGACAAAGAAGAATAAAAGGTTCAGGTGGAACGACCGAGCTAAATAAAGCTTTAGAGAGATCAAGGAGAAACTCACCTTGACACTTATCCTTTCACTACTAGATTTTGACAAACTCTTCAAATTAGAATGTGATGTATTAGGAGTTGGAGTTAGAGTTGGTGCTATCCTGAAGTAGGAGGGACAACCCGTCACTTACTACAGTGAGAAACTTAGTGGTCTTGCCTAGAATTATTTTGTATATTAGAACAAGTTGTATTCTCTCTTCCAAGGCCTCATTGTTTAGCAATACTATCTATTATCATGAGAGTTTGTTATTTACACCGACTATGAATCATTGAAGCATCTTGGGAGTTAAAATAAGCTTTCAAAGAGATAAGCCAAGTGATTTGAGTTTATGGAAGGGTTTTCATATGTAATCCGATATAAGAAAGGAAGTACAAATATGGTTGTCAACACTTTATCACAATGGAAAACTTTGCTAACTACCTTATAGACAAAATTATTAGGATTCTCACTCATCACTAAGCAGTATACTACTAACCCTCACTTTGATCCCATTGTTGAACATTGCTAAGAAAGGGTAGTTATTATAGGATATTATTTTAAGGACGGCTATCTATTTAAGGACTGTAAGCTATGTATTCTAAATTGCTCTACGTGTGAGCTATTGATCAAGGAAGCTTATAACAGAGGATTATCTAGTCATTTTGAGAAGACCAAGACAGCCAAACTATTGAAGGAAAAGTTTTATTAGCTTGGTTTGGCTAAGGATGTTCATAAGGTAGTAAGGTGTTATAAGGTATGAAAGTGAGTGAAGGGGAAGAGAGAACCCCATGGAGAGTACATGTCGTTGCCAACATGAACCTCACCTTGGGCTAACCTCAACATAGACTTTGTCCTAAGGGTGCCTTAGACATCTAGAAGGAAAGATTCTATTTTTGTTACAGTAGACCACTTCAACAAGATGGTACACTTCATTCCATGCCATCAAATGATGCTCTACATATTATTGATTTGTTTTTGTAAGAGATTGTCTAACTACACAAAGAACCAAAGACTATTGTCTTAGATCAGCATACAAAATTCTTGAGTTATTTTTAAAAGACTCCTTGGGGAAGACTTGGAATTGAACTTATATTCAGCTCCAATAGCCACCCTCAGACTGATAGCCAGACTAAAGTGGTGAACAGGACGCTAAGTAATCTACTCAAAGCTATTGTAAGGAAGAGCTTGAGGGATTGGGACTTATGCCTACTAGTTGTGGAGTAAGCATACAACCAAACTATTCATAGCACTATTGGGAAGACCCTATTTAAAGTCATCTATGGCCTTAATCCTACTATTCCCCTAGATATGATATGCGCCCCAACAACTACTAAAGAAAGTCAAACTAAAGTTGACCGAGCTTAAGAATTGTATGAATTACTCCAATCTATAACCAAGAAGATTGCCAAGTTTAATAAGAGATAGCGAGAAATTGGTAGCCGAGGCTACTAAACCGTTTCTTTCCACCCAGGAGACTTAGTATGGATACATCTCATCCGAAAATGATTCCCACATTTGAGACAAACAAGCTATCTCCTCATGTTGATGGTCTATTCAAGGTCCTAAAGAAGATTGACTACAATGCCTACCAGATTAAGTTGCCTAATGATTATGGTGTTTCTTCCACCTTCAATGTGTCCGATTTGATTCCTCACCAACCAATAGAAGAAGACCCTATAAGCACCTTAGAAGAAAGAGCAAAGATAACTCTAGATTTGAGGACAAATCTTTTTGACCCCCAAGCAGATGATAGGAATCAAACCCCTAGAACAATCACATGTAGCCAAACTAAAGAACTCTAAGGACTTGCTTAGAGGATACTAACTCTAGGCCATAGCCAAGACGGGGATTCCTATCCCTAGCCGGTCTTCTACTGACTTAACTATCAGATCCTTACTTGTATTAGATTTTCCCCTATTCAGCAACGATGCTTTATCTTAGAAAACAACCCAAGAATAGCCGAAGCAAGCCCCCAATTAAACTACAAGCATCCGACCTCGAATTGAGTTGATTTTTCTTTAGAAGAACTAATTGGTCTCTAGCCTAGTCTAAATAAGGTCGGCCCCTGACTGTCAGTACTTTTTGTTTCACCTACTTTGTATCATAGTCCTAACTCCCATCCACCACATGATATGTATCTTTTGGCACCAGCTTTCCAAAAGGATTCTTCACTTTTTCGTACTGAATATTCTATTTCTTTTACCCTTTTTAGTATGTCTTATGTAACCTAGTTGTAGAATACCCTTTTTGTCTTTTTATACATACAAAGTAACTCTAATGGATATGTATATAAACCTCTATCTTCTTGTGTGCAGGGAATCAATGAATCAATATAAAATTATTTACATTTAACAACCTTATTGTTCTCATTATTTTTTAACTCTTATCTATTCCTTTTAGCACTATTCCTTTTAGTAAGGAATAGTCTAAAAAGAGTAGTGGCGAGTGACCCTTTAGTTCAAACTAGTGTATCATATTCAGTAAATTATAAATCGAGTAGGATCAAGTGGTGCATCATATCCATTTAGGAGTTATCTAGACATTGTTAGCTTTTTTCCTGTTTGTTTTTTGTTTACTTCATTGTGGTACTTCTCCATGTGTTTAACCCTGGAGATGCATCACTTATTGAGCAAATTATCGCTTATTCTCTTATAGTTTGTTTTGCAGATTCCAGATGGCTTACAAGTGCTTGCTTAACACTAAAATCCTACTAAATTAGGACGGAGAGTGAGATACAACAAAAAATAATCGGTTATTATCCTTAGTATTAACTTTTTATCTTTTAAGAAAAACTACACAAGACTTCTCAAGGAGATTGGTAGTTTTCAATATTTTGGTTTTTATATGAAATGATAAGTACATATAGGATTTAATACTACTCTTTTATAAGGTCAAATTACAAATTTATTTTTAATAAATTATTTAAAAAAATTACTCCATAAGGTATTATCAAATAGGTATCAAATTGGTCACTTCAAAAAAGTAAAATCAAGTATGCTTAGTGTAAACTAAGTTTAGGATAATAGTTGTAAGGGTAATTTTTATTTTATGATAATTTATATGGCGAAACTGTTATAACTCTACCTTTTCGAGAGTTATATATATATCCTTTTTTAGTAATAAACCCCAATCCAATCTGATTGGAATCCTTTATATCTCACTTTCATTATTTTAGGCATGACTCCCATCAGTATTATGGTCAATAAAAATAGCAAAAAGTATTGTTAAGGAAAGGTACAAATAATAAAAAAAAATTTGAAAAAAAAAAAGAAAAATTTAAGGTGGTTATTTTTGTTACACTGAAAGGAACATTAACATAGTGGTTTTTCATGAAATATAATGACATAAAATAAAAGATAACATCAAAGATGTACAATGACAAAAACGGCTCTCGAATTGTTAACATCCCCCTGGTTATCTCAAACCCATACCTTTCGTTTTCGGTAGACTTAAATACAAATAGCCTTTTGCATGGTGAACTTCATGGGCAACTTCAATAGGTTGAACTGTAGCCAATAGACTGCGCGTATGAATCCCAATTCCTAGATCAATCTGTTTTCTTTCCCCTCAAAATACCCTCGTACAAACTGAAAAATTACATAAATTTACCCTCAAATGAAAACATCAACGCTCACGGCATTCTTTCTTCTCCATCAGAAACCCTAGCTTCGTTACTCTCTTCCATGTCTCATAACATCAAGAAATCAAAATCCAAACATAAAATTGAAGAAAGAAGATGCTCGAAGTCAGATTCATGTCTTAAAACATTGTTCTATCTAGTGGAAAATCTAAAACATGATGATTTTCTTGAATTGATGTCTCACATTATGGAGTTGTTCATCGCCTTAATGGAAGGTTTTCAATGACAAAGAATAATTTCTCCAAGAAAATGATTTTCTTTGGACCCAATACTTGATGTAAGGCGACGAAGGGCAACATTCTGGCATAGATAAGCCATTCTAAGTGAAGCTAAATAGCAAATTGAACGACCACATTCTTGCATGAGGATTGAAGGCTTTGTTGTCACCTTTTTCACGCAGATAAGCCTAGGCACTGCGCAAGATTTTGTCTATTCCTTCTCTATCTTCCATCTCCACTATTCATCGTTGAGTCCCAAATCTCTCTTTCTTTGTTTGAATTGTGTTCTTCTCTTGTATTAGTTATTTGGAATTAGGGTTTCAATTTGGTGATGACACTTTTAATTTAGGATTAGGTTTCTTGATTAATCTAGAAAGGAAAAGTACAATCTGATTTCCACATGGAAAAGTGGACAAAAATGTTATACTAAGGTTATTTTTGTCTTTTAATAATTTATTCCAAGTTGTATCTATTTATGAAACATGGAAAAATAAACAAATATGAATTCCAACCCTATTATCACTACCACTTTATTTGAATTGTGATTTTATTACGATTTTATTTTATTCAATGAAATGAATGCAGTTAGGTGGTTTAACTTAAAATAGAAGTAAATTCATTTATTTTCTTTTTTCAAAGGAAAGGTAAGAAAACCCTGTTCGAGCCAGCATGCTAGAAGGAACGCCCGGCAGCGGCCAAGCAAAACTTTTTAATCGTACGACTTCTCCAATCTTATAAAACCAGACGCAGGCTTTGGAAAACGCACTCCCATTCATCTCCAAAGCCCTAGAACACGAACGATGTCTACCAACAGCAAGGTGGTGGTTCTCGACAACGGCGGCGGCCTAATAAAAGCCGGATACGGCGGTGATCTCGACCCTAAGATAATCCTCCCCAACTGTCTCGTCCGCCCCCTCTCCTCCAAAAAGTTCCTTCCCTTTTCCTCCCAACTAGACCTCACTTCGGCCGCCATCCGCCGCCCTATCGACCGCGGCCACCTCATAAACCCAGACCTCCAACGCGAAATCTGGTCCCACCTCCTCTCTCTCCTCCAAACCAATCCTTCTTCCTCCTCTCTCCTCCTCACACACCCCCTTTTCTCTCCACCTTCTATCCTCCGCTCCACTTTCGAACTCGTTTTCGAAGACTTCAACTTCCACTCTCTCTACATTTCCGACTCGCCGTCTTTAGTCCATCTTTACGAGGCCTCGCATCGACCTGATGGGTTGGTGTCAAAAACGCAATGTAGTCTTGTTGTGGATTGTGGGTTCTCGTTTACGCATGCGGTGCCGGTTTTTCAGAACTTTGTTTTGAATTATGGGGTTAAAAGAATTGATCTTGGCGGAAAAGCGTTGACGAATTATATGAAGGAGTTGGTTTCTTACCGGGCTGTTAATGTTATGGATGAGACTTTTGTAATGGATGATGTTAAGGAGAAGTTGTGTTTCGTCTCGCTTGATGTTGATCGGGATCTCGAGGTCGCAAGGTATTGTTTGGTGTGAAATAAGTTGTTAGCGTGCAGGTTTTATAATCATTGGATTATGTGGTAGTCAAAAAGGTTGTATGCTTTGATTTTGCTTAGTTATATTATAGATGTTTGTGCGTCATGTTCCGATCCAGAAAATGTCGGAAATGAGTTCAGTCCAACAATTGACAACATATTAAGGATAAGAATTGGTGCTGCCCGAGTTGCGACCTGTTTTGTTGGAGTCAGAAAAATGTGCGAGAGTCTTGTTGTCATGTAATGACTTCTTATGTCGATATTGTGATTGCTATGCTCGCGTTGATCAAGCTCAGATTAGGAACAGGAGTTTTAAGCTTTCTTTCATGCCACTGTTTGAAACTAAATGCTGATGTGTTGCTGCTACTATATATATATATATATTGTGTGTGTGTGTGTGTGTGTGTCTATTCTTAGTACTGGGAATAGTATGCAGAATTTGAAGCACTTCTTACTAAATTAATCAAGCAAATATGGAATCTTGTCAATCTCAAGAACTATCATTCACTTATAGCTTCAAAATCTTACATCAGCAGATAGTAATGAGTTCATGTTGCTCCCTTATATTTGGTTTGAGGAATTCGTGGGTGAAATTCTGGTTTTCCTATCCCTTTCGGATACTTGTTTGCAAGAATCCATAAAGGACATGTTTGCCACCTTTGAAATCCTTTGGAGACATTTTTTTCCCTATCAACTACGCTTTTGTTCTTCTACTAAGGTCAAAGTGGTGAAATATGCTTGTAGGAAGCCTGGACGGGGCAACCCATTACGATGCACTTATGTGCTGCCTGATGGTGTAATTCATACAAAGGGATTTGTCAGGAACCCTGATCAAGCAAAGCGCTATCTCGCTTCAATGGATGAATCGTGTGATTCCTCATTGGAGACTGAGAAGGATATCCAAGATCCTGAAGATCTGGATAAGTGGGAAGACCGAAAGAAAATAGATTTGACAAAAAATGTATGTGTTTTTACTATATCTTGAAAAATAGAAACAATTGCCTGTCAGGCTTTAATAGATGTGTTACATTATATGCAGGAGTTTGACTTAACTAATGAACGGTTCCTTGTTCCAGAGATGATCTTCCGTCCGGCAGATTTGGGTAAGTTAATCATTTATATGTGTTTACTCATGACGATGTAATCTTCTCAGTCCATTTGTGCTTTAAGCTTTATTCATAATTTTGATATGCTGTAAAGAACTTTATCTCACCTTGGATATTCTATGTAGAAGCGGCTAGCTAGTGTCTTATGTCTTTTATCAGTTGCTAGTTCAACCGTACCGAATTGATAAACTCTGTATCAGCCGTTAAATGTGCAATTTGCCTGATTTTGCAGGAATGAATCAGGCTGGACTGGCAGAATGCATTGTTCGATCAGTTAATTCATGTCACCCCTATTTACATCCTGTACTATATGAAAGGTACTTGAGGATTTCCAAGTACTAGTTGAAGCAAATTATTTTGTGGACAGAAGTCCACAAAATCAAAACATTAACTGCAAGAAATTTCTCATCCTCATTTATTTTACTGTGGCAGTATCATTTTAACTGGTGGAAGTACACAGTTTCCTCAATTTGCTGAAAGATTGTAAGTTTTTATTTCTTCCATTACCTTCTGAGGAAAGGAAGGGGGGTGAGGGTGTGAAAAAAAGAAGACTGCTCTAGAGTAACCCTTTTTCTCCATGAATTGCAGAGAAAGGGACCTCCGGCCTCTTGTTCCTGATAACTACCAAGTGAAGATAACAACCCAACAAGAGTGAGTTCTCATCCCAAAGAAAAATGTTATACATATGAATGATGCTGCTACTTTCACTTAGGTAAAAGGTTGCATTTTGCAGCCCTGTACTAGGTGTTTGGCGAGGGGGATCGCTTTTGGCATCTAGTCCTGATTTTGAGTCAATGTGTGTCACAAAGGCTGAGTATGAGGAACTAGGATCTGCCCGATGCTGGAAGAGTTTCTTTCAATGAATTGGAAAACTTCTTGTAAATTCAGTAGCCTCAAAGATTTAAACTTCCTCTGGGCAAGAAAGAGAAGTAAAAGAGCAGAGATGAACTGCTGGCATCTACATTCTGAAGTATCACCAAAGCTACATCAAAGAAAATTTTCCTATCGGCTTCTTTATGGAGGTTCAGTCAATAAGGTGTAATGTGATATATTCAAGCTGAGGGTGCTCATCAGAAGAGACAGGTAGTCTGGAAAGAAGTTGGATATCTAGTTGTTCAGGATGGTTCAATTGAGCAGCAAATATAAGAGCTGGGAATTCTAGATAGCTAGTCTCCCAAAGCATATGTAGTCATGAACTATAGGTATCACGACTAAAAAGATTTTTGATCGGTGAACAGCTTGATGCAGTTCAGAAATGATGCACGGTGTATGAATTCGATACTTGTTTGGCTGCTGGGGACCTGTCAAAGGCCTTGTATTTGGGCAAGATATTCAGCTGAAGGAGAGATATTAGATACATTTTTTTGAGGATGTCCCTTGCTATTGTTAGCAACCTTGGAGCACTTTGTTGGTTCCAATGAGAGAAAAGTCTTACTTAATTCGGAGTTGAATTCAGCTGCAAATATTCGTAGGTTCTCCTCTTGTTTTCTAAATTTTCAGGATAGACTTAGAAGGAATCAGTGACATGAAAGTTTTTTTGTTCTTTTTCCCATACCGAGTGTGTACAAATACAATCCAATGGCAAAATGCTTCTTATTCTGAATGGATCTTTTCATCGGGATTACTAGTAATACTATTTGAACCAGAAGACCCTTGAGGGTGAGGGGTGAAGTGTTTTCAATTGCAGAATATTGTCGGCATATCTTAGGGTAAACGGGAATCGGTAAACTTTTGTTTCAAGAAAACTTCGATCTGAAATTTGTTGGGGGTAATGCCAAAAATAAATTTTCAACTTTTCAGTCGTAGTATCTGAATTTCAAATTTCTTTGTTTTAATGTCTCTCAACGCGTGAAAGGAAACATTATAACCATTGATATTTTAACATGGAATATAGTATCTTAAATATTAATTTTTCACCTCAATTGTTCGATAGTTTTACGTTTTTTTTTTGTTATAACTCTTTAACGTGAGATAAATAAGAGATTCATTTATAATTGTTGTAAGAAAGTGTTGAAGAAAATTATTAAAATAATGATAATGTATATAAAGTTAGAAAAACAAAAACAAAAAAAGGAAAAGAAGTCTGTGTCTTGAAATTTTCTCTGTACATAACTTTGTGGACAAATCCAAATTTTGTAAGCCTTATATCTCTGAAAATTCACGACTTTCGTTGTGGTTTGCAAATAATGCTTAGTATGCATTTTCAAATAGGTTCACTCGAAATAAAATTATAAGTTGAAACAATCTCTAGTTTCACAGTTGTTATTTATTTAAAACTTTCACTGAGCCGATCAGTTTTAAAATATGTATCTAATATTTTTTAATTATGATATAAATCATGAACTTTGGAGTGACATATGGTCTGCTCAAAGCACGAAAAGTAATGAAGAATAAAGATTCAATATACTGTGCTATTTCTCTTAACTTTCTTTTTCCTAAATAATACTTTTTTCTCAATCTTTTCCTTTTTCTTATTTTGTTTTCCTTTCAAATTATTAAGGTGCAAAAAGAAAAAAGAAAAAATGCTCACAAAAATAATAAGATATAAAAGTTTAAACACGTCCACTACTATTTTCTATTTTCTAAGACCACGTAGTTGACGACCGTGACACCTTCATCCCTGATGCTCCCAGCAAGCATTCAGTTCCGCTTTTCCACTAAGAAGGAAGACCTTCAGAAGGAGTCACTAGACGTTAGAGCTCCTTTGCTGTCCTATCCTACCGAAAGATGTGCATCCTGCTGAGGAAGATATGCCACCACTCCATCGGCCACAATTGCAATGAGAAAAGTACAGGTTATAACCAAAGATCACTGTCCGCGTGACTTGATCCTAATGTTCAACCCAACCAACAAGACTCTTTGGACAACACCGCAAATGGGGAGACAAAGAGGAACAAACTCTAAACACCTTAGCATTTAATTGCATGCCAGGAGTTAACTCTAGTTCACTCTTAGTTTACATGCTCTTTTTTGTAGGCCCAATATCCAACCTAGCTAAATAGACAAAGCCCGCAATAACTTCCAACCATTAACAATTTGGGGTCCACTATAAGTCATTTCCACTATAAACATCACACATCATGCCTAATATTAGAAACATTCGAAATAGAAAAACTACAAGTGTATTAGTGAGTCCTTTGTTTGTGTCCCAAATCAATCAAAATTCATCCTACCTTAAGAGTTACATGACCTCATAACATGGTCATGTCAACTACTTGTGTAACTTTCTATAAATTAGCTCTTCGTACTCTTCATATGGATCGATTCTTCAACATGGTCATGTTCACTAGCTATGTCTAACTTTCAAACTCCAAAACTTCTTCAATTTAGCTCCCAATTGAGTAAAATTGGATTCTTTTCCCCTCCTTTTTTATTCAAAAACATGTTAAAAGCCTAAAATCAAAATATTACCTAATTGAGGATCAAGTTCTTAAAAAACACACCAAAATCATAAGGAAATACCATGAAAACTCACTAATAAACTTATTTAGTTAAAAACCTATCAATTATTTATGAACTTTTTGTGTAGCTAAAATATGAAGGCATGTACTATTGTCTATAGAATTTAGCCAATAAAGATTTGAATATTGATGGGCCTTTTCAAGAATTTAGGTAGGCTTGCAAAACAAAACACTATAAAGAGTACTGTAGTATAGTCTTATATGGCCACTTCGATACTTAAGTCGGTATAGTATAAGAAGCAAATTGATAGCAAGATGGCAATAATGAATATATGAGTGTGTATATGTTGTGTAGATGGTTTACCATAAGAGAATCACACCCATTTATAGTAGAGGTCTAAAGATATTTAAGGAAACCAAGATAAGGACGAATCTTATTGAATAAGTGATGTGCATCTCTTAATGATGCTAGATCCCAGGAAATTCAGGATACAACTTAACTAGTTAACTTTCTATTTTGGCATTAAGCTTCTCTTCTATATGAATCTCTCCTTGACCAAGCTCTATAGCTAAGAATTTAACTTGTTAAAGGTTAGGTGTTCTTTAGGAGTAAATTTTCTAAAACTCTAATAGATGGATTCGAACTTAGGAAAGCCCGGATGTTCAAGAAGAGCTAAGTCAAAGGTTCTCGATGTTTTAAACAAGTTGGTTATGAGCCTAAATAGGTCGACCCATGACCCAAACAGGTTAGTCTGGGCTTAGGGAAGCCTATATCTAATATCTCCTATCATTAGTTGTCCCACCTACCCTTTTTGATAAGGTGTCGATAAGGAGTTAAAGAGTCGGTAGGTTCTTGAGGCATAATGCCAAGTTGCTCTTCATGTAAAAATGACCACCCATCCAAAAAGCTAGCTTCCTCTAGGGCATTCCAGTGATTAGAGCTTCATATTAATCAAAGTGGCTAAGTAAGTGAACCATTTAAGTTGGACACGATTTGTGTTAGTGAAACTAGGTAGGCAAGCCATTAAGGTAGATACTACCCATGCTACTGTTTTACCGATTGTTGTGTTAAAGTGAAGATGGAAGTCAGAGTAGTCGAGTTGTCCGAGATGCTCTTCTTCAAAGACTAAGCTACAAGAGATTTTGATATCATCGAGTTGATCAACTCCTAGGAGGTCCCCCCTACCCTACCCCACCCTAAAACCCAAAATGATGACCTATCATGGTAACTCTCAAGGGTTGACACATGGAGCATCTTCGAGTATGTTGGGGATCCTTTCATCTAAAGTTGATAAGGCTTCTCAAGGAAGATTTCACTTATGAAATTGTTTTTGGCATGTAAATTTATATGTATTTAATGCAACTTAATGGGTGTCACATCATTACTACTATTATTTACTAGAAGCTATTATGTCAAGGTAATCATTGACATTAATTTTGAATATGGGCTTTGCAATGAGATCTAAATGGTGAGATGTCAAGTCCATTCGTTTTCCTGTAACTCTCGATTCACCTCCTACTACTTGATGCCTATAAATATCTAAAGCTATTTTAAAAGCACACTTTTCTTCCTTTAACAATCCTTTTTCATCTTTTCTTTGAATCTTATAAAAATTTCTTTGAAGTTTCTTGTGAATTTGCAATTCCTTCAACAAATTTTCTTCACATTTTCCAAATTTCTTCAGTCTTTAATTATGTCGATATTAAGTAATTATGAAATCACATCCTTGGAGTTTAAGACTCAAAAAGTTACTCCCCCAGCAATAATGGTAGAAGACCCATCTAGCATGGCAACGTTGGTGAAGAGTTAGTCTTTAAAAGAGACGAAAGTAGAGTTCAACATAATTGCTATCATTGTAAGTCTTTCGAGAGATGTTTATCTCATTAATGGAGAGGAAAGGATTCTAGCAGGAAAATGCCACTTTAGGGCGAAGAATAGTGGCATCCTAAATAGGTATGAGAGTATAATCTCAAAGAGGGAAGTAGAATGCTTTTGAGATAACTATATCATTGGTGACCATCATGAGTTGGTTCTACAAAAGCCTAAACCTACAAATTAGGTTGTACTAATTAAGGCAAAGTGTTTTTGCATCTATGAGAAATGCTTCAAATTCGAGATGCATCTCCCTTTTAATCAATTTGAGAAGGAGATCTTCATGTATCATCTTATAAGCCTGGCCTAGATTACACTAAATAGCTGATGACTATTGAGGGCGTTTTAAGCCTTTTATGAGTACTTGATACTACAGGTGATGCTACAACTATTCAGTGAAGACCAAAAAGGATGGGTGGATTACTTGTAGAACCCCATTGATAAGAAGATGTTCAATGGCTTAAACTCATTCGTTAAATATTAGAAGGAAAAGTTCATAGTCCAAGATACTCCCATTGACTTGGACTTCTAAACAAGGTAAACAATGCCAATTTAGACGAAGGCCATTATATAGCTTGGATACAATAATGAGGAGGCTTCTTGATAGGAATCAACTCCCTAAACCAATCACACATAACCAAGATAGAAAATTGCAAGGACTTATGTAAAGGATACTAGCTTGAAACCCCATTCAGGATGATGATTCCTATTTTGAACCTTACCTTTTATACTATTTTCGACATAAGTGTCAAGATCCTATAAGTGCCAACACAGTCTCTCAGCTACCAAGCGGTCATGTCGACCTACTGAGCATATAGGCCAACCTACCTAGTTGCCAAAGCATCTGATCCCAATCTAAGCCAAGCTCTTGAGCCATCTAGTGTTGAACCTCCGTCTAAGCCGAGTTGTGAGATACCCAACCTAAAAGGGATTTGAATATCCTTAAGTGACTGAGCTCTATCTTAAACCAAATCAAGTCTGCTTTGACTATAGACTCTTTTTTTCACTTCATTCGAATTGTATTATATTCTAGACTACCAACCATCATACGATACATATCTTTTGGCACAACATTCTAAAAGGATTCCTTACTTTTTCGGTACTGAAAATTCTTTATTTTTTTTACCCTTTTTAGTATATTTTATGTATTCTATTTGTAAATTACGGTTTTGTCTTTTCATGTATCTATTATAACCTTAATGGGTGATTATATAAACCCCCATTTGTTTATACATAGACATCATTATCATTATAATATCAAAGTATTAAAAGTTTCCTTTTCAAGAAATATTAGTGTTCTCATTTATCTCCTAACTCTTATCTATTCCCTTTAATAAGGAATAATGGCAAGTGACCCCATAGTTTGGACCAGTGAGTCACATTTAGTGAATTATTATAGGTTGAGCAAGATCAATTGGTGTGCCATATTCGATTGGTAGCTACTCGGATTTACTAATCTTCCTTTATTTTCTTTCATTCCTTCTTGTTGTGGTGTTGCTCTGTATATACGACCCCAGAGACACATCAGCTTCACTGGTATTAAAGTACGATTCTGAAAGGGAGTGTGTGAAGTTGCAGTGAAGTTTTTATTTGTGTCTGCTGTTAGTGGCTACTGTGTTTCTTTCATAACTATTGTAATATGTTCATGTGAAGTAAGTTTTGAAGTTTTGAGCTGTAAAGTGGGGGTTCGTGTGTTAGTAAGTGTAGTTCCTATTGTTACTTTGTTATACTTTGTTTTTCACTACAAAAATAGAGCAAGTTCATTTCTATTATATATGAGTGAGTGTTGGGTGATTGAAGTTATTAGAGTGTGTTGTAAGGTTTTAAGTAGTAAGAAGAAGTGTTTATTGTGTATTATGTTGTTAATCTGTTATAAAAGTATTACGTTATGTCGGATTCAAGTGTTCAAGGTGTTATTAGTGACCAAAGTGGTGGTGCTCATGTTGGTTGAAGCCAAAATGGTAGTAATACTCTTGGGTCAGTCGATAATAGGCTTGATATACTCACTGACCTTGTTGAGAATCTAGTGACTGCGATGCAAGTCAATAGACTACAACTATAGGGTATACTACATCATGACCCACCTAAGAATGTTCTAGAGAGACGATACGGCTAAGGTGGCCGAGCTCATCACCTGGTTCGACCCATCGAGCAAGAAGAGTTGTAGACCAAGTTGTTAGACTAAGGCTAGAGTTGGAGGAGATAAAGGAGGAGGATGATGAGCAAGTAGATGTAGAAGAGTATAAAGAGGAAGAAGAAGAGGTTGAATATTATTAGGTACAAGAGCGAGGATGTCGAGCTCCTTATGGACTAGACAATGTCAAGGTCTAAATCTCACTCTTTAGTGGAAGTGGAGATGCAGGTGAATATATAGAGTGGGAAAAGAAAGTACAAAAGATGTTTAACTGTTATGGGATACTGTTGTCGTTAAAGTGCGACTTGCTATACCTGAATTTTCTGGATATACTATTATGTGGTGGAAAAATCTGAATGATACCAAAGCAAGAGATGGAAGACAAGGTGTAAGAACTTAGGAAGAGATGAAGAGATTGTTGAGAGGAAGGTTTGTACTCGAGACTTGTCTGTAGGATACGTTTGCAAAGTTGCAGGAACTTCTCAAAGGAAGCCAATCCATTGATGACTATGTAAAGGAATTCCAGATGTTGATGATCCAAGTAGACATGGAGGAGCCCGAAGCCCGTACTATATCTCGTTTCACCTATGGACTTAAATATGAGATTCATAATACTGTGGAAGTACAAAGATTCCATACATTGGAGGAGACCATTAAAGGAGCACAGAGGGTTAAAAAATAGAGGAGAAATGCTCTAAGTTGACTTAGGCCAACTTTTTCCTGAGCTCCTATTCTATGCCAACCTACTCATGTTAAGCCAAGGAGACCCTCCCAAGCCGAGGAAAAATATGAATAACTTGATGATAACCGAGTAGGCTAGTAAAGTTGAGCAACCCAGCCAAGCCAAGCTGAGGATAGGCTTACCTCGAGGACATATGAGAAAGGACAGACCTCTAAACAAAAGACAGATAAGGTAAAGCACTTCAAATGGTTAGGTTTTGGAAACATAGGTACTAAGTGTCCAAATCGACGTACCATGGCACTCTAAGGAGATGTAATGGATAGCACCAACTAGAGTGAGCCAAAGGAGGAGAAGAATGTTAAAAGAGTTAAAGCTGAAGAGGAAGAGGAGACTTGTATCCATGCCGACTAAAGAGAAGTTATGACCCTAGTACTGAAGCGAATGCTGAGCTCCTTGCCGAGCCCCGAGGAAGACTAGAGAGAGAATTTATTTCGTACAAAGTAAACCATCAAGAGACAATTTTGCACCATCATTATAGATGGAGGAAGCTATACTAACGTCGTTGCACAATCCTTTATGCAGAGTTTATGATTGCTAACCTCTAAACACTTCCGGCCTTATAAGCTATACTAGCTTCGTGATAAAGGTACTCTACACGTCATTGAATAAGTAACTGTACCTTTTAGTGTTGGGAATATTTATAGGGACAAAGTGGTGTGTGATGTCGTCCCTCTAGGAGCTTTACATCTACTACTTAAATGACCTTAGTTATTTGATTGACATGTTATGATGGATATAAGAACACCTATGCCTTTATTAAGGATGGAAGGAAGATTATACTACAACCCATGATACCGGCATAGGTGAACGAGACCTATAACTAGCTCACCCGAGCTAATAAGAAAAAAGCTTTAGTGATGAGCCGAAGAGAGCTCTGAATTGTTGAGAAGGCCAATAAGCCTATGTTTTTATTGATCAGAAGATTGCTGGAGATAAGAGATTTGGAAGATATGCTTAATGAGGTTTAGAGATTAATTGATGAGTTTTCTAACTTGTTTCCTGAAGAGTTGTCCAAGAGACAACCCTTAGTCTGAGGCATAGAACATTATATTGATTTACAACCAAGCGCAGTCTTGTCGAATCGACCTGCCTGCAAAATGAATCCTAAGCAAGCTACCAAGCTAAAAAGACAAGTGGATGAATTGATAGAGCAAGGTTGTGTAAAGGAGAGCATGAGTCCTTATGCTATACCAGCTCTACTCATCGTAAAGAAGGATGGTTCATCGATAGTCGAGCAATCAACCAAATTACTGTCAACTATAGATATCCAATACCGAGGCTTAATGACATATTAGATGAGTTATGTGGTGCTCAAATATTTTCAAAGATTGACTTGTGAAGTGGCTACCACAAAAATTCACATGAAGCTTGGTAATGAATGGAAGACTACCTTTAAAATGAGGCATGGACTCTATAAGTGGTTGGTTATGTCCTTTGGACTTACCAATGCATCGAGCACATTTATACAATGATGAACCATGTGTTGTGCCCTCTAATCGAAAGATGTGTGGTCGTGTACTTTGACGATATACTAGTGTACAACGCTGACCCAAACAATCACATTGAGCATCTTCAAGCTATTTTTGACATTTTACGAGCTAAGAAGTTATATGGGAACCTGAAGAAGTATATGTAATGTCAAAGTGAAGTTATCTTTCTTAGGTGTATAGTATCTGGAGAAGGAATTTGAGTAGATAAGGAAAAGGTCAAAGTTGTCTTGGAGTGACTGACGCTGAAGAATGTCACTAAAGTACGAAATTTTCATGGCTTTGCTTCTTTCTATAAAAGATTCATTAAAAACTTCAGTACAATTGCAACCCCTTGATCGAGCTAACAAAGAAGAGTGAAGGATTCTGATAAAATGACCAAGCTAAACAAAGCTTTAAGGAGATAAAAGAAAAGCTTGCTACTACCCATGTCTTATCCCTACTAGATTTTCACAAACCATTCGAATTAGAATGCAATGCGTTAGGCATTGGAATTGGTGTCGTATTGATGCAAGAATGACGATTGATTGCCTACCACAATAAGAAGCTCAATGGTATCATGCTAAACTATTCTATATATGACAAAGAATTATACTCACTATTTACTACTATGAGAGTTTCTAATTTACACTAACCATAAGTCATTGAAGCATCTCGGAAGTCAGAACAAATTTTCAAAAAAACAAGCTAAGTAACTAGAATTTATGGAAGGTTTTTCTTATGTGATCCAACATAAGAAGAGTAGTGCCAACATAGTCGCAGATGCCTTGTCACATTGGCAAACCTTCCTAGCCATCTTATAGACAAAATTTCTAGGTTTTTTACTTATCACCAAGTAGTATGCTTGCAACCTCCATTTTGGTCCTATTCTTGAATAATGCAAAAAAGGAGTTGTTGTTGGAGGCTATTATATCAAAGATGGCTATTTATTCAAGGATTAAAGGCTGTGCATACCGAGTTGTTCCATATGCAAGTTGTTGGTTAGGAAAGCTCATAGTGGCGGATTATCTAGCGATTTTAGAGAGACTAAAATAGCCAACTTATTGAAGGAAAATTTTTACTGGCTTGATTTAACCAAGGATGTCCACAAGGTAATTGGTAGTTGCGAAATGTATAAGAGGGATAAAGGAAAGAGAGAGCCCTATGGAAAGTATATGCCTTTACAAGCATAAACTTTGTCTTAAGGTTGTCCCGAACATCCAAAGGAAAAGATTCAATCTTTGTTGTAATGGATTGCTTTAGCAAAATGACACGCTTTATCGCATGCCTTTCGAAATAACAATGCGTTATATATTACTAATTTGTTTTTACAGGAAGTTGTCTAACTACATGAAATGTTGAAGACCATTGTCTTAAATTGAAACAAAATTCTTAAGCTATTTTTAGAAGACTCTCTAGAGAAAACTTAAAACTAAACTTGTACTCAACTTTAGTAGCCATTTTCAGACTAATGGCTAAACTGAAGTGATGAATAGGATGCTAGCCAATTTACTTTGAGCTATCATGGGAAAAGACTTAAAAGATTGGGATCTATGTCTACCAATTGTAAAGTTCACATACAATCGAACTATCTGCAGCACTACTAGGAAGACTCCATTCAAGGTCGTCTATAGCCTCAATTCGACTATCCTCCTAGATCTAATCGGTACCCTTATAGCTATCGAAGAGAGTCAATTTAGAGTTGCCTGATCTTAAGAATTGGAAGAACTACATCAGTCCATGGCAAGGAAGATTGCTAAGTTCAATTAGAGGTAGGAAGAGATCGATAGCCGAGGCCACCAAAATATTTCTTTCAAACCAAGAGACCCAATATTGATTCACCTCAACACAAAGAGATTTCTATGCCTGCGACAGAGTAAGCTATCTCCATGAGCTGATGGTCTATTTAAGGTCCTAAAGAAGATCAACCTCAATGCCTACTAGATTGAATTGCCCTAGTACTATGATATTTCCTCTACCTTTAATGTGTCTAACCTAATTCCCTACTGACCAAAAGAAGACCCAATAGATCCTAGGATAGAGCAAAAGCTTAAGATCACTTCGAATTTGAGGGCAAATCTTTTCGACCCCTGGGCAGATAATAGGAATGAACTCCCCGGACCAGTTACACGTACTTGAGCTAGAGGACTGCAAGGACTCACGCGAATGACACTAGCTCAGAACCCCATTCAAGACGATGATTCCTTTCCAAACCTCACTTTTTACATTACTGCCGACCTAAGTGCTAAGCTCTCATAAGTGCTAAAATAGTCTCCGAGCTGCCAAGCAGTCATGCCAACCTATTGAGCATACAATCTAACCTACCAAGCAGCCATGCCTATCGCCGAGCTCTTACCATGCTCCAAACAGCATTCGAGTAAACTAACCTCAAGCATCTAACCAAGTCGAGCTACCAAAGCATTCGATCCCAATCCGAGCCAAGCTCCCAAGCCAACCTAATGTGCTTAAGAGCTCAATTATCACTAGGACTTACCAGGCAAAATTGAATTGAAATGGGTCCTTCGAGATATCAAAGAAAATTAGTGGGAAACGATCTACAATCAAATAAGAGTAGCTAACGTGATACTGTTGGGAGGATTTGACTCACCAACGAACACAACACAACTTGACACCTCACCTTATATGACGTGTAAGTTGATGTCAAGGTTTACCCACTACTAATCCTGACCTACTTAGCAAGATTAAATAAGAATGTAAGGGGTATGGACTTGGAGAAGATTGTCTTACAAGAACAAAGTATTCAGTATTAAGATGTAAGTTATCTTTGGCTTACAAGAGAAAATGACTATTTATAGTAAGTCCCTAGGACAGTATTATAAATAAAGAAATTACAAGTATTTACAAAAAGGGGATTCATAGTACATACGAGAAGGGTAAAAAGGACAACAGACTAAAAATGGAAAAGTAGTTAAATGTCAAACAAGGTGGACAGCTAGCAGTACAGCATCGGTCCCGTACAAATATTCTCTAAGCACAGTAGGCAGGAAAGGTCAAAATGTTGTGGCACTAAAGTGGGCAGGACGAAAGAGATAGTGGTATATCGAGAGAAAACTATTCAGCTATTTAAGTGAGTCTCTCATCACTTAGCAAGTGATTCTTAGCAGCAATTGGTCGAAGTACTCCGCACAGGGTCCTCGGCAAGGGAATGGTCGGCATCATCACTATCGAGTGTACAGATCAATGTATGATAATGTAGGGAGCTTAAGGAGTTCAACCACCTTTCTTCGATGTACAATTTCTTGTCAAGGTAGGTTGCCAAGAGAGAATTCTTTAGGAGAGGGATTGGAGGCCTTGAAGGCGTACATGAGTAATGGGATCGCTGACCATTTATGCATCAGTTTCCTAGGGTTGTTGAAGATTTGCCCTCAAATCTTGGCCTTCGTCATCATCAGGCACATATGGAGTTAAGTTGGTGACATTGAATGTGGTGGATACGCCGAAACCTTCGAGTAACTTAATCTCGCAGGCATTATTGTTAAGGCGCCTCAAGATCCTACAGGGTCCATCCACTCTAGGTGATAGTTTGTTCGCTCTCTTGCTAGGGAAGCATTTTTTGCTAAGATGGATCCAAATAAGGTCCTTAGGAGCATAAATGATTCGTTTCCTTTTGCGGCTTCCCATTTCCTTCTATCGAGCTACAATTTTGGTCAATTGCTGAGCAATTCTTTGGTGTAACTTGTGAAACTCCTCGACACACTAAAGGCCAGATTGACTCTCCCCTTGTGTTGACGAATTGTTAACTAAGTCTAAGGGTAAGTTCGGGTTAAGTTCATAAACAACCTCAAATGGTGATGTTCCAGTAGAGCTGTGAGTTGAGCGATTGTAGGCAAATTCAATGATGGGTAGGCATAAATTCTAGTCATGAGAGTTCTTTCCAACAGTGGTGCACAAGATACTATCGACAGTTTTATTAACTACTTCAGTTTGGCTATCTGTTTAAAGGTGGAAAGAGGTACTAAACAAGAGCTTAGTGCCGAGTTTCCTCCATAGGGTTTTCCAAAAGAAGCTCATAAATTTCGAATCACGGTTAGACACAATACTTTTCGGCACTCCATGTAGTCTCATAATTTCTTATAAAAAGAGGTTAACGATGAATAAAGCATCATTAGTCCTATGGTAGGGAATGAAGTGGCCCTTCTTGCTGAACCGATCAACCACCACTATGATTGAATCATGTCTTCTTGACATGTGGGGAAGGCCGAGCATAAAATCCATGCTTATATCAATCCATGGCCACTCGAGAATTGGCAAGTGCTTGTATTCTCCATAAGGTTCTCTCCTCCCTTTATCATACTTACACACCTTACACCCCTTAAGTATTCGGTGCACATCCCTCATCATCCCAGGCTAGTAAAAATGCTCCTTCAATATTTCAATCGCTCTCTTTTCCCCAAAATGGCTAGCCAGATCCCCAGCATAAGCTTCTTGAACAAGTAACTCCCTTGCAGAACCACTTAGCACACACATCTGCTTGCCCTTCATCAAGAACCCCTTACTCAAGTAGAATCCATCCACAACTCCTCTATCACTGTACTTGGCTACTAAAGGCCCAAAATGTGGGTCATGCTCATATCAATCAGGTAGAGTGCCAAATCTAAGCATTTTAGCTTGCAACGTCGTGATGAAGGTATGATGACACGAAGGTATGACGACGAGAAAGTGCATTAGCTACTGTATTAGTGCTTCCCTTCTTATACCTAATGACATAGCAAAAGGTTTCTAAGAACTCGACCTACTTGGCATGATACCAAGAAAGCTTCTACTGCCCGTGAAGATGCTTAAGAGATTCATGATCAGAATAAATGATGAATTCTCTCAACAACAAGTAATGCTGCCAATTCTGGAGTGTACAGACAAGGGCATAGAACTCCTTGTCATAGGTTGAGTAATTCAGGGTAGCATCTTGAAGTTTTTCACTGAAGTAGGCAATGGGTGGGTGCTCCTACATAAGTATAGCACAAATGCTGACACTAGATGCATCACATTCAACCTGAAAAACCTTCTCAAAATCTGGTAGGGTAAGTACTGGAGCAGACGTCAGCTTATACTTCACATCTTCAAAACTCTTCTGAGCCTTTTCTGTCCATTTAAACTCAATGTTCTTCTTGGTTAATTCAGTCAACGGTGCAATTATGGAGCTGAAGTTCCAAATAAATCTTCAATAGAAAAAGGCTAGGCTATGGAAGCTCCTGACTTCGGCTACACTTGTTAGCGAAAGCCAATCATTAATAGCCTTGACCTTTTCTTCATCAACGCGAACTCCACTCCCTAAAACGACATATCTGAGGAATATAACCTCACTTTGACAGAACATGCATTTCTTCAAGTTACTGAATAATTTCTCGACACGGAGTATGTTAAACACCAATCTCAAATGTTCGATATGAACAAGAAGGTCGGCACTATAGATCAGAATATCGTCAAAATAAACCATAACGCATTTGCCAATCAATGCTTAAAGCACATGATTCATGAGTTGCATGAATGTACTCAGGGTGTTAGTTAAACCAAATGGCATAACCATCCACTCAAATAGACTATCCCAAGTCTTAAAGGCTGTTTTCCATTCATCTCCCGGTTTCATTTATATTTGATGATAGCCACTCTTTAGATTTATTTTCGAAAAAATGCGTGCACCATTCAACTAATCAAGCATGTCATCCAACCACGGGATCGGGCATCGGTACTTAACAGTAATCTTATTGATGGCATAACTGTCAATGTACATCCTCCATGATCCATCTTTCTTTAGTACTAGCATGATTAGGACACCACATGGGCTCATGCTCTCACGGACATATCCACGATCCACCAACTCATCAACTTGCTTTTCCAGCTTAGCTACTTGTTCAGGATTGAGTCTATAGGCGGGTTGATTTGGTAAGGCTACTCTAGGTTGAAGATCGATGTAATGCTCAATTCCTCTCAAGGGAGGTAATCCTTTTGGTATCTCGAATGGAAATAGGTCGACAAATTCCTGAAGTAGTTGCAGCACTTTAGCAGGTAAGTTCTCGCCCTCTCTAACCTCTAGGAGTCTCTTGACCAAGAAGAGTACACAGTCCTTGGGTTTGACCTCTCTTGCAAACTGAGCTTAGGAAATCACTAAAGACTTCCATTGTAGAGATCTCGCAACCTTTTCCTGGGCATCTTGCACTTCCTTAGGACTCATCGACGTCAATATAACTTTCTTCCCATCCTTTTGAAACATGTAGGTATTTCTATACCCATCGTATAACACCTTTAAGTCAAATAGCCATAGTCGACTAAGTAATATGTAGGATGTATACATAGGCAAGACATCACACAACACCTCATCCCTGTATTTATCACTAATAGTAATTGGTACCCTGACTTGCTTGGAAACGTATAATCCTCCTCTCTCATTCAGCCAGTGAATCTTGTACAACTTAGGGTGTGGAAGAGTTGGCAATTTCATGGCCTTAACTACCCCTTACGCGATGATGTTAGTATAACTCTCTTCGTCAATGATCACAATGCATAGCTTGCCATTCACCCGGTAATTCGTATGAAAAAGGTTCTCTCTCTACTCGTTCTCATTAGCCACAAGAGTATTGAAAGATCACAGAACAATAAAGCAATACTCGGCACCACCCTTAAGGGGTATCTTGGCTCCCAAATCTTCCTTAAATTCTTCCAACATCTCATCGGTTGCCACTTCTTCCTCTGCTTCACTCACACTTTCTATTTCAAACTGGGGCTTATCTCCCTTGATGGTCATGATTCGGTGATTCGAACATGGACTAGCCACGTATCTATAGCCAAGACACTTAAAACATTGGATTTCTCAGGTTTTCCATCTTGAGCTCTAACCCTGGTCTCTTTAGACTCAAGTTCCTCGGTCTTGCTCTTACCTCAACCCTCGTCTAGTCGGCTCGACATGTGACCTCGACATTCAACCTCAGATCTGTTTGATGCCCTGTCACTCCCTGCTCTACTCGGTAGGCCATTCCTACTCAGCATCATTGTTTTGTTACTCGGCATTCGCCTAGCCTGGTTCCACCATTGCCTTTCAACTCTTTAGGCTATATGGATGGTTTCATCCAAAGTTATGAGGCTTTGCAATTCCACAACGTAACCAATCTCAGCTTGGAGTCCCGAGATAAACCGTGCTATAGTTTGGGTCTCAGGTTCATCGACATCACATCGTATCATGAGCAACTAAAACTCTCAGACATAGTCGTCTACGAATCTGTTATCTTACCTTAAGTCTTGGAGTCGTCGGAAAGTGTTTTGCTCATAGTGTTTGGGAATGAACCTACTTCTCAGAACTCTCTTCATCTCGTTCCATGTTTGGACTTCGCATCAGGCCTTTTAGATGATCATTCTGTAGCTTCTTCTACTACATTGCCGCATAACCAGAAAATGCTAACGTAGCTACCCTAATGCGAACAGCATCTTCGTAATCGTAGAAGTCGAATATCTTTTCGATCTTCTCTTCCTAGTTGAGGTAGTCATCAATACTACCAAACCCGTTAAAGTTCAGAACATGTACTTTACGATGTTCAACACCTCTTGGCACTTTGAACTCATGCTCATCCATCCCATCATACTGGTCTTCTTCCTCTTCATACTCTTCCACTTCATCCAACTCTAACCTTCTTCTCGTAACTCTATTGGCATGTCACGATGGTGCTTGCGTTACAGGAAAGGCTTCCGGAGCACACTCATTCATCTGCCTCCTCGGCCTATCTCTCATTTCTCGACCCTGCTCAGTAACTCTTTCATGCGGTCCAGCCTCTAAGACCTTATTTACTGAGACAGCCAAGTTAGCTACAACAGCAGCAAAATCTTGTATCTGCTCATCAATAGTACATAGTGTTTGTTGGCTAACTCGACCATAACCATGATCATCACTCTCGACATTATGAATCTCTCCTTGTACACCAAGGTTTGACATTCTCGATACAAGCTTCAGCAAGGATACTTCACGCAAATGCTTTCTACACATAAATATCTCGAACAGTAGACACCGTAAACTAACACTACACAGCTCTCGGTCTCAACCTCAAGCTCCGATACTAGGAATATATGGTGTGTTTAGGAGCTCAGTTATCACTAGGACTTACTAGAGTAGCATTGAACTAAAATGGGTCCTTCAAGATATCGAAGAAAATTAGAGAGAAATGATCCACAATCAAACAAGAGTAGCTGATGTAAAGCTACTCAGAGGATATGACTCACCAACGAATACAACACAACTTGACACCTTACATGATATGACGTACAAGTTGATGTGAAGGTCCACCCGCCACTAATCTTGAGCTACTTAGCAAGATTAGATAAGAGTGTAAGGGGTATGGACTTGGAGAGGATTATCTCACAAGAATAGAGTATTTAGTACTAAGATGTAAGTTATCTTTAGCCTACAAGAGAAAATGACTATTTATAGTAAGTCCCTAGGGCAGCATTACAAATAAAGAAATTACAAGAAAGTATTTACAAAAAGGGGATTCCTAGTACATATGAGAAGGGTAAAAAGGACAACAAACCAAAAATGGAAAAGTAATTAAATGTTAAATGAAGTAGACAGCTGGCAGTGCAACATTGGTCCCGTACGAATATTCTCTGAGCACAACAGGTAGGAAGGGTCAAAATGTTGCGGCACTAAAGGGGCTGGGACCAGAGAGATGGTAGTATGTCGAGAGAAAACTACTCGACTGTTTAAGTGAGTCTCTCGTCACTCAACAAGTAATTCTCGGCAGCAATTGGTCGGAATACCCAATATAGGGTCTCGACAAGGGAATGGTCGGCATCATCACTATCGAGTGTACAAATCAATGTATGATAATGTGAGGAGCTCAAGGAGTTTAATCCACTTTCTTCGATGTACAATTTCTCGTTATCAGCGGGTTACCGAGAGAGAATTCTTCAGGAGAGGGATTGGACGCCATGGAGGCACATGCGAGTAATGGGACCACTAACCAGCAGTGCATCACAACTAGACTTAAACCTCTGTTCAAGTCGAGCTGTGAGATACCTAACCTAAAAGTGATCTAAATATCCTAGGGTGATCGATCTCTAACCTAAACCAAATTAGGTTTGCTCTAATTGCAAACTCTTTTCTTCATTTCATCCAAATTGTATTATATTCCATACTACTAACCACTATGCAACATGAGTCTTCTAATACAACATTCTGAAAGGATTCCTTACTTTTTTGTATAAAATATTTTTTGTCTCTTTTACCCTTTTTAGTATATTACATAAATTCCATTTGTAAATTACCCTTTTATCTTTTCATGTATGTATTGTAACCTTATTGTAACCTTAGTTAGTTAATTATATAAATCCCCATTTATTTGTATGTTGTAGACACCTTATTTTTGTCAATTTTATTTATTTCAAATAATTGAGCCAAGTTAATAAATAAACAAAATATAAAAATAAAAATATATAATTAAAATAAAAAAGAAAAAAATGAAATGAAAAATAATAAAAAAAAAGAAAGAAGAAAATTAAGTTAGCTCATAGAAAGTTAAGTCATGAGTTAAGTCATGTCAAGTTGGAGTAAGTTAAGTTATTGGATCAAGTAGCGGGATGGGCTGAATTAATTAATTTGTCTAATCGGATTAGGGAATTATTAGGCTAAATTGGATCAAGTCGAGCCTTAAAAGAAAGACCTGAACTAGCTAGGGTGAATCTAGGTTAATTCAATTTTAGAATTTATAAATAGCATGTTGGCTAAGGAGTCAGGGGGACTTTTCCTTTTTAATCACATAGACCCAACAATAGCACTTGATACCTACACCTCACACCCCTCATGCTCCACCATACACCCCTCATGCTCCACTACCCATACTATGCACGCCACCACACATGCTACCACCGCACATCCCCCTTACAACTACCATACACTCTGCCACTACCCAAACACGCACCATTACCCAAGGACCGCCCAAAACACCGCCCATGTGTCGCCTAAGCCATCACCTACTATTGCCCAAGCTCGCCTAGATCGTTGCCTACTCCTTCGCCCAGGACTGCCTAGAACACCACCCAGGCCATCGCCTAGGACCACCCAGAACACCACCTAGGCCATCGCCCAACATCACCCATTGCATCACCCAAGACCACCTAGAACACTGCCTGTGTGCTGCCTAAGCCATCGCCCACTATCACTTAAGCTCACCTAAATCATCGCCCACACCCTCACCTAAGATCACCTAAAACACCGCCTGTATGCCACCTAAGCCATCACCTACTATCACCCAAGCTTGCCCAAATCGTTGCCTACTCCTTCGCCTAAGACTGCCCAGAACAACGACCGTGTGTCGCCCAGCCTCACCCGTAGCTATCGCCTAACATTGCCATTAACTATCACCTAGTCTCACCCAAAGCTATCACCTAACCTCGCCCGCACATTATGTCACGCCCCAAACAAAAAGAGTCATAACAGTCCCGCCGTGTAAACTAATCTAAGATAGAAGCTGACCTCACAGCTGCTATCATAGACGCAGTTTACACAAGGCGCACAACTCAACCAGCTTGAAACGTCTGTTCTGACATCTGTTAATATCCAAACCTGTGGTAGAGCTTTTACAAAATACTTGTTCTATACAATCTATTGTTTAGTACTACAACAGTAATTATACAAACATTTCACGTCCAAGGGTAAAGATTACAATCAGAGTCTTTTAAAAACCACAGGTTATACGATTTATATACAATAAGTTAGAAAACTAGTGGGCTCCCAGGGAATTCCCATTTAGTTTTCTTCAAAACTTAAAGACAAAACAAAAGGTCAGGTTCAGTTAAATTCCTTGATCCTCACTTTCCCACACAGCAGCACACTAACCTGAGAACGGTGGTACCTGAACATCTTTGCCTTTACTCAGCACCTGCAAAAGAGTCTGTAGGGGTGTGAGCACAACTAGCTCAGTAAATGGGGCGGAGTCAGAAGAGTACTATACAATCACAAATAAGGTTAATAATTATGATGAAATGCAATGCAATCACTCAAATGAAAACATCGCACAGTGTTAACCGGTCCACTGTGAGGTTAGAGAAATTTCATCCGCTCCAACCCGGATTGAGGAGTTTCATCGCGACTCAAGTTAGACCAAACCCGGGCTTGTGCAATGAAGAACACCCCCCTCCCAAGACCGCCTTCGAACCACGGCCCCCAACCTTGCCGCGACCTCCTCGCCTATCACTTAGTTCGACTAAGGATGGGGAAAGGACCATTTCAGCTATCCTCATCAAAGGAAGTCGGTGTTTGGCTTAACACTCTTAATCGTTTCCCCTAACGGGTGATTATGCATGACCAATTACACTTTAGTCGAATAATCATTAGTGATAATCAAGGGTGACCAATAAGTTTACATAATACAGAATCCATGCAAATATGCAGAACAGCACACCAAGGAGTCGAACTCCTGTCACAACAGAGTATCATTCACACACATAACATGCGCATAATTATCTAACTACAAACACAACCAGAAGTACTCTTGGGTCTCCGGATACTTTTAAATAGTACCCAAACGGTGGCGAAGCTACCATCCCAACTTACTTGTTCAGATGTTCGCTATTTCTGACTTGAATTGTCAGCCGTCTTTGGAAGGTCCTAATTACACAAAAGGTCTAAATTTAGTTTTCGTAATAATTACGAAAACATTAGGGTTTAATCTAAAATGGTTATATATATATTATTTCCATAATATGCAGTCATGTTATTATTATATATCGAATTAAATTATTAATTATTGACATTGTACATCATATATACTATTACGTATTATATATCGTTTTGATCGTATTGAAACGTACTTTTTATTTATTAATTCACGTTTTGATTCCGGTAAAGTTACCGAAATGTGTATATTCTTGAATATGTTATAGATATAAGCTAGATTGCTTAAGGTTATCCGATTTCTACAAAACTAGTGCAATTGAGTTCGTATAGACTTAACGACACATCTTATGAGTCCTGTTCCTAGAGATGGATTTTAACGGGTAGTTTGAATTTTTAATACAATTATACATAATTATATAAAAACGATCGTATTATGCGAAATTTACAATTTTAAATTATATTTTATCCAATTTGTCCTTATATTGTAATAATATAAGTATTATTCAATTTTAATACACCTAAAGTATATCCCGATCAGAAAATATTAATAATTATAATAAAAATCTCTATTTAACCCAATTCGATCAGCAATCCTATATATAGGTTTTATTTAACTATTTAACTCATTTTAGTCTATTAATATTACAAATACACCCCGACTTGTAATTTAAGCTATTTTACTTAATAAATTCGTAATAAATAGTTCGGATTACCCAATAATTCTCTAAAAATTTCTATGGACTTCTAAAAATATAGGGAATTCAATTATCACTTGGTTTTAAGTTTTTGACCTATTGCCTATATTTTCGTATTGACAATTTTACCCCTAAACTTGATAAATTAATCAATTATAATTCTTTTAGCATCCAATTAATTTCAATCTGACTCAATACCATTATTATTTATTATAGATCAGTACATGTCCATTTCATCAATTAATTTTATAATTTCCTATTAAATTCATAATTTCAGCGTATTTTCGAACCAATTTCAGGCTTAAAAATTCAATAAATATTAAAATTATTCAAATAAAAATTTGGGCTATGTAGCAATTACCCATATATCATACACATCCTACACAAAAATTTTCAGCTAGAAACAACATCATATAGTACATTTATTTCACTAATATATATTCGGATGAATTACAGATTTCTTAATAAAGTATATTAAATATTACGAATTTTTCAAAAATAAAAATATCACATGAAAGCATGTCTAAAATAACCTAAGTGTAATTTTTTTCATAATTTTCTGGGCGGATTTACTATTTTTTAGAAATTATTGAAAAATAGGGCATAAATTTGACCTTGGTGTTCTTGGGTGCTCCGGTGGCCGGCGGTGGCTGGGCGGTTGTCGGAACGCCTAGACGCTGGGGGTACTCCTTGGTGGTGGAGTCGCGTAACAGCAGATCAAAGGGAACCCTAAGAACTAGCCTTGCTCGGTGATTGTCCTGTTTTTCTCTTCTTCTTTTTTTATTTTCTACGATTTTTTTCTGATTTTTCTTTATGTTATTTTTTATTCCAAACTGTCAAATGTTATCATCCTGCTGCTGGGGTAATTTTTATAGTGCTCTTTCACCGCCTATGATTTTTCTTTATTTTTTTCTTTTGTTTTTTTCCTATTTTAGCTAAGCATGTGGTGTCCTAATCTTATAATTTTACTTTTGATTCAGCACTTTGCTTTCCCTTCTGTCCTACCACGCCTCCTTCCAGCAATCTCATTATTATTTAATTAATTTTTCTTTTTCTTTTATTAAATAATTACTTAAATATAGATATTATATGTTAGAATTAATTATTTAATTAATATACAAGGTTATACCCTATGTAAATAACATGTGAAATATATAACTTTACTCATATAATTAAGTTTCTAGCATATCTTTTATTTTTAGGATACATTCTAAGGTTAATTTCATGAATTCAACACAATATATATATAATTACTCAATTTAAAGTTAATTTACGAGTATAATTATTATTTGTACCGGGTATACTAAAAAATTACGTGTATTTTTTTATAGTAAATTATACTACATTATCTCATTTTATAGCTCAATTAACTTATCTCTAAGTTCTCGTTGCAATCTAAGTTCAATTTTAGGAGTTCTGAACATTTTAGAGCTTTAGTAAATACTCCAATTTCTAAGGGCAAAATTGGGATTTCGAGTCATTATTACTAAAATCTAACTTCACTGTAATATCTCAACTAACTTTTTCATTCTAGTTGCAAAGTTTGGGCTCAATTGGATAAGTTACCCTAAAAGCTCTAAATCTGAGCTCGGTTGTCCTAAACTCAATTTTGGGAGCTTACACATTGGCCTAGACGCTCGCCCAACTCGCCAGAGTCACTGCTCGTAGTCGCCCACAATGTCGCCCAAGCATACCCAGCATCGCCTAACACTGACCGACCTGACCTAAGTAATTTTTTTTAATTTTTTTTATATATTATTTTCTTCATTTATTAATTAGTTATGTTATATATTTATTCATTTTGTTATTTTTTTATCAGTTTATTTTTTCTATTTAAGTGCAGTTTTTTTAATTAATTATTTTCTTGCAAATTTTAAGTTAAATTAGGGTTTTTTTCTTGAAAAATCATTTTTTAATAAACTATATTTTTTTCATTTAGGTTTTTTTTTTTGGAAAAATAAAAATTTTAATTGAGTTTTTTTTTTTTTAAGGAAAGATAATTAGGTTTTTTTTGTTTAATTTAGGGAAATTAGATTTTCTAGGATTTTCCTTTAAAATAATAAATTGATAAAAACGTAAACCTGACTCAGTTTTAAAAAAATAAAAATAAACAACCACTAAAAATCTTATAAAAAGAACTCTGGTCAGTTTGATCCTGATTAGCGGGTACGTAGGCATCTTCGAGGCAACCGTTAAAAAAAAAAAAAAATTTCCCCCTTTTTTAGAAATTCATAATGAAAATTTAAAAAAAAATAATTTTTAGTTACTTTTACCTATTTAGGTATATTTTAAAATTTTTAGAGAAATTACAAGAAAAAAGCCCATCAAATTTCCTTTAATTTTCACATAGTAACTTAGTCTTAATAGGTTAACCCCCAAACCCGGTTTTTCTTATTCAATTTTTCTAAAATTCAATTTTTAGAATATTCGTAAACTAGTGCTCAAATTAAAGTTTTCCCACCTGAAAACCCTAATTCTATTTTTTATTTTTTTTATTTATTTTTTTTACCAATTGGCGACTCCATTCTTTTAAAAAAAACAACATTTTCTTTTCCTTAGTTTAATATTGAGTAATTTATATTAAACGGGCTACACTTGATATAAGTTAAACTAAGGAAATCAAAATAAGGCTCGACATATGCATACATCATTATCATTACAATATCAGATTATTACAAGATTCCTTTCCAAGTAAACTTAGTATTCTCATTTATCTCTCAACTCTTATCTATTCCCTTTAGTAATAAATAGTGGTGAGTAACCTTATAGTTCAAACTAGTGAGTAACATTTGATAAATTGTAGGCTGAGTAGAATCGATTAGTATGTCATATCCAATCAGTAGTTGCTTGGATTTGCTAATCTTCCTTTGTTTTCTTTCATTCCTTCTTTTTGTAGTGTTACTCCATATGTACGACCCCAGAGATGCATCATTTCCTATGAGATTTAAGCCTTCGTGAAGTTGAGGTTAGACAAGTTAATTAATGCTAAGACCTCATCTACAAGTACTTCTCCAGGCATATTAGTAAATTATTCTTACAGGTGACCTAGTTAATGAAGAAGAGGTGGCACAGAGGTACTGGTTTCCACTCTCGCCATGCCAACACTAGCTTACTACAAGGAAGGCTAACCAATTATTGCTGGGGGAATGGGGTTCCCTCCTTATCCATGCTTAGCATGAAAATCCATGTATACTATTCTTGTTGGGTTGCTCTAACTCAATTTTGCCACACTTATAGGTAAAAAGCTTAAGTTGAAGGATGATAATGATCTCCTAAAGAAAAGGGCAACAAAGAAAGAGGAGAAGAAAAGATAAGCTATAGTAGAGAAAATCTGTGAGAAGAAAAAGGCAACATCACTACAGTTTAATGTACTAGGGGTAGTGGTGAAGGGCATGGTGCTGTAAGCACCTTCCTAGAAACAAGCACCACCAAAAAAGTTTGCTAATCCACCTTTCATGAAGTTGAGGTTAAAGATGATGGATAAAGATGATGTAAATGCTCAATAGAAGAAAAGGGGACATGATCTCCTTTGTCCAAGCTTTATACTTGGATAAGTAATCTTGACATTGAGGAGGAGCAATTGAGTCAAATCAAGCCACCCCCCAAACTTACCACCACCCCAACCAAACCAAGTGAAAGAGGTTAGACCTTCCTCTTCTTTCTACTTAAGCTATCAAGCAGGTTGCCGAAGTGTCGTCGTCTCAAGGGATTAGCCTTAAGGGCATTCCTAAGACTATATTGACACCAAGGATGTATGTCTCAAATTCTATAAATAGGGGTTAGGGAGACGTACAAAGAAGCACAATCACCTATACTAACCATCGTAGTCTTTGCATAAGAGTAAACTAACTTTGACCCACAAACAGCTCAATTATGGGGTAATGATGGGGTCATATACATTCGACTAAGTAGTCATCGAGAAAAATTATGAGGACTACAAGTCGCCGAAAGAGATTGAGGGCCACATGTGTGCTATGTCACTTGAGATGGGTATTGCTTTTTCATTGCTATTGATTTCTCTATTAGCCTCTTTTTTTTTTTTTTTTCATTTTTAGTTCAAAGGTGCAATGTTAAAGATGTTTAACTGTAAGGAGAAGGACAGTACAAAGGTAGACTCCCTCGGTGATTACTTGAAGGACAAAATTGCCTAACACTGTACTCTTTGTCATAAGTATGTTAAGTTATAGTTTGATACTAAGTTTCTATTGTAGAGAGCTTAAGAGGCTAAGAGTGAGCTTAGTAGGTTACAGCATTCAGTTGGTGAAGTGTAAAGGAAGGTAGCTATCGAGATTGTTGATTTAAGGAAGCAGGTTAAGCCTAGAAGTAAGGTGCGAGCTGACCTCCAAGCTAAGGTAGACAACCTCAATTAATGCAATAAAAGGCTCAATGCGGAGGTCATGAAGCTAAAGACTAAGCTAATTATGAAGGAGGAGGAGTATGTAGCTACCTAGGATTTGTCCATTAGCCTCTCTAAGGAGGAAGGCGACTTGGAAAGGTAGGTGAAAGAGTTGGAAAAGGAGAGGAGGAGAAGGAGTACAACACCAATTTGAAGACTAGGGTCATCATCATTATTGCTATAGAGATCAAAGTGTTTGATGATATCATAAAGAGAGAAAAATGGGAAGATGCTTAGGAAGAGATAATAACAAAGGTGGGATGGGCTATGAAGGCCAAGGTCAAGGATTCATAGAATATTAAAGTCAACTGCACTTCTAAGCAAGCAAAAGATAGGACTCCTCCTCTTGCCTGACTAAAGATATTCCCTTGCTACCCTTACCCAAGAGAACAAGATGGTGGATTTGCCAACACTTGAAAACAATTTGCCTCCTCCTTTACATTCAACTGATGACAAAGGCAAAGAGAGGATGGATCTACCTCCTGCTACTGAAGCTAACATCTTTGATCCCTTTATTGTTATCCAAACCATGACTTCTCAAGAGACTGCTACTTTTGCTACTGCCTGTCTTAAGTAGATTGAAGTAATGAATTTTAAGGGCTTACCCAACTTAGGCAACTTAGAGTAGTATATACTTCTTTATGTTATTTCTTAATTGTTTTTTCTTAGCTAGGCCTTTGTCTTCTGTTTCATAAACTTTTCTTGAATGTAAGCTAGTAGCCAACTTTAAAGCCCTATAAATAACTTCAAAATTTTTTGAATGAATTTTCGATTGTCTTTATCTTTCTTGCTTTACTTATTGTATGGACATGTAAATTTTGTCCTTCTTTACATTTCCTATTGTTCCTTCGTATCTTTCCTTCATATGGCTTATTTTGTTTCTTCGAGGGGTCACTTAATCCTAAGTTTAGCATCGGTTAAGACCCTTAAAGAATTGTTGGGGATATGAATCACTGAGGTTTGTTTCCTACAAACAACACAAAATGTCATCTATAGAATTTAACCAGTAGAGATTCAAACATTGATGGGCCTTCTGAAGAATATGGATAAGCTTACAAAATAGAATGTAGTAAGGGGTATTAAGGTGTTGTTTGGTGTGACAACTCCGATGCTTAAATCAGTATGGTGTAGGAAACAATTTGACAACAAGATAGCAATAATGAATATACGAGTGTGTGTGTAGATGGTTTACCATAGGAGAATCATACCTATTTATAGTGGATATTTAGATATATATAAGAAAACCATGATAAAGATGAATCTTACTAGATAAGGCTTGGATGATGTCACATTCTAGAAAATTTGGGATACGAATTAACTAGTTTACCTTCCATTCTAGCATTAGGCTTCTCTTTCGTGTGTAGCTTCCATCCTCTACTAGGCTCTATAGCCAAGCACCAGACTTGTTAGATGTCGGGTGCTCATAGGGAGGACAATCTAAGACTCTAATGTGCTTAAGAGCTCAATAATCACTAAGGCTTATCGTAAGGAGTTGTAACCAAGTGGGTCCTTCAAGATATTGAAGAAAAGCAAGATGGAAATGTTAGTAAACATAGTAGCTTCTGTGAAGCTGCTCAAAGGATATAATGCACCAACAAACACAATACGACTTAGCACTTCCTTAATATGACTCACGAGCTAATGCTAAGGTCTACTTACCACTAATCTCAAGCTACTCAACAAAATTAGATAAGAATGTAAAGGAAAATGTACGGGGAGAGGGATATCTTACAAAAACAAGAATATTCATTAAGTGTAAAGTATATGATGATTGCAACTATAGTATAAGAACTATTTATAATAAGTTCTTTAAGGCAACAATACCAAAATAGAAAATTGACATAAAAGACAATAAAGAAAGAGATTCCTAATATATAAGAAAAATGGTAAATAAAACAAATGACGAAAAGGAATGTAGTCTAAATGTTAGAAAAGTAATAGATAAGTGGCTACCTATCAATGGCTTTGTATTGGACAATCTTGGGGCGCTGTAGATGCTCAGAACGGGTGTAGCTGCAATTAGGGACCGGTACTTAGAGTTGCCAAGATGAATAAAAGACAATGTTGTTCTATAAGCTGAATCAATAGAGCTTAACATGTAGTAGCCTCGATCTCATCACTCAATAGGTTAGCCTTGGCACTTAAGGGGTCGGCGATTAGACAAGGGTCAGAGTAGAGCAAGCTGTGTCTAAGTTGAGACCTTAAAGAGTTCACCCATAACTCTTCCATATACAAGAGCTCATCCATAGCAAGCTGACGTGAGAACATCTTCCTTATGAGTAAGGGGTTCAAAGGTTAGTAATCTATCAGACTCCGATGGATAGGCCAAAGCTAAGGAGAGCTTTGGTCTTTGAGAAGAGCTTCATTAGAGATCTTGGATGCTTTAAACAAGATGGTCAAGGGTCTAAACAAGTCAACCCCCGACTCATACAAGTTAGTTTGGACCGAAGGAGCTTGTGTCTAAAATCTTCTATCAACATATACTTTTTTTCCCACTTTATGTTTTTTATTTTGTATTATTATAATCACTATTTGACTAAATTTTCAATATTTTTAACTTATCCATCTCTTTTCAAGAAGTTAAGCATTAAAAAAGAAAAGAAAAAAAGGTGAAAGTTTTAACATTAAATTGGAAAACAATAATAGAAATTGAAATACTTTCTAAGGATATAAGATTTTCTAGCTCAGCCATAGGCTCAAGCCCAACCTAGTGAAAGACCTACGATGAGTAAGTTCCCCGACCTCCCTAAGGCTTATACAAGAAACTGAGCACCCTAGTCAGCAAACCAAACACGATCCTAGTTACACAACCCCCAATATACCCTAAGGATAAAGGGCTCTAAGGCATGCTTAAAGCCTCAAGTATGAAAAGATAGACAAAAGGTCCAAAGGATCACCTCTATGTGTAGTCCCCAGTTGGGGAAGACCATTGTTTTAGGGAACCATACCCAAGTAGGCAAAATTTGAGCCTACCAATTATAGGCTTTATCTGTAAAAGTCAACTCCTTCCTGCATAGTACGAAGATTCTCTTAATCTCTAAAGTTGCTCCCATCTCTAACAGTTAGAATATCCTTTTTACTTATTTTTGGGTTTTATTGTTACTCATAAGCTTATTTAAGTATCGGAGTAATCACACCACAACAACCTCTAGCACCCATTTTGATAGGGATCAAAGACCGATTACATGCTCCTAAGCCCGAGGGCTCTCTCAAGTGGTCCATCGAACTATTCGAGGTGAGTTAAGTGCCAAGGAGCAGTGCTTGCCTAGTCTAATCTGCCGAGTTACTTTGCTCTCCATGTCATCCAAGATGTTGCTAAGGTGATCAACCAGCATGCCAAGCTAAACCCTCCACTAAACCATAGTCCCAGTGCTAAATTTGAATGCAACAATCCCCACTGTTGCCAAGGCTAATTAGAACTGTCAGGAGCTGACCATCTGAAGCCAACCTCATGTGAACCGTCCTTGAATCAACCTTTGTCCAACCCCTTCTAACACCAAACAAGCCTAAACCAAGGCCCACCCCTGCTCAGACAACAATACTGTTAGAATCACCATCAAAATACACATGCACTGTCCTTTACTGACATCCTTACTATCCTTTCTAACAAAGTACATCTGCATTCCTTCTTTTGCACGATTTCATATTTTCCTTATAAATTATTCTCTTTTGTTTATAATAAGGATCATTCTTTTGTAATTTCTATAACTTAGGATTTGCCTTAACGGGATGATATAAATACATTCATACTATAAAAGTTAAAAACAACATCAGAATATAAAGAGTATACTGAACTTTTTCACTCTCGAGCTAAGTATTCCCCTTACTCTTAAGATACCCTTATCTAGCCCATTCGAGTGTAAACTAGTGGTGAGTAACCTCCAACCAAACTTATACGTCATATCAAGTGTAACCTGAGCTCATTAAGGCATTAGTGCATCATATCCTTCATCGGAGCACAGGAAATGATGGGAATTAGGCTACTGGACCTCTTACCCGCAACCGAGCCAAAGGACTAAAGGGGCTGACATGACAAATCCTCCTGTTCCAACCAACCCCTGTCGAGGCCAAGTACTTCCTTGCTGAGTCACCTTTAATGCTGTGCCGTATGACCGCCCATTGCTTCGTGGTATGCTAAGTTGATGAATACTCTTTAGTGCCGAGCCGACCAATTACTCAGCATCTTCCTTGCCGAGAAGCCAAAAGAGAGAGACCAGACTGACTAAGCCATCCTTACTTAGACAAACCCATCTGTTCATACTTTTTGTCTACATCTCCTAACAACCTTATTAATGCAGCATCGCCACGTGTACAGTATCATATATAGAATCTATAGCACTAATGATTGTTTTCCTTATATATTTGTTTTTACCCTTTTGTATCATGTACATTGCTTCTTTAGGAAGTGTCATTTTTATCTTTTCCCTTTTGGGTAAGTTGCCCTAACTTACGGGTAGAAATACCCTTATACTTGTAGCTGTAAAGATCAAATTGCCTTCAATACAATTGAGTACTTTTCTTCCTTATGTAAACATTGTTGTTTACTCTTAGCATCACTCTTATCCTTTTCCTTAAGCAAGGTTAGGTGGCAAGTAACTTAACTGGACCAATTTGTGCATCATATCAAGTTATGCAGTAAGTCCTCGAAAGTTCCATTTGTACGTCATATCCTCTGGAGCTGGTCGTGGGTTTTGCTTACTATTTTCATTCTTCATTTCTTTACCCTTTCGTACCTTTCTCTATTAACCCTTTTTGAGCTTTCTACAAGCTTGGACCCATTCAGCAACCGGCCTTATCTGTTTTTGGTCATGATTCACATCATCTTAGTATAAAAGTGAAGGTTTTGTGTGAGCTGTAGTTAGTTCTTCCTAAATTTTGTTATACTTTGTTTTATGTATGAGAAATAGAGCAAGTTATTATGTTCATTTAACTGTTGTGTTGTTAGTTGTTCACTTTCTGAAGTATCTATTTAAATTTGAATATGTGAGGAAAAATGAGAGACCTAAGTATAAATGTTAATGTTGGTGATGACAGTAGAGTTGTCCACCATAGACAACAATCTTAGGGAACTCCTAAAAGTACTGACGAGAGACTTGATGAGATAGCTAATCTCTTGGTTCTAACCCGAACTGGTTGTGCCTTATCTTACCGATCCACTAAGGCCTTGCAAAACACTCCATAAACTGCTCGACTTGTTAGAGGTCAAAACCCAGCTCAACCAATTTGAGGTGGAAGAGTTAACGGACGAGTAAGGCAAAGGATATACCTAAGGGAGCTTAATAAAGAGGAAGAAGAGTACTTTGAAGAGGAGTGTATACGAATCCCCAAAGCATGTGACCATGTAAAGCTTCGGATTTCAAGTTTCAATGGATTTGAGAATGCTAACGAGCATTTGGATTAAGAGGAGAAGGTAAAGCATATATTTGATTACTATCAGTATGAAGATTATGAGAAAGTAAGGACTGCTACTATTGAATTTTCCGGATATGCTGCTACGTGGTGGAAGAATTTTTAGGCCATGAGAAGAAGAGAGGGGTACCAAGAGATTAACACCTGGCCCAAAATGAATAGGGTGCTTAGAAACAAATTCATGCCAAAAATTTATCTCCAAGATACTTTCACTTGACTTCAGGAGTTGAGACAAGGAGGCCGAATAATTGATGAATATGTTTAAGAATTCCAAATGCTTATGATAAGATGAGAAGTAGAGGAACTACCACTTCGAGCAGTCTCAAGGTTTATCACTGTGTTAAGAGGAGACATTCGAGATATTGTAGAGCTCCAATGATTTGACACGATGGATGAAGCTGTTAAGATTACCCAGCGAGTGGAAAGACAAAGAAGGAGCCGAGTAACAACCAAAATATCAACTAGCCGACTAGGAGAGGCAAGTCACTAAGCTCAATCTAGTAGCGAGCTGAGTAGAAGAGTTGATGTCAGAGCTGAGCAAAAAGGCCAACCTAAAGATGTAATGTCGACCTGAACGTATAAGAAGGGGTAAGGGTCTGGTAGAAAGACCAGCTAGATCAAGTGCTTCAAGTGTCAAGGGTTCAAACACATGGCTGCTCAATGCCCGAACCAAAGGACAATGGTCATTAAGGGAGACATCCTGAAGTTAGAAATAGAGAGCACAAATGAGGAACCTAAGGAGGAGAAGGTTCCTATCAAGAAGGAAAATGCTGAGAAAGTGTTAATTGAGGAGGACATGTTTCCCGATGACTTTGACCAATTACTCATGGTTGTCTGACGTACTATGAGCGTAGAACCCTCGCAAGAGAAGAAGCAAAGGGAGAATTTGTTTCATACTACCTACAAGGTGAATGATCGGATGTGTGCTCTCATTATGGATAGTAGAAGTTGCACGAATGTGGCATTGGCCGATCTTGTTTCAAAACTGAAGCTGTCGACTGTTGCACATCCTAGGTTGTACAAGTTGCACTGGTTGAGTGAGAAAGGAGCATTACATGTCACTCAGTAAATACTGCTATTAATCACTATAGGGAATTACTCTGACCAGATCCTTTGTGACGTGCTATCTATGTATGCTTCCCATGTGTTGCTGGGTAGACCATGATTGTTTGATAGAAAAGTTATACATGATGGCTACAAGAACACGTATATGTAGGAAAAGGATGACCAGAAGATCACGCTAAATCTGATGCCACTGAGAGAAGTTCACAAGCTAGAGACAAAACTTGCTCGCAGATCAAAGAAAGCTTTAGTGATGAGTCAAGTCGAGCTCCAAGAGGCCATCAATGCTGACTAGCCAACCCTATTATTGGTCAGGCGACTATTGGAAGTGAAGGAGTGGGGTGAGCTTCCCCAAGAAATCAAGGAGTTACTAGATGACTATGCTGACTTATTCCCCGAACAATTATCTAAGGGATTGCCCCCAACTCGAGGCATAGAGCACTACATTGACTTAGTACCTGGTGCTGCACTATCGAATAAGCCAGCTTATCAGATGAATCCCAAGCAGACTTCTGAACTTCAATGTCAAGTCAATGAGTTGCTAAAGAGAGGTTATGCGAGAGAGTCTCTCAACCCTTGTGTTGTACCTGCACTTCTAGTGTCAAAGAAGGATGGAACCTAGCGAATGTATGTTGATAGCCGAGCTGTGAACAAAAACACAATCAAATATAGGTATCTGATCCCGAGGCTAGAAGACATGTTGGATGAGATGAGACCAGGAGACGAGTGGAAAACTGTGTTCAAGACTCGATATGGACTTTATGAGTCAATGGTCATGCCCTTCGCCTTGTAGAATGCCCCAAGCACTTTCATAAGGCTTATGAACCTTATGCTAAGACATCTCATAGGAAGTATGTCGTAGTGTACTTTGACGACATCTTGGTCTACAATGCTGATATGTTGATTCATTGTGAACATCTCAAAACAATCTTAGATATCCTTTGTACTGAGAGACTATTCGGTAATTTGAAGAAATGTTGCTTCTGCCAATAGGAAGTGGTATTCTTAGGGTATGTAGTCAATGGAGGAGGCCTACGAGTCGATGATGAGAAGATCAAGGCAATTTTCAAGTGGCCGACTCTTACTACTTATGCCAGCGTAAGTAGTTTCCATGGAATGGCTTCATTTTACAGAAGGTTTATCAGGAATTTCAGCACCATCTCTGCACCACTTACCAAGCTAACAAAGAAGAACACCGACTTTCGATGGGGAGAAAGGGAGGAGAGGAGTTTTGCTAACAAAAAAAAAAAGATTGACCTCCGCCTCGGTATTAGTACTACCTGACTTCGACAAAATTTTTGAACGGGGATGCGATGCATCGGGCGTTAAAATAGATACTATCCTGATACAAGAAGGTTGACCAATTGCCTTCCACGGTGAGAAGCTCTGAGGACCACAACTAAACTACTCCGTACATGACAAAGAACTTTTGACACTGATCCGAGCAATGCAAGTGTGGCAACATTACTTACTGCCAAGAGAATTTGTCATATATACTGACCATAAGTCATTGAGGTACCTTCGAAGTCAGACTAAGTTGTCAAAGCAGTAAGCAAGATGGGTTGAATTCCTTAAGGGGTTCAATTTTGTAATTAAATACAAGTAAAGAAAGCGCAACATAGTTGTAGATGCTCTTTCAAGGAGACATGTGCTTTTATCAAAACTACAGACCAAGCTGTTTGGTTTTACAAGTATCAAAGAATAGTACTTCGAGGATCCACACTTTGGACCAATAATTTCGCGATGCAAAGATGGAAGGATAGTGGAGGAGTATTATGTGGAGGATGACTATCTATTCCAAGGGGGGAAACTATACATGTAGACTTGTTCCCTACGGGAATTATTAATTAAGGAAGCTCACAGTGGAGGACTCTCTGGATACTTTAGAGAAAGAAGGACTTGTAAACTATTGAATGACCGATTCTTTTGGCTGAGAATGCGAAGAGATGTGCATCGAGTTGTTGAAAGCTATGCTATGTGCAAAAAGGCCAAGTACCGAGCCGAACAAGAAAAAGCAATGCCCCTACCTATTCAGACAAGGTCGTGGACTGAACTGAGTATGGACTTTGTTCTCAAACTACTGTGAACTACTTGAGACAAAGATTCTATGATGGTTGTCATAGATCGATTTAGTAAGGTGGCATACTTCATACCCTATACCAAAATTAACAATACTTCGGCTATTGCTTCTCTTTTCTTAAAAGTGATTGTGCAGATACACGGCGTATTGAGAATTGTAGTCTCCAATAGAGACTCAAATTTCTTAAGCCATTTCTAGAGAAACCTGTAGCATCGACTGGGAATTAAATTACTCTTCAGCATCTCATGTCACCCCCAAACTGAAGGCCAAATAAAGGTAGTTAATCGTACTTTAAGGTTACTGCTCCGAGCTGCAATAGGCAAGAACTTGGCTGATTGGGACGTCTGCTTGCCGGTGGTCGAGTTCACCTATAACTGAACCATACATGACACTACTAAGCAAACTCCCTTCAAGGTGGTCTATGGATTCAATCTTGAATTGCCCCTCGACCATGCCCCTATACCAGCACCCACACATACCAGCACCCACACAAGAAGACCTTGATGCCTTGACTATAGCACAATCTCTTCTGTACATCTATGATAAGATCACTCAGCACATCAACCAAGCTGCTAGAAGAATACAATAAAAGATCAAAGGTAAGTCGGCCAGATAATTTCAATAGGGAGACTTGGTATGGCTACACCTCAGCAAGGAATGGTTCCCAAACAAAAGGAAGAACAAATTGTTTGCAAGAGCAAAAGGATCTTTCATAATCCTTTAGAAAATCAGTAACAACACTTATAAGCTAAAACTGCCTAAGAACTATGGGGTTTCTGATACCTTCAACATTGCTAACCTCAATCCATATCACCCTAATGGAGAACTAAGTGAACCATTCGGATTTGATCTCAAATCCAAAACAACCCGGAGGGAATTATAGAAATCAGGCTACCAAACCTCTTACCAGTAGCTAAGCCCAAGGACCAGAGGGGCTGGTACGACAAATCCTCCTATTATAACCAACCCCTGCCGAGACCGAATACTTCCTTACTGAGTCAATTTTAATGATGTGCTGTATCATCACCTATTGCTCTATGGTATGCCAAGTTGATGAATACTCTTCTGTACCGAGCCGACTAATTACTTAGCATATTCCTTACCGAGAAGCCGAGAGAGAGAGAGAGACCGGACTAACTAAGCCATCCTTGCTCGGACAAACCCATCTATTTGTACTTTTTATTCACATCTCCTAACAACCTTACCAATGTAGTATCGCTACGTGTACAGTATCATGTGTAGAATCTGTAGCACCAATGATTGTTTTTCTTATATATTTATTTTTACCCTTTTGTATCATGTACATTGCTTTTTTAGGAAATGTCCTTTTTGTCTTTTCCCTTTTAGGCAAGTTACCCTAACTTACAGGTATAAATACTCCTGTACTTGTGGTTGTAAAGATCAACCTTCAATACAATTGAGTACTTTTCTTCCTTGCATAAACACTATTGTTTACTCTCGACATCACTCTTATCCTTTCCCTTAAGCAAAGTTAGATGGTGAGTAATCTCATTGGACCAATTCGTGCGTTAGATCGAATTGTACCGTGAGTCCTTGAAAGTTCCATTGGTACATCATATCCTCTAGAGCTGTTCGTAGGTTTTGCTTACTGTTTTCATTATTCATTTCTTTACCCTTTTATACCTTTCTCCATTAACCCTTTTCAAACTTTTTGCAAGCTTAGACCCATTTAGCAACCAGCCTTGTCTATTCTTGGTCACAGTTCATAATAGGAACCCCTTGCTTAACCTTCGACTATCATTTACCTTTCAAGCTATCTTGTGGCTTAGACCCACCCCTTTGGTTACGCATAATATCGGGTTCATGTCTTCATCTACGGGTCAATATCATCCTAGTATCAGAGCTTAGCTATGTTCGAAGCTGGATTTTGCTACTGTGTTCTTTTAATAGTTTGTCACTGCTCTTGTGTGATAGTGATTCTATTGTTAACTTTGAAGCTTAATAGTGAGAAGTGTTTGTACTTTGTTTTCCCCTGTTTTCGATACGCCAAAATAGAGTGTGGTTGGCTATGTGTTTGTTGAGAAATTGTCATTGTGAAGTAAACATCAATGTCGGATTCAAGTGTATAAGGAACTTTGGGAAACTAAGAAAGTAGTACTCGAAATGGTCAAGGACAAGAAGGAAGCTCCTCACCTCATTCAGTAGGTGACCGCTTAGATAGGCTTACTAACTTAGTAGCTAACTTGGTGACCATTATACAAGAAAATAGATAACGAGCTAAAAATAGCCCCATTAGGGGACGTGAGCAACAACAACAAGGAAATTGTCAATTTAGCGAAGCTAATGCCCCAGCTCGACTACCTCGAGCTGAAGGAGTTAGTAGGGATGCTAAACATAGGTTAACGCTTGAAGAGATTGAGGAAGAAGTAGAAGGAGATGATGATGCAGAAGAGTATTACCGAGCTAAAGAAAGAAATGTATGAGCCCCTAGAGTCGAAGGACTCAGGATGCGTATCCCAAGTTTTTCTAGAAGTGGTGATGCCAAAGACTATCTAGATTAGGTAGACAAGATTTAAAAGCAGTTAGAATGCCATAAAGTGCTTGACAATGCAAAGGTTAGACTTGCTATGTTAGAGTTCACTGTTTATGCCACCTTATGGTGGAAAAAACTTGCAAGCCACCAGAAGAAGGGAAGGAGAACGAGAAATTAGGAGTTGGGATGATATGAAAAGAGTTATGCGGAGAAGGATTGTGCCGAGCTATTATCTAAAGGATGCTTTCAAGAGACTACAAGAATTGAGACAAGGAGCATCGAGTATGGACGCTTACATTAAAGAGTTCTAAATATTAATGATCCGATGCAAAGTTGTGGAGTCAGAAGACCGAATTGTGTTTCGATTCATTAGCGGATTAAAGTATGAGATTAGGGATGTCTTAGAAATCTTGGACGTTAGAATGCTCGATGATGCAATCCAAGCCACCTAGAGGATAAAAAGGCACCACACAGGAAGATTCCGACCACCTGTCAACCGTCCTAGCAATAGCCAACTTGTTCCAAGCAAACCTATGCAAATGGAACCAAGCAAGGTCATTGAGATCCAACTTGCTCAAACTACCTGAATAGATGAGAAGGAACTACTAAGGAAGTTTGAGAAAGGCCAGAGTTCAGGGAAGAAGACGAGTGAGATCAAGTGTTTCAAATGCCAAGGATTTAGACACATGGTCGCTCAGTGTCCGAACAGGCAAATGATGGTGATCAAAGGCAAAGCGCCGACCATAAAGGTCGACAGTATTGATGAAGAATTAAAGGAGCTAAAAGAAGACGGATAAGCCGAGCTGTCCGATGAGGAAGCCATCTACAACGAGGAAGGCAACTTCATACCAACTGCTCTAGTATTGAGGAGGACGATGAATGTCAGTCCTGTACCCGAAGACGAACAGAGAGAAAATCTCTTCCATATTGGGTGTAAGGTGAATGAAACACTATGCGCGTTGATTGTAGACAGTGGAAGCTGAACCAATGCAGCCTCTGCATTTATGGTCCAACAGCTAAAATTGTCGACCATGCCCCATCCAAAACCTTACAAGCTTCATTGGCTCAGTAATAAGGAAGTCCTACAAGTGAACAAATAAGTGTCTATGTCGATCTATATAGGCAGGTATCGAGATGAAGTGCTGGCTATGAGTGCATCCCACCTACTACTTGGACGACCATGGATGTTTGACCAAGCAGTTATATATGACGGCAGGAGGAACACATGTTCTGTGGAGCATGAAGGAAGAAGATTGAAATTGAGTCCCATAAATGCCAAGCAAGTAAAAGTCATGCAATCCTAGCTTAGTCGAACCTTGAAGAAGGAGGCTTTAATATTGACTTGAGCCGAACTGAAAAGAGAAATGGAGCTGGAGGGACCTACCTATCTGCTTATCAGGAGGCTTATAGAGATAAGACCTAAGGAGGAAGGGCTGCTAACTGAGGTAAAAACCCTATTAGAGGACTTTGCCAATCTGTTTCCAGAGGAGCTACCGGAGGGTCTACCCCCAATCCAAGACGTCAAGCATACGATTAACCTACAGCTAGGAGCCGCATTGCCAAACAAGCCTGCCTATAGGATGAACCCTAAATAGGCTACTGAATTGTAGAGGCAACTAGATGACCTCATGAAGAAAGGGTATTGCGTAAGTCCCTAAGCCCTTGTGCTGTGCTGGCCCTATTAGTGCAAAAGAAGGTTGGTTCTTGGAGGATGTATGTGGATAGTCAAGCCATCAATCGAATCACCATTAAGTATAGGTATCCCATACCCAGACTTGATGACATGATAGATGAGTTAAGTGGAGTAAGAGTATTCTCCAAGATTGATCTCAAATCTAGATACCATCATATTCGAATGCGTAAAGGCGATGAGTGGAAGACCGCCTTCAAAACACAACATGGTTTGTATGAAAGGCTTGTAATGCCATTTGGGCTATCCAATGCGTCAAGTACATTCGTGCGACTTATGAATCATGTGCTTCAAGAATTACTAGGAAGGTTTGTCATGGTTTATTTTGATGACATCCTAGTATACAATCCCAACTTGGAGATGTACAAAGAGCACCTCCGACAAGTGCTTGCAAAACTCCAAGCTTAATAACTCTACGCCAACATGAAGAAGTGCGATTTCTGTATATTTGAGGTGATCTTCTTAGGATTTGTTGTAAGTGAAGGTGGCGTCCAAGTTGATGAGGAGAAGATAAGAGGGATTATAGAATGGCCCGAACTGACCTATTCTGCCGATGTGAGGAGTTTCCACAACCTGGCATCATTCTATCACTGATTCATAAAGAACTTTAGTACGATTGTAGCCCCACTCACCAAACTCTCGAAAAAGAATGTTGAATTTAGATGGGGTGAGAAAGAGAGGAGGAGTTCTAAAGATGTGAAGGAGAGGCTAACTATAGCCTCCGTCTTAGCTTTGCCAAGCTTCAACAAGGTATTTAAGGTAGAGCGTGATGCATCCGGACTAAACATAAGTGTTATGCTGATACAAGAAGGCCGACCTATTGCTTACTTCAGCGAGAATCTTCAAGGAGCTACACTTAACTATTCCTTCTACGACAAAGAGTTATACTCCTTAATTCAAAGCCCTAATGGCGTAGCAACACTACCTGCTACCCAAGGAATTCATGATCTACACTGATCATGAATCAAGAGCCAACCGAAGTTGTCCCGAAGACAAGCCAAGTGGGTTGAGTTCATGAAGAGTTTTTCTTATGTCGTAAAATACAAGAATGGAAAGAACAATGTAATGGTTGATGCCCTATCGAGACGACATACCCTCCTGACCAAATTGTAGATGAGGCTACTTGGGTTTTCAACCATCAAGAATTTATATGCCAAGGACCCACACTTTGGTTCCATCTACATCCGATGTGAAGAAGGACGGATGCTAGATGACTATTACAAGGAAGAAGGATACTTATTCAAGAAGAGAAGGTTATGTATCCCGACTTGTTCCACGCAAGAATTGCAAGTGCGCGAGGTGCATAGAAGGGGATTGATAGGACACTTTGGCTAATACTGAACTTATGAGGTATTATCCTCTAGATTCTTTTAGCTAAGGATAAAGAAAGATGTCCAATCCATGCTGGAAAGATGTACGACCTGCCGAAAAGCGAAGAGTCGAGCCGAGCAAGGACACTACCAACCCTTGCCAATCTCAACCAAACCATGGTTCAAGCGGAGCATGGACTTTATGTTAAGATTACCGAGGACATCCTAAGGAAAGGACTTCATCATGGTAGTTGTGGATTGATTTAGCAAGATGGCACATTTCATGCCCTATTCTAAGACTAACGATGCTTCAGCAATCTCTTTTCTTTTCTTGCAGGAGGTATTAAGCTTCATGGCGTACCCAGAACCATAGTTTCAAATCGAGATCCCAAGTTCATGAGCTACTTTTGGAGGACACTTTAGAGGCGACTAGGAACTAAGTTATTGTACAACATGTCCTACCATCCATAAACCAATAAGCAGACTGAAGTTGTCAACCAAACTATAGGAACTTTATTACGAGTCGCTGTCGGACAAAACATGGCCGATTGAGATCTATGTCTGCCAATCATCGAATTCACCTACAATTAGACTGCCCACATTGTCACAAGCATGTCTCCATTCGAAGTTACCTACGTATTCAACCTCAAGCTCCCATTGGACCAAGCACCTCAACCGAGAACTGATGATGATGACCGGCCAACCGTCAAGAAAGTTAAAGCCATTAAAACCATGCACCAAAAGGTTGTAGAGCAATTGGGTCAAGCTGCTATTAAGCTTGAGAAGCAAAGCCGAAGACAGAAGAAGAGAGAATTTTGACCAGGCGATTTAGTCTTGATACACCTTAGTAAGGAACAATTCCCAAACTTAAGGAAGAGCAAGCTATCTCCTAGAGCTAACAAACCTTTCAGAGTGCTTAAAAAGATCAACCTTAATGCCTATAAGGTTGAATTACCTGAAGGATATGGAGTCTCAAACTCTTTCAACATTGTCGACCTCCAACCTTACACTTCCAACGACAAGAAAACTAGACCTAAACCAAATTTAATCCTAAATCTCAAACAACCTAAGGGGATGATAGGGATCAAGAACCGATTACACGCTTCTAAGCCCATAGGCTCTCTCAGGTAATCCACCGAGCTGTCTGAGGTGAGTTAAGCGTCAAGGAGCAGTACTTGCCCCAACCCAATCTGCTAAGCTACTTTACTCTCCATGTCATCCAAGATGTTGCCGAGGTGATCAACCAACATGCTGAGTCAAACGCTCCACTAAACCATAGTCCCAGCACCAAATCTAAATGCAGCAATCCCCACTATTTTCGAGGTCAATCAGAACTGTTAGGAGCTTACCATCCGAAGCCAACCCCATGTGAATTATCCTTGAACCAACCTTTGTCTAACCCCTTTTTACGTCGAACAGGCCTGAACTAAGGCCCACCCCTGCTTGAATCACAATACTATTAGAATCATCATAAAAACATGCATGTATTGTCCTTTACTGACATCCGTACTATCCTTTCTGATAAAGGACATCTACGTTCCTTCTTTTATACAATTTCAAATTTTCCTTATAAATTATTCTCTTTTGTTTTTAGCAAATAAGGACCATTCTTTTATAATTTCAATAACTTAAGATTTGTCCTAACGGGATGATATAAATACCGTCATACTGTAAAAGTTAAAAATAACATCCGAATATAGAGAATACACTAAAATTGTTCACTCTCGAGCTAAGTGTTCCTCTTACTCTTAAGCTACTCTTACCTAACCCATTCGAGCATAAACTAGTGGTGAGTGACCTCTAGCCATACTTGTACGTCATATTAAGTATAACCTGAGCTTGTATGAGGCATTAATGCGTCATATTCTTCGTCGGTGCATGGAAACCCCCCTGCTTAACCTTCAACTATCATTTACCTTTCAAACCATCTTGCGGCTTGGACCCACCTCTTTGGTTACATGTGATAGCGGGTTCGTGTGTTCATCCACGGGTCCATATCACATTTAGTCATATATTCCTTATATAGGCTCATACAAGTGTACCATGGGTCAATTAACCCATCTTATACTCTAAGATTACCTAAAAACTCTACCAGTGAAGATCTAAGAACAATATATCTAGAATTATTTATCCCATTTTAAGATAATGGTTATTATAACAAACAGTTATTTTTCTTAGCTCTCACGTTCAAAATATAAGATAGTAAAATGGGAAAAGAAAAAAATTTAAGTTTAGGCATCTATATACATATGTATATATGTATATACTAGCGAATGACGTACTCACATTAGGTGTGTACAAAATAAATAAAATTATGCAATATAATCAAATATATTATAATATTGATAAAAGATAATAATAGATAAGAAAGAGAAAGAGATGAGAGTAGTAGGGGAGAAGAATAAGGAGCAATAGAAATGGTGCAAGAGAGAAAAAGAGGAAGTAATGAAAATGTTGAAGGACAAAGAGAGAGAGAATAGTGAGAATATTAGAGAAGGAAAAGAGAGACATAAAATCCCTAAATTGTCCTATATTTATAATTAAATGTATAAAAAAATTATTTATCAATAATGAAAATTTTTCTTTAAAAGATTAAATAAGTAAAAACAATTAAGATATTATTTCGATAGTTACTTAAAACTCCAAACACTTTAATAACATATATATATATATATATATATATAATGACGATCATGACACATCATGTTTACATCCATAACTTGGAAAAAGAAAAGAAAAGAAAGAAAAAACCGATTATTATAATATAATACATGTGCAAAACTTGCAAAGGTATAGCCAATTCTTAATGTAACACAGAACACATATTAAAAGACTAAGACATAGTAAAGCGACTATAACCCAAAAAAAGAAAAAAGAAAAACCCTAGCTCCAAGCATAATAACCCATAACATTACTTTCCCCAAAACTCACATGACGTGAAGTGCAAAATTTTGAATATTGCAGTTTCCCATTCATATCTCTTCTCCTGTAATTCCTCGTCTTGTCACTCTTCATTTTTGGAGAATAAAAAAGAAAAGAAAAGAAAGAAAATATGTGCTTACCCTCATCAACAAATGATTTGTCACAATTAAACATACCCTCGCTCTAAGTTAGAGGTGCTCATGAGTCGATTTAACTTGATATGGTATAGTATTTTAAATATGGTTCAATTTTATTTGATTCATTTCAGTTCCAACCTCTTTTACAATCACCTAAATATTCTTATTACATTGTTATTTAAAATATACAAATATCATTGTACTTTTTACTTAGATTATTCGATCCAAGATCTCATGTTAAAAAAAAAAAAATAGCAAGTGGAACTACAATAACATGCATACGTATCCAAAAAAGAATTATTAATAGTAAATTTTGTAGGGTAAGCTCAACTTATTGCTCAAAGTTATCTTATAAATTTCCTACTAGATCATCCATATTACATGATCAGTTATGAGGAGAAAAAGATTATTGGATCCAACGTGTCTAAGGTTGAGAAAGACTAAGAGACAAGAGGGAGACCATGGGACTATGAAGGCGCAAATTGAGAGTGGGGACTTACTGTGGCATGCATCAAAGTGAAATGAAGGAAGAGTGCAAGCGTTAATGACTAGGAGTCGATATCTTAGAGTTAAAGTTGGGTTCCTTTTTTCTTGTTCGCCATAAAGATTATTAGGTCAACTTATTTCTTAGCATTCAAAAATCAAAGTTTGCTACTTTTTTTTTTTTTCAAATAAAAAGCAGTTCAATTTAGGCTACAATAGTTTAATTCAATCTAACCCTTACAACTAAATCATAAACTGTTTAAACTCTCTTCTAACTAAACCGTCAACTTAACTAAAATATAAAAGAATCACAGTTTACCATCTAATTTTATTTAATTTGATTCACAACTTGGTTAGGATTGGTTGTAACTATTATGAACAAGTCTACCCTTACTTCCTTCAATGTTATCCTTAGCAATATGTAGACAAGTAGCAGTTTTTAATTTCATTCATTCATGTTCCTATGAACCAAAATCACTTCGTCTTACTCTCATCTCATCTATTTACTAATCATAGTCTCACTAGACTCATGGCTATTGCTAAGTCTTCGATTATGTGTTCAATTTCTAGTGTGATTAAGTGTAGACAATCCAGTTTGATTTAGTTTTTTTTTTAAACCAAACTAAATCATAAAAATTCACTCTTTTTTATAACTTTAAACCAAATTGGATGGGTTCAATTAAGAATTTTCTAAAACTATAAAACTTCTATTTGGTTTGGTTTAGTTTAGTTTACAGATTGAACCATATTTTGTAATCTAAGAAAAATATTAGGAAAATGCAAATAACCCTACTAAACTTTTACTTGGATATGGACTGACCCTCTGAAATCCCCCAACCCACCCCTACCCTACCCCCCCAACCCCAAATAGAAAAAATGAAAAACGTTACTAAGTTAGCAAATAGCCTCAATAAATTAAAAATAACCTTACTAAACTTTAACTTTAATATAGAAACACCCCCTTAAACTTATGAAAATGTATATTAAGACCCCCTAAAATTTGGTTATAGTATGACTTTTTTTAACTAAAAAAATAAAATGTCCTTCATATTGCAAATTTATTAAAGTTTAAGGGGGTGAATTGCAATATTTGAAAGTTGAAGGAATAAATTTACATATAAGTTAAAGTTTAGAAGAGTTATTTACAATTATATTTGCTTACTATTTAATCACATGTGAAAAGTACTAAATTCATTTAATAAGAATAATAATAATAATATCATATAAATGGTTAATGAAGTTAATACTCATGCAGTTCTAAAATTTCAAACATCCATTAATATATATATATATTTTTTTGGTAAGTTAGCATATAATGTATTGATAGATGATTTTCGTTCCGATATGTAGGTACTTGCAAAACAGAAAATGGGTACAAGGGGCACTGAATGATGCTTCAACATAGCTACTTCAACACAGCTGCTCCAATACTTAAGTCACCCTTCTTTTTGCGAGAATAAAACTATAAGGAAATAAAGAAGAGGAAAGAATGAATGAGAGAGCCCCTTACCTAGGGTTTGTCTCTTATTTATAGTAGGTGAGATCTAATTATACTTGGACTACGCTATTTGAGTCTAAGGCTTATTTACCAAAAAAAAAAAGAAAAAAACCTCCCAACACTTGCCTTGCCCTACTCTCTTTGGCAATAAGCTTGGCAAAGAGAGTAAGCACTTGTATGAAACCTTAAGGCTCTAAACCAAGTTGTTGTTGGATGAAGATAAACTAAGTTTGTAGACAGAGATTATGGCACTTCCAAGCTTATCCATGATTTGTTGAATTATGGCATTAACTTAAGTGGAATTACAAGGTAGATGAGATGTCCAACTTATACATGGCCATGCTAAGTTGACTAATAGAGCATCTAGTATTTAGGTAAATGAAGCTGAACAGTTAGGCTAAACGAGGTCGAATCTTGGCTAATTTTAGAAAAGTGAGCTTATAAACCTAGAGAGGAAAACTTTGTCGTAGGAGCTTTGGAAAAGTCTACTGTAAAGGGCCCAAAGAGGCTAAGATATCTAAAGAAGCAATAGCTTAAAGAGGCAAAGGTCAAGAGAGGTTAGAGCACCTAAAAATGTCGGTATGCTTGAAAGGGTAAGGGCCTAAAAAGGCTAGTGTACGTAAAGAGGTAAGGAAAGAAGGCAAGTTGTTTGAACCAAACATGACTTATGCCAAGTCGAGTAGTAAGGTAGGTTGGTTATCCCTTGGTCCATTAATGATCTAGGTCTTTAGGCTTATTTCCTCATCATCCTTGCAAGTTGTAGGACTTAGTGTTTTACCCATCACCACTTAATGGTTTAGGGATTTTAAAAAGCTCGTCATCCTTATTTATCATAGGACTTAAGAGTATTTTATGTTGATCTCTATAAGATCTGAGACATCTCAATCCCGTCATCTGTTTTCAATTGGGATTAGGGATTACACAGTGTTTAGATTGCTCGTCACTCATAAATTGCTAGAGTTTAGAGCTATTGAGGAGTAACTCATTAGCAAAGTATGCTTTCGTAAGCTCAAAGAGAAGGGTGTTTCTCTAGCCTCGATTTGTTTCTGGATTCCCATATTCATCTCAAAAGAAGGTATAAATGAATTTACTTAGAATTGAATAAATTGCTATGAGTGTAGAATGGTTGACATTTTTCAAGCTTGTCAAAATATAGATCATGGAGCAACTCATAATCAAACATAACTTAATACAAGAACCATAAAGTAAACGTGAATATTAACAAGAAGTTAGCATAAAACATATATCTTGAAAAATAAATAACGAACAAATCATAAATAACAACAGTGAAGTTATACTTATCTTCCATCAATGAGAGTCAATGTGTGCGTAGGTGCCAAAGCTTGATAGCTTGGTGTTGTATACTTAAAATTACTGCTTAGTAGTTGTGGGATGTAGAGCTCTAATTAGTGTGTGGAGCTCTGTTGGCACTTCTGATGATGCACTATGGTGCTTGGAAGAGTCACAATGCCCTGAGGAGCCTAAATGTGGTCTCAACATGTCGCCTTGGAAATGATAAAGGAGGATGTATATACTCATCCTTTTTCAAGCTACCATTGGAGTCTTTTAAGATCAACTTGAAAATAGATGGGATGGGCCAGTGACAGAAGGGTCCACTATTAACTTTGTGCTTAATGAAATAAAAAGGACTGATGAACTTCCCTGACGCTTGTCGCATTGGAGACTCCTGTCTGCGTCCATGAAAAATGAAATAATAATTGCATGCGGTATAAAGCATTGGCCTGCAATTATATTGCACTGAAGCTTGGCAAGACTGGGCTACACGTGAACTAGCTTTAATATTTGAGATGGGCAGTGGGCTTTATAAAAAGGAAGACAAGTCGACATGGAGCTCCTTTTCTAAACGTTAACTGTATTGCCTTATTTAGGCAATAGTTGAAATATTGTTCAGCTCAGGTCGGTCATCATTGTATGGAGTTTGGATGCTCGAAATTACAGCTCGGTGTTGTTTACTTCAACTAGTCGGCACACCAAGCTCACTCTTAGCTGCTGTTAAGTAGACAGCAGTTCACTTGAAGGTCGGTTACTTTTGCAGAGCTGCACAGGAATGGATGGTTTCCTCGGATTTGTTGCTGCAAAGGCCTCGGGTACTTCTCCTCATGGTGTTCTAAAATAGCAGTTCAGCAATGTGGAGTTTGACGCTTCTAACAAAGCTCAAGTGGAGCTTGGAGATCGAAGGATGGACTTGTAGCAACTTGGCTTGGCTACACGCAGCTTGGTTGGGCCTTCGAGGGAAGTTCATGAATGCTAGTAGTAGTTTGGTTCGGTACGTACTGTTTGGCTCAACTCGGGTCTACTATCAATGGAGCTCGACTCAGTTGGTGAGAGCACGGATGCGCTCAGATGTGCTCAAAGCTCAGAGTTGTCCAGATCATTCCACGCGTTTGGAGTTGCTCATCTATCATGGATCGTCTTGGTCCCTCTGTGCTACAGCTTCTACTGTTCGGAGCTCGAACTTTTGTACGAAGAACTCGGCTTCTAGGTCCGACCACAGTTTAGCTCGGAGCAAAGTTACCTTGACCTCATGCATAGTTCGAGAGTACTGCTGCTATTCATCTCAGGAAGTTGTTGCTTGAGAGGATAGCTCATTTTGGAGTGCCGATGATAGCATGAAAGGGCTCGAGTCTTGGAGCTCAGGTCAGCATTGACGGATACGTGAATTTAAATTGTATGGCGTTTAGAATTGTTGAGCTCAGAAACTTGTAGTGTGCTACCGCATTTTTTGCAGCTCAACGCATTCAAATCGAAGGAGCTCGGTCGTCTAAGTGAGTGGGTTTTTCAACATAAGCTATCCGAGTTTCATCCATGCTTGTCAACATTGCTAATGTTAATGAAGTCCTCTGCTTTGGAACGCAAGCAGCTCGATCAATGTTCCCGGAAGTTCAAGTTGGTGCTGGTGCTGCTTGGAGCTGAAATTAACAGCTCGGTCTTGGTTGACATCGAGTTTCGTTTATGACAAAGGAGCTAGGTTTAGATGCTTGAGCTGCTGAGTAAAGTCGACTCTGGTCAGCTTGGTTTTTATTTGGATTATCTTGAAGTGTGGAGCTGTTGCTCGGAGCTCGGCATGAATTAGGGTTTGGCTCGGCTGCTCGGTATCCTTTGGAAATAGCTTGGCTTCCGTGGGGCTGCTTGGCCTGATGAATTGCTAAGTTTCATTAGTGCATAAAGAAGATCAGGCATGAAGCTGCGACTTAAGAGCTCGGTTGAGTCGTGGCAAACTCAGGTCGTGCTCGTTATACTTGGAATATGAGGTTGCTCATAAATTTGTGGATTAGATAAAGTTGCAAGTCGCAACTACTGATCTTGCTTGGTCTGATACTGGTGCTTTGCTCGGAGTCGCGAGTAGCTCAGTAGAAAATAGCTTGGCATTGCATCGAGAAGCTGGTCAGTTGAGTGTTGCTTTGCCGGAGTTGTAGCTCGTCTATGAGCTCCGGTCCTTTTAGCTAAGCTCGAAAGAGTTGTTCTTGCTCAATGAAGCTCGGATCGATAGCAAAAGGTGCTCGGTTGTTGCTTCTTGAGTGCACGATGGTATGTTGTGTGGAGTTAAATGGGGCTCAGATCTGCTCGTGTCAAGTTGTTGCTACTCTGTCCGAAATTGAGAGAGGAACTGTTCATCGGAGCTATGAAGGATTACTCGATTTAAGAGGCACCACGCAACATAGATTGGTTGTTGTCAATCGCTGTTCCAAGCTTGCTGCTGTTCACATTTGGTCGGTGCCCAACCTTGGAGAGTCGTGGTTGCTATATGCTTTGGCCGCACTTACACTTATTAAAAGCGGCAACTACTGCAACGAGTGTGAGGGTGGATAGCAAATTGGAAATAGGACCATAGTATAAGCGAGCAAACCAAATAGATTGTTATAAAACTCATTTCTACTCGATTGGTGACGAACTGAACTGGCCGTAAATTAGCTTCCCTTAACTGCATCCGAACATTGACTTACTACAAAAAAAAAAAAAAGATAAACCTAGACGTAAGTGATATCACATGAAGATGAATGCTTGAGAGCGGTTAGACAAAACTAGATGCAACGCATATAAGTGAAAGGGACATAATAAAAGGAGGTGTCTAAAGATTAATAAGGTTGATACGTATTCTTTTCTATCTAGGCATTATATTTTAATACATTCATAGCTATAATGATTATATATATATATATATATATATATGTGTGTGTGATATATTAAACATGTTTGTATGTGATCATAAGATAGATAGAGCTGGGATCGATTGATCCACACATACTTACGAGGCAGGCTAATCACCATTCACAAGCTGTCTAAGAGGGCAAGGTAAGTAATGTCATTATCATTTACAATCAATTCTCTTATTAACAATGTGTTACTTGCTAACTTAACTGAATGTTTGTTTAAGAGGCAACCTATGCATTACGAATGCGGTGTAGTGAAATATCATTATGCAAGGATGAGCAGGATATCCTTATATATCTTAGGATAGAGCCGTACATACGAAAGACTAAGTTCTGGGTAGGTGCACAACTTCCATTTATTATATTGGATTGACATCTAATTACGGCACTTATCAAGACGTTGAGGCCCAAGACACACACATTCCACCTACCCACTGAAGAGGTGACCATCATACAGCAGGATGCTGAAGTCTAGCTTAAACTTCCAGTTGAGGGGTTCACGATAGCGAAGCGGACAAAGATGAATGATAAGGAGAGCTAGGCTGATATAGGAGAGAGGCTACTGGGTGTAAGGCTTGGTTGGATGAGGGTTGCTCGCTTATCTCTGACGTGGTTACGATAACACTTCTAGATACTTCCCCATGGAGCGGATGATGAGAAGATCCGACAGTACGTGCGTATGTACATACTCAACTTGATGGGAGGATTCATATTTGCGGATAAATCCTCTAGCCTTATTCACCTGATGCTCCTACTATTATTGGAGAATTTCTTAGTAGCTGGGTAGTTTAATTAGAGCAATGCATGCTTGGCATGGTTGTATCAACAACTGTACTCTACCTTGTCATCCGACACGCACGAGCTAAAAGGGGCCGCGATTCTATTGCAAGTTTCGACTTAGGATAGATTCCCACATGTTGTCTCCCTTAGTTGATATGGGTTTATTATCAATCGGGATAGGCCATCGGTGGCCAGATAGAGGGTAGTGCAAGATACAACTCAGTATCTGATGCATGTCATAGATGCATATCGTACAGTTTTTGACATGCAAACGACACAACAAGTATAATATGATAACTTATCCTATTTGCTATCTTTTTCTTGGTTTGATTGGTTGGTTTTTTTTTTTTTTTTCCTTTTTCTTCTACCCTTTAGGTTGTTTAGGAGACTTATACAAAAGAGTTGCTGTCTCACTTTTGTATTGTCAGCCGACACATTTGGACTACCCGGGTACCATTCATATGTTTTCACATCATTAAGTGATGTTTTCCAAACCATATTGTTCAACAGTTTGGTGGATATCAATATGTTATATAGGAGGTCAACACCTCAGAGCAGCTCCACCAGTTGAACCTCCGAGATAAGACGGATGTTGACTGGATCAATATATACTCTTCCTACATCCACGCTTAAGGATAGAGATACGGATTTCTAGTACACATCCAAGGTTCTCAAGGGGTCGATAAGAGCTACTAACCATAGTACAGACATATCACCCGGCATTATATTACACAATACAGAGCTATCATTAGTCAATTGGTACGTACATCTAAAATCATCCATTAGTTTATTTTTCACTCATTTATACTTGTTATCATATATACCAATATATGTTTTCTTTACTTATTTCAGGTAAACTAGCTCAGAAGTGTTAGACTAGCACCTGACTATCTTACAGCGTTGAGTATTGTAGATGAGGCACCTGACTTCGTTGAACAGCACAATAGCCTTATCCTCTACCTACAGCAAGAGGACATACATGAGCCACCCCATATGGACCGCGATTGGGAGTAAAGATCACCTGCTGATGAGGAAATGCCAACTCTTTATACACCACCTAGGGATAGAGCTAGAGTTTAAGGAGGCAAGGCTTAAGCGATATGTCATCGAACAGACCTCAGTGACGATATCTCACCACATGCATGTCATTCCATAAACCTAGGGTATATCAGTGGGTGATATAGCACATACCCTGAGTCAAATATTACCTCCACTTCAGAAGCTGAATCCAGCTCTAAGGCTGTATCTAGCTCATACATGACTCCCAAGTTCAAGCAACATCTTGACCTCGCAACTCCACCAGCTCCTCAAAAACCACGTTCTACCCCTACACAATTATCTATGAGTAAGGGCATCACTCAACTGCATTCGGGCCATCTAACCGACCCAGTTTTTCCTAAGGAACTTGAGCTCGACAATCTACCACCTGAGCCTACTCCGACACATGCTAAACGAGAGTGTTCACTTCTTTCCTGTACCGTAATAAACTTTACACGGCGTAGGCATCAATAGATATATTTAGTCTATTCTTTTTGTTTACTCCTTTATTTTTCCATTATATTGATGTTGTTATTGACTCATTACAACTTTTCTGTATATACCAATTATTTGAAATTCATTTTACTTTTCATCATATATTGCAGTTCAATGTATTGTTTATTTATTCTAATTTTACAATTTACAATTACTTTTGCTTCTATTTTACTCGTATGGTCATTGAATGATTATTCCATACACTTATTTCATCCCCACTTGCCATATTTGTTGAGGTATTCCACCAATTGTGATTTTATATAATTGATTACTATATCAAACTTTCCATTTAATTTATAAGTAAAGGGTTAGAAGAATATTACTTTATCATTTCAGACGGAAGAGAATTAATAGGGTTAGTAGAAAGTGACAATAAAGATGCATTCACTTGATATGCCTTCAATATCATAATTTGAACTAAAGACACATCAAGTGAATATGCTTTCAGTATAAAAATCATAAGATACTGAAGATACATTTATTAGACGCACTTTCGGCATACCATATTCGTAAGTTTTTTTAAAACGAGCCTTTTTGCATAATTTTTTTCGAAAAGGAGCTTGTATTCATATAAAACTCAAGTTTTAGATTGCATAGCCTAGATTTATGGTTTATTTACCAAAAAAGTCCTATCACCAACGTAAATTTTAATCCAACCTATATATATATTATAAATTATAATACTAAAAATTAAATACATATACATGTCAATAAATGTAAATTAAAAGTTTTTTAGATGTTATATTACAATAAAAAAATTGTTTTTTAGTTACAAGTGAAATGTTATAATGTTTTTCAAAAACATTTTTGTTTGATTTTAGGGATAAGGTTTTGTTGATAGGTAAATTTAGACTTAATCCCTCTAAATTTTATCCGACCTTACTCCTACTCCCATGCAGCACAAAAGACCCAATTTACGTGGGCTCAACCTAACTAGACCAACCTGACTTTATCGTTGCTGAAAGAAATGATCACATCTTCCCAGCCGCATCGTAGAATTGGAGTTGTAATCAAAACTTGGGAAATCTGATTTTGTACAATGAGCAACTACATGCCCTTGATCCTGATTATGTGAACCCATTACTCTGACTTCCTAGTCAGAATTTCCATCTGCGAGGCTAATTCTTGTTATTTAGGCTCTAATGGCCGAACACCCTAACTCACACAGCATAAGGAACCCCTCTAAACGGCTATTGTGAAAATTCATTTTCTATTGATGTTTTCAGAATATTATGGACTCCTTTAGGGAAAAGGGCAATCCTAAGAGCTTTTCAAGACCCAACTTTACCTGATGATGACCCAATTTTAGGCAAAATATCAACAAGCCAATTATATCGGGCACTAAACGGCACCATTGAAGTACAAGGATGACATGCCATTTGTACATCCATAACCTTAAAATAACTGCCTATTACAAGACAATACACCTAGAATACATATAAAAGTAAAGCCTATTACTTCTAGTGTACCCTCAATGCGTGCGTCATTAATTAGTCTCCAAGCTTTTTTTTTGGCCCAAAATCTCCAGCTAAATTTAAAGAATAAAAATTTCTACCAAAAGACATACATACATAAACATATAGGTATATATATATATATATATATACATATATAACTACATGTATATATGAAATTCTTCTCCTCTCCGTGAGGAGTCCTCACTGAGGACCAGGAGATTGGATCTAACCATAACAATAACACTTGGCTAGTATACACAAGTTCAATTCATGCTGTTCACCATCCATCTCATACTCGTCTCTAAAGTATGTGTACCAACTATGTAGCAACCGGTATGCATATATTGTCAATGAATTTACAGCCTATCCCTATTTCTTATTATTAAGAAAAGTCAACAAAGGTGTCTTATACTTAGATGTAGCTTGCATATAGTTATATAACACGTTGTACGTATTAGAGGACTAAAATGCAGAATTAAGGTAACAACAATAACAATTAATAAAGCAGGCTCCAAGCACAAGAATCCATACCACTTGCAACACTTTCAGTACGATTCAATCAGTATCAACCTTCAATTAACGAGGACAACCACCTTTGGTTCTGTCACCAAGATTGCAAGAAAAACACATGAAATGTAACTCCCTCCACCGATAGCAAATAATTAGAAAGAATAAACCCATAATCCATAATTGAGGGGTGTCTCGGTTCTTGTATGTTTGACATAAATGAGCTGATGTATCCTATACTACAAAAAACCATGGCTGCAAGTAGATGGAAATGTAACTTTGCTCTTAAGAAGCAATGCCTTACAGTTCAGAGAAATGAGATCTATTGATTAGCGCTAATTTTACATGGCGATGAAAGACAAAACAGAGCATTGCAACTCCCTTCACCGATGGCAAATAATTACAAAGAATAGACCCATAATCCATAATTGAGGGGTATCTCGGTTCTTGTATGTTTGACATAAATGATCTAATGTATCCTATACTACAAAAAAAAAAAAAAACCCGTGGCTACAAGTAGATGGAAAAACCTCTTTTTAAGTGTTTACCGTCTTGATCTTTCTCCAAGTCTATTATTACAAGAATAAACGGCTTTTCTGCCAATTGCAATAGTATCCACTGTCGGACATTCTCATCAATCCCACATGCACAACTATCAAGCTGCACTTTGCTTCTTGTTACTACAACCTAGGAGCTCTTCTCTTCCATCCTTGGGGACGTGTAGCTGTACTTGCAGGCATAGAGACAGGCATGTTTTCTACAAATCAAAAGCTGAGTTGGCAGATAATCAACCTAGCCTCCAGCTATACATTTCTCTGTAATTGTTTGTTTGCACAGAAGATGCAGTACAGCCCCATCACCTAGTCAAAAAGGGGCTGTGAGTCCATACATAGATGAACCAATTTTCTTTGATACTGCCCATAGTATTCACCCACAGCGATGACATCCTCATTCTCAGGATCCAAACCAGGCAAGATAAGCTGTTGCTCCTTGACTGATTCCTCATCCTCAGAGCCCTCCAAATTTGAAACATATGCTGCATGAACTTCACGGCAAGCTAGTATAAACATGGCAGCCGTATCTGGTTGCTGTGCTTCACGAATTGCTGCCAATGCCTCCTGGATTGCACCAGCTGCAACATACAAAATGAGAGCCCTACACACCATTTCAAAGCTTTTTTCATTCAGAGAACCCTGCTTTACGAATGTTAAAAGCTGAAGAAAATAAGCAACCAATATTCTCCCACCTCCAGATGTTGTGTTCTGAATAAAGAACATGGTCAGCCCATCTCTGCAGCACCCTGCATGGATATAATAGATGCAGTTAGGACAGCACTTCATGGAGAAATTAGACCCCCAGCATCATTAAATCTGGCTTGCTGTAACCATTTGCAAATCGATGAGGTAGATGTGGCCTCACCAAAGCCAAGAAAAGGAAATTGTGGCCCATCTTTACATAAAGCAAGCATCAGGAAGCCTTGCCAATGTCCACAGTAAGGCTCCTGTAATTCTGTATGCTAACCATGGCATGATTCTAGCCATTCACTTCTAATAAATCTGAAAACCTTATTTTTTTGAATATGACCTCGTTATTTATGAACTTTACCTATTATCCATGGTTGCAAGGGAAGTAATATCCTTGTAAAAGTTTGAGGTGCATACATTCAATTATTTGAAGAGTTGTTTTGCTGCATTAAATCGTTGATGTTGATGTGCATCAGAAAGTGATTATAGAAGCAAGAAGCCCAAAACATTGAAAGGAGCAATCTATCAAATTGAGCAGAGACCCCGCACATTTACTTCAAATCAGTTTCTTTCCCCCTATAGAATTTGCAATCAAGGACTAAAAATTTAAATATCATGGGAAGCCTTTTGTGTCCTTTTCTAGTATCTGCAATGTGCCTGCGTATACCGGAGAACCATAACATAACAGAATCTTTTACTTTTTTCCTGGGACAGACATTACATAAAAGAATAAGCTGATAAATTTCAATAGTTAATAGCAAAAGAAGATAACAAAGTAACTGCTGAAATCGAAGTTATGTGCCAAAAAGGGACTGAAAGCAAGAAGCCCAAAACATTGAGGGCAGCAATCTATCAAAGTAAGCACACCCCACACAGAGTTTACTTCAAAACAAATTCTTAGCCCTTAAAGAATTTGCAATCAAGTGGACCCCTAAAAATTTAAATGTCACAGATACACCTTTTGTGCCTCTTTTTATCACATTCATATACTGAAAAACCATAACATAACAGGATAAGCTGATAAATTTCCACGGTTAATAGCAAAGGAGAATATAAGGGAAGTAACCTTGCATAGTCAGAACCCTTTAGATGTGTAGCAGCTAAGGTTGCAGCATCTGTCCAACACCCAGCATCTTGCAACTGCAGAAAAGGTGAGACGCATATTCAGAGGGGAAAAGTACATTTTCTCCAACATTTAATAGACATTTTTTTTTTTAATTCAGCAAAAACAAAATAATAGAATTTTTTCAATCCATAAAAATACATCACAAATTTCCAATAAGGGAGTGTATCTTGGATGGAATACCAAGGAAAGGCAAGTTGATAAAGAATTCATTCAGAAATTTAGAGCATAGAGCATGCCATTTTGTGATTCCAAATGCTTTTTACATTATTGTCCAGAAATTTGAGTTACGATTCTATTTAATATACACAGTTTTTCTTTCTTCACGATAGCATAGCACAACATTGAAATACTGAATACTTGCAAATTGAGTCATTTGTTCATGTTTATGTACATTTAGCTTATTTTTGAACTATTCAAGATATTGATCCCATGCACATTATTGCTTATCTTTTATATAATGGAAGGGTCAATAGCCAAAATGACCTTTCGTTAACCCAAAAATCAAAAACAGCATGCAGTGATTTAATTCATTTGCAAAAAGCTATCCCTTGAAATTAGTACAAACCAATATGGCTTTTAAACAATGAAAACACCAACTTTGACCAAATATATATTATTTGCATATGCATCCACACCACCTCCTCCAATTTGTTCTTCCCATCTTAAAACCACAATAATGTCATGTTGATGGGTCTCTTTTCCTTTAGTACATTCTTTTCCTTTAGTACATTTGTAATAATGTATTGCTAAATTGCAACTACCACAGTAAGGAATAACATCTCAAATAACCATTCTTATATATGCTCTTCAACCATAGTTAATATCCAGTTCTCATGGCATAAGCTGCTATACAGCGAAGACATGGAAAAGGAAGGTAAAGTCCACATTCATTTTTGAAAATGAATGGTGTATCACATAGTTGACTAATCTACCTAGTGTTCCCCAAGAGTCCTGTGATTTATACCCAATAAATTGGAAGGCATGGATTTTGAGCAAAAGCACAAGGCAACAGGAAGTGGGACTACATTTAGAAAATTCTTAAAACTCAGGGAAGAAATACTGGTCTTTCATCCAACAGTCCATGATTTTTCTTTCCTTTTTTTTTTTTTTTTTTTTTTTTTTGGGGTGGGTGGGGTGGGAGAAACTATTTTATGGCTTAGTAATACCTAAAAGTGCAGGAAATGGGGTATACAGAACAAAAGACTGAAGAAGCAAGTAATTTCAGTCCATGAATGTTGCTTTTTTCAATACAATTCTAAAATTTGCACATTGTCACTCTCCCATATTGAATGAATTTTATATTCATTTATCTTCAAGATAAACATTTTCAAAATATTGCTGTATATAAAGAGAATGAAAGGTGCTTGGCAGATTCAAACCTAAGAACTATTATACACAAAGATAATACGTCCAAGTGGACTAGGAAAACAATAAAACATTTGACTTAATGGAAGATAAATGCAGCAATTACTCAAGAAAGAGAAGAAAAACCTGTGAACAAGCTTCTTGATACCTTCCAACAGCACAGAGAAGATGAGTACCTGACAATGATCTGTCAGTCCTCACCATGTTGGCAGCAACCACCTGAAAAAAGCAAATGATGAGATTCTAATAGAAAGTTCTCCCACTCCTCAATCTGTGGCATGCTGAGAAAATGTAGCTTGAAGAGAGAAGGCTCATGATCTCCAAACGGATGGAAATATTGCCAGCATTCCAAACTTATCGTGCTTAAAACATAATAACAAATCTAACCTTCACAGCAAGTTCATGGAGAGATTTTGATACAGCAGAAGAAAGAGCAACAGCACGTAGAGCATTTGGATAAAAATAAGAACTTTCTGGAGGAGTTGAAAGCAGCAAACTGACAGCACCCTCTAAGTTTCCAATTGAGACAAGCCTGAACATCAACAAAAGAATAGTCCTCTGTAAAGTGGGACAAGGAACTCCCAATCCTTGAGAATAAAAAAGCAAGACGCAAGATGATAATTGCTTTAAACATTATAGCACCTAAAAATACAAATTCCTAAATATAAAGATTTAGCATTACCATGTGAACAAGTACCAAAGAAATTGTGCATGGGTTTGAAGAAACATCTATGTAACAGCAAATCACAAGAGGCAGTCAACCATAAGCTAAAAATAGGGACTGAAATGTTATTTTCTCATGATATTACTTTTGTGGCATGGAATTACAATTAAGTTAGTAGAACTGTTTCCTCAGATAAGAAAATGTAATCTTTTCAGCATCAATTGCAATCTGCATTGTCTTGCAACTTTAGCTAAGACCAAACACAGAAAGTCTTCCGCTTTATGACTAGATCCCACTGGAAATTGTTCAAGCTAGCAGATTAATCAGACTAATCCATCAGTCATTGATTTCATCGCATCCAATTTACCACTTTCTAATTGTTAATAGAGTTGTATCCAGAGGCAACATATCTAAAAACTAAAGCTTGTGACTAGTGTAGGCTTTTTATAATACATAGTTTTAATACTATCTCTCACATGTAGGCTAAGAAGTTGATTGAGACCCACCACAGAAATAATTAAATGGGTTGAAATGGAGGTGCAAGGATTTGAAATCATGACCTTTTAATATTGGGTGCAATCAGAACTCATGACCTGTTTTGTTACCTTAATAAATTCAACTTCACAATTAATTGACCTAAAAATTTAAATTTATAGATCGATGTTGCCTTAAATATTTTATGCTTTATAAGCACTCTCTCCAAAGTTGAAATTGTATTTACAATCAACCAAACTAAAAGTAATCTAAAGGTTTAACCTTATAGATTAGGTATAGGCTTTTATATTTAGGGTAAATTACAAAAAGGTCACCTGTGTTATTGGGCTTTTATAAATAGATGACCTCAATTTTTTTTTTACAAATATATAACCTGAGTTCTTAATTTTTTGTTAATTATGTATAAGGCACTTGGCATCTTTCTACTGGCTCAATTAATTATTAAATAATTCAACTAAATAATGTTAATACATTTTAATAAAAAATATAGAAATTTATTATTAAAAAAAGGGGAACCAGAACATTTTCCAGTCACCCCAAAGACGGGGGTGGGCTGCCTCCACCAAGGGGGATCATGCAAACCCAACACCCCCCACACCCCACCCCCCTCCCAAACCCCCACCCCTACCCACTCCCTCCCTCCCTCTATGGTGGTTGCAACCACCCACGACCTGTCAGGGTCACACAAGCCACCTTTAGTGGTGGGTCACAACCCACAGTTGAACTTGGTCACTTGCCAGCTACTCCCCGGCCATGGGGTGAACAGTAAGTGGCCATGATAGCCACCAATTCTTTTTTCTGGCTTTTTTTTTTTTATCTTCCATATTATTATAATGAACTTTTATTTATGTTATTTAATTAAATCTTTTAGTATAAATATGAACCAGTAAGAATTCTTTTTTTTTTTTTATCAGCAATAAAAACCAGTAAGAATTCTACACGTATCCATATTTACAATTAACATCAAATTAAATAACACAAGTAACTTGTTTGTCAAAAAACAAAACTCAAGTCATCTCTTTGCAAATAACCTAAAACATGTCACTTTTTTGTGATATACTCTTATATTTATTACCTTAGATTCCTTCTCATTTGTAAGAGAGGATTTTAAAGTCCATCAAATGAACAACTTTAAAATAGGATTGAATGACGATGTAAGGATTTAAACGTAGATTGTCCTACTTTGGTACCATGTAGGAGTGTATTATTTGATATATATGAGCTTAATTGTAATTATATGTACAAAGAGTATATATACAAGGGATTACTGTGTGCATCCCTAATAAAGGTGAAATAACTATTCTACACTCACAATAATAAACAAAATAATTACTCAAATTGAACCTAGACTTAATTTTTCATGCATTTAAGAATTAAAAATGGTGACTTCATCTGCAACTCTACATTCACATTGCATAGAGAAAATGCACGTACCTTTCAATCTTTAACAGTGCAGTTTCAGTTTACATCATATTAGAAAAAGCACTTACTCATGCACACGGTTTTGCACAGCTTCTTCTCCCTCCAGTCTCTCATGCCAAGGGATACGCTCATTGGCATTTTCCCACAACTCTTCTTGATCAAAGGCCATTGACCTCAACTGTACTTGGTACTGCCAGACAAAGTAAGTTCAAAAAGAACTGTTAATCCTATAAATATACAGAGCAACAGTAAATAAAACATAATAGCCCATACATGAGATTCTAACAGAGTTGAGACGAAAACAACAGCAGCAGCAACAAACTACAGAGTCTAGACTGCACATAACCATTTTCAGCATCTTAGAAGACTCCTGTGCTAAATTATATGCTCTCTTTTAATTGACTGTATCTGCCTCTCCAATCAATGTGAAAAACAGTTCAGCCATTGGCTTGTTGACTAGAAATTCTGTTGTGCCCAATCTTTTTAACCAGCTCAGTTGGTGGCTGGTCAATGATCTTATCAGCCAGCAAGCCATAGACAGACAACCACAGTCCCAAGTTAGCAGCATCAGAGGTGTACTAATCAATGAAGCCCCTAAACCTACTTTAATAATTCAGGCATTGCATTTTCTCCTATAAAAAACAGGACTTACCAATGGATCTCTATTCCTTGATCCAGTTTTTGACTTCCCTTTTGAACTGATTCTGCTCAGAATAGTTGACTCATCAAGATCTGGAATTGTTTCAGGAAGGGGAGTTCTCTGTGATGGCTTTTTCGCTAACTTATTCATTAAGTGATTAAGAGCGCGTGGCAACTGCAACCAAAAGAGTGCTTCAGAGGTTTCGCCAAAGACTGCAGCTGCAAATGCAAATCTCGCAATATAACCTTTGTTAACCACTGTAGCATACAATCTTGCCCTTTCCTCATCAAGTATGCATCCTAAGTAAAGCACCACAACAGGCAAGTAAAATAATTAACATCGTAAATGTGACTTCCAAATGCCTAAAGCTTGAAAAAACTTACAACAAAATTACCAAAAAGAATTATCAACAAAAGGGAAGAAAACTAACCTTCTTTCCTATAAGGTTCTAGAACTTTTAGGAGCATCTCTGGCACTACAGAATCTCCCACTGGGGGTAAATCGATCATGTAATTTCTAAGATCCCCAGTTGGTGAACCAGCTCCAGGAATTAAGTGAGGCCTCTTATTTATAGTTGTGCCAGAAGCATTAAACCATGATGGTTGCACACCCAATTGCAAGACCATCCGTAAGGCCTACAACCAAGACCAACAAGATAAGCAGGTCACTGAAAACACACTAGCCTCATATTGAGGGGAGATATTCAGTGTATGCCAAGTGTCAGGAATAGGAAAAAAATAGCTCACACAAAAAGGCTTTTTGCAAAAATTTCATAACCAATGGAAAAGTATCAGTTATTTCTCTATCAATTTCTCTGCTTTCGACTAGCCTAGCCATTGAAAGAAACATATATGCACCTGGAAAAAAGTGTAAATCTACTTTTAGAAAATAAGAAGGGAATAAAGAATTACCATCCCACTTACCAATGCATGTGGTAACGGTAGGAGTATAGGAGCACATATAGGCATCGGCCGGAACCTCTCTTTGATTGATTTAGGATGCATCCCAGAGCCCGTTCTTTTGTCATTTCTGCTAAAGAGGAATTAGCTAGTTCAGGCTTTTAGTTAGCCTTATGATGGTCCATTAATCTAAATCAGTCCTAACTCACTCAAATTCACAATATGAAAGAAAAATTAAAAACATGATGAATTTGATTCAACTTCTCAGATCACATTTTAAATGATGTTTACATGTAATGAGAAGTAATCTCTAATTGTGCCGATTAAAAATATCTCTAATTGTCCTATACATAACTGCACAGCTAATCCATGTACCGTCGGTATATAATACGCTTGACATTTACCAACACTATACTCTTCAATGCGATCAAGAACCCCTCTAAATGTATTATTAGAGTCATGGCATTTAAAAGATAAAATTTTACACGGCTTCTTCAGACATCTGTTCAAATATCTCTGAACAATGTCTGTTATAGATATACAAGAAACAACTACTAAATTACTCCTTCCAAATTCCTAACATTTGGGAAAAGAAATGAATTTCATGATTTTCATTTTTTATACCTTACAAATCCACTATAATCTGCAGGTTTTTTGCTTAACTGAGTCATCAGAAGAAAGATACGAGGTCCCACAACACAGACCCCTAGAATAGACCTATTTAATAGATGTAAAGCAAATCAAAATACATGAAGATAGAACAAATCAATATAATCAGAACATACATATTGACCTCAATGAGGCGCAAACTACTGTCAGCTCCAGCAAGGCACAACACCAGCGGATCATTTTTATTCAATCTCACAGATAGCCAGTCAAGCTCCAGCACAAGAGTTCCAGGAAACTGAGGTTGCAAGAGAGAATTAGCCAGTGGGTCCTGTGAGTCCTGCATTTACCAGAATTCAACCACAAATGAGTAACTAATCTAAATGTTAATAACTCAAATAAGATTTGCGAAATGACTTTTCCTAATTTAGATTGCATTACTTAAGGACACCTGGAGGAAACATGAAAAGGAAACCCCAAATTGGCTAGAGAAAAGAATTTAACTGTACATCACTCTCTACATTGAAAAAATTAGCCAAATCGATGGTTCATGAAGAAAAAAGTTGATGTTTTACTTTGAAGTGATCCTGAAATAAAATTAGGAGCTCATTCTTTTTCCCAATAAATTCAATATTATCCTAGGTCAATGAACAGATATCCAAGTCAAAAATCAGCTAAAGCTCTTTGTTTTGCCAATGTTGTTTATGTTATTTTAAGTAAATTTAATAACATATCCAAGTAAACCAGTAATAACTATTCCCTTTTCCAGTGTGCCTTCCAGGCCAAGTATTCTAATTCATTGAGAGTCAGCCCCAGTGAGCCAGTTTGTAAAGCTTATATAGATTACTGGTACTTTGATTGCCATCCTTAATTTTTACAGTTAAAAGGGTAACCATATACAATGCCAGACAGCTTATATTTCAGATTCTCATTTTTAAAAGATGATAATGTAGAATCAACCAACAAAATAAAAAAAGGTGATACTATAGAAAGCAAGAATTCCTAGTGACATCAAAAGTAAGAAAATTTGATAGATTTGCTGGTTACATGCTAGCCTACACTGATCCCAATTTGCATAGTCAACAAAAAGGGACCATTATATGTATCTGTAGGTCATGAATTGATGCATACCAGATCATAAACAGAGAAAGTGTTATCATAAAACAGCACAGCAATGCGCCCTCGGCTGCGGTCTCCAGCAACAACAGGTGAGAACTTGATTCTCCTTATTCCCTCTCTATGAGTGTTGAATGAGGATGAATGTCCAGTAGTCACATCCCACCACCGAATGTTGCCTGATCGGTCTCCCATAACCTAAGAGAACAGCAAAATTACTGGGCCTTGCATTACAAGTGGAGAGTCATCATAACAGGGGTGAGTAACATACAACATGAGGCAAGCGGTATGCCATGGCAGTAATCAATCCATCAGAGGAAACAAATGAAGAGGAAGGCCACTTTGGTCTGCAGATAAATGGAAAAGAGCCCCAGTGAGATAATTTTAAAATCAAACTAACATAAAAATTATTACCCAATAATGTAACAAATCTTTAAGTGGCAAACACAATGATACCATAACTGTCCTTTGAGTAATAATATCCAATATTACTACTAAAGGCACAACTTAAGTTTTCATTTTGCAATATAATATCGAAAGATAATTTGAGAACCATTAGACATTGCCAAACCTGGACCAAGGGTAACCAAGAAATGTAAGAGTGCTCCAGAGTCAAGGGGTTGAACTCAACCCAAGTCAATAAAAGAACCGAAATATGATTCATCTTAGATCCAACTCTCGCATAGACAAAAATTATGTCGATTGGATTATATTTAATTTCATATCAACAAGACATTAGAAACACAAGGTTTTCATGTAGCCTCCACTATATATAGTCTAAAAACAACTTAAAGCATAAATGAATAAGAATTTCAAACCCAACATAACTTTCAGTAAAACAGCTATAGATACCCCATTTTTGCCTCCATATTGCTTCGATTCAGAAATAAAGAGAAGACTAAAATAAGTAAATAAGAGAAAAGTAGGAAAACTAAAGAATAATAGAAAAGTACTAAGAAATATTCAAAAAAATAAAATTAAAATATCAAAAAGTGGGGAAAAATAGAAAAATTGCAAAAGTGGAAAAAAAATTTGAAAAATACAAAAATGGAAAGTAGAAAAAACAAAAGATAGAAGAAAATTTTCAAATATACAAAAAAAAAAAAGTTAAAAGAAAAAGTCAAGAATCACCAAAATAGGACTATTCATGATACGTTTAAATTATTGGGGGTGGAATAATTTTTCTAGAGAGAACAATTTTAAAAGTCAAAAGGAAAAAAAAAGAACCCAAGACATAGGGAAAGGGATCACCAAAAGGCTTAGTTTTATTGTTTCTCTTCTTTGTCAATCACACTCTCAAATCCAGCTCATAGGGCACCCATCCAAAACCCAACTCCTCCACTTTGTGAAGTTTTCCATCCTTCATCTGGGTGGTGTTTGCCCATCTGTGAAGGTTAGGGTTCCGGTTGCCAGAGCTGCAATGGGTTGTAGTGTAGTCGTGGTGAGCTATAAAGACATTTGTTTGAAGAAACAAGAAGCTCGTGGTTCCTGAGATCTCTGATAGATCTCTTTTAGCCTCTTGCTGTGTTGCTCGTAACAAGAAAAGGAAGCTGAAGTCTGCTTGTTCTCCCTCTTCCCATTCGAATGGTTCCTCCTCAAATGTTAGAGACAGATCTGAAAAAATGGAAGTGGTTTTGGCACCTAAAGAAGTGAAGGAGAGCCTGAAGAATGTGGGGCCCAAGGCACCTGATAAGACTAAGGCTGAACAAGCTGGTCAGAAAAAAAAAAAAAAAGAAAAAAACTCAGAAAGAGTTGCCTTTTCTGTAACCCCTTTTCCTCCTGCAAACTAAAAAGGAGATGGTCCTGCTGCCTCCCCAAGTGATAGTCAAACCCTTAAATGAAGGGACATTAAATATTATGACCAAAGTGACTGACAAAGTGGAAAAATCTGGTAAAGTGGTTTTGCAAAACTGCTCTGGCTATCAGCTTAGTCCCTCTTTTACTGAAGTTGTGTCCCCTTCTACAGATCATTCTAACAGCTCTAAGGTAAATGTTGCTCTCCCATATTTTCCTCCTGTTAGAGAAGGAGGAAAAGTGGTGGTTAAGCCGCCTAGAGCTGTTTCGGAAGTGGGGGAGAGGATATGGAAGAATATCTACCCTAGTTGGGTACTTCTTGGGAAGAAATGTTGCTTTTCCTGTTGTGCAAAAGATTGCTATGTCGTCTTGGAGCAAGGATGAATTGTTGGAAGTTTTTACAATGGTTGTGGATACTATTTTTCCAAGTTTATTGATGAAGAGTCTTTGCTGAACATGCTTCAACAACCATGGATGTTTGGTGGACAGCTTCTGATCCTTGAAAGATGGTGCATTGGGATGGCTCTATCTAGAGTTTGGCCCAAGAAAATGCCAATTTGGGTAAAATTATGAGGTCTTCCAATGTAGTTCCTATGCAATGAAGGAATTGGGTATGCTACTAGTGCAGTTGATAGACCCTTGCCAGTGGATATTATTACAGCAACAAACAAAAGAGTGAAATATGCTAGGGTATCAGTGAAATAGAAGTAGATGAGGAATTTTTAAATTCTTTCAAGCGAATGTTCTTGTCAGTTGACTTTCAAACAATACTCCTCTCCCCAATGATCTTTTCAAATATTTTAGAATATGATTCACTACATTCATATAATAAACAGATCCAAGAACCTCTCTTTTTGAACCATTAGCCACCTTAACATATTAAAAAGGATTTCTTTTCCATATAAGTAGCAAGACATCCAATCCATGCAAGGTTTCAAGTGCTCTACTTCCAATAAAAAATTCAACAAAACCATCAATCATTTCTCCTACTCCCATTTCCACCAACTAATTACAGATATAATAGAAACAAAATTAACTAAAACTATTAACAATACTTGAAAAAAAAAAAAAGAAATAAAGAAAAAAAAATCAAAAGTTAATCCAGGGACCAAACTAAAGTTTGGTACATTGGACAAATGCCAAAACATCATCAAGACCTCCTTTTCATCAATGGGGTCCAACATTCGCTCCAAATTACTCAACATAAGTCGAATGGAGTGAATTTTCGCAAGTGGTTTCACTTATTAAAATTGGTGATCCGTAGAAGAGGTAAACTTGGATATTTAACTAGTGCCCTTACTATACCAGACTAGGGTTTGGATGATGGTGCTGGGAAGCCAAAAACTCTATGATCATAAAATGGTTGAGTAATTCTGTGAAGCTAAGAACAGCTAAAAGTGAGATAGCCATGGAGATATGGGAAAATATCCTAGAAATTTACTTGAGATGGTAAATTACTCCCTATGTTTTGAACTTCAGTCAAAGCTTCATACGATTACTCAATGTAATATGAGCCATAGATTTTTATAACTTACCAATATAAATATAGCAGGAAATGGATCTCCTCTATGAAATTAATTGGAAATATGTAGAAGATGGCATCAAATACAATAAAATCTAGAGAAGGATGAGGTGTTTGGTTCCCTAAAAGGGCTGAATCTAGATCTATATGAAGTTAGAGGACGTCCAATTTGAACAACCATTTCCAAGCCTCAAGAAGCATTCGCACAAGTCAAAAGGCAGGAGAGTGAGCATCGTGTCATGATGACCACCAACATAGAAGCAGCCCTCTCCAAGATCAACACTTTTGACAAAGAGAGAGGTGACCCATTAGCCAAAGGAAAACCCTGCTGTGATCACTGTAGCAAACCAAACATCACATGAGAAACATGCTCAAACACTGCTTAATGTACTAAGCCTTTTCTTTTTGGTTGTTTGGGATTTTTGTTGTGTGTGACAATGCAGTTGTAAAACATGTGAACAGATTCTAAATGCAAATGAGCAAGAAAGTTTACCTGAAGTCACGAATCCTACGTCCATGAACCTCAAAAACTCCAAGTGCACCATTGACCAAGGCAAACGCAAAACTTTCCGAAATGTCATCTTGAGATCCATCTGAGCTTGAGGGCTCTGCAATAAGCACATGTAAGAGAATATTGAACTATCATTGAAACTGGTGAATACGACATGTGAACTGCTTGAGTAACTATACTCACTGGAATCTGAAGAGGGAACAGTTGGAGAAGATGTCCCATCAGTGTCTGCCTTTACATGATCTTTGGTTGGTAATGATGACTGCTTGGGACTCTGTCCTGGTTTTGGAACAGTTGGAAGAGTCCATTCCAATACCGTGAAAGGAAGGGCTAATGATCTAAGCTACATACAGATATAAAGCATGATAAATATATGAGAGGGTAATCATTCACATGTAACTGGAATGACTTATAAGAATATTTCACATTTTTATATGCTACATCAACAGTTAAAATGATGGCAGGATATAACAACAGTGAGGTTGTCTGAGATGAATATTAGAATCAGATTATCAGTTAAAATCTAAATAGTATATGTATAGATCATAATGCACAGGAATCAAGAAAGATACAAGGTTGGGAGAGGAGGGGATAAGAGAGACATTTATTTGTAAAAGTTAGTCTTTATACATGTCTGAGGAGAGTCATGAGTGTTTCAAAAAGTGACAATAGACATTGATATTGTATTGCAAGGACATGACAACTCATGATATAGATGCTGTCCAAAAGAAGGCATCATATCTGCACTCTGCAAAATCTGTATACATGGTGGTTGACATTCCAATTCAGGGCGAACAAACAGATGTTTGCAACTCAATAATGATGAAGGCTTTCAGCGGAACTAATGAAAAAATCTTAGTCAATTGTTGCAGTCAACACAATAGCAACATATTGTCATCCAGCTTGTGGGTAGAAGTAACATTGGACATCCACTACTATTTTCAGTTTAATTCACCTCATTGCCAAACCATAAACTTGAAGATATGTTTACATAAAAAGCAAGGAAAAATTGTTATCATCTGACTTACCATAATGGGGCTTTTAGTCATAGCCCAAACCTCAACAGGTGCATCACGGAACAAGATCAAAAGATACCTGCACATACGCTTCCAGAATGAATTTATGATTCCATAGGTCTCTGAGAAGTAATTAATAGGAGAACAACATTACAGGGTTATAAGGGTAAATTGCTTTTGCATGACCTAATGGATGAGCTGCTGTCAAAGTAAACCTTATAGAAAACAAAATTTAGTACAGCCACGAAGTTAGAAGTAAAACCTTCCCGATGAAGAAGCACGTAAAGCTCTTATGGGAGCACGTTCTGGCTTTTGTAAAACCCGAAATGGTTTGTTAAGGCCACTTCTAAGACATGTGACAACAAGCCTGTTGTTGTAACCTCCAGTTTTCTCATTTACCTGAATTTATAAAGTATGTGCTGCAAATGAGGGTCATGATGATGAGGAGACATCTAACAACAAACTTCTAATCCTCAACCCAACTTTATCCCAAAAATTGCATTAGGTAGAGGCAATATGCATATAGGAAATTTTATGGCAAGACATATATGAGGAAAGAGCATGGAAAAATAAAAAGATAATGAACTGGCTTTTACCAATACAGACACACCAACGACCGTACCTGGCTGTAAGAAAATGAAACAAGCCTAGAATTTCCAAGCCATCTCAATCCCCTAACAGTGCCACTATGAACTGAAAAACTTGCTGCAACAGCATTGGCAGAAACATCAATGACATCAACATTGCCGCTTTGAGTTCCCACAGCAACCAGTGGAACAGCCACAGCTGGACTGATTCCCCCACCTTCATGGATAAAGAAATAGATATATATTCAGACAATAAACTTATAAAACTACATCAAGACAGATAAAATTTTAACCTAAAAGAAGGTGAACCATGTTCACTGAGAGTTTAGGTTTCTATTTATTTTGCACAATACACTATAGGTTATGTATGTGATTTTTCTATAATTTTCTAGCTTCTACTTATCAGAAGTTTGATGAATAGAAAACATTCTTTCACTTGTAGATGAACACAGAGCAGTTAGCGCCATATATAATAATCTTTTGATAACTGCAACAAGATGGATATACAACACACAACCATTTTCTAGGTTTCAAAGAATAGGAAGAGTAAATAACAATATTGAATATTTGCAAGATGCAACTCACGTGCTAAAGTGGCAGTTAAAGAAGGGGATGGGACAGCTAACATAGTCACCGTTGATGAAAGAAGCTGAAGCTGTCCAACCAAACTTATCTACAACAGGGAATCAAAAGTGCAGAGAAATTAGATCATCCACAATAATCATTGTAAGATATATCATATTAAGTATCCTATAAATAACATGATTATTGACTAGCACATTGGAAAAGCAATCCCAGTCTCTAATTATAAGCACAGTGAATTTGATGCTTATGTTATTAGAGAAAACAAGAGAATAATATATGCAAATATATCGAGTTATAGAGATAAGACTTGGCACAAACAAACTGTTGAACCACTATGGCCCAACATACAATTATATGAATCTAGCCAAGAACTCAGCACCTAAATCATTAGAGAGAAAATAAATAAATATAAAGGTCTTGCTTATGGACATCCATTTAACCATGCTCAATCTATCTGCTATTGTCAAGTGATCGGCCTATGCAAAAGCTACTTTCTTTTACCAACCTTGAATGAGATGTCAGCATCATTAGAAGATGAGTTTGTGCTTCGACTTTTGCTGCCACGTGTATTTTCCGATTCCTTAAATTCTTCACGTGCAGCACCACTGTTTGAAGAGTCAATGCTTTCAACTTTGTTTTCTGTAAGTGATAAATGATCAACATCAGTCAGATTATCAGTGCGACTATTTTCTTTTTGTGCCTCCAGAGCCCCCTCGGCAGATAAAAGCCAGTTCCACACTCTCCCATCATCAGAAATGGAGATTAACCGTGTCTTAGAGACAAGAAGTGAATCATCAGAGAAATCGAAAGGATTGTCAATGTCTGCATTTGAGGATGGTGTAGATGGGGCATCAACAAAAATCTTGGCAATATTTTGAAGGGTGGACTCTGACTGCCATACGACAACTGCAAGAAGCGAAGGAGAAGGAACAGTTGTGCCAATTGAAGGCATCAACTCTTCCAATGTACACATCACATGCACCTGTTCTCCCCTGTAGATACAGGCAGATATGAGAACTGCTTCAGGATCAGAATAGCCAGAATTTAAGTATAAGAGTAACTTTGAGGGACTCCACACCTAAGGCAGTCAAAACCAAACAGGAAAAAAAGAAAAAAAAAAAAGAAGAAGAAGAAGTATCAAATCAAACTGATGAATGGACACATACTATTAATCATGTCATAGTCATCTGTCCATACACCAACCCATGTCTTTTCATATACTTATATTTATGAGAAAGCAGTAACTCAAATTGATAGTTAAGCTTGAACAGCAAAAGATAGGCAAACTCTTCAGGCATTTCTGTTCATTCAGTAATACTATAACAGGAAAGCAGTAAACAAGATTGATTATTTGAATAGGTGAGGGACAGGGCAGTATGTATATCATAAGCAATAAAGTTACACCAAGTTATGGGGACTAAACATTTAGCATGTTGCCATATAGCCATAGCCTCCATACTTCATTCATTTCATGAGCTCCAAAAATGGAAAGGAAAAATTATCCAGAACACACAGAATCCCATCATTCACCTCATGAATTTCCATCCTTACAAACCATTACCGACATCTATCAGTATGCACGAACAATTCTGCATGCCAATATCTACAAGCTATATTTATTCACAATTGCAAAATTTCGCTTTGAATTCGACACATCAAAGCTGTAAATTATCATTCATTGTGCATAAAAGGAATGCTCTCTGTCGCTGATTTCACTACTTAAATTTTCCATTTAAAAGAATACCTGGAACATATACCTCATAACTCCAAACTACATATAAAGCAATGTCAACTAAATACAAATATCCACAAACATTTATAACATCACGTTATATCAATCAGGTACTACTACCCATTTCAATTACACATTTGCTCCCCTCCACACAGTTCCAAGTTATTGTAAAGAATAATGACAATTACATTTCTGCTAAGGAATGCCCTGCAAAAACTCATTTAGCATGCTTAGTTTCCTGCGAATATGTCTAACTCAAGTAATCAGTATATCAAAAATTGCAAATTTCCTTTTCAGTAAATCAAACAAGTGTTCAGTTATAAATAGAAGTATAAAAGTAATTAACCCCATAACACATTTAGTTTTCGAAAGAAAGTACTGAAATTCATACTCTTTTCGCTTCCAAATGCTAAGCCTCCCATCAAGATGCGCGCAATACAACAGATCACGGTTTGGATCAGGCAAAACATCCAGAAACTTCCCGCAACCCCGTGGCAAAGCCGCATTATACAATATTGTCTCATATTGCAAATCAAACACCACCAATTCCCTCGGAAACGTAGCGAATATTATATGTTTCCACTGCGGTGAGAACGCCATTTTCACCATATAATTAGGAAAAACCGCCGAAGCAGGCGAGCACGACGAAGAGGAAGAAGTGTTAGTATTCCCCGCAACCAAATCTCTCTCAAACTTCACCAATTCCGTACAATCCGTCCTGATCTGAAGTTCACGAATCGCAATCTCGTCTTCAGATTCCCCGATCGCTTTCACGGACAATAGAAAACCTTTCATACCTAGGGCACAGAAGTGTCGCCAATCGAACGGATCACGGCGGGTGCAAGAGAAGTACTCCGGCGAAGCATCGTACTTCCAGAGGCATTTTCCCGTGGATGCTGAGAAGAGAGAAAGAATCGAAGGACCAGAGAGAGCGGCAAGTAGGTAGGAATCCTCCTTCTTACGGATCCAGCAGAGGTCTTGGACTCCGGATTTAGGAGAATAAGCCGATTCCGTGTCGAATTCGAGAACCGGAAGTCCACGAGACCTGACATCGAATAGAGAGATTCTTCCATGACGATCAGCAGCAGCGAGGAGGAGTGGAGAGGAGGAGGAAGAAAGGTCGTGGAGGGATCGGGGGAGAGGCTGTGGGGCCCAGCGGAGAGAAGTGAGGAAAGGGGAGAGAGAGTTAGGGGAGGACGAAGGAGGAGGGAGAGGAATAGTGACGATATGCTGTAGGGAGAGAGAGTCGAGTATCGTTATCGATGAGCCTGATGGGAATGCGAGGAGGCCAGAGGGTGAGAGGTCGAGTGAGCCGAAGTTGTTGCGAGATGGTGGACCTGGCAGGATGCTGTCCCAACAAGTGTCCGGTGGCCGCGACTGGGACGACATTGTGCCGCTTTGCCGCGGAGAGAGTGGTAGTTAGGGAGTTTTATGCGTAGGCTAAATTGGTGTGTAGAGAGAGAGAGAGAGAGAGAGGGGGGGGTGGGGGGTGGGGGTGGGGCGGGGTGGCGGTGGCGCAGAGGAATGGAAGGGAGGGAAATGGGATATAGAGAGTGGAGTTGATTTGCTACTTTTCTTGCATGCTGAGGACTTTAGGTGCTGCTTGTAATAAATTATGTACGTTTTGCCTCACCGGAGACGCTTACGTAGCTTCTCCTAAGTCACCCTAAATGTTTAGGATTACTGAAAAATTCCTGGAACAACTAAATTTTTCGAGTGTTGGGAAAGGAAAAGACGGGAGGGACCAGGTCCTGCTAGTACCAAATGCTTATGGTTTCTTTTTAGCTTTGGTCTGGTCTGGAATAAGTTCGTAGCAGTTCAGGAGTAAAGCGCGGCATAATGTAAGTATATATTTTTGTGGTGCTCTAAATATGGTACAAAAATTTTAGAGAAAAATATAAATAATTCTTCTAAATTTTAATATTTGTGTGAATATATTCACTTAATTTTAAAATATTACAAATAACTCCCTTCCTCATATTTTAATAGAATAGTAAATAACTTCTGATATTGTAAATAACATTCTAAACTTTAATATAAGTGCAAAAGCACACTCCTAACCTTATCAAAGCATAACTTAAAATTAAGGATATAAATGAATTTGAGTCAAAATAGTATAGTGCTAATCTTAAAGTCAAACTCGAATTGCCTGTTCTCGAGTAAAAATTGAGTTAAACTCAAGTAGCTCTTAAGTAACTTGATTTGTTTACACTTCTATTTAACACACCATATTTAATCATAGTATCTCACCTCAAAAAGATAGATTCACAACAGCCTCACAGTATGAACTATTCTAACATAAAAATTGACCTCACAACTGTTACTGTAGATATAGTTCATATAAGGCAAATCCAACTTAATTGCTTTGAAGCATTCAATTCAATATTCATTTATTATAAACCTATAGTATAATCTTTTAAAATGATAGTTAAAAATGAATCTATAGCTATATCTTTCCAAAAAAACTATGTTTTACATGTGATGCTCAGTCAAATATTTCAAAATCGATAATTATTTATAAAATTATGTTTGCATAGAAAAATAGCAAATCAAAGAAGAGAATTTATAAAAGCTCATAAGTTTACTATACTCGGTATACACATCAATAATGAAAAAATAGAGGGCCACTTAAGAAGGCCTTTAAAAGTTTTCCTAAAAGTTAGTAAAATTAACAAACAAAATAAGAGTTTAGCATATTCTTCTCGATCCTTATTCCCCAACTCTGTTCTCTAATCTTCTGCAATTGGGTAATATACTTGTGCATCTACATTAAACCTACAAAACAAACTATACGAGAATAAGCGATAACTTACTTAATAAATGAGATAAAGACAAAAGTATGCATTCAATACAAGATAAACAAGGTTTTCAATTAAGTTAGTTAGATATAATATATATACAAGCAAATATCATCGTATAACGTTATCCGATTCAATATGAGATTAGAGAAATTGTGCTTACTATAATCCGAGTTGAAGAGTTTGATGTCACGTACTCACATACCAAAGCTAAGTCAAGACTCAAGCAATAGAAACCACCTTCAGTACGAGATTACCTTTAAGCCATTATCCCTAATCTTACTATAACCTCCTCTCTTATTACTTAGTTCAATTAAATATAATAAAATGATCATTTCAACTATTATCATCAAAGAGTTCATATTTGGCTCGATAATCCTAGTCGTTTCCCTTAATAAGGTACAATACATGTCAAGTTAAAAGTTAGATTGAGTTTAAGTTAGTTCATTTTCTAGGTGATAAACCATTTTCAAGCAATCCAAACAAAATAGTATACATAAAACAAACACGATATAGAGCTTAGCTCCCACAGTAATGGGGCAATATACAAGCACAAGAATAGCGCATGTTCATATAATTAGATTATAATCATAAGCCAAAAGCCTACCAAAGCTTCCAAATATTTTAAAATCATACTGTAAAGCATTGATTCCACTTAATTGAGAATTGATACTCATTACCTTTACACGTTGCTCCAATCTTCTTTTATCATCCCTAAATATTTAATGTAAACTCCTTAGTTTCCATCTAATATATAAAATAAGAGTTCATTTTGCGTTTAAGCATTTTTTTTTTTTTTTCATTTGATTTAAGAAAGTTTCTTAAGCCATTTATTAAGTATTAGTTAAGTAATATAAGTTTTAACCAAGGTTTTGATATGATATTTTAGTGTAAGTTCCTATCCAGGAAGTTTCTAACCTAAGTTCTGACTCTAGTAAATCCCGAAAGTTTGTATGTAGATGACTTTCTTACCTACTCTCTAAGTCTAGGTGATATAATATTTAATACCAATCTATCTACTAACTAAACTTCTAATTACTTCTATTGTGATACATATCAAGCTTCTTCCATCAAAGTACTTTTTGACTTAGTTTCTAACACTACTACTACCTTTATATTTTACCACTTTACACTTAAGTCTCACTTATCCAAAGTGATATAATCATATTCATTTTAGTCCATATAGCATTAGAGTGTCGCAAATCCGCAGCCTTATATTTCACTCTTTTCCTATACTTTATTCATTCAAATCTTTAAGAAAAACCTAAATTAAGGTTTATAAATGATCAAACTTGAACTTAAACTCTAGTTATAGTGCAAAATCTTCAACTTAAGACCTAAAATTTCTCATTTTTAGTTGCTATACACTAAGAAAAACATATTATAACTCGAGTATACAAGATCAAGTCTACTTGTTTAAGGAAATTAACCTATCGACACAATGTTTTGGAGAAAATCACAATTTTCTCAAAATCCTACTTCATGATTTTGGAAATCAAACTACATAGTATGAAATAGAATCTTTTAAGAGTTTACTAATAAAAATTTAGATCGAAATTACAACAATTGGATTTTTAAAAATCCAATTGAAAATTGACTATTGAGACATTTAAACTACAACAAAATTTCGAAAATCTGATTTGATATTTGAATTTCTTATGCAAAAATACTTGAGAAAACTAACTTTAAAATTTTTTAAGATCTTTTGCTATTTTTAGTAAATTTTAATTAAAAACGAGAAAATTAAACATTTACTTAAACACTACACTCTAGCTATCGTTAAGGATAAAGGTTTGTTTATCAAGTTAAACATGAAATTTTCCTTTAGATCATAGTACTTGTTTGCTTCCTGAAACTCTTTGAGTGCGGGAACTCAAAAATGCCCCAAATTTCACTACTTTCTTTCTATAATTTTTCTTCTTACTTTCTCTCTCAAAATCTCTCTTCTACTAATTTTTTAAACTTATAAATGACCAAAATTTTTGTAAGGAAGCATTTTTACAGTGAAGTTTAAAGGTGATTAGAATTTTTCTTTACCAAACATGTGTTGATTAACCCTTATTAGGTGTCAAAGTCTGGTTTTCTTAATTTTATACTCAACCTCCAGCTTGCATCTTATTTGCCATCTATCATGCAAGATTTTCTTGCTTGCCTTATAATTTTTTATTAATTTTTTGTTATTATATTTTATTAGTTTAGTGAATTTTGCATATACTCAAGTATTTAAAATAATTATGGATATATATTTATATGATAATTATAGTACATATTTGCATGTCTTTTACATGTTATTTTATGTCATTTAATAATTTTACTACCCATATAATTTATCTTGAAAGGTTTCTAATTATTAGTGTTAATTGCTACGAGTTTTCATTTTTTATATAATAATATAGTAAAATTCACTATTTTAGCTATATTTTTATTAGTTTATATGCATATTACCTATATATTATTACATATCTTTATATATATATATTTATTTATTTATTTTATACCCATATAATTTATCTTTAAGATTCCTACTAGCTATCAAAGCCTAATTTGCACAACTTTGGCGATTATAACATATTAAAATCATTTAATATTTACTATATTTCTATTATTTAGTCATAATTTTGAAATCTATACCTATAAAATCCATTTAACTAATATTTCTACTCCACACATAAAATCTTAGCTTGATTGGAGTATCCTTACAAGCACCTTATATCAACTGCATGGAATTTAATTGCAAATTTCCTAAATTAGGAATCTAATCCTAGTTGCTAAAATTGCAAGGTATCATATGTAGTGTGCCTTTTTTTTTTAAATTTAAAAATGTAAGCATCCTTTGTGTTACCAATTTATGAAAGTTTAAGTGGGTAATGCGTAACCTTTAAAAGTTTAAGAATAAATCTTACACTTAAGTTAAATTTAGGGAATTATTTACAATATCATAAAAAGTTTATGTTGTCATTTTTGTTCCTATAGCAATAAAAGAACAACTTTATTTCCATACATAAACTATATTTATTACATTAGAAATAAATGTAAGTGAAAAGATTATGATCTAAAAGAGGGAGACATCTATAAAAGGAATCTATTCTAAAATTGTAGAAATAGAAAAAATTTAGTTGGATATCTTGATTTCCTAACTAAATCATTTGCAAGTTCCAAGTTAAAAGTAGTGAATAACAAAGTCAATAAATGCTAATGGATCCTTATTTAATCATAAAAAAATTTTAATTAATATTGACACGATATTCATTAATATCAATTCTCTCCCACAATTCATGTAAGACTTCACTTAATATAAGGTATCATAATTTCTCCCCTTAAATATGCAACGTCCTTATGGCAATACCTTACAATAGGACTTAATTCTTTTCCTATTTTCAATATATAATTGAGTGTATTTTTACCACCCTCAACTTGTAAGTCATCCTTGAAGCTTATCAAGAGCTACACACTGATGATACTCCCCGCCTATTATGCCCCTAGAGGCTAAAACAATATATTCGTAAAAATCCCACCGTATATACTAACTTGTGATAAAAAGCTAATCGCTTAGCTATTATCATAGATTTGGTACACCAACCTATGACTAAAGCGTCTTCAATTTAATAACTATAGTAAAGTAAAGACATTTTATTCATTTATTTATTTAAAATATAGATTTACATGAAGTTTTACAGATAAAGCTTATTAAAGAAATTACAAATCTTTAATTACAACCAATACTACAGCTCATATTAAGTCACTTAGGATGCCCAACTGACTTTAAAAGCAAAAGACAAAAAGAATGATTCAGCCTCATTTATTCCTCCCTTTAAACCCCTAAGCCCATCTTCTTTATGCTTAAGGGTCAATTAATGGTGGCAATTATATACTTAAATTTGCATAAAAAGTCTTAAGGGTACTAAAATAGACGCCTATAGCGTAACGAGGTAAGCAAGGTTATCAATTGTTCTAATTATAAATGCAATGCATAAAACAAATGCCAACAACACAACATTGTCTACTTTGTCATGACTCGTGAAATTAGAGAAATTGGACTTGATATAATCCAAGTTGGGGAGCTTTTAGCACATGTAGCAACTCATGACTAATCGCATGCTTATGTAATAGAGACCTAACTCCTTACCATACCAATTTTAAACTAACGCCCTTAACCTTACTGCAATCTCTTATCATATTACTTAATTTAGCTAAGAGTGGAAAAAGACCATTTCAACTACCTCTTTAAAGGGTTGGTGTTTAGCCAAAAAATCGTAATCATTCCCCCTAATGAGCTACAATGCATATCAATTAGGGTTTCAATCCAGATTAGCTTGATCTATTTTAAATGTGACTAATTAGTTTCAAACTATCAAATTAGAAAAGCATAGCTAGTAGTCATAACACATAACTTAACATAGCATAACCTAAAAAGACACATCACAAGCACACATCCAACTACTTATAATTATATGCAAGTATATACCTTATTCTCCAAATATTTTTATACAATACTTCGAAATATAATAAGGCATTGTGTTGGGATTTATTTTAAAAATAAGCTATATGAGCTTAAATATATTATTAAATAATAATTTTGTAATAAGGGTACATATTATAGAAAATCTAAATAAAGTGATCTAATATATTTATTGATTTTAATGCATCACATAAAGTGTAGATTTATATGTATAGAGAATAAAGATATTATTTTCTATTTTATGATGAACAAAATTTGAAATAATAATAAAAGAAATAACAGGTAGTTAATCCTAATAAATATAATATATAAGGTCATGGTCTCTAGGTCTTACGTATCATTTTACTCTATTTAACTTCCCAGCAATAGAAAAAGACAAGAGAGACAATTTGGTTGACTTGGAAGGTTAACAATCATGTAACTACGCAAAGAATGCTATGGATTTAGGTACATTTTTGCATCTTCTTATTTTATTTTATACTCTAATTTTGCATATATATTGTTTCTAGTGTTCTTTGGTTCATAAGATTAAAATCTTTAATCCTAAAAAGTGGTGTCAAAGCTATATCATATGCGAAATTAGAGCCTAAATTACTAAATGATTGTTAAGATTTGAAATAGTTTATGTAAGATGTTATTTTCCCTATTTTTTAAGGGTTAGTGTTTCAAGGACAAAACCGATACAATAGTGTTATATCAATTGCTATAACAGGTCGCATTCGTCCTCATCGGTGAGGAAATTATTAATCATGATACTGGATTTGATGACATGATCACTGGCGATGATTCATTGGACATCGTGTTATTACAAGTTTATTCCGATTATGGTTTTAACATGGAGTTCAAATCTCGTATTTACCTGTTTGGCAATGGAAATTTTCCAGTGTAGTTCTTTTCGTCTTCTTATGTTATTTATTCCTTTCTCTTCATAATTAATTTATGACATGTTGACTTGGAACTTCATTTCCTCCTTATTCTTTATTACGATATTTATTTGGTTTTTTTTTTTGCAAAATTACAATTTCATAAGAATCTTTATTACTTAAAAATTATGTAATAGGATTCCTTAAGGAATCATAATTCCTCACCACCATAATTACTACTACTATTATCATTACTGCCATCGTCATCACCATTATTACTACTATCGCCATTATCATTGGCCATCACTGCTGTCGTCACCACCGTCATCATTGCTGTCTCTACTATAACCACTAGTACTACGGACTATTACCACGGCCGACTATAGCCACCACCACCTCCACCATAGTAGCTATTGATACTATCATTATTGTTGTCGCCGTCACCGTCACTGTCACCACCACGAATCACTGTAGTCACCACCATTGCCACTGCCACCAACAATCATCATCACCACTACCAATGATCATCGCCACCATTATCATCACTACTACCATAGCCATCGCCATTACCGCCAACTATCGTCACCACCACTACCCTAACCGTCGCCATCATCGTCTATTATTTTATTTTAAAATTAGTTGAGAAAGAAAATGGATTAAGGATAATTTAGTTATTAAAGTTATATTACATGTTTATTTTTAAAATTATTTATAAATTCAACTAAATAAATTAATATGTATTAAATCTTTATTCCATTCCTTATAGAATTCTTATTATATTTCCTCTCGTTCTATTCCACGAAGTAAACAAGTCATTAGTGTAAATCTTATCTACGCATTTGTTGATGTTATTTATAACATGTTGGATTAATGGTTTCATAAATCTATGTTGGATTAATGATAAATATGTAAAATTACATATTTATCTCAACCAGAAAGGTACACATTCATATGTGTATTAACACATTTATTGCAAACTATGCTTAAAAATTGACAAATACGTGTATTTGGTCAATTATTTAAAAATGTCAACTAAAGGATAAAATAATAAAGCTTAAGCGGTTTATATGTTTTACTGGTTTTGAGCTCAAAATGTAAAACAACTTTTGGAATGAAAATAGTAGTAGAATTTCATGCTTCCAATATCCAAGACTATTATGTTTTCAAGAAATATTTTCAAAGTGTCATTTGCAACAGCTTTTATAGAGCAACTCCAAATATTTAATCATGTTGAGAACTCCATGTACGCATCAGGTTTACACAAATTAATAGCAGTTGCATTTGACCAGGCCATGTGCTTCAATTTGTGCAATTTTAGTCATTTCAACCGAGCCATACAGCAGTAACTGGAACTTCATATTGAGCTCCATAAGGCTTGAGTCAATCTAACTGAGTTGAGCAACCACACTCAATCAAACCAAGCGTCCCTAGCTACAACATGTTATAGCATCCTCTTGAAGGAGACGGAGACTACATGCATAAAAAGGGAACAACTGAGCTTCAACTTGGACTCTACTCTAGTTGAGTACAAACAAGCCTAGCAACTTAAGTGTGAAGTCTAAAAAGGAGCAAACAATAGTAGCAACAACTAGATGTGGCCTAACTTGTTGAACACTAGCTGCAAGTTGATGAAGTCCTCAACTAATTAAGTGAAGAGTGACAGTCCAAAATGGATCAGCTCCTGTCACAACTAGACTTGAGCTGCTCACCGAAGAATTGAGCTTCTGATTTGAATGCAATATCTGCTCTTGGAATATGATCGCAGCTACCCGAGTTATTTCTAAAGCAAACCAAGCAGATTACAAACCAAGCTCCTAATTCAGGCTACTCCAGCAAAGCGCAATCGACTAATAGTAGCAACTTGAACTTCAATATAGCAGCTTACTTCTCTTTGTGAGTTCAGTAGCCTCGTCCTGAATAACTAACTATCTACACCAGCTCATTCTTGATCAACCTTGAGCGACTTCAATACCAAGTAGTAGCTAACATCAATTTAGCAACTAAGCACTCTACAGTAGCCCCTGAAGTTAACTGCAGCACTTGTACTTTTAAGGATAGCTGAGAGTTCCATTTAGTTGCAACAGACCGGAACACGCAAATAGAAGCAATTCTTCAGTCAAAGTTCCATTTCAAGATCCTTGCAGCAGCAACCGATCAGTATATGATCGGTTCTTATTTCCTGGCTGACCAACAAAGAAATTCACTATATCTATTTCTTTATTGCAGGCCGTGAACTATGTGCTAGCCATTTGATCTTCAAAGATAGTTCCTTAACAACCCGTGGCTTCCAACAGCAGTTGCAACATATCAACCGAACAAGAACCAAACTGGCCGTGTATTTCCATCCAATATCAGCAACTAGACACGAGCAGTAGAGCAGAGCGCTTTCCACACACTGCAGCAGCCCGTGTATTCATTTCCACAAGCTGAGCTTCCAAATCAGCAACTCCATATAGCAGCCAAGAAACTCAAGCTTATTCCAACTTGAATTTGCAGCAGTAGCACGTAGTAAACTCCAAGCCAATCAAGCACACCAACCAATGAGTGATGTTTCGAGCAGCACCTTTCTCCATGCGAAAAGCTCCAGTTCACAATACCACGAAACAACAGCAGCCGTGAGTCGCAATGACAGGAGCACGTGAGCTCCATGACGAGCAGCAGGCCATGATTCATCCAAGCAAGCCGAAAGCTCTTTAATCTAAGTACGAAGAACTAGCAACAGCTACAACACTCTGGTCCAAAACAGAGCAGTTCCTCGTGCAAAACAGCAGCAGCCAAGCTTCATCGATCAGCAGCAGCTCCAACTTATCCCAAGTTACTTATCTGAACACGCGACCAACAGTTGAACATGGCCGTAAACACCATCCAAACACATCAACTCACTTTCTTGTTCTTGTTTGAGCATTCCAAGTTGCAGCAGCTCCAATCCACATTTTTAGCAGGCCGAGAAGATTTTCAATCCGTGACAGCAGAAATCAAATGAGGCCGACGAAGAATAATCAAAGAGCTGAACCAAGAACAATCTACACAAGCAAAACAACAGCCGACGTGAACTGCAATGGAGTAAAAATTTGCAGAAATTCCACACAAACAGATAAGAGCAGTGTATGCTCTCAAGTTAAAACCGAGAATTAGCTGAGCTATTGAAGTACAAATGCAGCAAACGTGACCGGGCTATGGATTTCTTTTACAAAGTGCAATCCAACTAAGCTGTCCAAGTCCAAATATGCACAAGTGTAAAGGCCTTATTTTGGATTTTCGCAACAAAAGTGAACATTCAGGCCCATTCTCACTTACGTCAAGGATCTTGTATTTCAATTCTTATTCTCCACTTCAAGTCCTGGATGCAAGTAACAAGTAACAGTCACTTTTCTTAATGTAATCACACACGTGGAGGGCCAAAAAATAAAAAAGTATCTAATTCTATGCATTTGCCATCTTTGGAAGTGGGGACCTCATCAAATAATAGCCCACTTATTTTCTTGACAGCAACATATGGGAGCTGAAGTAGTATATGAGAAAATGCAAGCTACGGTGGAATTTCGGATCCAAATCCAGCCCACAATTAGATGACATCCAGCAGTTGACGTAAGGGTTTATGAGAAAGAGGATAGAAATGGACAAAAAAACAAAAAAAAAAAAAAGAGTAGTTTTGACGAGATTGGAAGAAGCAGCAGCCGGAGAAAGAAAGAAGAGGGAGAACATCCTAGCTTAGGGATTTTATTTTATTTTTAGAGAATATTTAAGAACAGAAATTTCATTTTGTATTTACTTTATTAATTTTAGTGTGTTTGCTTTAATTTCAAGACTTTATATCATTTTCTTTTAACTCATTAAAGAACTATCTTGGGTTATATGTCGATTTTATATCGAGTATTGGTATTGAATATACTGATTAAGGTATTCTTTTTTTCTTATTATTTAAATTTTATGTATATTTTTAATTCATTTGGGGTTTACGATGAGATATTATACTTAGTTTATTTGACTTTTGTATTGATGAATTTGATGAGTTGATATATTTTATACATTATTCCGATATTGATTTTGAGTATTTGGGTATTTTTCTATTGTGTTTATTATCTAGTTTTTAGTATTTGGCCATTACTTTTTAGCTAGATAAAATTATAAGATATCCGGAAGGGTTTTGATAACTTGTATTGAATATAGCTTGAATTTTTGAAAAACTCGTTATTGAGATATTTGGGTTTTAATTAAATTTATGTGCTCACACACTTAATACAGTTGGAAATATGGTTCGGGTCATAGGGACATGCTTAAATCATATTTCTAACTAGAATAATAATTTTGACGTGAGTGGATTATTATTTACTCAATAATTATAGATAAATTGCCCTAACAGGTAAATTTATACTACAATTACAATTCCACTACTTTGGAAGGTAGGCGAGTTTTGATAAGTTTAATTAAATCCCTTTTAGTCAATTTCGAATATCGATTTATGGCATCATGTCAATTCAAATGAAATAGATTTACGAATTTCAATTTGATTTTTTTTTTTTTATCTCCTAAACCTAGGACCCTCATAGTGTAACTAGGATATTTGGTTTAGTGTTCATCTTATTATTTAGTTTTCACTCACTTTTAGTTTAATTATCGATAGCTTAGTTTAGGGAAAAATTTAAATAATTTAGTATTTAGCATCTAGCTTCTTGCTCCTTATGAAATACGATTTTAACTCACCGTTGGTACTATCTCCATAACCTAATACACTTATTAGTTCACGCTCATGCTTTCAATGAGTTAAGCAATTAGCTTATGAATTACGTACATGGTTTATTTTGACCTTTGCCAACTCCTTTCTTAATATATTAAGTAAAAGCATCTTCATGATCTAGGAATTTATGGAACACAATTTGATATTGTTGAGAAATCATGGCATCAAGAAATCATCCCCTTTGATAGGACTCTTTTCTTTATTAGAGTGTTTAAAATTCTAGTTTTGTGGAATTCTTATGATTCTTCCTTATGGACTTAATAAACAAAAAATATATTATAAAATTTGGCAATTTAATTCAAAAATTGTTAATATTTTATATCTATTACTTAAGATGAATGATTGAAATAGTATGTCATCAAAGTGACCTTACCTACGGAAGTTATTCATTTTAAATAAGTAGAAAATGTTGTGTACATGTGAATCATACAGATATTGATCGATCTAAAGGAAGGTTAATGTTTAACTGATTTACATGTACACATTTAGTGATAAATATGTGATAATTATTTGATTTTTTATATGAATAGTTAGTCAACCCAAAGGAAGACTTAATTATTTAATAGTAATTTGTCATTAATATTTGATCACTGCACCAAAGGTACCACTTACAAGTTAATATCTCTATTCAAAGACTAGATGTTGATATTTTGCTAAGTATCTTATGATGGGTCCTACCATTACTTAGATTATTATTTACATTTTTTGGTATATATATATGTATGCATATGTATATAAGTTTAATTTAGTTATGCTTGTTTTGTTCTCTATTTAGTTGTTGGTCTTATTGCAAATGTCTCTACTAATATTAATTTGATTCCTATGCTAAATAGCACTAGGATTAAAAATATGGCAAGAGAACATAGTGATTATTCTCGAAGTCATGGACTTGGACTTAGCTTAAAAACAAGATCATCTTTCCACTATCACTGATAAGAGTACCTTTAATGAAAAGAGGGAGATGGCAAAGTAAGGGTGATCAAATTGCATAAGTCTAATGGTCATGAAGCATGGCATTCCAAAAGCATTTAGGAGCACTATGTCTAATAAGATTGTGATGGCTAAAGAGTTGCCTTGAGAAAAGATTTACCAGGAATGAAAAAGCTAAAACAAGTACCCTATTGGTAAAACTTGTCTTAATGAGATACAAAGGCAAAGGAATATAAAGGAGTATATCATAGAGATATCTCACATAACTTTATAACTTAAGGCACTAAAATTGGATATGTCTAAGGACTTATTAGTACACTTAGTTTTGATTTATTTTCCTACACAATTAAGCTAGTTTAAGGTGAGTTATAACTACTCAAAATACTCTAAAACTCTTAATGAGCTCATCTCACACTGTATTTAGGAAGAAGAGAAACTAAACCATGTGAAGGTTGAAAGTGCTCACTTAGCTATTATATCTAAGAGCAAGAAGGTCAATAAAAGAAAGAAAGATAAGGAGACTCTAGTGTGAACATTACAAAAGAAACAACATAAAGAGTAAGTCGAAGACACTTGTTTCTTTTGTAGTGCTAAAGGACACATGAAAAAGTATTGTACCAATTATTAGGTTTGGTGTGCAAAGAAAGGTACACTTCTTAATATTGTTTATTCTGAGGTTAATTTAACTTTAGCACCTTGATACACTTGGCAAATAGATTTAGGTACAATAACTCATATTAGTGTGTCCATGAAAGGTTGCTAGAATTACCGAAAGCTCGGTAATAGTGAAAAATACATTTATGGTGAGGCAACTAAAGTAGAGGAGATATGAAATTTTAAATTATTACTTAGGACTGGTTACAATTTGGATTTAAATGATACTTTTATTGTATTTTCTTTTAGATGGAATTTGATTTCTATTGTTGCCTTAGAAAAATTAGGTTACACTATAATAGCCAGTTTAGTCTCTTTTATGATTCAAATTTAGTTGGTACCAATTTTTTATCTTATAGTGACAATTTGTATTTACTTGATATCGTTGCCTCTATTATAAATCCTAACATGTTAATAGGCAAAACTTAAAGCGCAAATTAATTGATGAGAATTCAACTTCATTGTGGCATAAGAGTATAGGTCACATCTTCAAAAGGAGAATGAAAAAAACTTGTGTTTTATGGTATTCACAATCCCTTAGGTTTTATAGATTTAGACATGTGTGTTAATTGTATAAAGAGAAAACGAACAAATGTAAAAAGAATAGGGGCTAATAAGGCTATAGAAGCCTTAGAACTAGTCAATATAAATATTTGTGAACCATTCCCTACAGCTTCTTGGAATAGTTAATAGTATTTTATAACGTTTATAGATGCCTTCTCTTGATATGGTTACCTATACCTTATTAATGAAAAGTCTCAATCATTGAATGCATTCAAAAGTTTTAAGGCTGAAGTTAAAAATTAACTTAGCAAAACCATTAAGTCTGTTAAGTCTAACCATGGTGATGAATACTATGGTAGATATGATGGATTGGGTGAACAATGTCTAGAACCATTTACTAAATTCTTAGAGGAATGTAGTATAGTCCTACAGTACATCGAGTTATGATCACTTACTATGAATGGTGTTACTAAGAGATAAAATAGAATACTTAAGGACATAGTAAGGAGTATGATTAGTCATTTTACCTTACCAAAATCACTTTAGGGAGAAGCATTGAAAACTGCAATATACTTACTTAATAAAGTACCAATTAAGGTAGCTAAAAAAATCCCGTATGAAATTTGGATAGGCAAGAAACCTAGTTTAAAGCACTTACGTATTTGGGAATGTTTGGTTGAGGCTAAGCCTTACATGCCAAATGAGAGGAAATTGGACACAAGAAATGTTAGTTGCTATTTCATAGTGATGTGCCTAGTAGCTGAGTTAATCATTAAAACTTATCATAGAGAGTAGTAACGGTAAGTCCTTCGAAGTATCAAAGAATGAAGGAATGGAAAAAGGACGACAAACACAATAGATTCCGTAAAACTACTCGAAGGATATGATACACTAACAAACACCACATTACTTAGTACTCCACCTGATATGACTCATAAGCTAATACTAAGGTCCACTTCCCATTAATCTCGAGCTATTCGGTAAGATTAGATAAGAGTGTAAAAGAAAATGTACTCAAAGAAGGGTATCTCATAAAAACAAGTATATTTAATACTATAAAGGTGTAAGATGATTTCGGCTACAGTAAAAATGACTATTTATAGTAAGTCCTTTAAGGCAACAATACAATAATGAAAAATTACATAAAAGACAATATAAGAAGAGATTCTTAGCATGCACGAAAAAGGGTAAATATGACAAATGACAAAAAGGAATTTAGTACAATTATTAGAAAAGCAAAGGACAGGTGGTGGCTTGTCATTGGGTATGTAGTCAGGAATCTTAAGGCATTGTATTTAGGATGAAATCATACTGGTGCTACTAGGGTTGATTTGTGCTTGAAGCGGTCAAGGTGATTAAATAAAGTTGCAGTTTTGTATACTAGGAAAGTAAAGCTCAATGCATAGTGACTTCACCATCGATACTTAGTAGGTCGGTTCGGTATTCGGTAGCTTTATAAGTTGGAAGAGAAGGGCTCAATGTGTAGTAGCCTCGAGTTCAGTAATCGGTAGATCAACCTCGACACTTGACAGTCGGTGACTAGGCAAGTGATGCGAAGCGTGACCAATAACAGACAAGGCCGATCGCTAGATAGGTCTAAGTTTGCTGAAAGCTTAAAGAGATGATAGGGAAATGTGTGAAAGAACGAGAATGTGAATGAAAAGGAAGCAAAACCCATGAACAACTTTAAGGGATATAATACACCAATGGAACTTCCGAGGACTCACAACACAATCTGATATAATGTACGAATTGGTCTAGTGAGGTTACTCGCCACCTAACCTTACTCAAGGATTAGGATAAGAGTAAAATGAATGTAAACAGGTAGTGTTTACGAGAGGACAAGGTGCCAAGTGTGTTAATTTCAATATGATCATCATAACTATAATTATAAGGGTATTTATATCCAAAAGTTAGGGCAATTTGCTTAAAAGGGAAAAGATAAAAAAAAATATTATCTTAAGGAAGCAATGTACAAGAATACAAAAAGGTAAAATGGATATTCAAGAAAAGCAATTATTAGTAGAGCAAATTCTACATATGGTCCTGTACACATGGAAATGATACATTAGTGAGGCCATTGGAGGATGCGAACAAAAGTATACAGTCAGGCTACTTGTTTGAGCAAGAGTAGCTAAGGATCAGTTCAGTCTCTCTCTCTCTCTCTCTTTCTCTTTTAGCTTCTCGACAAAGAGAATGCTGAGTCATTGGTTGGTTCGGGCGCAAGTGAGTAATTGTTAGAGGCTTGGCTATTCTCTTGATAATCTATAACTCGACACACTTTAGAAAGATGGATGGTCATTTGGCTTGACATATAGAGTGACTTGGCAAAGAAGTACTTAGCTTTGGTAGGAGTTAGTTGGAGAAGAAGAATCTACCTTACCAGGCCTTCCAATCCTCGGGCTCAGTTATGGGTCAGAGGGCTAGTAGCCTGATTCCGATCATTCCGATCATTCCTTTCGAGTTGATTTGGATTTGAGATCAAATCCAAATGGTCTTTGATCAGGTCTCCACCTGGGTGATTTGTGTTACGCCTTGAAGTCGTAGAGTCGCAATAGTTCCGCCGTATAAACCATCCTATGATAGTAACTGACCTCACAGTGCCTATCATAGACATAATTTATACAAAGTGTCGACGACTCCCCACTTTGAAGTAAATAGTTTAATTAAAAATTTAGCTAAAGTTATAGTAAATATTAAAGTTTCAAGTCAACATATATATATAATTACATGTACATTACAGTAGAATTCCCAAATGATTCAACATCATATCATAACAGTCAGCTAATTTACATATCAAATATTAGTCTTTCAGTCTTAAGCTATTAATGAAAATCTAGATATACATTAACTATTAGGCGAATTGATCCTCATACCCCTAGGCTTCAAATGAACTAACCTCTGGATAGTTGTAGGGTGGCATATTATTAGGAGTATTCAGAGATCAGGACTTGCAAAAGGATTTATACGGGTGTGAGCAATTACAGCTCAGTAAGTTGAATCAGAGACTCATGAATATATACAAACATAAACAAGATTATCAAGCAATTATTTTTGATGCAATGTAACAAGCAAGTGTCATCACACAACATAGTCCAGTTCATTGCAGAATTAGAGTAATGTCACTAGTTCTAATCCAGATTAAGGAGTTTTCATGTTATGCAACAGTTTACAACCAAACTTAGGTTTGTGCAATGGAGACACTGCTCCTCCTAAGACTATCTTTCAAACCAATGCCCTCAACCTCATCGCGACCTCCTCTCCTATCACTTAGTTCGGCTAAAGATGAGGAAAAGACTAATTTACTATTTAACGCTATCTTTTTCGAAGGTGTCAATATTTGGTTGGAAAATCCTAATGATCTCCTAAAGGGTTGCAATGTATGATAATTTAGGGTATTAGAGTCGATTAAGATTAAGTTCTATTTAGGATGTTTAGACAATTTCACACCAATCTAGTCATAATAAACAATCAATCACAACACAAATTTCAACACTAATTCAGATATACAATCACATGCATGAACTACTTACAATCATAATCATATACATTCCTATGTCTTTGAGGACCCTAAAATAGTACTGCAAATACAGTGAAGTAATAAACCCAACTTACTTGGAATTCTCGATCACCCAATCACTTAATTGTAAGTTGATTCATCTCCGAGTATCCTATAATACAAACACGTCTTTTTAGTACTTACACTTTGATGATACATATTCTAAGTTATAATTTAACTCACTTCTCCATGTATACCTATTATTTACTAATGATTTATTCTACCTTAGCTCGAGGTTCGGTTTCTGAATTATATTTTAATTTTGGTTCTAAATTGTTTTTTACTACTAGGAAATCTTAAATACGCTCAAATCCTAATGTGAAATTAATCACATTAAGCTCGAATATTCTAAAAATCATACTAGGTTTTAATTTAGTATTCTAATTTATTCAGTACACTTTAATCCTAATTAGGGTCTCGGATTTACTCCCGAGGTGAAGAAATTTTACATTTTTAATCCAATTACCTAAAATTAATTTTTGTACCAGATTTATTATGTATTGATTTTATTATTATATTTTCCAAATTAACCTATTATTTCTTATTTATTAAAATCCTAAATTCACATATTACTAAATTTTCCACGATTACTACATAATCCCCATATTAATTACAATTAATACTCCAAATGTTAGGATTATGTTTCCATATCAGATATTAGCATCTTTAAATATCTAATTACCTTCTAAATCACTAATTAATCATTTAATGACTTAATTAAGTCAAAATTAACCATTTTCTTTATCATTTTAGGGCTAAAAATTTACTTAAAAATTTCGAAAATTAATTTTAAAAAAATAACTTCATAACATTATTCTATATCACTTAAGCATTCTACAAAAAAATTTTAAGCTCCAAACTACACTTTTAAACCTATTTATTTCTAATTCTAATCATGCTCGGTTTTGTCTAATTTCTTAAAAACGCTATATTTACAGAAGTGATTAAACTTAATCGCTATTTTTTTCCTAAATTTACATACAATAAAACCTCAGAATAATAGATTTCATAATTTTCTAGGTAAAATAAATAATTTTAAGAAATTTTACAAAATCGGAGAAGATGTGAGACTCACTTGATTCGATGGCTTTTTGGCCTCTAACACCAGTTCAAGTGTGTTGGCTAGTCCAGGCGGTGGGTTTGGAGTCTGGTGGTGGTGGTGGTGGTTCAGTTCTAGATGGTGGCGATGTATGGGTTCGGTTCAAAAGCTCCTATTGCACAGATTTGAAAAAAAATTTTCTAAACCCTAATTTTCTCTCTTATTTTCGACTCTTCCCAATTTTTCTAAGCTTCTAACTGACCAAACGAGCTCTGTAAATTTTCTTGCTATTTATAGGGCTTTAAGGCAATTGTTATGCATTAATTAGACAAGACAAGGGCTTATCCTCTTCCATTTTTTCCTTTTAACTGTTTAATTCTAATTGGCCAAAATTTGTTCTTTTAATTCTTGACTTGCCACAACCAAATCTGGATCATTCCCTATTCCTCTGATTTTTCTTTAATTATTTTATAATTTTCTTTAATTATTTAATAAGTTTCTAGCTAATTTCAAGCACTTTAGGTAATTTCGCTTATTTTTATCTACACATAAATACATGTAGGGTATAAGTAAACATTCCTAATTAATATTTAGGTCATTCTATGATTTTTAGTATACATATAGTCTATCTCTAGCAATTTATTAGTTATTAGATTGCACTTTTCGCCTTTCCGATAATTAACAAGTAATATACTTAAAATTTAAAAATTTTAGTCCCTTATTTTATTACTTATTTCTTTAAATTCAAGTTTACGGAATCATTTTTACTAATATTTCTAACTATAGTTTATAATTTAGGTTTGATCAGATCCTTTAACCGATCGCTCTAAACTTTGTGTATTAAATTCGATCTTACAGTTACTTGGTTTATCTTTAGGGCTTACAATTTGTAGGCGTTATCATTAATCTTCTGGAGGATTTTGAAAGGTTCTTTAGCCCTTGGGATAGTTTGTTCCTCCTTTTGCTTGGAAATCTCTTTTTGCTTAAGTGCAACTACACTAAGTCTCCTGGTTAGAATTGTTTAGCCGTCTTACCCTTGGCCTTCTCTTACGTTCTTTTGGTAGCTTGGTCGATGTGTCGAGTAACTTTGTGATAGATGTATTGAAGGGATTGTGCTTAAGCTCTTGCGTCAAGGTTCTCTTGTGTGGGTATAGGTACAAGTGTATGGTTAAGGGGCAATTCGGGATAAACCCATAAACCACTTTGAAGGGTGTCTGCTTAGTAGTATCATGCACTGTTTAGTTGTAAGTGAACTTGATCATTAGCAAGTAGACATCCTAATCAGTCGAGTTCTTGTCTACTGTAACTTGAAGTAGCGATCCTAAAGTGCAATAAACCACCTCCATTCTGTCGTTAGTTTAGGGGTGATAAGAAGTACTAAATAGTAGTTTAGTCGCCATTTGATGTTACAAGGTTCTCTAGAAATGGCTTAAGAACTTCGGATCTCTGTCAAAGACTACACTTCTCAGTACGCCATGAAATCGTACAATCTCTTATAAGAAAAGGGAAGCAATAGTTGAAGCATAGTTATTTTTAGAGCACGGCACAAAGTGTGCCATTTTGCTGAGCCTATCCATGATGACCGTTACAGAATCTTTGCCTTAGGCAGTCCTTAGTAATCTGAGGACAAAGTTCATGCTCAATTTGGTCCATGGTTTTGTCGGAATAGGCAAAGGCATTGCTTTCCCTTACTTGGCTCAACATTTAGCCTTCTTGCACATGGTATAGCTTTCAACAACTTAGTGCACATCTCGTCTCATTCTCAGCTAAAAGAATTGACCACTCAACAACTTATATGTTTTTTTTCTCCCTAAAATGTTTAGATAGTCCTCTACTGTGGGCTTCCTTAATCAGCAACTCTCATAGTAAACAAGTCAATACACATAATTTTGCTCTTTGGAACAAGTATGCCTCTTCCATATGATACTCGTCTACTGTCCCCCCATCGACACATTGCACGAGTACAGGCGCAAAGTGTGGATCCTTAAAATACTGCTCTTTGATATTTCTAAACCCAAACAACCTAGTTTATAGTTCAATTAAAAGCACATGTCTCCTTAAAAGGGTATATGTAACTACATTGCTCTTTCCCTACTTGTATTTTATCACAAAATTGAATCTCTCAAGGAATTCAATCCATCTCACTTGCCGCTTCGATAACTTAGTTTGACTTCGGAAGTACCTCAAGGACTCATGGTTAGTATAGATGACAAATTCTCTTGATAGTAGATAATGCTACCATATTTGTAGTGCTCGGATCAACGCCATGAGTTTTTTGTCATACACGGAGTAATTTAACTAATGTCCTCTGAGCTTTTCACATTGGTAGGCAATTGGTTGGCCTTCTTGCATTAGGTCAACGCCTATTCCAATGCTTAACGTATCACATTCCAGCTTAAATATTTTCTCGAAATTCGGTGAACTAGTTTAAGGGTGGATGTCAACCTTTCCTTTATCTTGGCGAAACTTCTCTCCCTATTGGAAGCTGATGTTCTTCTTTGTCAATTTAGTGAGTGGTGCAACGAGGGTGATGAAATTCTTGATGAACCTCTTATAGAATGAAGCCAATCCATGAAAACTTCTTACGTCGACACAAGTAGTAACGGTTGGCTACTTGACGATTGCTTTGATCTTCTCATCATTCATTCATAAGCTTTCCTCATTTACTACGTAGCCTAAGAATATCACTTCCTCTTAGCAAAAACAACACTTATTGAGATTGCCAAATAGCCTCTTAGCGTAGAGGATGTTTAATACGGTATGGAGATATTCAAAATGACTCGGCATGTCGACACTGTAGACTAGGATGTCTTCAAAGTACACCATAACACACTTTCCTATTAAATGTCTCAACACATGGTTCATCAGTCTCATGAAAGTACTTAGGGCATTTGATAAGCCGAAAGGCACGACGATCCATTTATAAAGTCCATGTCGAGTTTTGAATGCTATTTTCTACTCATCTCCCAGCCTCATTTAGATTTGATGGTAGCCAAACTTCAAATTACTCTTGTTGAAGATCTTAGCTCTACTCAATTCATTTAGCATGTCTTCCAACCTTGAGATTAGATTTTTATGTTTGATTGTGATCTTGTTCACGGCTCAGCTATTAACACACATTTGTCAGGTTCCATCCTTCTTTGGTACTAGGAGTGTTGGAACAACATAAGGGCTGAGACTCTCCTTAACATAAACTCTTTCCATTAGCTCATCGACTTGTTGTTGGAGTTTAGATGCCTGTTCGAGACTCGTTTGATAGGCAGGCTTATTGGGCAGGGTAGTGTCGGTTGTTAAGTCAATGCAGTGCTCAAAACCTTGGAGCGATAACAATCCCTTGGGCAACTGTTCTGGGAAAAGATTGGCATATTTATCCATCAATGCTTATACTTCTTGGGGTAGTTTACCCTGCTACTTCATCTTTAGAAGGTGCTTAACTAAATAAGGGTCAGCTCATTAGCATTGATGGCCTCTTGAAGTTCGACCCTACTCATCACTAAAGCCTTCTTCGAACAGCAAGTAAGTTTGGCCTACAGTTTATTAACTTCACTTAGCGGCATTAGGTTTGATCTTCTTGCTATCCTTCTCAAATGTATATGTGTTTCGGTATCCATTATGGATTATTCTCCTATCAAACAACCACGATTTACCTAGCAACACATAGGAAGCACACATATGTAATATGTTATAGAGAATCAGGTCAAAGTAATTTCCAATAGTGATTAATAGTAAGACTTGCTAAGTGACTTGTAATGCCCCCTTCTTACTCAATTAGTACAACTTGTATGGCCTTGGATGTACAACAATCGACAACTTCAATTTTGTAATAAGATTGGTTGACGTCATATTGATACAATTACCACTATCCACAATGAGGGCATATATCTGATCATTCACCTTACAGGTGGTATTAAACAAATTCTCTTTCTATTCCTCTTCGCGTGAAGGTTCCATGTTCATTATGCATAAGACAACCATGATTAACTGATCCAAGTCCTTGGCAAACACATCCCCTTCAATAAGTTCTTTCTTGGCAGTACTCTCTTCCTCCTCATGCTCCTCATAAGTATTCTTTACCTCTAGCTTCAGGATGTTTCCTTTAATGACCATCATTCTTTGGTTCGGGCACTGACAAGCCATATGCCCAAAACTTTGGTACTTGAAAGCACATGATATGCCTCGTCTTCCTACCGGATCCTTATCCTTTCATGTAAGTTTGGGTTGGCATGTCACCGTCAGGTCAGCCCTTCTGCTTGGTTCGAGCATCTACCCTTTAGATTGGTTCGGTACTTAATTGAACTCGGTGACTTATCTGTCCTGGTTAGCTGGTTTGCTAGTTGGCATTTTGTTTGGTATTCGACCTCTCTTCTATCTCTCCACTCTTTGAGCGATTCGGATGGCTTCATCCATTGTTGTGAATCGTTGGAGTTCTACAATGTCCCGAATATCACCCCTTAATCCTGTAATGAACTTAGAGATTGTTTGTACTGGGGTTTCCTCCACTTCACATCTGATCATGAGCATTTGGAACTCCTAGACATACTCATCAACTATTTGGCTTCCTTGTCTGAAGTTGAGTGAAAGTGTCTTATAGATAAGTATTCGGTACGAACTTGTTTCTTAGTATTCATTTCATTTCAAGTTAAGTATTAATCTCTCAGTAGTTTTCTCGCCTTCTCATGGCCTAGAAATTCTTCCACCATATGGTAACATATCCAAAAAACTCAACAGTAGTAGTTCTTACTTTCTTGTAATCCTCATACTGATAATAGTAAAAAAAAACGCTCTACTTTCTCTTCCCATTCTAAATATTCATTAGCATTCCCAGATCCATTGAAAGTTGAAATTTGAAGTTTCACATGGTTAGACGCTCTAAGGGTTCAAGCTCACTCTTCTTCGAAGTACTCTTCCTTGTCCTCTTCATCCAGTTCTCTCAAGTCCATCCTTCATCTTACTTGTCCGCTTACTCCTCCACCTCAAATTGGTCGAGTTGGGTTCTAACCTCTAGCAGGTTGGGCAGCTTATGGTGTGTTTTATGCAGCTTTAATCTGTTGACAAGCTAACATGTGAATAGCTTGGGTTAAATCTACTAGGAGGTTAGCTATCTCATGAAGTCTCTCATCAGTACTCTTAGGGGTTCTCAAAGACTGCCGGCCATGGTGGACAACTCCACTGTTGTCATCTTCAATACCAATGTTTACACTTGGGTTAGTCCTTTTCTCCATAGATTCAAAGCTTAAACTCTTTAATTGAATGTTTTAGTAAACATTTCCACAAACTAGAAATTTAACAACCAATAAACATAGTAATTAAACAGACATAGTAACTTGTTTTGTCTTACACACACAAAATAGAGCATAGTTAGAACTTTGAAACAACTACAACTTAAGCGAAAACCTCTACTCTAATACTAAGATGATGCGAAGCGTAACCAAGAATAGACAAGGCTAGTCATTGGATGAGTTTAAGCTTGTCGAAAGCTTGATGAGATAATGGGGAAATGCATGAAAGAATAAGAAAGTGAATGAAAAGTAAACGAAACCCATGAATAACTCGACGAGATATGACACACCAATGGAACTTTCAAGGACTCATGGCATAATCCGATATAGCGTATGAATTGGTTCGATGAGGTTACTCGCCATGTAGCCTTACTCAAGGATTTGGATAAGAGTAAAAGAAATGTAAACAGGTAGTGTTTACAAGGGGACAAAATGTCAAGTGTATTAATTTCAATATGATCATTACGGCTACAATTACAAGGAATATTTATACCCAAAAGTTAAGGCAACTTGCCAAAAAAGGGAAAAGATAAAAAAGGGTATTATCTTAAAAAAGTAATGCACAAGAATATAACAGGGAAAAATGAATATTTAAGAAAAATAATGATTAGTGGAGTAGATTTTACATATGGTCTTGTATACATGGCAATGATATATTGGTGAGGCCGTTGAAGGATGCAGATAAAAGTGTACGATTAAGCTATTTGTTTGAGTAGGAGTGGCTAAGGATCAGTCCAGTCTCTCTCTCTTAGCTTCTTGGCAAGGAGAATGCCAAGTCATTGGTCGGTTTGGGCACGAGTGAATAATCGTAAGAGGTTTAGCTGTTCTCTTCATAATCTACAACTCAGCATACTTTAAAGAGATGGAGGGTCGTTCGGTTTGGCAAAAGTGACTCGGCAAAGAAGTACTTAGTTGCAGTAGGAGTTAGCTGGAATAGAAGAATCTACCTTGCTAGGCCTTCAAGTCTTCGAGCTTGGTTGTGGGTCAAAGGCCTAGTAGCTTGATTCCTATCAGTAAGGGTTAAAGTAGAGCAAAGTGTGTCTAAGTTAAGACTTTAAAGAGTTTGCCCACAGCTCTTCTTCTTATAGGAGCTTATCCTCGGCAGGCTAATAAGAGATAATCCTCTTGGTGAGAGATTGGAGGCTTTGGAGACTAGTGTAAATAAGGAGTTTGGAGGTCGGTAATTCATCACATAGGGTACTTTGTGAGGTCTAAGGGCTACAAGTTTTATGATTGCACAACTAAGGTAATCTTTAAGACAATAAAATGATCAGTTCTTTAAGGATACTTAGTTTGTAAGGGGGGATAGAATTAGGGATTTTGTCTTTGAAGGGGGATATGTTGATATTCCTCTAATGCCTATTGATAGTGTTTAGGAGTAAGCCACTATACCTGACATTGTTTAATAAGCAATTTTGGAACAAGACAATGAGATTGTACCTCTTATTTAAATTCAAAAAGAAATTTCATAACAACAAACTCAACAACCTCAAGAATTAGTGCCATTAATGAGATCCACTAAAAAAAGGAGAATTGCAATTCTAGATTATTATATTGTATTTCTCCAAGAACATGAGGATGACATAAGAATGATGGAAGATGATCTGATTAACTTCCATTTCCATTAAGCCACCAAAAGTTCTAGTACATGAAAGTGAATAGATCCCATGAATGAAGAGATAAAGTCCATGAAGGATAATGATGTATGGGACATTATTTCCTTATTTGAAGATACAAAACCCATTGGCTGTTAATGAATATTTAAAACCAAAAGGGATTCAAAAAGCAATATAGAAAGGTATAAGGTATGTCTTCTTGCTAAGGCTTTCACATAGAAGGAAGGCATCGATTATAAAGAGACTTTCTCTCTAGTTTCATCGAAAGACCCCTTAAGGGTTATAGCGGTGCTAATAGCTCATTTTAATCTTGAGTTACATAAGATTGATGTTAAAATAGTGTTTCTTAGTAGAGACATTGATCGGATATCTATATGATGCAATTAAAGAATTTGTCTTGGGAGATCCAAAATATACGGTGTGCAAATTAAAGAAATCTATTTATGGGTTCAAGCAACATTTCATTAATGGCATCACAAGTTTTATTAAGTCATTGTCTTATTAGGTTTTACGATGAATGCTAGTGATAGTTATTTATACCATAAGTTTAGTGGGAACAAATTTATTTTCCTGGTCTTATATGTGGATGACATATTGCTTGCCACTAATAATATGGGTTTATTACATAAAACCAAGAGATTTCTATTAAACAATTTTCAAATGAAATATCTTGGAGAAGCTTTTTTTGTATTAAGAATCCAGATATATCATGATTGGTCTCGAGCTATTCTTGGTTTGTCGCAAAAGAACTATATTGAAAAGGTACTCAAAAGATTTGGCATGCAAAATTGCAAACCAGTCGACACCTTTAATCTTGACCAATGCCTTAAGAGTAAAGAAATGGAAAAGGGTCCCTTATGCTTTAGCTATAGGAAGTCTCATGTATGCTCGAGTATGTATGCATCCAAATATTGTGTATATTGTTGGCATATTAGGAAGATATTTGAGCAATCGAGGGATTAATCATTGGAAGGCAATCAAGCGAGTGATGTGATATTTATAGAGAACGAAGTATTACATGCTCACATATAGAAAATTAGATCAATTGTAGGTCATTGGTTACTTTGATTCTAATTTTGCTAAATGCCAAGACATTAGATGATCTACTTCGGGTAACGTTTATGTGCTTGCTGGGGGAGTAATTTCTTAGAAGAGTGCTAAGAAGACACTTATAACTTCTTTTACTACGGTAGTAGAGTTTATAGCATATTATGAGGCATCTAATCATGGGATACGGTTGGGGGATTTTGTCACTAGGTTACATGTTGTAGATATAATTGAAAGATCATTAAGGATATTTTGTAACAATAAATTAGTAGTGCTATATTTGAACAACAACAAAAGCTCGATGAAGTCAAAATACATAGACATTAGGTTCCTTGTCATGAAGGAAAGAGTTTAGAATCAATAGGTGTCTATAGAGCACATTAGTACAAACTTTATGGTTGCAGATCTGCTTAATAATGGACTACAACTGAGGGTCTTTCATGAGTATGTGGCTCATATGGGTGTCATTTACATTCAAGATGTTTAGTTTTGATAGGAGTTTGCATTATATATTTATTGCTTATTGAATTGGACACATTATTTGGATACGATTTACCATACAGTTAAAGTTAAAGTTAATTTTAGTTTTTAATGTTATTTTTAGCCATTAGTTATTATAGTTGAAATTTATATTTCTAAACTCTTTAAGTAGGGCTAGTTGGAAATATGCATGTTAGATTGCATTACATGTAATTTCCATGCTACACATCTATGCTTGATCCATGTCATTTAGTTACATAATGTATGTGATCATTGAAGGTTCAATTACGATATATGTAACTAAACCTACTTTGGTCTTATATTAATATGATTGATGGACCGGAGTGTTGTGATGCATTCAGTAATAATAGCAAAATCTCTGAGTACTCATAAGGTTTATATATAATTATAAAGTTACACATATAACCTAAGTGAGAGATTGTTGGGTTTATTTTAATAATAAACTATATGGGTTTATATGTGTTATTAAATAATAATTGGGTAACAAGAGTATAAAGTCCAAATAAATGATCTAATATATTTATGGACTTTAATGTATCACATAGATTGTTGATTCATATGTGTAGTGACTAGTGATATTATTTCTTATTTTATGATGGACATAATTAGAAATAATAATAAAAGGGATAACAGGTAGTTAACCATAATATATATATATACTACATAAACATGTCACTTAAGGAAATTTAGATAAGCATTTTACTTGCCATAACTTACTTCTATGAGGTCTTCCATGTGTTGCGAAGCAACAACACAAACTTGTAATTTAGCTTACTAATTGAATTAAAAAATTTGCTAGTTGATGATAATGGAATTTCACCTTCCCTGATTACAGCTCAGTACATTTCCTATAGGGCTTTCCTACTTTGTCAAGGTTTGTAATGCAGCCTGATTTGATGACTAGGGAAACCTTGGGCCTGGCTAACCTGATGGGCTAAAATACTTGCCACAACTTACTTCTATGAGGTCTTCCGTGTGTTACGAAGCAACAACACAAACTTGTGATTTAGCTTACTAATTGAATTAAAAAATTTGCTAGTTGATGATAGTGGAATTTCACCCTCCCTGATTACAGCTTAGTACATTTCTTATTGAGCTTTCCTAATTTGTCAAGGTTTGTGGTGCAACCTAATTTGATGACTAAGGAGACCTTGGGCCTGGCTAACCTGATGGGCTAAAAAGCCTAGCTTATCCCATTCGTTTACTTTTAATTTAAATAAGGGTATGAATAGTTTAGCATCTGCCTAACTTAATTACATAACTATCTACTCTCCTTGTCTTTCGGCATGTGACTAAATCAAGAAGTCGCTACATTACCTAAAGTAGATAAACTACCCATTACTACGATTATTGGACAGGTGCTTATAAATAAGGAGACACCAATACCATAATAGCTCTGTACACACTCTAAGAACTCACTAACCCATTCTCTTTACATTTTCATACTCTAACTCAGGCATCGGAATAGCTAAGTTGAACTAGCCCTGATAGCCCCTTTAGCTTAGCTCTTTTCTCTCTTTTTCTCTCTTTTAGGAATCAACTTATGAAGGGGGGTGGGGGGCGGTGGAAGGGAGTAGTAGGCACCTTGATGAAGATCGCTTTGCTAGATTAGAGCAACTCTATGCTGATCTAGCTAAAGAAAACCAAGAATTGTCTAAGAAGAATGATGAAATCTTAAACCTCATCAAGAAAAATAGTTTACCTAATTATAATTAAGAGTACAGAGACAATAGTGTCGAAGACTCTAGTAATTCCATCCATTCCCCTGAATTGTCAAGAAAGTAGGTTAGAGTGACTTACAGGACTTCAACCTCTATACTTAAAAGAATGGATAAAGGAAAATAACTACAATAAGTGCATCATGTCGGTCCATCACATGTAAGCACTCTTGTTGCGACCAATCATTGATTTACAATTAAGAAAAGCCCTTTTGCTTTAGAAATTTTGGAATATAATGCCATGGCTTGTTAAACTGCCATAGTTTGAGACGTATGATGGAACAAAAAACCTGAAGGACCATCGTGAATATTATCATACTTTTGCTAAGCTACATCGCTTAAGTGATGCAATGGCTTGTTAAGCATTTCCCTTCACTTTGAGGAAAACTACAAGTATGTGCTTTAATCACTTAAAGTCGAATACTATTACATGTTTTAAGGATTTAGCAGAGGTATTCTTATAACACATTCTTGTAAGTAAGCTCCTTATTAAGGACTTGTCTATCATTAACACTCTTAAACATATATCTAATAAATCCATCAAAGATTACTTGGCTTAGTTTATGGCTGAAATGGTTGAGATTTCAAAGTTAGACATGAGTATTGCCTTGAATGCATTGATTGCTGGAGTGAAGCCACATGGGGATTTCTTCAAATCTTTGGTTAAAAGTAAGTTGAAGACATTTGTAGAATTTAAAGCCAAAGCCATCGCTTACATTCGCCAACAGAAGAATCTACAAGCTTGATGTGAGGTCGATCAAAGCAAGGGCGATCAAAAAAATGATAACAAGAAGAAAAGTATGAAGGATAAACTTGGTGGATGTAATGACCAATTTTTGGAAGGTAGCAATGGTGAAAGGAAGAGGCCTTGAATTCCGACCTATTTTATTCGCACTCCCCCTTAGTTGTCCAATATCTAACATATTAATGGAATTGTGGAACTAGAGAATGTTGCAATGGCTTGACCATATGAGGGGAAACTCGTGAAGAAGAAATTCAAATAAATATTGTGATTTCCACAACGATAGAAGCCACAACATTGGCAAATGCATATAGCTCAAAAATGCTATTAAGACGCAATTCAATGAGGTTATGTAAGCAAGTTCTTAGCTTATGATGCTAAGAATATTAAACGGCCAACCTAAAGAAGAAGAGATGAACATGTTCATGATGATTGGCCTCCTTAGGCCAAAAGGGAGGTGAGAAAAGGAGGTAATAATGATAGAGCTCTAAATGGAATTATAAACACACCATTGTTAGTGGACCCACTAGTTTAAGCCTATCTTACTCCTTAAGCTTGACAAACATCATACTTTATGTTTGTAACGTAAAGGGTAAGAAGGTGAAGGTCAACAATTCAATTTCTTTCACAAAAAAAGGATTTTAAAGGCGTAAAAAGACCTCACAATGACGTACTGATAATTAATGTGAGGATTGCCAACTTCGAGGTCAAGAAAATCTTAATTGACACTAGAAGTTTAACAAATATTACATTTCAACTTGCCTTCGACCAAATGAAGCCAAAGATAAAAGCATAATTGAGATCTTACAATTATGATTTGTATACTTTTAACAACCAACTTATATGAGTTATTGGAGTGATCTTTGTTCTAATTCAAAATGGGTATGATGAGAATGTAGCAGAAGATAAAGTAGATTTCCTCATTGTCAAGTATTGGTCGCCCTACAATATGATTATGAGTTGATCATGCTAGCATTTGCTCGACAGGGTCCAGTCAATGGCATATCTAAAAGCAAAATTCCTTACTCCCACTAGAGTTGAAGTGTGTAAGGGAGATCAGTAGTTGGCTAATCATTGTATTTAAGGGCGTACGTAAGGAAGTTGTCCATATCGAGGCAAATCTAGAGAGGAAGTCTAAGAGTGAGGAAAGTGTCAAAGAAAAGGTTGAGGAAATTCGACTTGGGATGACCTAGATAAAATGGCTAAGATAGTGAAGCCATTGCTGATAAAAATCCGATACGACTTGATCAAGTTCCTTTGAGATAATGTTGATGTTTTTGCATGAACTCCCTCAGATATGCTGGGTATCCTTAGGGAAGTTATGACGCATAAATTTTAGATAAATCCTAATGTAAAGGTTACTTAACAAAAGAAGAAGCATTTCACCCTTAGGTAGTAGGTGACAATTAAAGAAAAAGTTCAAAAGCTACTAAAGGTGGGGTTTATAAGGGAATAACCTTATCTAACATGGCTAGGAAATTATGTGCTGGTAAAGAAGTCAAACAATAAGTGGCGTATGTGTATAGACTTCACTAACTTGAGTAAGGCTTGCCCTAAGGATTGTTTTCCCTTGCCAAGGATTGATCAGATGGTTGATTCCACTACCGGACATGTTTCTAGCTATAATCAAATCAGAATAGAGAAGGAAGATGAGGTACATACATCATTTGTTACGAACTTTGGAGCATATTACCATATAATCATGCCTTTTAGGCTAAAGAATGCCAATGCAACTTACCAGATACTCATAATAAAAACATTCAAGCCCCAAATCCACCATAATGGTGAAGTATATGTCGATGATATGATAGCTAAAAGCAAAGAAGATGATTAACATCTTACCGACCTATATGTGACGTTTGACACGATAAGGAGGTATAACATGTAGCTGAATCTGCCTAAATGTATTTTCAGAGCTACTTTTGGCAAATTCTTAGGGTATATGGTAAACCAATGAGTCATTAAAGCAAACATGAGAAAGATTGATATGATAAGGAATATGAAGTCTGCGAGTACAATCAAGGAAGTTTAAGAGTTAACAAGTCAGATTGCCGCCCTAAATAGATTCATTCCAAAGAGCATAGATAGATGTACATAGTTTTTTAAGATCTTGAAGAACCTTAGAGAGTTTAGATGGACTGACGAATGCAAGACCACATTTAAAGAACTAAAGGATTTTCTATCAAATCAATCGATATTTTTGAAGCCTATTCTCAAGGAAGATTTGTTTTTATATCTATCTGTCAATAGCTGAGCTCTTTCCTTTATCATTGTTCGTACAAAGGGAAAGGAGCATAGGCTGATTTATTATGTAAGCCATGTCTTAGCATAGTGATTTCAATAAGGAAGCTAAAGCCATATTTTGAAGCTCATAAGATCATAATTCTTATTGATTAACCACTACGGTAAGCCTTACAATGACCTATTACCTTAGGAAAAATGATGAAGTATGCTTTAGAATCAAGTGCCTATGGTGTGCAATATAGACCTAGAACAACACTAAAGGCATAAGTTTTAGTTGATTTTGTAGTCGAATTTACTAGAGAAGAGGAAAATGTTGAGATGGTTAAGAAGCCTATTTGGAACTTGTATGTAAATGATTCCTCCACAAAAGAAGGAAGTGGAGCAAGAATTGTCTTGCAAATACCACATAATGTGAAGAAGCTGAGTATGAGGCCTTAATTACTGGACTAAAGTTGGCAAAGGAAGTTAGAGTCGAGAAAATTGAGGCCTTTTTGGACTCACAATTGATTGTAAACCAAGTAAAGGGAGATTACGCAACGAAAGAAGAAGTAATGAGCAAGTACTTAGTTGTTACATGAACGTTTTTAGAGGAATTTTAGTCCGTTACAATTATGAAGATTCTTAAAGTCCAGAATATTGTGGTCAATAAATTGCTAAAATTGGCCAGTATGTCGCTTCTTGATTTGAATGACAAACTCTTCATTAAATATTTGCTAAGCAAGAGTTTAGAAGTGACGAAAGAATGCTATAAGGTTAAATTTTGCCCGAAAGAAAGATCATGGATGGACCCAATCGTTGAGTATCTAAGAGATGGGGTCTTTCTTATAAATAAGAAACAAGCTTAAAGGCTAGTATACCAAATTGCAAACTATACCATAATCGATGGCAACTTATATAAGTACGGCTTTGCTCAATCCTATCTTCGTTGCCTTATACTAAATGATGCATTGCAAGTTCTTTTTTATCTACATATAAAAGTATGCAGTAACTACATGAAGGCTTAGATGTTATATGTTTGAGCTTTGAGGCTTGGCTACTATTGGCTGACCATGAAAGAGGATGCCAAGAATGTAGTATGATAATGCCTATAGTATAAATAACATGAAGTTCTAATCCATATGCCTTCTAGTGAGCTACATAGTTGGACTAGCCCTTAGCCTTCTACTTAATGGGGATTGAATATACTTAGACCTTTTCTAAAAGGCCATTACATAATGGCAATTTATAATAGTTGTAGTAGATTATTTCACCAAGTGGGTGGAAGCTAAGGCAGTAGTAAAAATAACTGAGTAAAAGGTCAAATCATTTGTGTTTAACTTTATCCTATCAAAATTTAGAGTTCCCTTCATGATAAATACCGAAAATGGTCCATAGTTTAACTACAACAAGCTCCGAGCTTTCTGTAGGAAGCATGACATCTGATTAAATTATACTTCAGTGGCTCACCCTTAAACCAATGGACAAGTGGAAGTGGTCAATAAGACCATCTTATACAACTTAAAATGAAGAGTTGATCAAGCAAAGGGGAAATGGGCTAACAAACTCTCTAACATTTTGTAGGGATATAGGACTACTTATAGGGCAACAACAAGGGAAACTCCTTTTAGATAGGCTTTTGGATTAGAGGCTATCTTGTTAATTGAATTGGAGTTACTTAATTTATGTACATAGAAGTTTTATGTAATGGCAAATCAAATTGACTTGATAACCAATTTAGACACTATAAGAGAGACACAGGACATTGCAAGATGAAGGGTCATTGCCTACCAACTTAGGGCGATGAGATATTACAATCAGAAGGTTAAGCATAAGATATTTCAACCTAAAGACTTTGTTTGTAAAAAGATGGAAGCACCTAGTGCGTGAGACAATCAAGGGAAGCTTGTAGTTAATTGAGAGGATCCAGTAAAGGTTCGTGAAGCCATAGGAAATAGGACCTATAGACTAGAGGGGTTAGATGGATAAGTTATCCATCGAGCAAGGAATGCTAAGAATCTTAAGTTGTATTTGAGTAGTTGTTTTCTATTATTTAAGAATGTTATCTATTTGCGTTTAGTATTTGTTCTAAAACTATGTAAGGCAACAACTTAGTTCCTATTAAATTGGAATGTTTATTTCTTGATATATTGTGTAGATCTCTATTTATGATCTTAACAATTCTTGATCTAATCGAGATTAATAGATAGTATAATTTAAGTTAATGCGACGAATGAGCTATTACTCATAAAGTTCTGACCTATGAAGGTTAACAAGCTTAAATCTTGATCTTAAGCAACCAATAAGCTTGATTGTTTTTTAGAAAAAAGAAAAGGAGTTTTGCCTTGATATCACTAATGAACTCAAATTATCTCTAATAGGTAAAACTTAGTTCGATTAACCAATTGTTATATTCAACATAAGTTTAGATCTTTTACGATTAACAAACTTTACTTATCCACATCTACGGATGAACAAATGAAAAAAAGAAAAAACCTCTCTAGGTATGTTCTATACTACTAATTTCTTCGAGCATGTGAAGAAAAATGTGCTATGAAATTAAACAGTGAGATATCAATGGAAACTAACACAAGTCTTAAATATAATCACCAAAAGGTCAACATCTCGACCTGTACAAACATTAAGACAAATTCAGAAAAGGTTGAAATATTCATTGGCAGGAAATTAATTATCAGGTTATGGATTGGGGACATTTTCTTTGATAGAATTGATGGAATTGGGGTCTTGGTCGACCATACTATCCTTAACTTTGGTAGAGTTAGGATCTTCGTTGGTTTTAGTTGTCTTAGTAAGATTATAGGAAGCCTCTTTTCGAACATAGGGGGTCTCTTTTGTGATAGGTTCTTTAGCAAGTATAAGGGTTTCTACATTGGTCAGTTGGTTGTTGTTCTGCCCTTAATCTTCTGCTCTTCCTTTGTTGCCAACCTCTCTCTATCTTCATCATTATTAGTATTATCATTATCTATATTGTCAAAGTTGAGGCAAGAGAGTTCATAGTCAAGGTGAACTTTTAAAATCTCCTCCTTGGCTAGTTGCATCCCTTCCAATAACTTCTTACAAAGCAACATCTCATATTGACGACTTGGAGTGACAATTAGTAACACTTCTTCCATAGAAGCCTGCTCTGGCTCAGCTATACGAGCTTCAAGTTTGCAGTCCTTAATCTCCAAGTCCTTAATTTGGACCCTTAACTTGCCTTCTTTCTTGTTTATTGAGGCAATCGTTTACCCCAAGCTCTAGCACTTTTCCTTTCTTTTTCGTTGCTAATCCTTTAACTCTACAATCTCTTTAAAGAGCTTGTCATTCTTAGTTCTCGTCACCTCGTTAGTCACAAATCCGTGCATTAACTGCTTAGTAGCAAGTTCTCCTAGTAGCTTTTCAACTTCCATCTTGGCCTTTGTCCTCACATTTTCGACTGTAATGGTTTATGCCTTTGAGGAGTTGTAAGCCTCCTTTACCTTCTACATCGGAATGATGAAGTGATGAGTTAATCGACTTTCAATCATATGTATACACAAAGAGGACTAAACTTACCTTTCTCATCTCCTCTTTGGCCTCATCTATGGTTGTCGGAACATGACTGCTAATCTATAGAACCAATGAAAAAGATCAATAACTAAACAGATGATATGAGTTAAAGTGAATGATAGTAATTAGAAAACTTACATCATACAACTTGGCAGTGATGTGACCTTTTTTATTGCCACCAACTCTATCAATATCCCTCCTCACAATTTCCTTATCCTTTAGCAAAGTAATTCCTTTTAGTAGAGAATTAGTATTCAAAATGGTGTAGCTCTAATAAGGCATGTAATAGTAACTCTCCTTTATCTGAAGAGTGAACTCGGTAGACCTAATGCTTATAGCTTTCTCCCGAAGAGCCTTCTTGGCATTCTCATCCAAGTCTTTGCTTTTCTTGGATGGGGGTCCTCCAACCGGTTCTTTTCCTTTCCTCTTTTTAGGGCTTCACATAGACATCAACTCTGTTGATGCTGAGTTGTTTACAGCTTCTACTGTGATAATCTCCATGGCATCATCAAGAGTAGCAATTTGGTTAGACTTATCGGTAGGTCTCTCTTCCGTCACATTTTTCAAATGAAGCGATATTTCCTTCTACACAAGTTTGAGACCATTTTCCCATTGAACAATTTGCTCACCTTCTGGTCGAGCTGTCTCCTTTTTCTTCTTTTAGATAGCTTGTCCCTTAACGACCTACCCTTATGCTTTGCCTTGACTCGAGGTAGCCTTAGTAGCATGTTGATTAAGTTTTTGTTTTTTGACCTTGGCCTAAGCCAGCAACTTTCTTAGGCCTACATCATCTGTACCTATGTCTACAAAAAAGAAGAGTATTATGACTTAAAATTGAAAGTATATATAACTTATGAATCCGTACCAAAGCAATGCTTAAAGGCAAAGGACCTCCCTTGGTGAGTTATAAAGATCAACTTCCTTCTTATAGCTTGGCTTAGCATAGTAGGTAGATTAAGCCTTACCTTCCTTATCAGAAAATATTAGCTCCCCCTTTTCGTGGCACTCAATAATTTTCTTAGCATCTTAGTAGAACATTTTATTACACTGCTTATCTTAAATCTTTTTAGTGGCAATAGCGTCATTTGGTAATGACTTAACCTCTTTCGTCTTAATCGGTTCTATCCATTGGGTTTAGAAATTAAGATCCACGTCTAACCTAACCGAGATATACTTGTCATGCCACTTATGAATCTTGAACTCTAAACTATCCATGAACTTGCAGCCATATCGTATTGTCGCATAAAACTACCCATCGAGCCAGCGTTTGATTGTAAAGAAATATCTGAACAGTTGTAGTATAGTCTTAACTTCAAGCTCTTTACAAATTATTTCAAAAGCAACAAGGATCTTATATGTATTGGGACAAAACACACTCAATGATACATGAAAATAGTTGAAGAACTCTTTTTGAAAATAGGAAAAAGGAAAATATAACCTAAACTCAAAACATTTCAAGTAAACATGAAACTTATGCTTAATTGGAAAACACACCCTCTCATCTTCCCTTACGAAGATGCCGTTCAATTAGAAGGTCTTTGAAATATTTGTTATATTTAGAGACAATTGCCTTAACGACCATGCTCTTCAATCCACCTAAAAATTTGAATACCGAACTAAATGAAAAGAAAGAGACTTTAGAGTTGAAAGAAAGGGATAGATATTATATAGTAATTCAAAAAATAATATATTGATTCAGAAAGTTGCAAAACAAGTTTGAATTTTAGACTAGCAGGTGGATTGGAAAATATAACAAATATTTGTTATATACTATATTATTATATAGATACCTGGTAGGTAGATCGTATTCCTCATCTTCAAGATAAACATACTAGAAGTGTATCCATATGGACAAGTTTCTCCTACCTTTCAATCGCACTCTATGCCGAGCTACCAAGATTAGAAGCCGACTTAGTTGAGCCTTGGAGTTAGTAAGAGTAGTGGAGCAGATTTTGCTCTTGGCCATACTTGGTGAAATGTTGAGAACTCGAAAAGAAGAGAGAAGAGATGAAGAAAGAACATTGAAGTTTTACGCATAATAGTTTTAAGAGACAAGACTATAGAGAATTGGGATGAATGACTAGAAAAATATATAATGGAGTCTCTTAAGGACTTTATAAGTATCACTCCAAAAGCAAAGGTAATTGGGATTTGGGCATGATTTGATTGCTTGGCACCGATGGAAGACATGTGTATAATATAAAAAATCTAACAAATGTGATACCACTTGCAGTTATAGAAATGCATAGTGTCATAATGACCAAGTTGACAGTTGTTCCATGCACATATGCAAAATACAAGTAAGTGGGAAAAGTGAAAAGTAATGACTTATGAGTTGGGAATTTATACAACACTTCACAATGAATATTGAATAAAGTATGGACACACTAGTTAAGAAGCCCAGTGGCCTTGCTTGGTAGCCACGTAACGATCCAAAAGCATAGGCATTAGTTGCTTACTTGTTGATGAAAATGAATTGGAGAATACCTCCTTATTCATTTCTATACTCGAAGTCTTGACTATTGGAATTGGGGGCAAATAATGATAGTAGAATTTTGTCCTTCCTAATTATAGCTTAGCACATTTGCTGCCAAGCTGTCTTACTTTGTTAAGGTTGGTAATGTGGCTTGATTTGATGACTTGGGAGACCTTGGGTTTGGCTAACTTGATAAGCTAGAAAGCTAGGCTTGTCCCCTTCAATTATTTTGAATTTAAATAAGGGTGCGAATAGTTTAACATCCACCCAGCTCAATTACATAACTACTCACTCCCCTTGGCATGTGACTAAATTAAAAAGTCATTACGTAGCCTAAAGTAGATAAATTACTCATCACTATGGTTATTGGACAAGTATCTATAAATAAGGAGATGTTAATACTGTAAGAGTGCTCTATACATTCTAAGAACTCATTTACTCATTCTCTTTACTTTTTTACACTCTCATGTAAGCATCAGAGTGGTTATGTCGGACTAATCACGGTACCTCATTCAGCCTAACTCTTTTCTCTCTTTCAAGAATTGACTTACGATATTATTTTGACCAATAATACTAGCAATACATCATAATGTGAATTTAAATGTTTTTATGTAATTTTATAGTTTAAATTGGAAAAATATATCTTTTAAATGATGAGAAAATACATATTAACTATGATTATTTAATTACTTCTTTTGAGATTTGTGCCGCTGTTATTTTAGTGGAAGATGGGCATCGGTGACTACTCATATATTGTAACCGTCTTATCTTATTTTCCGCTTATCCATTTCTCTACTGTCCTTTTCTCAGTAGTTACTGGGATTGTCCCAGAAGCTTAAATTTAGCTGATGTCGTCCATGGCAAAGACAGTGATCCTGAGGGAGGGATACTGTTTCAAGGAGCAAACCCATCTCACGGTACACAAGACTTCTGTCTTCTTTCCAGGTGATGGCTTCATCGTCTACGACCCTAATGGAGAATTGATCTTTCGGCAAGATTCATACGGCCAGAGGAGTCGTCCCAAGGATGAACTCTTGCTCCTGGATTCTTCTGGCAATTGCCTCTTGACCCTTTTGCGAAAGGTAATCAATTGGATTTCATGCTTCAAGCTATTTCTTACTTGTTTTTAACTGTTATATAGAAAAATTGTGTTAGCGGTACTGTCTAACTCATTGTCTCCCTACTGAGATCCTTTCTATAAAAACTTCTATAATCATTTTAATGGTCAATTTAACTTTTCAGGTTAAATAGTGCATGTAGACTGCAGGAGAAAAAGTGAAAGAAAAATTAAGTTTCGTTTATCGCAATTTGCATACAACAAAAAGTGACTATGTGGTGAAAATGCTAAAACGAATGCAGAAAAATCATCGGTTACTTCTACTGCTTTAAAAAACAAGAAGTGCCTGTTAATTTTGGTGCTACCTATAATTCCATTACGGCGATATTGCATGATCTTTCTCCAAACATATAAATTATACATAGAAAAAAACTATTCTGGCCTGCAAATATATACCGAAAACAAGATAAAGATTCTTCCCATTTGTTGGTTTTTGTTAAATAATATTAAATCTTGGTTAAAAATAGCATGTAATACGTATGGATTCAGTATTCCCTCAATGGAATCCATTCGTCACTTAAAATCTCTGAATTGTATGATAACGTACCCTTTTATCCTTAAATCCTAATATCTATATTATTAAAACCTCACTACCATACTTTTTTATCCATATAATTCCTCAAAATGCTCTTAAATCATATTTCGTAAAATTAATTACTATATATTAAGTAATGGTTGATTTATGAATTTTATGTTAACTTCCTTAGTAGTTTTCCCGCCCACTCAAGTGTCATGCCTAAAATATCATCAAAAACTTTCCATTATCTTAATGTGATGAAAACTTTCCTATATTTCAAGAACCCACCTTCAAACTGTAACCGCTTAGTATGTACATATTTCTATTCCTTCTATTTTTCTTTTTTATACTCTCTCTTACTTTATATTTCTTTCTGATCACCGTTAAAACTCTAGGGTTATAGATACAAGAAAGTGGTGGCCATATCAACATAGTGATAGCAATGGAGATGTGGACTTTTATGGTGATTTCTTTGATGAACGAAAATAAATGTGATTAGTAATTTTTTTGTTTATCTATTTTAACATACATATATTATAGTTATAGGTTTCTTTTTTTTTTTGTTATTTTTAACACCATTATAGCATTATTTTTTCTTTGATCTTTCTATATTCATTTACCATTTACATAATTTGATTTCGTAATTTTTTATTTTTTTGGGTGAATTATTATTATTTTTTTAATGTTTTAAACTTTACTGAGTTGTCTGCTAGTTTAAGGAAAACAACACACAGCTATATGTTTATAAGAAAAGATAAAATAAAAATCAATAAATCCCTTAATTCTCATGCATACGTATATGCAATTACATGTAGATGGCGGTGGGTTGCACCTCGAATATGACAAAGCTGTCTCTCTTATCATTTTCCAAGAACTCATGGGAGACGTATACTTCTTATTACAAGCTAAAGGATCGTTAGTATTCTTCTTATAACAGATCATTAGTATGGGAATTATGAAGAAATAAAATCCATACTTGAAAGGTATGAGTAAATTCGTTGTTTATATCGGCACCCGTACTCGTAAATATGCACATGATAAGAAAATTCGCAATTAAAAATTCATTCTTACACTCATTTTTTTTTTTTAAATAACATAACCAATTGACTTTGGCATTTTGTATATTTCCATTTGATGCTTTCAAATACGATAAATTACACGTACATCGTTTCCTGGATAGATATATAGACCCTTAGGTTTTATTAATTGTGATTTTGTCTGTCATAGTTTTAGAATATTTATGTTCAGACCCAAAACTGATGCTAAAACTTTATAATCTAAAGTTGTTTTGTGTATTTTAAAAGTTTTTGAAGGCAAACTACTCTTAATAAGTTGAGAGTGTGTGTATATCCTTCTTCCCAGGTTTATCTAGGAAGTGAATCGTGTATATAATGAGACAAAGTGACCTAATCGCATATTAGCCTATTGCACGCAGAGGCCAAGTCTTCACCAACGGTGGGAAGCCTTTTTAGGCGAGAGAAAGGAAAACCACAGTCCAATATTCGAAGCATCTACATCATCGATTATTGGTCCTTCAAGCTTAGTGGTACATGTTCATGATGATCCAGGTATGGAGTACCATGTAGAGGGTTCCTACTCCTTGCGGTCATGCAGACTCTATTCAGTATCATCTGAGAACTCATCAAAAGAGCCGACGGCTGAGATCAAACGAAAGGCGGATCCCACCACAAATGTAATGCTTGCGAAGGATGTCTTCTGGCTCTGCCTTGAGCCTGGTTTTGATGGTGCCTTTGCAATGGGGTTGGTCCTTGTTCTTGATCAAATATATGGTGATGATAAAGGACCGGATGATAATGGACTTTGAGCCGAATCCCCATAAGAGAAACCAGTGTTTCTGATCCGTACATGACTTTTTGCTTCGATAGCTATTTTGTTATTTTGATGTGATATGGATATAACCTAAAAATTCAACTCCACAGCCTGCAAAAGTACAAGTAAACTAGTTTTTACCAAACAACTTTAGCATAAGTTGTCCACCCTGTTAATTGGAGCATGGCCTGCAAAGAACATCTTGGCTTTTCTATGATTCATAGGAACTTCCCAGCAATTACGCAAGAACATCTTTGGCAGAATTGACCACTGAAATGCTTCTACTCTCTGCGGTTAGAGTCCACACATGAATATCTTGCTTCAGCTTCAGTTCAGATTTGTCCACTCTTTTCGACCTAACATTTTTCACCCTGCATATATTACTCCAAGTCTTAGAAAAAGGCTTGATGTCTGTTATTCTATGAAATTAATCTGTGCAAAGAATCTCTGTTTTTCAAATGCAAATATCATGAGCAAGATTAGCAGTTGGTGCCCCCAAAAACCTTTTGATATGATATGAATATGATCCAATGTGAACAGAGACCATTTTTTGCAGGCTTATTTCTGATGCCTACCTTCTGAATCTGGAGCCTCTTCAAGTTCCTCAATGCTGAAAAACACATCCCATACCATTTTGATTGTGTCAAACCAACATAGTTGCCACTTATATTTCCACATACACTGCCATACTCATCAGCAACATATAGAGCCCTCCCTACACCCTTCCAGTTATAGTGAGTAAACTAAGCTGGCAATGGCCAAGTTATTTCTCTCTTAAGTCAATGATCTGCAGAGAGCATTAAAGAAGGGGAAATGATGTAAAGTGAAAACACCCAGTTCTGTTTAACACCATCTTACAACCTCGGTTTTCCCGTTCATAAAGTTGATGAAAGGTACATGCAACAAAGCACCATAGGTGGCATGTGATTCTGGAAGTCTTGAACTGTAAGTTCAGGGGAAGAAATTTCTGATAATATTTGAAATGCACTCACTGGTGTAACTTCTGTTTCTACCAAAACTCTTGAACATATCCATGTATATTTCTCACGTTTGGCTTGATCATTTGATTATGGCACTCAAAACATTCCATGGCATCACAAATGTCCTCATCGTAACAAAGAATGGTTTGATCTAAATGGTATGTGATCTCCCCTTGTGAAAATTACATGGTTGTGCACGTACTTAGAGAGTAAGATCCCTTAAGCCACGAGTGATCTCCACCCAACAGCTACTGACCTTTAATTGTTGCCATAGCATCAGAGCCAATGCCAGGGCAGAAAAACCATTTCAACAATAAAACCTATAGCTCTGATTCTCTGATTACTTCCATCTTATGATGGCATAAAAGCTATTACTGCTATATTGCTTCCTTTTTATATGGACATTACTAGTGTGCCTCCGTCAGATGACTGTCTATTGCATTGAGAAGTAAATATATATCCTCAGTTTGAGGATGCAATGTATCAGAAGACAAGAACTCATGTACAGCCTCATTTACTTTGATCACACTGCAAGCAGAAACCTTCTTCGCTGTACCAGCACTCAAAGATGCCCTTGTCTTCACCACATCATCCCACCGGCTAGTACTGGCATATACACCAGTCATGATTGAATAAGCCCCGCCATCTTCAGGATATGACTTCATTATCTCCCTTGCTGCTTTCTCGGCAATCTCAACATTGCCATGTATCTTGCACCCTCCGAGCAATCCACCCCACGTGAAAATATCGCCTCCAGAAGGCATTCTCTTTATCATATCGATAGCTTCTCCAACCAAGCCAGCCCGAGCAAGCAAATCAGCCATACAACCATAATGCTTGAGCTCTTGAGTTACCCCATATACCGACTCCATTTCATCGAAGATTTTGCAAGCTTCTTGGACTAAACCAGCATGACTACACCCCACTAGAACTCCTAGCAATGTCACATCATCAGGTTGAACCCCAGCACCAATCATTCTCAAGAAATATTCCAGAGATAGGTGCCCCTGCCCGTGCATTGCAAGTCCAACAATCACCGCATTCCAAGTGTAACGGTTCCTTTGTGTATTTCTTTCGAATAACTTGGTAGCAATATCAATACAACCACACTTTGCATAAAAGTTCACCAAAGCTGTGCACAAGAACGAATCAATGTGAATTCTGTACCTTTCTATATAATCATGTATTCTCCTCCCTTGATCAATCTCCCCCAATTGAGCACAAGCTGAGAGAGCAGAAACTAATGTCATATTATGCGGTTGAACTTCCAGTCCAATCATGTGATTGAATAACTCAAGCGCTTCCTCACAACGGCTCACCCGTGCATAACCTGAAACAAGAGTACCCCATGACACGGAGTCTCGTTCAGGCATCTCATCAAACACCTTGCGCGCTCTTTCCATATCTCCCAATTTCACAAACCCGTCAATGATAGTGTTAAAAGATACGACGTCTCTCTGAGGACTTTCATCAAATATCCGGGATGCCTCACCAAGACAACCGGACGACAAGTACAAGCGGATGAAAGAATTCACTATAAACAAATCAGTGACGCACCCAAGTTTCAACGCATAAGAATGAAGAGTCTGGGACATGTTGATAGCACTGAGCTGTCCACAAGCCTTGAGAGCAAAAGGAAGAGAATGGAAGTCGAGAGGGACTGAGTTCTGTAACATTCTAGTGAAGAAAAGGAGGGCATTGAAAGGAGAAGAGAGGAGAGTGAAGGCTCTAATAACATTGTTGTAGCAAAAGGTTGGTGGGTTTTCGATGGAATTGAAGAGTGAGAGAATGTAGGAGATTAGGGAAGTGCTGGTATTGGTGGGTGGAGGAGAGAGAGTGGTGAAGGTGTAGAGGATGGTGGAGGAAATAGAGAGAGGGTGGGAAGAAAAGACACCGGTTGTTAGGGTTTGGGCTTGAAGTTGGTGGAGGTGTTTGATCGTTTTGCTCCGTTTGATGAGGGACAAGAATCTTCGGAAGTTGGTCATCAAGATTCTACATCGTTGTGTTATGTGTGTCGTGCGTCTTGTCGATGGCCATTTTGTAGATTTCCCCAATAAACATCCAATTCTCACACACCCGCCCGCAATGTGTCCGCGAGTACCAACATTACAATTCCATAAAATGTTAATTGCATTAGATAGTTGATTACATGAAAGATTAACTAAAAAATGTAAAGGAGTTACAAATAAAAGTTAGAAAACATCGCAAACATGGAACTTTTTGATACTTGTTTTTCCTGAATTCGTCATATGCCAGCAAATATTAATCAATTGATTTCGTATATAACGGTTGATTGTTCCTTATATAAATATAGAGAGAATATGTATATATAGATAAATAAACATATAAAAAAATGTAATCTGTTGAGAAGTCATGGAGACAATAGTCCACAAATTGATTTTTAAGAACTAAATAATTGTAGTTAGAATATACATTATAAAAGAAGTACCGAAACAAGTATTTTGAAAATTATTGATGGGAGTAAAGTGTTGAAGAAACTTATAAAAATGTAAAAATCATATTTTAAATTTTGTTTAACACACTCTATATGATATCAATACATCTTAATAAGAACGTCCTATAGATCAGCTACACTTCTAATTAGGGTTTACTATTTGTGTTATCATATTGTTGGAAATCGAAACCAATAACCTAACCCGTTTGTTGATTAAAATGTTATTAATAAATTTATAAAATATTTATAAATATAAAGGGAAAAGGGCAATGAAAATATTTAAATTTTATAAATAAATGAATAGAATCTTAATACTTAACATAAAATTACAAACCAGATAAATCTAAAAATTTAAATTATGTAATATCACTAAATTAAATGGAATTATGATTTAAATGGATGTTGTCATCGATGTTGATTGTCAAATTCATTCCATTGTTTGCCAGATCTTAAAGAAACACAAAAAAAGAATCTATAAGTGAGTTCATACCCTTTTATCCTTTTAAATTACGATGCAGTAAGAAGAATATTTAGTTAGGAGCAATAAATCTTATATCTTTAACTGAGATCTTTGACTTGAAAAAAAGAGATTTATGTAACAAAATGTAAATATGAAAGAATATATAACGTATCTTATGTCTGAGTTTATGAGCTAAATATAAACTCAGGCGCAAATTTAAATGAGTTTAGATATGTTTAACCCATTTGTGTTTTGTGTTGATTTTATTTTCGTATACAAATTTGTTTAAATCATATTGTGTTATGTCTAGACCTTGTGGGTTAGATTCTGAATTACCAACCTTATTTCTAACATCTCTAATTTCTCTCTATAATAAACTAAATTTAATTGAAAGAAGAAAAACGATGGAGAAGCCTGAGCTAAAAGCATAGAAAAAGAAGCTTTCATCCTTTAACATTCAATGGAGAAGGGATGAAGTAGATGGAAATGGATGGAGTTCTTCTTACCAAAGATTGCAAAATGGTTTCTCTCCAACTTTAGGCAAATGCAAATGTAGTAAAATTACCAAAATATCCCTAAAAAGAGAAGGAAAATAAAAGGTGATAAGAAGTTGTCTTTTCATGTATGTCCCTATTCCTCATCAAAAGGAGGTGTCTCACCATTACATTTTCCTCTCTCTTTCACCTAGAAAGCGCACATGGAAGTACATGACCTATCCAAATTTTCTTCTTTCTTTACTTCCCATTTCTTTGTTTAGCTAATAAGCTATATTTGTTTGATATTCCATATCCATAACTTATTTTTTTCCTTATTTTTTTGTTTGGTTAACAAGCTATTTTTATTTGATATTCTATGTCCACAGCTAGGTTTTTTTTTTTCTATTCCTTTTTTTTATTGCATTCGTTCATAATAATGTGAAACACAAGAATTTAATAATAAAAAACTTAGCAAGTCAAATTTCATAACAAACCTAACATTGTGAACATTTATAAACACAATGAAGTAAAACTAAGGACACCAACATATAGCAAATTAGAGCAAACCTAACATCTAAAGGGTTCTAACACTTGAGTGTCGTTATTTTAAAAAAAAAAATTCACTAAAAGTCTTAAAATTTTTTAAAGGATTTTTATTAAAAAAAACAACTTTCTATATGACAACTCCTTAAATAAGATCAAATCCTAACAAAAAAAAAAAAAAACCAGTCATAACAATTCCTATAACTATCTATCAAAATAAAACAATTCTATATAATGCACCTATATAAGAAATAATTCTAAAACTCTTGAACTAACACATTCATGCATTATACATTATGTGAACTAATAAATAATAATAAGATAAAACTAATCTTAACAATCCCTTATCTAATATAATATACCTAATCTATATGATAGAGAAAACTAATGCTAAAAGCATACCCCATTATATACACATATCTATATATACTATCTAATAATATAATATGATATATAAATATATATATATATATATATATATATATAAATGGCAATAAACTGAACTTGATTGTTGTTCAGCAATGGTGATAGCTGGTTGGGATCGTATATGTTTGCTGTTGTGTAAACGATGGTGAAGTGAGATGGAATTCATATTTGTGTGAATTGTTTCGTGCATGCAATCTAAGCAATCTGATAGCACAGAGGTCCCCTAAGAAATACTCAACAACAATATATTCTATCCTTATTTTAAGGTAAAAAATTATTAACTCTTTTATTATTAAAAAAATAAAAGTTTATACTTTTACATATTTCCTTTCATTAATGTGTTATAATTATATTGGTGCAATTAATGGGACACATATTCATGTGAAAAGTGCCCATTGCTAATGTATCAAGATTTCGTAGTAGGAAAGAATATCCGATGCAAAATGTACTAGATACTTGTTCCTTTAACTTAAGATTCAAATATATATTACCTAGGTGGGAGGGTTCTATTGCAAATTCGAAGATAGTAAAAGATGTTTGTTAATAGGAATCAGCACTAAGGACCCATTACTAGAAGTTGAGCTAAGGGACTATAAGGACTTAGCCGATGTGTACTAGTTCAAGGAGCTGTTAAGGACAAGGATTCCGACATTAACTAGGGTATATTACACTTTATCCGACCTAAGTGCCGAGCTTTGATCATGATAGGAATAATTCTTGAGTTGATGAGCACCAGACACTTACCTAAGCTAAGCGATGAAGTTGCTAATGAGACAAGACATCAAATAGTGCCAGTGTCTAAGCTCTAACCCAATCTAGATCAAGTTGGCCAATTTTCCCATTCATCTTGTAATCTCTACTGAGATGATACCAATAGTTGCCAAACTACTTGATATCTTACGCTTGCAAGAACAATCAACACTTAAAATTTCGTGCCCACCAACCATAATTTGACATGTGTCCTTTAACACAACATTCCAGAAGGATTCTACCATTTCTTTACCTTGTACTATTTTCTCATTTTTGCCCTTTTAGGATGTTTTAGGAATCTTTATTATTTAAATTGCCATTTTTGTCTTTTCCTCTTGTATGTAACCTTTCAAAGGCAATATAAAAGCCTCATTTTCTTGTGATGCAGCAATCTATTTCCTTCACTATTGAATATAAAAACTTTTTCTTTCAAAGTAACCTTTGTGCTTTCTATCATACTTAGCTCTTATCTAGTTCCTTTAGCATAAGTTAGTGGTGAGCAACTCTAATTTCTACATTCATGCGTAATATCGAGTGTAGAGTTAGGTCGCATAAGTTTGTGGTGGGTCGTATCCATAAGCTACTTATAGACTTACTAGTTTCCTTTGTTTCATTTTCATCCGTTGTAGTGTGGCTTTCGTGTATACAACTCTAAAGACACATCATTTTTTCTAGAAAAGATAATTTGAAAATACCACAATGTAAAATATTTAAGTACATAAGTGGATTTCAATTCAAACTTTGTTATAAGTACATTAACACATTTTCTTTAATAGGAAAATATTACCTTGTTTATGCTTGATACATGATAAGAAGTGGATCAATACCTCCTTATAGAGGTGTACGGTATCACCTTAAGGAGCACTTGGCGCATGCACTAGAGAATCCTTGCAAACTATTTAATCATCAACATTCATCACCCCATAATGCTACTAAAAGAGCATTTGGAGTGTTCAAGAAGTGGTTTCCATCATAGTGAGTGCTACAGAGAAGCATTATATGTTTGACACACAATATAACATCATATTGGCTTGTTGCATATTACATAACTTCCTCATGGAAGTTGATCTAGATGAAGCACTTATATCAAAAGTTGAATGTGAACTTTTAAATACAGAAATAGTAGATCATGGTCGCATACGAGATAGAGATTTAACTGATGCTAGATTGGGAGAAATTTTTCAGAGACAACATTGTAGCTTGGATGTGGCATGATTATGTGATAGATAATTAAGAATAATGAGTATGTGTTATTATAGGATAACTATATTTTGTAAGGGATATTTCGGCTATCTATTTTTCCTTATTTCTCAAGTACTTTGATTTCTCTTCCCCTAATTGTAACAAAACTTATATATATATATATATGTATATATGTATGTATGTATGATGTGTATGGTATATTTGCTATGTAATTGCTTGTTTTTAGAATGTAGTTGGTATTACTCTTTTCATTACATTTATCTATCACATTTGCTTTTGTTCAAATAGCAGGAAAATGAGCAATGAAAATGACAAGAATAAGGATGTTAAATGTGATAGTGGGAAAAGGGTATATGATAGGGACCATAGACCAATCATACACTCCCGAGCTCATAGGCTTACCCAGTTGGCTCACTAAGCTATTTGAGGTAAGTTGAACGCTGAGGAGTAATGCATTTGTTAGTCTAACTTGTCGAGATACTTCACTCTTTACATCATTTAGGAAGCTATGATTAGCCAACATGTTGAGCCGACCCTTTTGCAACAGAACCCAGTCCAAGCATCGAATCAAGATATAGCCAACCTCACCAGTGTCAAGGCTAAGCTGACAACTGTCAAGAGCCAATCATTTGAGGCCGACTCGAAAATGAGTTACCCCTCGAGTCAACCTTAGTCCAATCCTAACTATTTAAGCTATTGAATTGCCAATACTGACCTTACTTGATTAGAATTCGCCCTTGCTCGGATAACAGTGTCATGGGGACTATAGAATTAGCAAACTGTGCGCATGCTGTCCTTTTTCTAACATCTGTATTGTCCTTTCTGACAAAGGACTTTCTTTTTTGTATGATTATATTGATCCCCTTGTAAGTTATTCCCCCTTTTCCTTAGCTAGTAGGGATCTTTTTTGTAATTTCCTATAACCTAGGACTTACCCTAATTAAGTATTATAAATACTTGCAAATTGTAATAGCTGTAGGGACAACAAATAGAGAATACATGGAACTTTTACACTTTCTCAAGTTAAGTGTTTTGTTGCTTACTCTTGAGTTACTCTTATCTAGCTCATTGAGCGTGGATTAGTAGTAAGTGACCTCTGGTCATACTTGTACGTCATATTAAGTGTTATTCTTGCTCGTGTGAGGCGTTGGTGAGTTATATCCATCATCGGTGCATAGGAGCCCTTACTTAACCTTCGACTCTCATTTATCCTTCGGACCATCTTGTGGTCTGGACTTACCTCTTGGTTACACGTAATATTAGGCTCGTATGTTCATCTGTAGACTCGTATCAGCAGATATCTATTGGATAGAATCAATGCATGAGATCCTAATCAATGCTTTCTACCATCAAATGGTTGATGGAAACATGTAAGATAAGACCTTTACTTCATCAGCCTATGACAATATTATGAATGAATTTTGTGAGAAAATCAAACATTTGTCCATTGATAAGAAGAAGATCAAGAACAAGTGGTTGAAAACCATCAAGCCTAATTTTCATGAAGTGCTTAATCTCTTCAACGATTTAAACGTGTTTGCATGGTGTCCTAACTTATGTCTATTTGAGGTTGAACTCGACGTCTAGCAAGCTTTAATAGAGGTTTGTTTGTACGAAATATGTTTACACATAAAATATATAATGTTTACTAGATAATGAAATGTGTTTACTCATATTCTATTTAGAAAAAAACCAGTTGCAAAGAAGTGAATGATCAAACCAATCATGCATTGTGATATACTTCCAAATATATTTGATAACCATAAGGCTATGGGCCAAGGTACTGAAATTGTAAAGGAGAAAATGTGACAATGGGCATGAGAGAAAAATGAAGTTAGGACTTTAAAGATATTCAAAATATATCACATGATACTTGAAAATGTGGTAACGTTAGAGAACTCATTCTCTAGACCATACAATGATTTTGATGAATCAATAGTTTCTAAAACACAAACTTCACCAAGAGCAAGTCCTATGAATGTATCAAGCATGAATACTTAAATGGATTCCTAAACTTCAGCCAAGGAAAATGTAAAAAAAAGTAAATTTAAACTTATTGAAAAAGAGGATGAGAAGATGCCACAAATAATGGAACAAAAAGCTGAAGCTATAAAGATGGGAAATGAGATCATCAGGCAAACTAGGCCTCGTGTTTACTCAAAAGAAAAGGTTTTTGAAGAGTTGGTCAGCATTAGCATTGAGGAAGATCTCTAATTTATTTCATATGATTTTCTCATAGAAAATCCTATTCTAGTGAGAAGCTTTTTTGGTTGTCTTAATAAGAAGTACAAAAATTATCTTATTATGAAACTGCATCATGAAGGAAACAATGTATGATGAAGTTACAAATCAAATGTACTACAATGAGATGACTTTAGCCATGCTTAAAGTTGTAGAGACTATGTTTTGTTATTAATCAAAGATGTAAAAGGTTAATTTTTTTAAATTAGTTTTACTCAATTGGGTTATCTTTTGAGGCCATCTCATACATGTGGTAAGAATGCATGAAAGACAAGACATGTAAACTTGCAAATTTCTATGTAACACAAGGCATGATGGCATGGAGATGTAATAGTGTTTTCCTTCAGTTATATGCCTTTTCTTTTCTTTGTTATTATTGTAATGAAACAAACTAACTTGAGTAGGAGAAAGAAGTTGAATGTTAGTAGAATTCCCAAAGATAGCAAAAGTTTCAAGTTTTGAGTTGAAGTCTTTATAATCTCTATTTGTTCATTCACATTCAATTTCAAATTATTGAGCAAGGTCCAGGTTTCCTAGAGACAAAGGCTTATTCTGTAAACTCTTTAAAGTATAATGCTGGAAAATAGTTGCCTACTTTAGTTTATTAGTGACAATTTTGGTGCTTTGGTTCATTGTGGTTTTTGAATTGCTTATGCAAACTACCTATCACTTATGGATAACACTAAATAATGTGGAAAAAATTGAATACGTAGGAACTTATTATTGTTGATTTGGGAATTTTATAAATTTTATGATGCTTGAATATGTCTTTGAGTGATTTAGCTATTGAATTTTAGGTTTTAAGAGCTGAAAATTGGAGATAATTTTCACTTCTTAGTAAAATTGTCTTGGCCTTGGTTATCAGTTTAGATGGACATTATTTGGCAAGTAGAGGCTTGGATTGCCATTTTCATTTGTGGGATACTCGTGCTCATGAGCCTATCTAGATAAGCAGATGTTTAAGAATGGAAAAAATTCATCTTATGATATGACAATTTATGGATTGAACATACTTGATTATAGACTCATTTACATTACCTTAGTTGATTGACGGAAATCCTTCACTACAGTATGGACCTCTCTTATAGAAAGATTTTTCTTATTTCACAGCCATAAGTAATTACAATTCCTCTTAAAGTACCTTCTTGTACATTTTCTTAATCGATAGGAGCACATTAGTATTCATGGTTCTAATACTTCTATATGTTCACTTGCATTTGGTTTTGCATACTATGATATGGAAAACTCCTTCTAAACAATTTTGAAGTTTGATCTAAATTAACTCTGCTAATTCATCAATTACAAGAATTTTTTTTCTTTTTCGTTGTTGCAAGAAAAAAATGCCCTAATTTTCATTTTTCATTCATCTAAAATTGTGATTGAAATATTTAAACTCCGCATCGTTAACCTTTAAAAAAAAAATAGTGATTGATGTCTAAAAAATGGATAGAGATAAATCCTATCAAGACCAATTAAGGAACTTTTCTTAATCACATGCTATCAAATTGTCTACCGAGATTATCTTGTTAGCAGCTAAACTGAGTCTTACATATTTTAGTGGATTTATTGCCTGTGATGCTTTACTCTACTATTTTGAAATTCCAAATTTCTTGTCTCTAAAGTACTTAGATGCTTTTCAAGCTTTCCCAAGTCATCGAAGGCTCCTTTCATGTTTAACTTTTAGGGTAGAACTTTTTTCTAGTTTACAAAGGATTCTTTCACCAAGTGATACATTGATATCTCGAATACGAATTAATAGCATAGGTCATAAGCATCAAAGTGGACTAAGTTTTGCTTCAAAGAAATGGTCAAAGCTAGTTCTTATGGAAAGGCAAAAAGCTAAAGCACAGAATTGGAGTGATGTAAAATTTATAGCATAGATGTTAACACTACAAGAGTAATAGCACGAGCATTCTACTATTTCTATGTTGGTTATTTTTTTTTCCTGGCCATTTTTCTAGTTGGTTAGTTGAGATAACATAGAGGGGTAATTTAGTTATGCTATTACATTGTTTCTTCTCTTTTCATTTTCTTTATAATAACTAAATAAGAGAAATAGAAATATTTCCACCCATTATTATCTACTTCCATTCTTATATCTAAACAACACATAAAGACCCTATTTCCTGTCTTTTCTTTTCCGTTCTATAGCTTTCCTTTGATTTCCACTTTACTTAAAAGTTTCCAAACATTGTGTTAGCTAGAAGTTGCTTGCAGTATTTTATGGAGAAAGTGACGTTAGCTTAAGGGGGTTTAGGTTAAAAATGCAGCTTGTTAAATTATTATTATTATTTTTTCACAATAAAAAAGGCATACAGAAAATAGATACTTCTAGTGAGCCTTCACGTTAAAATTCTATAAGCAGGTTTGTAATGAGTTGTAAAATACGTACATACATACATACAAATACACAGACACTATACGTATACATATATACTAGAAAGATTATTTTTCTTACTTAAGGATATATTTTTGGGAGCTTTTTTGGTTCCATCCCTTATTTTAATGGGGTTAGTCCAATCCTTTATCTCATTCTTGATTTACATTCCTTTAAATCTAAATCGTTGAATTCGCAATTAGTTTAATAGTCCAGATTTCAAGGAATATAAATTAAGGGTAGAATAGAGGATATGACTAGTCCCTAAAAAACAAGAATGGAACAGTAGAAAAATCTATAGGGCATCATGTACAATGTGTTTGTAGTTCATGCTTTAAAACTCAACATTTTTGTAGTTTGACCTTTGTTTTAACATTAAATATACTACTTCGACATTGTTAATCACATTTTCTTCTATATTTCCTATTTTATTTATCTTAATTTCATTTCTATTTTTGATTTGCTTTTAGTTTTGTCTAATATTTCATTTATGATTTAAAATTTGAAAGTTTTTCATTTGTAAGTATTATTAAGATCATAATTATTATTAATTTAATATTTATTAACTTTTTTTAGAAAATTCTTTTGCTTTATAGCTGTAATTAGTACAGTTCTACACTATATTACCAATGGCATTATTGCCTTTACATATAGTGACCACCCTATCATTATCATTGCTATTGTTGATGGACATATGTCACACCTTAAACAAGAGAGTCATAATAGTCTTACTGTATAAACCAATCTAAGTTAGAAGTTAGTTACTTTAGCCGCCAACATAGGTGTAGCTTACATAACGCATTTACCACTTCCCTGCTTTGAACCATCTAATTTTGAATCTAATAGATATTAACCTGTACTGTAACTTTTCAAAATAACTTCGAAAAATAATTTTGTGGCTCAATTGATCAAGAAAATTAAGCTTTACAAATCGTTTATCTATAAAATCTCAATTTCAACAAACAGTTCTAGAAGTAAATTGATCTGAGAAAATAGAGCGATTAGCAAAGGGTTTATAAAAGGTCATAGGTTAATAGAGTATAGTAATAGTATTCACAATTGAAAACTAGAGGTTCATTAGTAAAGACCCTATTAGTTTCCCTATAAGTTAGTAAAGCTGACAAATGAATAAGAACACAGCCTACTAGTCTAGAATCTCACTCCTCGACCCTATTCTTTAGTTTTCTAAAACTTGGTGTAATATTGTTGAGTCTATTGGAAACCTGCAAAATAGCTATAAAGGAATGAGCAATAATTTGCTTAGTAAGTAAGACAAAGACAATATCACATATGTATCAAGTAATTAGGGTTTTCAAGTAAAGTTAATTAGGTTTAATGCATGTTTAAGCAAACATCATCTCATAATGTTGATCGGTCGTCGTAAGATTAGAAAAATTATGCCTTCTCTAATTTGGGTTTTGAGGAGGTTAACACCGCACACTTGTGAATTGGAATCAAATTGGGGCTTGTGCAATAGAGAAACATGCTTTGATTGAGACTTCACTTCGAACCATAGACCCCAATCTTGCCATGACCTTCTCTCTTGTCACTTAGTTCAACTAAGGGTAGGGAGATAACCATTTCTACTATCCTCGTCGAAGGATCTGTGTTTGGCCCAATAATCCTAATCGTTTTCCTTAGTGGGTTGTGATGCAAGCAGGACATATAATCCAGCAATTTATAACAGTAATATAATATTCAAATACATATGTTGCATATGTACATGCTACTAATTTACAATCATAAGCAAGACACATATTGAGACCTCAAAGTATTCTTAAGTAATACTTCAAAGTATGGTGAAGCATTGATCTTACTTACTTGGAACATAGTTGCTCACCAATGTAGTTGTTCACTTGTCTTTGTGGGTGATCCCTTGATATCTATCTTGATGTAATATTTTATTTTGCATATAAATTATGAAATATTGCTAATTTACTTGTTTATATAAGAATTAGGTTAGTTAGTCATTGGTTGATTAGCTCATACCCTAAGTATTGGAAGTTTAGAATAGCGTTATGAGTTTATGTTACCTTCTAAGCTATCCCCTAAGTCAAGATGCCTATGAAATATTTACTGGAGAAGCTTCTAAGATATCCTCTACATCACATAGATATTGAAGTTCACCACAAATTTAGCCTCTATGTTAATCTCTAAGATTGGTAAATCCCTAAGATTGTCAATAAACACCTTTTGAGTTAAGTTCCGACTTAAACCACACTTGAAGTTCCTAAACTATAAGCTTTTGAGTAATCCACTAAGCCATAACAAGGTTAAGGTGTTAACAATTTTAACCTCTGAATTATACTATAAGTCTGATAAATACCTAAGATGTCCCACATATTACCTTTTAAGGAAACTTTTGAGTGTTCATATTCTTGTATTTTGCTTCGAGTACCCTTTAAGGCATCTTCTAAACCGATCGTGTAGTCTACTCAATTTTAGATCTTCTGGCGGAATGTCCTCTAAGCTACCCTCTAAACCTCATGGGCGTTAAAGTTTATAACAAATTCAACCTTTAAGTCAATCTCTGAGTTTGATGAGTATCCTAGATTCTTTGATGAATACCCTCTAATACAACTTCTAAGTGTTTATATATCGATAATTACTCTAAATATTATTTTGAGTTACTTTCTGACTAAGTTGCTGCGTCTACTAGAATTTAAATTTCTTAATAGAAACTCTCTAAGATATCATCTAAGTTTAGTCAATTTCATAATTTCAAAGAATTTACCCTTTGAATTTTCCTTTGAGACTAGCATCTTCAAAGTTCTTAAGAATATTTCCTTTGATTTAATTTCTAAGATTCCTCTGTTTTATTAGTGGTGGCTGCCACCTTATCGGTTGGCTTAGATGGTGGGTCCAATGTCGCCTTGCGGTGGCTACCTGTCCCTAGCATCTCCCCATCTGCACGCATTACATCAAGCTTAGATTACATCTGATTATTGTGCATTTTGCCTAAATTCCTTCTTATGTCTTTTGATCTTTAACTTCTTTTCCTAACTTCTTATTTGCATATAGATTATGATTGAGAGCTTTTTAGAATTTTTTTGAAGATTTTGGGTGGTTTTATATTTTTTCTCCTCTCTCATCTTTGATGTTAAGCATATATATTGCATGCTTTGCATAATTGAATCACTTATACCTATCTTCATACTTCCACACATCCAATCTAGGAGATACCTAGTTGTCCTATTGTTTTTCATGAATTTTTATTATTTTTCTTTGTTTATTTTACCTAAATTTGTGTTTAATTAGGTGTTTTAGATAATTACCGGTGTATATTATTGTATAAAAATTACATACATGGTATACATAATTACTTTACATGTTATTTTATATCACGTAATATTTTTACTACATATATAATTTATTTTTAAATATTTATTAGGTATTGAAGTCTATTCTACATAATCGTGATAAATATTAGATATATATAGTTAAATTACACTAACTTAGTTATATTGTTATTATTTTATTATATTTTTAATATCTAAGTCTATGAGCTCTCATCAACTAATATCTTGAGTTTACTCATAAATTTTTAGGTCAATCAAGTTAATTTTACTAATATCCTAAATTACTTGTTTAAGCAACTATGTGAAATTATAGGGCCACAGTGTATATCATTGTCATCATAGTGGTGTTATTGCACATGGCATAAGATCAACAATGTTGGTTATAATAGTTGTAGTAGTAGTGTAATGGTAGTGGTTGAAATAATAGGAAGATGGTTATGGGAATAAGAAAATATAGTAAAACAAGTACAGAATAACATTACTAGTATAACTATAAAAATCGTTATTTTAGTATAGTACTTCTACATAACAAACAGTACACAACACAAAAGAAAAAAAAAAAAGATCCTGTGCTATACTTAGTGCATTAAACATGGTACAAGAAATTTACGTTATGTAGTTCTCCTTATGTTGTGTTGTACTGCTTTCATTATTGTGTGCTATATTATAAATCGAATGCTAACTAAGAGACATTAAGATTAGACCAACAAGTTGTATTGAACTTGCTTTCTACCATATCATTTATGTCCGTACTGATATTATGGAAACATCCATTTTTGTATAACATTTATGACTTGTTTACTAAATAGATAGAGATTAGAAAGGTTATACTTTGATAATGACTACTAATAGAAGATGCTAAAAATTTATATTCAGGTGTTTACTTCATGTAATTGTAAGGAGTACTTTTTGCTCATCCTTATTAGTTGTAGTACTAAATTGGAATCACAACAAAAAAAAAAAAAAATACCAATATACCTATGTTTTATCTTTTTGAAGATATTTGATTTTTCTTAGTGATTAAAGGCATAACCATCCCATCACTAAAGTATTTTATGTAACAATTATTCCTTATAGGGAGGGAATAAGCTAGCTATCAGTAATAAAAATTCATAGATTGAGTAAATAGGGTAAGAGAAATTTTCAAGAATAGTTATTCTATTTTCTCTCTATATTGTTAATATTACAAAAATAATCATTTAGATAACTATTTCCTTTTACAAAAATAATCATTTAAAAAGTTAATATTTTAGAGGTGTAATACCGAAATAAGTATCTTATACTTTGATATTGTAGTTATTTACATGATAAGGTCGTGTTTTGATTAACATGTAAAGTATTCACTTAGTCGAATGATAGAGAAGGTAATTTGATTATACAAAGACTAGATAGAATCTTAGTGAATCTTGATTGGATTCAAAGTTTCCCAAACTTACAAATATTGAATCTTGTAGCAATTAGATCAAACCAATCTCCAATTGTGGTGTTTTCTACAAAAGAAGGATTATAAAAGCTTAAGAAAATTTACATTTGAGAAGAAATGGTTAGCACTAAATGGTTGCGAGGAGACAATTTATAATGTATGGATTGAGTATAGTGCTCATGAGAATGTTAATAGGTTGGTGGCAAAATTACACAATTGCAAAAAGGCCTTGATTAAATGGGCTAGAGAGAATGTAACAATTCAAGCCGTATCATAAAAGAATTGGTTAGCTTTAGCTTCTTCAATATAGTAGTTTGTGAGGTACTGACCTATAAGAGGAGCAAAAAATTAAAGCAGAGTTGTATCATGCTATGTAGCTAAAAGAATTATATCAGCACCAACGAGCTAAACTTAATTGGTTAAAGTTTGGTAATAAAAATACCAAAATTTTTCATTGCACCACCATTAGAAGAAGAGCTTATAATAAGGTGCTAAGAATTTAAGCAAAGGATGATAGGTAGTTGGAGGATGAAGGTAAGAGAGAGGGAATGAATTGGGTTGGTTTTTATGAAAAACTATATAGTAAGGAAGGTGATGAAAGGAGCTTAGTGGACAATAGCTTTATTGTTTCAAGAGTAAAACTAAAGATGAATGCTGAATTGGTCAAACATGTAGAAGGGGAAGAAATTAAAAGGGAGATGTTCTAATTGGGATCTCTAAAACACCTGGCCCAAATGGTTTGATAGGAATTAAGTACTAATTACAAGATCTTGAGCTCGAAGGCTCACTGCCTTCATCTATCGAGTTGCCTAGAAGGACTTGAACTTAGAAGAAGAAAAGTTCTTTTGAGCCAATCAAATATATCTCTTGAGCTTCCCCACTCCGTTCACTATTTCACTAGTAGAGGGAGATCCATTGACGCTGTTGAACCCCATAATAGCTGAACATTGAATTAGCATGATTTCGAGCTAATAAATGTCTGAGCTTAAACTAACCTAATGTTGAGCTGATTTGCCGACTGTAAACTCCCAAGTTTTGACTTTTCAAGTAAGTACTCTCCAAGCTCCTGTCTTACTGAGTTGTTGACTTGAGACTGATCTTATTAGCTTTACCCTGTATCCATTATCCATTTGGACCAAAAAATTGATAGATTGACATGTGTCTTCTCTCTGAAAATCATATTGTCCTAGTTAAGGATATTCCATTTTCTGTTATTACCAATTTGTCAGTTCTTTATAATAATTTTCCATTTTAAGTAGGTATCTAATTTCGTAGTTAGAAGGATCTTAGGACTTGCCCTAATTGAGCTATATAAATATTTCCACTTGTATTAGCTGCAAGAATTAAAATAGTGAATACATAATAAATTTCCTTTTAAACTAATTATTTTTCCTACTTGCTCTCTTTACTCTTATCTAGGCCATTGTTTGAGCGTAAACTAGTGGTAAGTGACCTCTTGTTGCACTTGTGCATCATATTAAGTGTAGCTTGAGCTTATGTGAGGCGTTGGTGCATCATATCCTTCCTTAGTGCATCGGAACCCTAGCTTAATCTTCAACTCTCACTTGTTGTTTGGATAATCTTACGGTTTGGACCCATTAGTTCGTGTAATACCTTTGATCATGTGTTCATCCATAGCCATTGCCTGTATTATCTTGTTATTAGAGCTTGGCTATGTTTGTGTAAGTTTTTGGTATCTTGTGTTCTTGAGTGTTTGTGTTATAGTAACATTATGTGAAGCAGATTGTACTAAGGATTAGGCTTTTGTAGTTATATGTAGTGGGTATCAGTTAAGTGTTCTAAATTTGTTGAAGCAAGTATAAATGTTAGGATACTTTGTTTTCCCTAGTTTTGGTACTTGCAAAACAAAGTGTGTGGTTCTCGTTGGTTTACAATTGTGTTTAGTAATATTGGAATTGCTCTAATAGTTACTAGTGTAAGTGATACTAGGTTTGACAAAGGATTCGAGTAAGATTCATTTATTTCAACATGAAGGAGTTAGTATACTAAGGTATTTGATAATGTCGGACTCAAGTGTCTAAGGAACTCTCGATAACTAAGAGAGTGGTGCTCATAATGGTCGTGACCAACAAGAAAGTTATAAGTTCCAATCTACGGATAAAAGATTGGATAAGCTCACTGACTTGGTGACTAGCCTCATAATTGCTATAAATGAAAATAGGCAATGAGCTAGAGATGACCTGAGTAGAGGCTGAGTAAATGGACTACTTGAGGGAGATAATGGTCGACCTAGCTAAGCTAATTTCGTAGTTTAACCACACTGAGTTGGAGGAGTGGATGAAATTGCTTGACGAAGGCTTGTAATGGAAGAAATCAAAGAGGAGGATGAGGAGTACTATGAATCCAAAGAAAGAAATGTCCGAGCTCTAAAGGTAAAAGGATTGAGATTACAAATTTCGAGCTTCTTTCATGGTAGTGATGCTGAAGACTATCTAGACTGGGTTGATAGGATAAAGAAGCAATTTGAGTGTCATAAAGTTTCTGAGAATGCTAAAGTAATACTTATTACCTTAGAATTTATAGGATATGCCACCTTATGGTAGAAGAATTTGTAGGCTACATGAAGAAGAGAAGGAGAGAGAGAAGTCAAAGAATGGGATAAGATGAAAAGAATGACGGGAAGCATATTTGTCTTAAGCTATTTTCTGTAGGATAAATTCAAAAGATTATAAGAGTTGAGATAAGGAGGATTAAGTATTGATGCTTATGTGAAGGAGTTCCAAATGTTGATGATTTGCTGTGAAGTTGTAGAGCCAGAAGACTAGACAATCTTTAGGTTTATTAGTGGGTTAAAATATGAGATCAAGGATATTTGGGAAACTAGAGATATTAGGTCCATAGATGAACCAATCTGAGTTGCTCAAAAGAATAGAGCAATGTTGAATGGGTAGATTTCAAGCCTTTGTTAGTTGAGTTACCTCAAGCCAACCTGTGAGATCGAAACTAAGTACAACTATTGAAATTCGACCAGTTTCAGTCACTCAAGTTGGAGAAAAATAACCCTTGAGGAGATTGCAAAAAGATTAGAGCTTAGGAAGAAAGATAAGTGAAATCAATTGCTTTAAGTCCCAAGAATTTGGGTACATGACTACTCATTGCCCGAACAGAAGGGTGATGGTGGTGAAGGATAAGGTACCAACCATAGAGATTGATAGCACAGATGAGGAAGTTGAAGAGTAGAAGGAATCTGGATAAGCTGACCAGTCTGAGGAAGAGGAGGTTATCAATAGTGAAGAGGACTTCATGCCATTGCCCATAACCATGGTGTTAAGACAAGGGATGATTGCGAGTTTAGTACTTAAGGATGAGTAATGTGAGAACTTGTTTCACATCGATGGTAAGGTTAATGGGATGTTGTGTGCCCTTATTATTGACAATGGTAGTTACATTAATGTTGCGTCTATATTTGTGGTTTGGCAACTAAAGTTGTCAGCCCCACCCCACCCCACCCCACCCTAAACCTTATAAGCTACATTAGCTTAGTGATAAAGGAGCCTTGTAGGTGACTAAGTAAGTTATAGTGCCAATCTGCATTGGAAGGTACTGGGATAAAGTTCTTTTGATGTATTGCCTATGAGTGCTTCACATAATCTTTTGGGAAGACCATGGATATATGATTGACATGTAATGTATGATAGAAAGAGATATATTTGTTCATTTAAGCATGAGGTGAGAAGGGTGAGACTGAGTCTTATATCAAACGAGCAAGTCAATACTATGCAAGCATAACTCAATTGAGCATTGAAGAAGGAAACCCTAATGATGACATGGGCTAAGCTATCGAGAGAAATGAAGCATGACGAGCCAACCTTCCTATTAGTCAAGAGGCTGCTTGAATTAAGGGTTTTGAATGTTAAACTACCCACTAAGGTGAAAGACCTACTATAAGAATTTGGTGACCTGTTTTTTGATGAACTACTAAAAGGTTTACCTTCGATTAGAGGAATTGAGCATGCTATAGATCTACAGCCAAGAGCTACATTACTCAACAAGCCTGCGTATAGGCTAAACCTTGAATAAGCTATTAAGCTCCAGAGGCAATTGGACAAACTGATGGAAAGATGATATATAGGGGAGTCCTTAAGCCGATGCACTGTACCAGCCTTATTGGTGACAAAGAAAGATGGTACATAATGGATGTGTGTGGATAGTTGAGCCATCAACCAGATCATTATCAAGAACAAGTACCCCATACCTCGACTTAATGACATGCTTGATGAGTTAAATGGAGCAAGGATCTTCTCTAAGATCGATCTCATGTCGAGATACTATTAGATTAGAATATAGGAAGGAGTTGAGTGGAAAACTGCATTCAAGACTCGCCATGGATTGTATGAGTGGCTAATGATGCCTTTTGGATTGTCAAATGCACTGAGCACTTTTATGAAGTCAATGAACCACATATCTTAAGAATTGATCGCAAAGTTTGTTGTTGTTTATTTTGAGAATATTCTTGTTTATAGCCCTGACTTGAAGATGCATTGTGAACATCTCTAAACTATCTTTACTGAATTTTGAGTTGAAAAACTGTATGCCAATTTGAAGAAGTGTGACTTCTGCTAACTTGAAGTATTCTTCTTTAGGTTTGTTGTGAGTGGAGGTAGTATACGAGTTGATAAAAAAAAGGTGAAGGCGATCACTGAGTGGCCAATGTTGACTTGTTCTGTCAATGTGTGAAGTTTACATGGCTTAACATCATTCTATCACAGCTTCATAAGAAATTTTAGTATTATTGTAGCCCTGCTCATCAAGCTGTTGAAGAAGAACATTGAATTCAAATGGGGAGAGAACGAGCAATAGAGTTTTGAGGAGGTGAAGAGAAAGTTGACCACTGCCCCTATCATAGCTCTTTTGAGCTTCAACAAAGTGTTTAAAGTAGAGTACAATGCATTTGGATTGAGTAAAGGTGTTGTGCTAATGCAAGAGGGTTAACATATTGCTTACTTTAGTGAAACGTTTTGAGGAGATACACTCAATTATTTTATGTATGACAAGGAGTTCTACTCCTTGATTTGAGCCCTAATTGTTTAGTAGCATTACCTATTACCAAGGGAATTTGTGATTGACATTAATTATGAGTCATTGAGGTATCTAAAGAGCTAACCAAAATTGTTTAAGAGATGGGCTAAGTAGATTGAGTTCATGGAGGGTGATACGAGGTAAGCGCACCTATCAATTTTAATATAGTCGGATATGAGTCCGAGCCGATCCCTCAGAGATTTTGAGTACTAATATTAACTTTAGCTTTATTATCTAACCGGAAAATTATGATGAATTGAATGAATTAAAAAGACTGAAATTAATAAACTAAACTAATTATGAGACTTAACTAAGCAATTTAGAAAGCAATAAACTATTAACGACTTCAAGTATGCAATGATGTATTTAGGAATTATTTCCCCTAGTGTTTAACATGTAACCTTTTAAAATATATTCAATTTAGTTTCTATAATTCTTGATCGGAGGGATTCACAATTAAAGCTAATATCTTTCTCAAGCATATTAACCCTAATTCTAAATTATTTACCGGAATCTCTTCACTTAGTAATATAACTTAGAATTGCATTAATGTTTAATGAATTCCCACACAAACAATCAACTTTCCGAAAGAACCATGTATCTTATCTCTAAGTATACATGTAATTCTCTTCAATTATGCTAAGATCTAATTATACATGCAATTTCTCAATTAACATGCATAATATCATATATTGATACTCTAGAATTATCAATCCATAATTAACGACATAATTGAATCAAGAAAAGATAGAAACTTTCTTGAAATTATAATTCAATCCAAGGGTTACATGAAACCCTAGGTTCCATAATCCTAAATACTTGAATTCTAAGCTATCATAATGAATCTAAAAACGAGTTCCATCAAAGACATAAAATAAAACATGAAAACCCCTCTTGATTTGATGAACAATCTTTAATCTTGAAATCGATGTCGTTATCGCTTCTTGATGTTGTCCTCAAGTCTCTTCTCTTCTCTTGTGTCTCCGTTTCTGTAATGTCTCTCTTTCTTTTGAACCCTAAGATCCCCTTTTATATGTGTATTTCACGGATTTTATTTTCGTCACCAGACACGGCCTGGAACATGGCCGTGTCCCCAGGCCGTGTAACTTTCTGCACAAAGGCAAAATTTCTGCACAACTTCAAAACTTCATAACTTCTTCGTTTGAATTCGGAATTGAGTGAAACTTGATTCCTTTTCTTCGTTTTCGAGCCTAGAATGCGTTTAAACCCTGAAATCAACATTTTACTCAATTAAGTATCAATTTCTTTAAATAAAACCAAAAATGTACTGGAAATGCTATAAAATCACCATATAAAATATGTTTAAAATTAGAGTTATCAGAGGGATTTTCTTATGTTGTTAAGTACAATACTAGTAAGAACAATGTAGAGGTTGATGCTTTATCATGATGACAAACTCTCTTAATTAAACTCCAAATGAGACTTCTTAGGTTCTCAGTTGTCAAGGATTTATATGTAGAGGATCTACAGTTTAATCTGATCTATGTTTGATGTGAGATGGTCGATCTATTGATGATTATCACGGGAAGGACAAATACCTGTTTAGAAAAGGGAAGTTATGATCCCGACCTGTTCTATGTGAGAATTACTTACATGCGAGGCACATAGAGGAAGATTTTTTGATCATTTTGCGAAGGCTTGCACTCATGAAGTGCTTAGTTCGAGATTCTTTTAGCTTAAGATGATGAGAGAGATGCAGTTTGTGTTAGAGAGATGTGTTACTTGTTGAAGAGTAAAGAGCCGAGCTGAATAAGGACATTATTTGTAGCTGCTTATCTTGACCAAGCCATGGTCTGAATTGAGCATAGATTTTATGTTAGGCTTACTAAGGATGTCTTGAGGGAAGGACTCCATCATGGCTGTCATAGACCATTTCAGCAAGATGACATACTTTATGCTGTAGAATCAAACTAACAATGCTTTGTTTATTTCTTTTCTCTTTTTGTTGGAAGTGGTCAAGTTACATGGAGTGCCTATAACTATAGTATTTGGTTAAGACCTTACGTTCTTAAGCCATTTTTGGAAGACCCTTTAGAAGCAACTGAGAACCAAGCTACTATTCATTATGTCCTGCCACCCACAAATAGATGACCGGACTAGGGTCATCAATAGGACCTTAGGAACCTTGCTATGAGTTGCAGTTGGAAGAAACCTAGTTCATTGGGACATGTGCTTAACAATAATTGAATTCGCTTACAACAAGATTGTCTACAATGTAACAAAGAAATCGCTTTTTGAGATTGCATATGGATATAACCTTGAGTTCCTACTCAATTAAGCTTCCTAGCCTAGCTAGTCTAAGGATCAACAAACTATAGGAAGATCAAAAGCCATCTAAGCAATGTACTAGAAGTTAGTTGACCATTTGACCTGAGGTGCTTCTAAGCTTGAAAGTAGAGGTAGAGCAAGAAAAGTTAGGGAGTTCCAGCCCAAAAACTCAGTATGGATATACCTCAATAGGGACCAATTCCCTAACCTAAGGAAGAGTAAGTTGTCCCCAAGAGTATATGGACCTTTCAAGTGATTGAAAAGATCAACCCCAATGCTTATAGGATAGAACTATCGATAGAATATGGATTCTCTGATTCTTTTAACATTGTTGACTTTAGGCTATATATCCTCAAAGATGAGCTACTTGAAGTTAGCTAAGACTTGATCCAAATCTTAAACAACCAAAAGGGGATGATGATAATCAAGGACCAATCACAAGATCTTGAGCCTAAGTGTTTACTGCCTTAGTTTGCCAAGTTGCCTAGAAGGTGTTGACCTTAGAAGAAGAAAAGTTTTTTTGAGCTGATCAGATATATCTCTTAAGCTTTTTCAATCCGTTCACTATTTCACTAGTAGAGGAAGATCTCATTGACGCTACTGACCCCTATAAGAGCCAAACATTGAACTAGCATGATTCCGAGGTAATAGATGTTTGAGCTTAGATCAACCCAATGCCGAGCCAACTTGCTAACCATAAACTCCTAAGTTTTGACTTTCCAAGCAAGTACTCCTTAGGCACTCGACTTGTTTCGCTACTGATTTAAGACTAATCTTGTTAGCTCTACCTTGCATCTATTATTCGTTTGGACCAAAGAATTGAGAGATTAATACATGCCTTCTCTTTGATAACCATATTTTCTTAGTGAAAGATATTCCATTTTTGTTATTACCAATTTGTCCATTCTTTGTAATCATTTTCTATTTCACGTAGGTATCTAATTTCATAATTAGAAGGATCTTAGGACTTGTCCTAATTGGGTCATATAATTATCTCTACTTTATTAGTCACAACAATCAGAATAGCAAATATATAGTACATTTCCTTTTGAGTAAAGTATTTTTCCTGCTTGCTCTCTTTACTCTTACTTAAGCCATTGTTTGAGCGTGAAGTAGTGGTCAGTGACCTCTTGTTATACTTGTGCGCCATATCAAGCATAGCTTGAGCTTGTGTGAGGTGTTGATGCATCATATTATTCATTGATGCACGAGAACTCGAGCTCAATTTTCAACTATCAACTATTATTTGGACCATCTTACGGTTTAGACCCATGGTTCATATGATACCTTTGATCGTGTGTTCATCCACAACAGTTGCCTATATCATAGTTTCAACAGTCTTTTCTATAAGGTAAATTAAGATGCTTTAAGAGACTATGTGACTAAATCTATTCAATAGTTTTTCATCACAGGTAATCTTCCTTACTCTACAAATGAAATGGATTTGATCTTGATCCCTAAGGTAAACAATCTTAAGAATATCTCTCAGTTTAGACCCATTAGCTAGTGTAACTTTTCATACAAAATTATTTCAAAAGTTTTGGCTAATAGGCTCTAGCCCATTTTAGATGCCATTATTTCACTCAATCAAAGTGCATTCATCCTAGATAAGCTTATTTAAGACAATATTATTATAGCCATGAAGTTTTCCACTTTTTTACAAGGAAAACCCTCTCATTGTGCAATTAAATTAGATATGGCAAAAGCCTATAATAGAGTATATTGGATGTTTTTATGATGCCCAATAAGTAAAATAGGATTTTGTGACAAATGGATAAAATGCATTTTGGAATATGTTAGAATTGTTTCTTTGAATCTTATGATAAATGTAAAATGAGTTAAGAATATCATTTCTTCAAGGGGAATAATTGTCTCCCTACTTATTCTTGTTGGGTTTAGATTTTTTTTTTTTAATTTCTATTGATTCGAAAAGAAGTCCAAGAAGGAAATCTAAGAGGCATTAAGATAAAAAAAAAAAAAAAGGTCTTGAGCTTACTTACCTTCTCCTTAGTAATGACTCTCTTCTGTTTATAGAGGTAAGCAAACCAAACATTAGTAAAATTAAAGACATCCTTGATAATTATTGTTTGATTTCAAGTCAAAAGATTAATTTCTAGATATCAGTAGTCTCTTTTAGTTAAAATACTCCAAATGACATCAAGGACAGATTATGCAGATTGTTGAGGATAGAGAAGACTCATCAATTTGATAAATATCTAGGACTTCCTATGGATTGGGGTAGTTTTAAGGTTGCTACTTTAGGATTCCCGATGGATAGAATAAGTAAGAAGTTTGAGGGTTGGAAGATTTTACTCCTATTAAATGGAGGAAAAGAAGTCCTTATTAAGGTAGTGTGTTATGTCATACCAAATTTTGCGATGAGCATATTCATTTTCCTAAAAACTTGGTATAAAGAGGTTACAATCTTAATTGCATGCTTTTGGTGGGTTAGAGATGTAAAAGCTAGAAAGATTCATTAAAAAGCTGGGATGAGTTATCTAAGCCGAAAATGGTAGGTAGATAGGTTTTCAAAGATTTGAAGTATTTTAATATGTCTATAATAGGAAATATGGTTTGAAGACTTATGAAAAATCCAAATGCACTTTAGGCTAAGGTGATTAAAAGCTTTTATTTTCCAAATTAACACTTGCTCGAAGCATCCATGGGAAGTAGACCATCATGGTGCTAGCAAAGTTTACTAAGTGGAAGAGATGTGGTAGCAAATTTAAGCTGTTGGCAGGTAGGTAATGGAGAAGACATCTGAGTTTGGAATGATAGATGGGCACTAGAGGTGGAAAACTATAAGTTATAGCCAGACTTGATCTTGAGGAATAGGGAATGAGACTTGCATTTATTGGATAACTAAATTTCGAATAGAGAAAAATTAGCTATCAAATAGATTATCTTGCCTAATGTTTTAAGGAATGATTCTCTAGTGTGGCTGCATGAAAGAGGAGGAGATTACTTTATGAAAAGCTGTTATAGAAGAATGAAGGAGATGGTTAGTAGAGCTTCATGCTCTTCTAAAGTGAACACCCTTTGGAAATTGATATGGTCTTTAGATACCCTTCCAAAGATTAAGCATTTCTTTAGGCGTAAATGTAATAATGCTTAGGCTTGTATGATAATTTATTTCGGAGGAAATGTAGACAAACTCTACTGTATTGCTTTTGTGATAGAATTGAAATGACTAAGCATTTGTTACTCGAATGTGATTAGAATAGAGTAATTTGGTTCAATTGATTAGGTGTAAGAAGTGAAGGATGGCGGCTAAGTAGTTTTGATAAATGGATTATGGAGTTGGTTCATTTCCAACAAGAGCATCGACTAGTATGAGGATCGTGAGAAAATGAGAGCTGTTGTTGTTGAGTTCTTAAGCTATGTTGCGATATGGTAGAGAAACTTCTTGGCCATAAGAAAGAGAGAAGGATGTAGAGAGGTTAGTACTTAGCCCGAGATGAAATGAGTCATTAGAAATAGATTTATGTCGAATATTTACTTACATGATACTTTTGCTCGACTTCAAGAGTTGAGGCAAAGGAGTCAAATTGTTGATGAATATGTGAGGGAATTTCATATGCTCATGATCCATTATGAAGTTAATGAGCCATCAACTTGAACAGTATCCAGGTTCCTTATTAGGTTGAGAAATGATATCTGAGATGTAGTGGAGCATCAACTGTTTACTACATTAGATAAGGCTATAAGGGTAGCCTAGATTGTGGAAAGACAAAGGAGAAATAGGTCAATTCAACCTTAGATTAGTAGACTTGTTCAGAGTAGCCGACCTGCTCATGGTGGTAACTAAACTCCATAAAGTACTGACTTTAGTAGGAGAATTGATGTTATATCCGAGTAGAAAGGTTACATTGTTGATTAAGAATTACCGAAGAGGTCTTACGAGAAGGGACAAGGGTCTGGATGAAAGATAAGCTAGATCAAGTTCTTTAAGTGTCAAGAGTTTGGATACATAGCCTCTTAATGTCCAAATAAGTAAACCATAATCATCAAAGGTGATGCTTCGAATGTTGAAGTATATAGTACTAATGAAGAGCCTGAAGAGAGGAGAGTTGGATAAAAATGTTGAAGGTAATGAGGAGCTAGTCGAAGATGATATGTTTGCCGATGACTTAGACAAACTAACTTTAGTTGTCTAACGTATGATAAGTATTGAACCCTCTATTGAGGAGGAGCATAGAGAGAACTTACTATACATCACATGTAAGGCGAATGAGTAAGTATGTGTGCTCGTAGTGGACAGTGAAAGTTGCACTAATGTAGTATCTATTGACCTAGTTTAGAAGATCAATTTACCAACCTAGTCACATCTTAGATCATATAAGTTGCATTGCCTAAATGAGAAGGGAGCATTGTATGTTACTTAGCAAGTTTACTGCCGATCTCAATTGGAAATTATTTCAATGACATTCTTTGTGATGTATTACCTATGTATGTCTCACATGTATTGCTAGGCTAACCTTAACTTTTTGTTCGGAGGGTTATTTACGATGGGTTTCTGCATACGTATACATTTGAGAAAGATGGAAAGAAGATCACTCTGAACCCTATGACCCTTAGCCAAGTGAGCAAGTTATAAGCTAAATTAGCTTGATAATTAAAGAAGGCTTTAGTTTTTAGTCAAGTTGAGCTTCGAGAAGCCATTACCTTCCTATTGATAAGAAGATTATTGGAGTTGAAGGAGTAAGCTGTGCTACTTAAAGAGGTTCGAGAGCCATTGTGTAAATATGTCAACCTGTTTCCTGAGTAGGTGCTTGAGGGATTATACCCTTTTCGAGGCATTAAACACTACATTGACTTAATACCTAGTGCTACTCTATCAAATAAGCTTGCTTATCGGATGAATCCCAAGCAAGTTGCCAAGCTTTAGAGATAAATCAGCGAACTGTTAGAGAAGGGATATGTGAGGGAGAGTCTTAGCCCTTACGTTGTGCTCGCATTACTAGTGTTGAAGAAGGATGGTACTTAGTGAATGTATATAGATAATAGAGTTATGAACAAGATTATGCTCCAGTATAGGTACCCCATTTTGAGGCTAGATGATATGCTAGACAAACTAAGTAGTGTTAGAATATTCAGCAATATTGACCTAAAGTTAGGTTACCACCAGATTCATATAAGGCAAGGTGATGAATGGAAAACTGCCTTCAAAACTCGACATGGATTGTATGAGTGGATGGTAATGCTTTTTGGGCTATCAAACGCCCTAAGCACTTTTATGCGATTAATGGACCATGTTTTGAGAAACTTGATTAGAAGATGTGTCGTGGTCTACTTCAACGATATCCTTGTATATAATGCTAACTTAGCAAGTCATATTGACCAAATCTGAACTGTTTTTGATATCCTTTGAGCAGAGAAATTGTTTAGAAATCTAAAGAAGTGTTGTTCCTATCAGGAAGAGGTAATCTTCCTAAGGTATGTAGTTAGTAGAGGAAGATTGAGAGTTGATGAAAAGAAAGTTTGGGCCATTGTTGAGTGGCTGACCCCATCTTCTTATGTCGAGGTACGGAGTTTCCATGGATTGGCTTCTTTCTACTGCTATTTTATTTAAGGCTTTAGTTTAATAGTTGCACCCCTTATCGAAATTGACAAAGAAGGACATAGAATTCAAGTTAAGAGAGAAAGAAGAGAAGAGTTTTGCTGAGGTGAAAGAGAAGTTGACCTTTGCCTTAGTCTTGGCTCTACCTGATTTTGAGATATTGTTTGAGCTAGAATGTGATGTATCAGGTGTTTGTATTGGAGCTTTATTGATGAAAGAAGGTCAACTTGTTGCCTATCAAAGTGAAAGGCACAGGGGAGCATAATTGAACTACTCTATGTACGATAAAGAATTGTTAGAGTATTGATTTGAGCTCTTCATGTATGGCAATACTATTTTTTGCTGAAAGAATTTATCATATACATTGATCATGAGTCCTTGAGATATTTGTAGAGTTGATCAAAGCTTTTGAAGAGATAGGTCTAATGGGTTAAATTTCTAAAGGGGTTCAACTTTGTAATTAAGTATAACTAAGGTAAGGCTAACATGGTTGCTGATGCCCTATCTAGAAGACATGTTCTTCTCATTAAGCTATAGAATAGACTCTTGGGTTTTACGAACATTAAAGAGTAGTACCAACATGACCCTCATTTTAGCCCTATATATAGGCGTTGTAGAGAGGGAAGAATTGTTGATGAGTATCATATAGAGGATGACTATTTGTTTCGAGGTAATACATTATGTATGTTGACTTGTTCATTGAGGGAACTACTGGTAAGAGAAGCTTATAGTAGAGGACTTTCTAGGCACTTTGGAGAGAAAAGGATGTATGAATTATTGAATGCCAGGTTCATCTAGCCTAAAATGAAGTGAGATGTGTATTGTGTGATTGAAGGTTGTGCTACCTACAAGAAGGCCAAGAGTCGAGTTGAATAAGAGAGAGCAATGCCTCTACCTGTCTCGACTAGACCATGGGTTGACTTAAGCATGGATTTTGTCCTTGGATTACCTTGAATTTCCTGAAACAAAGACTCTATTATGGTTGTCATGGATGGATTCAGTAAAATGGAATACTTTGTACCTTGCATTAAGACTAATGATGCTTTGACCATTGCTTATTTTTTTTTGTAAGAAATAGTTTGCTTGCATAGAGTACCAAGGAGTGTAGTATCAGATAGAGACCTAAAGTTCTTGAGCCATTTCTAGAGAACTCATTGGTGTTGGATGGGAACAAAGTTACTTTATAGCAAATCTTTCCATCCTTAGATCGATGGTGAAATAGAGGTCATTAACCATACTTTAGGATCACGGCTTAGAGCTATAGTGGGGAAGAACTTGGCCAACTAAGACGTCTGCCTGCCCATAGTAGAATTTGCTTACTAAAGGATAGTATATGCCACCAACAGGCATATACCATTTAAGGTCGTCTACAATTTCAACCCCAAACTACCTCTTGATCACACACCAACACCAACATTTCAACTAGAAGACCTAAAAGCGAGAACCAAAACTCAGTCCCTCTAGCTGCATCATATCGGGTTAACTCGTGAGGTCTTAGTAGCTCCTTGGTGCGTTATATCCTTGGAACTGATCATAGGTTTTGCTTTTTTGCATTTTGTTTTGCACATTTCCATATTCTTAAGCTTTCGATGAGCTTAGACTCATCACTGATAGGCTGACCTTGTTTGTCCTTGGCATGGCCATATCATCTTGTAGTGGAGAGGGTGCAATTAGTAGCAAGTTTAGCTCCAATAGATGTCCATTGGCAAGCTCCTAGCTATGGTTCTTTAAAGATCAGTAGTGATGCCTTGGGGAAAAGTGTTGGCTTAAGAGTTACCATTCGAGATTCTATAGGAAGCGTAGTCCATGCTGTAGTGAAGAAAATCTTAAGCAATAACGTGGAGACAATTGAGGTGTGTACAGTAAAGGAAGGCCTCCTGATTGCTAAGAATCAGAATTAGAGAAGCATCGTATTGAAACGATTGTTTACTAGTTTTACTAAAGTGTTTTGCAAGAGGCGCCTATCCCTTAGATAGTTAGATACATTTTTGAGGACATTTTCAGTTTAAAATAGTCTTTTGATTCTTATGTGTTTTCTTTTATTAGGAGAGATACTAATTCTTTTGCTAATTGCTTCGCTTCTTAAGATCGAAAGGGGGTGTGCTTATCTTATAGGGATGTAAATCCCCCTCCCCCTTTAGTGTATCTTATTTCTTTGGATTATTATCCTTAGCTTCTATGCTAGACTGGATGTCTTTAGTTCCTTTTTAATAAAGTTCTATCTTAGCCAAAAGAAAGAAAATTTACAATTTCGTATTAATTGTCAACTATTTATAAAATAAAAAACATACTTTTAATTTGAAGTATAATTGAATGATATCCACAAAAAGTTAATTTAATAGAGGTGTGATACCTAAATTATTCCCTTGTGCTTTGATATTGTAGATTATTTAAAGGATAAGGTGGTGTTTTAATTAGCATGTAAAGTTTCCAATTTATTTTGTTCCTCCTAAAAGAAAGTAATTTAATACAAGGTTGGTATGCATAATCATAATTTCAATTTGGAAAGTCTTTTTGCGATCTTATAGTTCTAAAACTTAATATATATATATATATATATCAAGACCTTTTGTTATTTGATTAATTTATATTTTTTATGGACTTGTATTACAACTGCTCCAACGCTAGAGCTTATAAAAATATATAATACATAATAAGAATATGATCAATATATAATATATATACCTAAAAATACAAAATAGTTATAAAATTAGAAGTTACATATCTATTACCATTGATTATAAAATTTTAAGTTACAAATTTATGAAAGGACATTAAATCTTTCATGGCTGCTTTCATTTTAATCTGAAATTATAAAATTTTATATGGCAATAAGGTGGTTTTCTAAGTCTCATTACTTTGGAATACTAAAGATACATTTGATTTCAAAATTCATAGATAAAACAGAAATAGGAAACCTAAATAAAGGAATAAAGAGATATTGAGACATGCATTAGAGAGAGAAAGAGGTGGGGAAAATTTACCCTAAAAAAATATCAACCGACTATTTATAGAAAAAGAACGGTTGTTGATAAAATGGTGCATATGGCAAGGAATAAAACTTTACGATTAAATGGTAGAGATGAATTGAAAAAATAAAAAATAAAAAAACTCCTCTCTATTGGAAACATTATTAAAAGTGGAGAGGAGGGAAGAGAGATGGGGATGGCAAAACCGTCACATAAATAGTATAGATGTGAAAAGAGAGAATGGAATGGTAGGGAGGAGAAACTAAAGAATTTATAAATATATCCAGTTTTATATTTTTAAGAATTCAGTTTAGTGTTTAGTTTTGTTATTAAATAATATTAAATAGAGGATGAATAAGTAATTTTAAAGGTAACGGTTATTTAAACCTAATATAATTATCCCAAACATCTTATTTTTACTTTACTACTATATATATATTCTTTTATCATATGACCTTTTATAATGTTTGAACATAAATTGGAAGTTACGAATTTGGTGAGAGTTTTTCGGAGACCAACATTCTCATATGGCAAACGCAATATTCTAAATTTTAAGTTGTTTAATTCAGAGAATATGCACTGTAGATGCATGCCCCTCTAATATCATATCATCTGGATATTTTCTATGAAATCTAAAATAATAAAAATGAACTCCAAGGGTTTATGAAATATATTTATACCAACTAAAATAATAAAAGAATTCCAATTTTTATATCTGTAGTCAAAACTTTTGGCAATTTATATGGACTTTGCGCAACTCCAAGTTACATTATTTGAACAAAGGACATATCCTCTAGACATATAATTGAAAAGCTATTATTGAAATGATTTTGATAATGATAACTCACTAACAATGATTTACCAAATGATGTTGTTTTTGAAAAATATATGTGATAAAGTTTCTAAAAGTATGCATACGCACATACATATCCATAAATATATATATTATAAATGATGTTATAACAAATATTTGTATGTGTGTTATGATTGTGAATGTGCTGCAACCTTAAATTACATTATTAGGACAAGGAGATATCATCTAGGCGCATAATTGAAAAGTTATGATTAAAAGGATTTTAAGAATGATAAGTTCCTGGTAATGAATTATCAAAGGATGTTATTCTTATAGATTTAAGTCACAAAAAGTTTTTGAAATCAAAGAATGTTCTTAAAATAGTAGGTTTTTTCATCATGCTCTCAATTTATACTGGTAAATATATTGATGGACCATTAAATATTAATACATGTAGCTATAAGCAATGTTATTAGATACCATGGAAAGGTTGACTCGAGAATGATAAGGGGTCAAAGATTGAGAGGGTCAAATAGGAGTCGAACTGAGAAGGAACTATGGTTAATAAGATATTAAAATTCAATCCATATTATACATTAAATAATAAAATTACTTGTATCCTTAATATTTGAAAGTTGAGAGCTTTTTAGATTTACATTTTTTCCTTCGATCTGTATTTATTTTTAGTAGACTGGTAAATTTTTATGTGTGAAATAAAAGAGAGAAAATAGTATATCCTAATCCCGCAAACCTAGTGGAGCCCTATAGGAATTGGCATTGGATTGGCTTGGCTAAATCAATGGGAAAGAACCAGCGTTATCATCAATGATGGTTGAAGGGTTAAGTCAGACCCACTTTATGGATAGGTCAAGTTGAATTATATTGGACTGAATGAGTTAACCTGGGTTTAATAACATTGACTATAAGTTACATAGAAGCTTATCATTGAATAAATTTGGAATTGGACATTATCGCAATAGGAGCTCTTTCATTTTTTCACCTATTTTATAAGGGGATTGAATTGTACTTCAACTCAAGCGGAATATACTAATCATGTCATCTAATTAGGGATGGGCTTAAAAAAAAAAAGGAAAAGGAAAAAACTAAATCAAATCAAATTGAAAATATGATTTTTTTTTTAATTTAGTTATAAAAACTCTCAACTCAAACTAAACTAAAAATTTATAGTTGGTTTAGAGTGGTAATTTAAATCAAACTAAAAAAGGCAAATTGTTTGAAGAATAAAGTAATATTTTTCCTGTAAATGAAAAAAGAAAATGCTTTTATTATAATATAGTATTTTTTATTTGGGTTGTTGTGTATAATTGATTACATATAATGCATGTGTAGGTTGATCTTAGAGATCGATTGATCTAATGATGTGTGTATAGATATAATGGAGAGATATGTGGGAGGAGGAAAAGGGAAACACCATTACTTTGTGATGTACAAGGGGCAAGCTATTCGTTCTTGAGTAATTTGTCATTTGATCTTCTCAAAGATTTAGTAGAGTTTTTGCTTTTGTTTTAAACCTTGTAGAAAGTAGAATGTGTTGGAAATGATAAAATTTGCCTCCTATTTATAGATTTTAGAGGATAATATTTACCATTAGATCATTTTAAGATGAATGGTTGAGATATATTACTACTGATAGCCATTGGATTGCTCTCGATGATCCAATGGCTCATATTGATCTCTTCTTTTCTTATGGACTTATGCTTTAGAAATGGGCTTTGCAATTGGGCATACATAAGCCTACAAGGTTTATAAGAAGCACATTTTTCAAATAAGGCTTATTTTAATGATTTTAAGGTCTAGTGATGCCAAATGAAGCCTAAGTAAGCTCTAAAAGACTTCTTGCAAATCGACTTTTCACACACAAGACACGAGCATGGTCGAGAGCTGAAAAATTGGTTTAACAATCTCTATTCTAAACCTACTTAATCGAATCTCCTTAGAAGATTCTTGGATTTAGTTTCTTACACCTTCTTACTATTTCATTAAATTGATCTATAGTATTAAATTGAGGCAAAAGCCTAATTATTAAAATAACCCTCTGCATGTTTGAATGAATTAAATTATATACACTTATTTATAATGTATATGCATATAACTTTTTTGAACTTTGGTTATAAGGATATCTATATAATTTGACCCAAGTTTTGTATCATATGCTAATTTAATAAATAAAATTACTTGTCAAGATAGTTGTATGAATATTGAATATTTACCTCTTAGATAATATCAATCCATGTTACTATTATAAAAAGTCAGTGCTTTTGATGTGAGATTACGTGGTATGTCTTTAATTTTTCTTAAATTACAAATTATTGTTAAAATGATGAAGGAACCGACCCAAAACAGATTATTATAGTTTCAAAAAATTTCGCGGTCCAAACCATGCAGTTGATTTGAAACGATCAAAAACTGATCTATGTTTTTATGATTTAACTTGGTTTGCTAGGGAATCCAAACTAAATTGCACTACGTCTACCCCTCTCCGTATGTGCCTTTGCATAATTTCCATAAAGCAATTAAAAAAAATTATAATGGGGAAACTTAGAGAGGCTATTATCATGGATTCTGACATCCACCCAAGAAATAAGAGAAATCGAAATTAATGGCCAAAGAAGATCAAAGATTTATGGGGCTATAAATGAAAATTGATGCCAAATGAAGAAAATTATTTATTGGAGACGGCTAGTTTTACTCCACTCGAATAATCAAAATACATATGATGATGATCAGCTCATAGGACAGTGCCTGTGCACGTTGCTCGCGGGACTTATCTACATACTAGAGCTTTGTTGCTACTAAAATGAATTAAATCATACATGACAGAGTCTCCTAGAACAAATGTATTGATCATAAAAGCAAGCAAGCTCCACTTCAGCTGAATAAGATAAAGGCCACCGAAGTGTAGACAACCGCAGACAGAGCTCCAAAGCCAAGTGAGAGAGAAGGTGAGCCGGAGTTATTATAGGTGGTTGTCGTCGAGGATGTCACGTTAATGGCTAGCTTCTGACCGCCATCGCAGTGGGAGTCAATGGTGCAGACGAAGTAGTACATAAAACCCGAAGAAAGTGTAATCGTAAACTCCTCTGCACCTAAGACAACGGGTGGCCCCTTTGTGCAATTGTCATACTCTTCCTCAGATACTATGTCCACATTGTGTGTTCCATTCAATACAAATACTGGAAATAATAATGAAGAAACAATGTCTTAGTGCGTAATCTAAAAATTGGATAAACTTATCGGTATTTATTAAGTAAATAGATATGTAATTTAGAAAGTATTATAAACGGTTAAAGATAACAAAAAAAGAAGATGATACAAAATATAAAATCTAAATAATTTTAATAATTAATTTTGTAACTTTATTTAAAACACTTTAGAGGTTCCATTTTCATTTCTTAAAATAGTGCTTGGAACGCTTATCCACAAATTTCTTAGTAAGGTTGTTGACGATTAAGTTTCTATTACAATTGAGGAATTATATTATGTATAAAGATTAGGATATCAACCTTGTATAATTTTTATCAATTATGTTTAGGAGGTTTACAAAATTCTTACTTGTCCATGAATATCTTTCTATTACAATTGAGGAAGTATATTGTATATAAGGATTTTTCTATGATCAATTTTTTATTATATCCTTAATTTATATTCTTTAAGTCTAGATCAGTGAACTAGTTATGAATTTAGTAGTTTAGATCAAAAAATATAAATCAAACATAGTAGGAATAAGTGAGTTGATCCCATCAAAATAGGGATGAAAATTTAGAAGCTCCCTACGATTTTATGAACCCAAAAAAATCTTGTAAAACTATGTTTAGGCGGTGTACAAAATATTAAAGAAGAGTTTACAAAGGAAAATACGCTATCCATCTGCGCGAATTCTCCTGCTTTTGCCATGTTTGTACGCCAACTTCATCATATAAATAATTTAAATTTATTGTTGCCGATTTTCCGGGTGCTAATTTCTTATTTTTCATGCATGCATCTCTCGTGAATTATCATGTATATGATTGCCAGCCTATAAAACATGGGAAGATGAACTGAAACAAATAAGAAATAGTGCATCATGTGCTTACTCAAGGTATCCCCTTCCTTGAACGTCTTGCCTGCAGCCCAGTCATCATAATAACCCTGGGAGATGTTAGGTGGACCGGTCCAGCCCATGTCATCTCCGACGATGTACTCCGTTGCTGCTGCTCCTTGGAGCAACGCCACCATTGCAACCGTGAAGCCAAAGAACCCGATCAAATATGACAAGCGGTCACCAGCTGCCATATTTGGTTTTTGTTCAATGCGTTCAACAGGTCGTCCCTGGACTGTATTTGTAGGCACGATATCCTTCTGGCTATACTTAGCAACAAAATCAACGAGTTAATGAAAGACACAAACTGGAATGGTTCGAGCCACAGTTATAGTGTGTAAACATTATTGTTCTTCTGCTCTTAAAAAATTGCAGATGTTTGTGATTGCATGTTGATGAAGACAAATGTATAGTAAGGAGGAATTAGTCGATTTTTCCATATTCAACCGCCTCCTCTTTTTGACCCACTTGCCAAATTAAGACAACAAAGCAAAAACAACTTAAATAAAAAAAAAAACAGGATAACACGACCATTAGATATAAATCACCTAGCCGCGATTGATTATTTCCGGTACGAGTTACTTGCTTCACTCGGCTTTCTCAATTTTAATTTTTGTTTCAATGATTGGATGTCTACATGAGTTAAAAAATGGATTTACATACTCATCTAAATAATTCGCAATGAGAGAAGACTTCCCATATTTCGTCTTTCTATAAGAGCCAATTCATGCAAATATCTTAACCATTAAAAGGGATCCTCACCTGTTCTTAAGGTTAATTAGTATATTGCAATAAATTTAATCCGGATTTCTCAGGTCAATTGAAGAGCCCAAAAGGATGATTCAAATAGACCTTGCCAAGATAAAACTATGTCCACTGCATTCCAAAAGCCTGGCAGTAATATTTGACATTCATAAGATTAATCCGTGATAAAAATAATTTTTGTTCTGCGTTTACTCTTTATCAAATGTAATGAAAAATAAATTTGATATCCAAAAACAATATCCCAATGCAATTTGTGTTCCGTTATCTTTCTTTTCGTTATTGGATGTTATGTGATTGCTGATATAGGATAATCCAATATAGAATCATTGTTTGGGATTAAAAATCGAAGAAATAGTTAGTGATTTGATAGCATAATCATGTAATTTAAGTTAATTAAGTGAGAATTATAGGATAATGAATTTAGAATTTGCAAGTCAACTTGATAAACTAAGTTAGAAATGGGTTTAAACAAGCTTTACTATTAAAAAAAAATTAAAGTTTACTAAATGGGCTTCTAACTATCAAACATTGGATATTTGACAGCACAGTCCACAAACGTGTAAAGGAAAACTTGTTAGGCTTTGTATATATAGTAGACGTAGCGAAATATAAAAATTTCTTACAATACTTAATTTCTAGGATTCAATTGTAACATGTAAAATAAAATTATATCAACAAAAGAGTACGAAAAATATCTTCTTCTATAGTAAAAATTATCCCCTCCTGAAGATGGAGGTCAAAATGATTTAAATATCGTTTTGTCCTTTATGAAATATTCTTTAGATGTAATTTCTTTAACGGTATCTATATATGTAATAATAGGAACAATTGCTAATACTTAGATTGTTAGATCACTTTTGAATTAGAAAAAGAAATTCTAGGAAGCAGAATTAAAATTGTCAAAAATGAAACAAAATATGCATTTAGAATTTCTTTCGTCCGTGACAAGGCATATCCCTTATTTAGTCTTTCTTGTTGGAATATAACTTTTCAATTCCAAAATGAATGACATGCATGCGTTGGAATTAAGGGCATTCAATACCTATTAATTCTTATTTCACAAAAGGACAAAAAGAACAATCAATGCATTACCTTATATTATTTTAGTGAACTTTGGCTGCAAATATATAATCTATGGGGAAACGTACTTGTCTATCTAACTTACTTCCAATTTATTATTTTGGACCAACCTATCCTAATTTTGGAATAAATATTAAAATAATTATAATATCCATTAAAATTAATAGTTAATTTAATTCATTCACATTAACTATATCATTGACCCTCTAGATTTTTATGAAAAATGGTAGTATCCTTTTAGACACCGATAAAGATAACTGTTTAGTAACAATTATTTCCAATGTAATAGAAAAATTATGAATGAGAAACTATTATGAACTAATTACTATGTAATTAAATTTTTTCATCAAATAATATTTTGATTAAATCACTGCATATTATATCATCAATGTTTAATCATTTTATTTAGTATTCGAGAAAAATTACACTCAATAAAACTTGCTATGGCCACAGGATTATACGTCACTATTATCTCAATCAAATGATCTTAGATATATACCATTTAATCGAATAAAGTGATGAATTCTATCTTGACTCATTATTATCCTCTTTATATTTCATATCGTATGTAATAATTGTAAATATGTAATAATTGTATTATTTACAATATAAATCAAGACAGTGTTTTGATGGCATTAAGTTACAATATTCCATATATAGAATATATGAAGGTTTCATGTTTAGAGATTATTTACGCTTATTCATATAAAGGAGGGACTAATGACATTAAACATATAGTATCCTTTATTGGCGGGTCATATTTAATATACCCGCTTAACATTAGGCATCCACTTGTAAAACTTGGATGTCTTTTCTCTCGGTTGAATGAAATATTCTTAGTTATACAACGTGTTGGTGTAAATATCTATGTTTTTTTTTAGATATTTATTTGACTAAGGACAACTTCTAGATAATATGATTTTATGGAATCTTACTAATAATACACCTTTATTATTATTCTATAAATTCTCTAACTATCTATGAGACTTTATTGTAAAATATATATATAAGTAGAAAAGTATACATATTCAATAGGTACTTGCCTTTTATTAATAATATTCATATATACATTAAAAGTGTCTTGACACATTGTACACAAAATACAACACTCAAGCACTATAGACTCTAAGTCCTAAGCTTCTTGCATGGGTCTCATGTTTCTACTGAGGTAAGGCCTTTGTTAGTGGACTTATATTGCAAACCAACGCATCACCCCTATAAATGATCTCTCTAAGAATGTGAAACTTACAAAGCACATGTTTAGACCATTGGTGAGACCTTTTGTTATTTACCTGAGCTATAGTTGCATTGTTATCATAATACAGTATAATAGGATCAATAATGCTTGGAACCACTCCTAACTTAGAGGTAATTTTTTTTTTTAATCTAAATGGCTTTTTTAGCTGCTTCAAAAGCTGTAATATACTTGGACTCTATTATAGAATCTGTTATTGTCTCTTGTTTAGAACTCCTCCAACAAGCAGCTCCTCCATTTAGGCAAAACACATAACCTTACTATGGATTCAAATAATCTTGATTTGTTTGGAAACTAGCATCAATATATCCTCTGAAAACTAGTTCCTTATCTCCTTTATATACCAAGAACAAATTCTTTATTCTTTTTGGACACTTTAGAATGATCTTAATAGCTGCCCAGTGATCCTTACTTAGGTTGGCTTGATATCTACTCACTATATTTACAGCATAAGTGATGTCTGGCTGCATATATGTCATAGCATAAATAATGGACCAATTGATGAAGCATATGGTACTTTATTGATCTTATCTTTCTCTGCTTATGTTTTTGGATATATTGCCTTAAAGAGATGTACACCATGTGACATAGGCAAAAATCTTCTCTTGAAATTTGCAAATTGAATCTATTTAACACTTTATTAATGTATGTGCTTTGGCTTAGTCCAAGTAGAATCTTAAACCTATTTTGGTCTATCTTAATTCCTAAGATGTAGGTTACTTTTCCTAAGTCCTTTATGGAGAAGCACTTACTTAGCTAAGCCTTAGTATATTTTAAGGTAAGGGTATCATTTCCAATCAGAAGGACGCATCAACATATAAAACAAGGAATGTAATTGCGCTCTTGCTCACTCTCTTGTAAACACAAGGTTCTTTTGGATTCTTAAGATAACCAAATTCCATAATTGCCTCATTGAATCTCAAATTCCACCTCTAAGAAGTTTGTTTTAATCCATAAATGGACCTCTTAAGTTTACATATTTTATTGACATTCTTGGGTGTTACAAAACCAAGAGGTTGTATTATGTAAAATTCTTCCATTAGCTTTCCATTTAGAAAAGCCATTTTGATATCCATTTTCCAAATTCAATAATCCTTATAACTTGTTATTACAAGCAAGATTCGCATAGACTTAAGCATTTCTATTGGTGAAGAAGTTTCATCATAGTCAATTCCATAACACTAGGTAAAACCTTTAGCCTAGCTTTACATATACTTACGTTCCCATTTATGTTAATCTTCATTTTGAAGACCCACTTCTACCTAATGGGTTTTACTCCAATTGGTGCATCCATTAAATCCCATACTTAGTTGGTATACATGAAGTCCATCTCAAATGGCTTCCAACCATTTCTTAAAGTCTGGTGAAGTAATTGCGTTTTAGTATGTTAATGGCTCATCATTCTCGATGAGTAGTACATCCTGATTTGTCTCAAGAAGATTTAACCTTTTAGGTTCTTAATGTACTATTGTTGGCGATTCTTATGTTTCAAGAGCATTCTATAGTTGTGACACCATAAGTACTTGTGATATTTATTTCATGTCTAACTTCTTGTGTTACAACTCATGTAGAATCTTGAATTTTGTAAAGATCTACTATAGTCCCACTACTTCTTTTAGCGATGAACTCTCTTTATAAGAATGTAGCATATCAAGTAATAAAAGCTTTGTGGTCACTTGTAAGATAAAAGAAGTATCTTTTAGTTTCTTTTGGATATCCTATAACCATGCATTTAATAGATTTTGTTGTAAGTTTATTAGAGAATCCACTCTTCACATAAACATTATAGCTCTAAACTTTAAGTTAATACAAATTAAGTTTCCTTCTAAATAATAAGTCATATTGTGTCTTATTTATTACCTTAGTTAGAACACAATTGAGTGTATATGTCGCTCTTTCCAAAGCATAACCCCAAAGTGTTAAAGGAAGACTTGCATGATTCATCATTAACCTAACCATATCCATTAGGGTATGGTTCCACCTTTCTAAAACACCATTCCACTCTAGTATTCTAGGAGGTATGAATTGTGAAATTACTCCATATTCCTTTAGGTAGTGAATGAACTCTTGGCTAAGATATTCTTCACCTTGATCACTAAGAAGTGTTTTTATTTTCTTGCTAAGTTGATTTTCTAGTTCCTTTAAATTCTTTGAATTTCTTAAATTTTTTTTACTTATGCGTCATCAAGTAGATATATCCATACCTACTTAAATCATTAGTAAAAGTCATGAAGTAAGAAAATTCACCTCTGACTTGAGTTGATAATGGCCTACACATATCATTGTATATGAGTTTTAATAACTCTTTTGCTCTTTCACCTTTCTTGGTAAAAGGTTTCTTAACCAGTTTACCTTGTAAACATGCTTTACAAGTATCTATGGATTTAAAATCAAATGAATCCAAATACCATTCATAATAAAGTTTAGCCAAGAGTTTCTCGTTTATATGGCCAAGTATAAAATGTCATTGGTAAGTTAAATTTAAATCATATGTCTTCTATTTTTAATCTCAATGCAATGAATAGGTTCATTAATATTAAGAATATAAAGGACGTTAACTAATGTTCCATCGCTATAAAACATTCCATTCATATAAAATGAATAACTCTTGTTTTTAAACTCAAAAACAAATCCCTTAGTATCTATACATGATACTGAAATTATGTTTATGGTGAAACTTGGAACATAATATTAATTTCCTAATTCTAATGCAAAACCATTAGGTAAAGAAATGATACAACTTCCTACAATAAAAGCAGGAACTTTTACTCTATTAGCTACTCGTAGCTCTTCTCCCTTGAACAATTTCCTGCTCTTGTTTAGACCCTACAAGTCAACAATGATATGAGAACCACATCCTATATCTATGACCTATGTAGAAGACACTAAAAGATTGCATTCAATCATAAAGATACCTAAGGTGTTACCCATACTCGACATCTTTCTCTTAAACCGAATATAATTCCTCTTCTAGTGACCTTTCGGATACGACATATAGGCTAATGTGAGCCCTTAACAAGGTCTTACCATAGTGTGGTCGAGTCCTTTAAGATCTATCAAAGAAATGAGAGGTAGGTTAGGGGGAATTTTGGGTAGAGGGTTAAGTAGACATGAACTGCTTATGGATGTGATGCACCACTCAAGCACTTGTGACTATTGACTTACTATATGTGACTAATTAGTCTAAGGCAATGGGTCACTTGTCACATAAATCTTGCTTAAGCATTTGATATGAGTTAAGGTTAGGGTTCTCAATGAAGAGAAAGAGGGTGAAATTCTATAATGTCATTAACAAAGGAAGATATCTGATACAATAGTTGCTATAGTAGGTTATTTATACTTGATGTCTAAGGGTTATAACATGATATATGAAATAAATAGAAAGGGTAAAAACCATATCACATAAATGTTATAAGAATAAAAGGATAAACTCATAAACATCCAAAAAGGAATATTCATTGTTAGGTAGTATTATTGTAGGTGTAGGACATGTAGCTTTAAGAGAAAGTTTAGGGGATTCAACGCATAATGAATTCAGAGGTATGGAGATAAGGTCAATAATTCTTGGGTCTTGAGATAACTTGAAACAATACAACTCTTTGGTACAACTTGACAACTTCACCTCAACAGGCTTGAATGTGTAGGATAGAGCAATCTTAAGAACAGATTGACAGCGAGGGCAAGGAATCCTTAAGTAATTCGGACCATCTTGGTTCCTATACTAGTCTTGCACTCTTGCTGCATCTCAAATAGGTGATCAAGTTAGCTCAGTATATTAACTTAGCCTCTTTTGGACTTGGTTAAAAATTGAGAATTTGGTTGGCCATGTTAGTAAGCCCTCTTTCTCGGGAGTAGGTGAGGGGACTTGGTGGTTGATTGCTATTGTTCCCTATGGGTTATTTAGGATTTATGTTCAAATCCTTGGAGTTCTCTGCAAGGGTGTCTTCCTCAGATATGAATGGGCTTAGGTAAGTGATATTGAAGACATCGGAAACTCCATCCCCTTCAAGAAGCTCGAGCTTATAAGTATTATCAATGATTTTGTGAAGTACCTTGAAAGGTCTCTTAGCTCAGGGTGAGAGCTTGTTCTTCTTCTTGTTTAAAAACCTTTACTTGCTGTGATGTAGCTACATAAGATCTCTTGGTTGGAACAACTTTCTTTCCCTTCGCCCTTAGTTTTTGGTAGCTTAGGTCAACTAATCAAAGACTCTCTAATAGTTGCAGGGTTTTAGCTTAGTCTTCAGCTTCTGGATCACCTTGTTTAGCTTTAGGCACAAGTGTTTGATTAAGTTATAGTTTTAGGTTAAAGCCATAGATGATCTCAAATAGGGTCTTACCTATTGGGCTATGGGCAAATTTGTTGTAAGCAAATTCTACAATAGGCAAGCAAGTATCCTTTTGCTTGATTCTTCTAATAGCAGCTTGGAGTAGAGATCCCAATGTTTTATTGACGACCTTTGTCTAACCATCTGTTTGTAGATGACATGATGTGTAGAACAACAACTTAGTTTTTAATTGGCACTATAAGGCCTTCCAAAAGTGACTCAAGTATTTTTGGTCTTTATTAGAGGCTATACTTTAGGGCACTCCATGGAGCTTCATGTTCTCCTATGTAAATAGAAAAGAAATAGTTGAAGCATCGTTAGTCTTATTGCAAGGCACAAAATGTGCCATCTTATTGAATCTATAGATCATAACCTTTACAGCTTCCTTTCCTTGTATTATTATAGGTAAGCTAAGAACATAACCTATACTTAAGCTGACCTATGGTTTAGTTAGCATAGGTAAAGTCATAACCTTTCCTTGTACTACTTAGCTCTTAGCCTCTTTGCAAGTTGTGCATCTTTAGCAATTTGGTGAACATCTCACAACATTGGCTAACAAAACCTGGGTTTCAATAGCTCGTATGTTCTTCTCTCTCGAAAATGTCCTTATAATCCTCTACTATGGGCTTCTTTGACAAGAAACTCTTGTATTGAATAGGTCGGCATACATAGTTTTCTAAATCAGAATAAATATCCTTTTACAAACTAGTCATGCAACATTCCACCCTTTGACGTACCGGACATAGATTGGACCAAATGTAGGTCTTGAGAGTATTACTCCTTAATGCTCACAAATCAAATAAATCTGGTTTGAAGCTCCAAAAGCATCATATGTCGTCTATATAAGGTATTTGCAACCACAATTCCCTTTCCTCACTTATATTTGATTACGAACAAAAATCCTTCTAAGAACTTAATCCAATTGATTTGTTGCTTGGACAACTTTGGTTGGCTCTTCAGGTTTGATGATCTATATATATAATAAATTCCTTAGGCAATAGGTAATGTTGCTAAGTTTGCAAAGCTTGGACAAGCACATACAATTCCTTTTCGTACACTAAATAGTTTAAATTCAATCTTTTAAGTTTCTCATTGGAATAAGCAATAGTTCATTATTCTTGCATGAGAGCTGCTCTAATACCAATGCCAGATATGTCAAACTCCAACTTAAAAACTTTGTTGAAATTGGGCAAAGATAGTACTAGGACTGAAGTCAATCGCTTCTTCAACTTGTCAAATCTTTCTTGATCCTTACTTCCCTATTAAAATTTTATATTCTTCTTGGTAGGCTCGGTAAGCAATGCAATGATAGAACTAAAGCTCTAAATAAACCTATAATAGAAAGATGCTAAGCTATGAAAACTTCATACATTTGTATAAGAGGTTAGGATAGGCCATTCTACAATAGCTTGAACCTTCTCTTCATCTACTCTTAGGCCTCTACCATTGAGAACATGCCTAAGAAATACTATTTCTTAACCAAAATAGCACTTTTACAAAATTCAAATAGTTTCTCAACTTATATCGCTTCAAAAACAATTCGAATGTGATTCACATGGCTTGTTAGATGGGAATTGTAAATTGGGATGTCATTGAAATAGACTACAACAAACTTCTCAATTTGATTTCTCAACATACGGTTCATCAACCTTATAAATTTGCTTGAGCATTAGATAAACCAAATGGCATAAGCTGCCACTCGTATAATTCGTGCTTTTTCTTGAGCTTGGATTGCTCACCTTCTGCTTTCTTAGCCTTATAATTATTAGTTCCACTGGCCTTTGTCTTATTAGACTTACTTATCAAGAGAACTTGTTGAATTGTTATTGACATGGACTTCATTCACTTTTTAACCGTCCTTATCATAGTAAGCAAATATATTAGAGACCTCTCCATACTATTCATATTGAAATTCATGATGAACTGCGAGAAGGAATCTGGTAAAGAAGACAATATCAGATCGATAGCTAAGTTGTCTTCAAAGTTAGAGCCCAAACTCTTAACTCTCTATGCATACTTTATCATCTTGAGTAAGTAGAGCCCAACTTAGCTGCCTTTATCCATCTTACAATTAAATATGGCTTGAGATGTACTAGACTACTTGACTCTAGCATTCTCCTGGAATAGCTCCTGCAAGTTAGCTTATATATCTCTTATAGACATATTCTCATGCTACTTCTGAAATTTAGATGACATTACAAACAGTATGAGACATTAGATATCAATAGAGTCCTTCAAGCATTTATGATATTGCTTTTATTCTTCTATGGTAACATCCTTACCTAGTTCTTTAATATCTTCCTCTTTTACGACATATAATTTCCTTTCATGCATAAGAACCATTTTCAATTTACTTAGCTAATCAAGGAAATTCGATCTAATGAGGATATTGTATTTATTGAGAATAAATTGCAACGAAAGGTTATTGTTGTTATTCGCTATTTTGGATCTACACAAAAATAAATGTAGAGTTCAGTATTTATGAATAATTCATTTCATGAAGGGACCTCTAAAATTTCTCCCACTATTTTATTCAAACCCAATAACCCCTTTTATTAGATTAAAAAACCATAATGGAAGATTTTCTAGTGGATCCAAAATCTTAAATAAAGTTAATATGTATATAGTTGAATTGTACCTACATATTATATTATTTTAGATAGACCTTAATTAACTCACCAATTGTAAAATTTGTACAACTTTTGGATTTGTTATTGGACTGACAACTCTTTTAAAGTAATTCCGTATTTTAGAAACCAACACTCGCCCATTAGATTATCAACTTTAGTTGAGCTAACACATTAACAATTTAATTTAAGTCAACCTAGTAATAAATTATAAAAATTTAATATGAGCCCACAACTGAGCAATACTAACTCACATGAAATCCTGATTATTTTAAAATTTATAACTAGAGGGTAACATAATTTTATCTTGACTTAATATATTTAGTGAATTTCATATTTATGTCGCATCAACAATACTTGTACACATTAATTAAATAATTAACAATAATAATAGAATAATAATGTAATGATCATAGGCCAACTAGAAGAGTATGGATTGAGCTTTAGTCTATACTTGAGGGTCATAAGACCAAAATCCATTAATACGAATGTAGCTTCTTTTGGGCCTTTTGAACTTCTTTATATCTTGAATAAATGTGGACCTCTAATCTTTCATCTTTAATACTAAAACTAATTTTCTAAAATATTTATTTAGAAAATAAAGTACAAATGGAATTTAAATTTGGATTTACAAAACCAAATACACTTAATTTACATTTTATCTATGGGTACATAGAACCAAATAAAACAAAATTATATTTATTTTTCGAAGTCAACCCATTGACTATTTTAATTATTCACACAAAATCTATTCATGCCTAGGCCATGATTGCATTAACCATATTAACCTGTTGATTCAAAATAATTGTTATAATTTTGATATAAATTTGGGATTAAAACTATAACCAAATTTTCTTAAACAATATTCACTTAAGAAAATTTCTGTCTAAAACAATCGATCAAAATAACACTTTCATCTCAGGATGTCTTTGAGCTACTGAAATGTAAATGCTAAAAGAAAATAAGGATTTCATCCGTTCGTTTTAGGTCTCGAAAGGCAAATACTGTAAACCCAACCTCGCATATTGAAATCATTACTCAGTGGACATGGGATCTACAAAACGAATGATGACATCATAAAAAAAATAACGTACGAGCCAAAATCCAAAAGAATTACTTCGGCTTATAGAAAAGGATATTAAATGTTTTTCGACTCCAAAAGAAAATACAAAATAAGTTTTACATCAAATCCATAATGTAAAACATTATAAAAGTAATCCCATCAAGATTATAATAATCGTTTCGTAAATCAAATCTGGGCTAATATTAACTTATTCTATGTGTTACACAAGAAGCTTTAATATTACTCTTACTTTTGTGAATAACATAAATGTAGCAAAATGTAAAAATTTCTTAAAAAACCTAGAACTAAAATTATATCAATGAAACAGTATGAAAAATACCTTCTCTTGTAGCAAAAACCATCCTCTCCCGGAGATGAAGTTTAAAATGATTTAAATATTACTTTGCCCTTTATAAAATGTGTTCACCATAAAAACTTTAGATGTAGTTCCTTTAACAGTATCCACAAACATAGTAATAAGGACAATTTCTAATAATTATATTGCTAGATCACTTTGATTAGAAAAAGAAAGGGAAAATTGAATTAAAATTATTGAAAACAAAACAAAATATGCATTTCGAATTTCTTTTGTCGGTAAAAAGGCATATCCCGAAACCAACCCTCTTGTTTCCTTTTCAAAATCGTATTATATCTCTTCTTGGAATATAACTTTTCAATTCCAAAATAAATGATATGGATGCGTTGGAATTAAGGGGCATTCAATACCTTTTTTAATTCTTATTTCACAAAAGGACGAAAAGAACGATCAACGCATTACCTTATATTATTTCATTCAACTTTGACTGCAAATATACAACCTATGTGGAAACTTACTCGTCTAACTTACTTCCAATTTATTATTTTGGTCCAATTAATCCTAGTTTTTATATTTTTTATAATTAATGATTATACAAGTCAAGGTAACCATCTAGTAACAATTATTGATCACCAAATGTAACGAAGAAGTTGCAAACAAGAAACCACTATCCAATGATTATTGTGTAAATAAATCTCTTCATCAAATAATGTCTCGATTAAACTATTGTATGTTAGTCATCAATGTTTAATAATTTACTTAATATCTGAAATAAATTAGATACAGTAAAACTTACTATACCAACGAATTTATAAGTCACTATTATTTTAATTAAGAGATCTTAGATATTGACTCCATAATCTAAAAGAGTGATGAATTCCATTTTGACTTATCACTATCTTTTTTATATTTCATATCGTACCTACTAATTATATTATTTACAATAAATCAAGATTATGTTTAACGATATTAAAGCACAACATTCTATATATATATATATATATATGATATATGAAGATCTTAAGTTTAAGGATTATTTATGCTTGTTTAAATAGTAGAGGGGCATTAAATATATAGTGTCTTCTATTAACGGACCATGTTCAATATACTTACTTAACTTTGGACAGTTATTTGTATAACTTAAATATTTTTTTCCTTCAGTTTAATAAGATGACCTTAGTTATATAATATTTTGATCTAAATATCTATGTTCTCTCTAGATATTTATTTGACTAAAGACTACTTTTTGATTATATGATGTTATGGAATCCTACTGATAATATATCTTTATTATTATTCCATAAAAGCTTTAATTATCTATAGGACTTTATTATAAAATATGTACAAATAGAAAAATATACATATACAATAAATACTTATCTTTTATTAATAATATTTATATATAGATTAAAAGTGTCTTGGAAGATTGTGTACAGAATACAAAAAAACTAATTGTGTACTTAGCAATTTTTGATAGAAGAGAAATAGATGAGAATAAATTGGAAAGAAAAGAAATTAGTGAAAATGGAATGAATGTAATATTGATTTTGTCTTTGGTAAAATTTAAAGGAAAATAAAGGAAATGCTCATTTCCTTTGATCGAGTTAGTATAAGGTGTAAGTAACCTAGATTTTTTTATGAAGCACCTTATTGGCAGGGTCATCTGTTTTCAAGTGATGGTAGGAGAGGATAGAAGCATGAAGATAGAATTGGTAGATCCAAATTACGAGACCCATAGCATACTATCTAAGTGTGTTTGGATAATATGCATGGGCAAGAGAAATGGAGGTAATATTTTCGGGGACCGACCCATTTGGGAGAAAAAGCAAAAAAGAGGACCTAAATAAAAACTAGATCTATCTTTTTGGAACATGACAACATGGCATGTAGCCCTATATGCCCCTTAATCCCATCACTACGTCTTTCCTGGCCCAAACCCTAATATTTATAAGACACCTTATACGATGTAGTAAAGAAAACGAGTCAATTCATTCCTACCAATAAAGCTTTGTTGCAATAAAGACTTCAACCAACATTTAAGTTGCTATTAGTTTATTACTTAATCATGCTAGCTTTTCTTCTTCTTCTTTTTTATAATCATTATTGATTATTTGATTTTTTTTATCCTTTATCCATCATGTAGTCTTTTACTTTAGCAACTTTTAAGGAAAGGGATCTTTTATTAAAAATTAAAATTTAAGATATTTTAGTTATAATAGATAAATTTAAAAATTGGTTGATGTGTTTCGGTTTCCTTTTTTTTCATTAGTAAGAAAACTTACTATATTTAAATTTTATTTTAAAAATATCAATAATTTACCTGATAGAATAACTTTCTTATTGATTTTATTTCTTCTTTTATCAAGAGATATCAATTATAAATATGATATTACACTCATAAGTTATATTATCACATATTAAATTGTAAAAGCATCATTTTTATGAGCAAGTATCACAATCAAATAATATAATCTTCTTTAATATTGAATTACCACAATTTACTATTATCATCACATAAACACAAGCATTATCATTATCACTCTAATCTAAAACTAGGTTAGAAATCTTTATTATGTATAGCATATTGTGTCTTCTCAAGCTTATCATTTTTTTTTTCATTATATAATTTTTTTATGGTATTGGTATAAATATCGTCATAGTATATTATCTTTTCTTTATCATACTTTTTTTTCCATGAAATTTTTCTTAATTTAGTTCTTTATGATTATCTTCTCATATTATTTCATATGCCAAATATCATAAATGCTATAAATGATAAATAGTTTGTAATTTACATAATCAAATATCATCTATCTAATATATGGTACTAAATAGATATCAACTATATTATATATAATTTAATGTACGATCTATATAGTAAATTATAAATAAATTTGTATATATATATATTGCATACGATATGTTATATAATATAATTTGCGTATAGCACGTATGCCATAATATTTTTATGTGTCATGCATTATATCTTATCTATAATAATAAAGAGCAAGACATTTTTTTGTGTCACACGTACTTTAAAAAAATATTATACATAAAATAAAAAAAAATTATTCCCATTCGTTAATTTAATTACTATTCAACCGTTTGACTCTCCCATTTCTTGAGGACTATTAGCTACATTCTTCCACCTGTCATGGACCATTAACTCCAGTGGAAAAAAGAATAAAAATTAAGTAAGCATGTAATGATTTATGTATTTTGAATGAAAAGTTATATCTAATTGTTTTTTATGTTTTTTTAATTATCAAAATAATTTGTAATTAAGTCATATATAATTATTATATCACTTACTTGATGGATTATGTATAATTTATTTAATTTGTAGAGATCATTTGGATATATTTTCTACTAGTTATATATTAAGGCACTTAATAAATAAAAATATCACTTGATTTCAGTGGAAATGCCTAATTAAATATATATTGTGACTCAATCCATTATGTTCACTTATAATTTTTATTTATTTATCTTACAAAGGTAACATTGTTTTTTTTTTCTTAATTTGATATTTTAAGATTGTATCTTGTCCTTCATATATTAATACCATGGATTTGGTGACTTCGGTCATATTGATTATGACCCTCCACCTTTTAATCCTGCATGCATCCCTAAATATATTCATATTTTCTACGATTGAAAAATTGTGATTCTCCACATGTTTGTTTATAAAATGAAATAATATTGTATATGAAATGGTAAATCAATGCTTTGAAATGAACTCACCATGAATAGGTTAGATTTTTAATGGTATCATATCTAGACACGATGAAAAGTCCTTAAAATATTATTTATTTCATCAAAAATGGTTTTAGTTGGCATCAATAGGAGGGCTCTATGAAAGTTGTTGATTGAAAATAAAAGAAGTTTAAGATGTGTTTTACACTTATGAAGAAAAAAAAAAAGGTATTTAAGGTAGACACATCTACAAGCTATATTTCATAGACTATTTTTAAGGATTATATTCATTTTTTAAATAAACTTCTTACTATTAAATATTTTCTTAAATAATTTTTTCTAGTTGTTGGATATTCAATTAAAAGATTTTCTATCATCGAAGAATTTATCTTTACCTTTGTATAGACATCTCATTTTTGTTCTCTTAGATCCATCTCCAAATTAGAATTCTCTAGTTTTCAAAAAATGTTAAAAGATAAAAAATATAAAAAAAACCAGAAAATTTGAAAAATCAATGAAAGACAAAAAAAATGAAAAAAATAAGAAAAAACCAAAAAACAAGAAAATGAGATAAAAACCAACAAAATTAGAAAACCCAAAAATTCAAAAAAATATAAAAATTGAAAAATCATAAAAAAATATGGTGCAATGGTTGATTTAGATCATTTTTGGGTAGATTTAATTTTTTAAGATAAAAAACAGTTGTTGGAGCCAAAATAAATATATGTGGTTTAACCGAATTAAGAATTCTAAGTAAAAAGGATTTTTATTGAAAATTAATTTTTCTAGCTTAGGTTTGGCTAGGTCATTTTAAAAATTCATATGTTTAGAAGTTCATGGCCTCAAATTGCACCTTAATCAGAATTAAAATGAGCATTTTATACCCATTTAAAGTTTTCAAATAAAAGTCGAATGCAAATAAAAATGGATCCTAATTTGGTTAAATTGAAAATTTTTTGAATATATGCTTATTAGGCTCCATATTTCCTTGGATAATGTAATGAGATTTTTGGAAAGTTAGATAATTAATTAGGTCCTATTTCATGGCAAAAAAATGAAAAATTTGAAAATGGAAGCCAATAACATCAGGAAAAGAAGATGAAAACAAGAAACGAAAAGAAAAAAGAAAGAGAAAATGAAGAAAGGAAAAATAAAAAAAAAGAAGTAGGGAAAGGAAACATTGTGACCTAATGTCTGCACTAGAATGTACTACGTGGCACCTAAATTAGGGTACTACATGACATCATTTTTTGGCTGCCATGTGGTGTCACTCATAAAACACTACGTAGTGTACATGTTCATACCTTTGACCATCTTTTTTCTTCCTCTTCCTTTCTTTTTCAAGGAGAAGTATAAGCTTTTGTTTTTGTTTTAAATGGTAAATAATATATAGGTATTTTTTACTTGATTTCACCTACTTTTTGATCATAAAAAAAACTGAAAAAATATGGAAATGAAAGATTAGGAAGTCTCTTACTTGGGAAGGTCCAAATTTTTAATTTGCATTAATGGAAGTAAGAGAAATAAGAAAAAAAGGAAAATCAGATGTCTAAGAAATGCCTAATCATACATTCTTGCTTATTTTAGTAAAATTAATAATTCTTTTTGCAAATAAATGATATAACTTATATAAAACGAGCAAAGATATCTTCCATAAGCTATGTACACTTTCAATTTTTATTATTTTTTGCAAAAAAAGTCCAAATTAGACCGAAAATGGAAAGAACTATGATACATTCAAAACCTTAAACAATCAACAAAGATTTGACCTTTTCTTACCATGAATGTTTCTTTAGGAGGGATTACGACTTGACACTATAAACAAAACTCCTCTCTATACATTCAAACAACTTTAAAATATTGAAAATCACCGCTTTACATGTAATCGAGAATTTCTCTCTCTAGGTATTCATAACATTAAATCCACTTTCTCTATTTAATTTCTCTCATCTTAGAGCAAACTGATTTAAGATGAAATAGTGAAATATTCTACATTTATCATAGAGTAAAACTTAGTAAGTGAATTGTTTCAATTTTGTAGTTGAAGGGAGTAATTTAAATTTGAATCAAGTGTGATGTTTTTAGGGTTTGTTCATAACAAACTTAAAATTTTTTTGAAATTGCAGGAGATAGGCTCTCTCTAGAAATTAGGTTGGCGTTTTAGTAGAATGGCCTTTCAGGAGTTGAGAGCCATTGATCTCACATCAAGAACTAGTCAAAATTGACTTCTTTCGACCATTGATTTGTTGTATGTAAGAGGTAAGTTTTCTTCCCTTTTTGTATCATGTTGTGTTATTTGTTGATTTAAAACAAGTAAAAAAAATTCAAAAAATCTAAAATATATATAAAATTTGTTTTAATCTTTTATGGTTATAATTTTACTTGAATAATGTGTTTTTGTATGATATTTAACATATTAATTAATTTTCATTTGCTTTATATTATGTTTGTTGATTTTTTAGTTAATATACTTAGGTTTTAAATAAAATGAGTGGTATGTTTACATAATTAGACTTTAATAAATAAAAAAAATAATAATTTGTGTGTTTAGGATTTAATAAATAATTGGCATGGTGAAACTTTATTAAAATAATTAGCATGTTTAAGCTTGAATAAATAATATGCTTAGTAATTGGCATGTTTAGATTTTAGTTAATATTTAGTCTTAATGAATAAATTGAAACATTTTGTTCTAATTATAAAATTAGCATTTTAACATGTTTAGTTGCTTTCTTTCTAATAAATTAAGATGTTAGGTTAATAAATTTGCATATTATATTTGTTTTGCATGATAATTAGCTCACATGATTAAGTTAATTTTTGTAGTCTTGATAATTGTTGTGATTTGTATATGTGTCTGATTAATATGTTTTGCCATGCTTGAATAAAGTTGTTTTCAAATAAAGATGGGCTTTCTCCCAATTTTTTTTTTCTCGTAAATAAAATGTTTTTCATTAAAAAAAATAAATTGGCATTTTTCAAAGTTTAAGAGTTCTTTTAGAAGTTTTCAAAGGTGGATCAATAAACTTAAGGTGAAAGGAGAGTTTTCAAAAATAAAACAAACCAACAAACTAAAATTTTCATTAATTGAGTACTATGTGATCTTGATCTCACTTTGCGGGTATATAGATATTTTGAGCAGTCCAAAATAATAATTTTTTTTCTCCTTTTCTTTTTTTTTTTAATAATTTTTTTAAAATAAAAAACCCATTTTATTTGAAAAACACATTTAAGGCCTAAATAGTGATATCATAAATTTCTTTTACGGAAATCATTGTGTTTTAATAAGTTAGCCTTCAAAACCAAGTTTTTTTGGTTTCTATTTTTCTAAAAAAGTATTTAGAAAAACCCAAAGGCCAGCGGCTGAAATTAGGGTTTGTCCACTCATGACCCCTAATTTTACTTATTTTTCGATTTTGATTAGGTGACAACTTCTTTTTCAGATTTATTTTTAATAAAACTTTTTCTTAGTTTGCTTGAGAAGTTTCTGTTAAGCATGTAACACCCTAAAAAAGGAGACATGGTAATTTTGCTTAAAATCTTCATATCATGTGTGTGCTTATGATATGAGGATCGCCTTGTATGTCAGATGTTACAAGACTTTAGCTAATAAGTTTCTCATCATACTTAATCTTTTTACATTCATTTACTTAACTACATATATTTAGCTATAAATGATTTAACAATCTACAGTTGCTAGAATCGTAGAGAGTTGAAATTAGCTACCAAATAATAAGAAAATGTATCTAAATTTTGACAATCATAAAATTATTAGACACTTTGAAAGTTTAATTTGACTATCCTTGCTTTTCTAATCTTGTCATTCTACATTTTTAGCTCAATGGAGTACTTTGCATTAGAATCTTAGCCTAGGCCTAGTTTTGTAAGACTTATAAGAGAAACTATTGGGAGGTCAAGCTACATCTAACTTAGTGAATAACCTTCATGCTTTACCATTAAACAATAACAAGCAAGTTATTTATCAAGCATATGTAATGCAAGTAGTGCATACAGTCGACCAGTAATTCCATATAGTACCATTTTATGTCTACTATTGCTTGGGTTAGGAAGCATTTAGGCCCATTAGGACCCAAGTATCCACATCTAATATGAGTTCACCTAGTAGTATAAGCACCCTTAATAGTAGACATAGCTCGGTCTCAAGCAGAAGGTAGTATTCCTGAAGGCTAAGTAGATCCTAAAGATTGAGATAAGAACATGTTGCATGAATTCGTTGTGCAATAAACAATCACAACATAAAATATTAGTATGGATCCATCTATATATGATCTTCTACTCTACTACATAGTGTTGACTCCCTTTAACTTATGTAATAGGATGCAATGCATATCCAGTTTAGTTAAAGGTTGCATATTTATTAATCCACATTCATGGGGTGACTAAGTAAATATATTTTAGATACTCCAATACCTTGAGTTATAATGCAACAAATAAGGGTATTTGAAATATCTTAAGGTATTTTGTAGGCAAGAGCCAACCAAAGTAAGAACATAGAAGTTCCTATATACCCTAACATGTAACAAGTTTAATTATCAGATATAATTGGATGGCGCATTAATTATAAGCACATAATAAAGTAAAATGGGGGACGATATACTCTCGTAGCCTTAAAGCCTAGTATTCCCAATAGTTTTGGGTAGTCTCGAACTTAGTATTTCAAATCACCTAAGTAAGATAATTAAAGTAAATAAGACTCATCTTAAACTTAGTATATTCATTAGCCTGGCTATAATTTCCTCATTTCTACTTATTTCGTATTTTGGTCATAACATTCTCGTTTTAAGTTGAAATTTCACCTTATCATAGTCGATTTCATCGTTTTCGCGTGTTATTTCATCTAGTGAAGTCCACTTAAGGATTTTTGGTTCATAAGGCTTCAATTTGGGTAAAAAGTTTTTGTTGGTCAAAGATCTTAGTTTGATCACTTTAGGGTTTGGCTCTAGTTTTAGGCTTTAGACTTAATTTTGATTATTGGGCAATACATTTGGTCTTTTGAGCCTTTATTTAGGTATTTTAAATTTAAGTTTGTGCCCAAATTCCATAACTTTTAATTTAGGCATTAATGTTACTCTTATGGGCCTAAATGGATCTTTTTTAGTAGTTTAAGGCTTTAGCTTACTAAGAGGCTTATAGGAGATGGCATTAATAGGTTTTTGGATTTAATGGACCTTTTATATTTTATTTTATAAGCCTAGTAATTTAGGGATCGGATTTGGTTATTAAGTTATTGAGCACTATTCTTGGTCATTTTAAGAGCTTTGGCCTTACCAAGCATTTTAGGGCCTTAACCTGAACTCCACTTATTATTTTTTGCCTAAACCCACTAAAGGCCTTAAGTTTGATCCATTTTTACTAAAGTTCCAAATATGGTTTGTCATGCCCCAAACCTAAGTGTCATTATAGCCTCATTGTGTAAACCAACCTATGTTAGAAGTTAGCCGCCTTAGTTGCAAACGTAGGTATAGCCTACATAAGGCATTTACTACTCCATCGCTTAAAAGTGCCCCATTCAATACCTAGTAGGAATTAACCTATGGGCTAACTTTTAATTATAGATGCTGGAAATAATTTTTACAACTTAAATTTTGAGTAAAAATCAAGTTAAAAGTTGAATAAAAGATAAAACCTTCTATTTAATAAAAATTTCAAAAACTACATTGTTACAAAAAGATATAGTGTTTACTAAAATTTCACTAAAATCCACAAGCTTATAGAGCATGGAATAAATTTTATTAATTGAAAACTAGGGGTCACTTGAGGAGACTTTATTAGTTTTCTTAGAAGTTAGTACAATCGATAAAACAAATAGAAATCCAGTTATGTAATCTTGAATTACACTCCCTGAGTATGATCTCTAACCTTCTAGAACTTATAGTAATATTGGTGAATCTACTGAGGAAACTTGGAAAATAACTATAGGGGAATGAATGATAATTTGCTTAGTAAGTGAGATAGAGATAGTAGCACATATTTGACACAAAGCAACCAGGTTTTTAAGCAATTTAATTAGATACAATGCATGATCAAGCAAATGCCATCGTACAATGTTAGCTGGTCGTCATGAGATTAGAGAAATTTCATCCACTTTAAACCGGGTTCTGAGGATTTTAATGCCGTGCACTTATGAATTCGGTTACCAAATTGAGGCTTGTGTAATGGAGAATATGCTTTACTTGAGACTACTGATAACTCTGATTTTAAACATATTTCATATGGCGATTTTATGGTATTTCCCTCACATTTTTGGTTTTCTTTAAAGAAATTGATACTTAATTGAGTAAAATGTTGATTTCAGGGTTTAAACGCGTTCTAGGCTCGAAAATGAAGAAAAGGAATTTAGTTTCACTCAATTCCGAGTTTAAACGAAGAAGTTATGAAGTTGTGTAGAAATTTTGCCTTAGTGCAGAAAGTTACACGACCTGTGAACACGGCCATATCCCAAGCCGTGTCCGTGTCCGGTGACGAAAATAAAATCCGTGTAATACATATATAAAAGGATATCTTAGGGTTTAAAAGGAGGATAGACATTACAGAAACAGAGAGACACAAGAGACGTGAAGAGACTTGAGGAGAACATCAATCAAGAAGCAAGAATAACATCGATTTCAAGATTAGAGAGATTGTTCATCAAATCAAGAGGGGTTTTTATGCTTTATTTTATATTTTTGATGGAACTCGTTTTTAGATTCGTTATGATAGCTTAGAATTCAAGTATTTAGGATTATGGAACCTAGGGTTTCATGTAACCCTTAGATTGAATTATAATTTCAATAAAGTTTCTATCTTTTCTTGATTCAATTATGTCGTTTAATTGTTGATTGATAATTCTAGAGTGTGAATATTTGATATTATGCATGTTGATTGAGAAATTGCATGTGCAATTAGATCTAAGCATAATTGGAGAGAACTACATGTATACTTAGAGATAAGATACATGTTTCTTCCGGAAAGTTGATTGTTTGTGTGGGAATTCATTATACATTAATGCAATTTTAAGTTATATTACTAAGTGAAGAGATTCCGGTAAATAATTTAGGATTAGGGTTAATATGCTTGAGAAAGATATTAGCTTTAATTGTGAATCCCTCCGATCAAGAATAATAGAAATTGAATTGGATATATTTTAAAAAGGTTACATGTTAAACACTAGGGAAAATAATTCCTAAATACATCATTGCATACTTGAAGTCGTTCGTAGTTTATTGCTTTCTAATTTGCGTAATTAAGTCTCATAAGTAGTTTAGTTGTTAATTTCAGTATTTTTAATTCATTCAATTTATCACAATTTTCTGGTTAGATAATAAAGCTAAAGTTAATATTAGTACTCAAAATCTTTGAGGGATTGACTCGGACTCACATCCGCTATATTAAAATTGATAGGTGCGCTTGCCTCGTATCAAGTTTTTGGCGCTGTTACCGGGGATTTTTGATATTAAGAACGCTAGTTGCTTTATTACTTTAACCATTTTTTTTTCTTTATTTTCTTTTGTTTTCATTGTTTATTTTTATTACTTAGAACTGCAATTGATTTTTTATTTATTGCCCTCGTAGTGCATGACCTGAAGCAACTCGGAAGATTTTGTAGAACTTGATCCTAAAATTGAGAAAACTGCCCTTCAAAATTTGAGATCGCGACCTAGACAAATCGTGGCGACCATAGACGACGAATCAATCGTTGAGATCAAGGAAGAAGGTAAAGAGGCCAACACTCAATTCATCGAGCAAGAAGATCCACCACACATGGCTAACAACGGGAATGAAGCAAATCGGACCATGTCCGATTATTCAAGGCCTACACTTATTGGAGCTGACTCTAGTATTGCAAGGCCAACCATCGCGGCTAATAACTTCCAAATTGTACCCAACATCATACAAATGGTGCAACAATATGTTCAGTTTGATGGTCTCCAAGATGAAGATCCTAATGCCCACATCTCTAGCTTTCTAGAGATTTGTGATACATTTAAAATCAACGGAGCCACGGATGATGCCATTCGACTGCGGCTATTTCCTTTCTCCTTAAGGGGAAGAGCAAAACAGTGGTTGAACTCCCTACTAAGAAATTCAATCACAACTTGGAATGAATTGGTAGAGAAATTTTTGGAGAAATATTTCCCACCTGCAAAGACCGCTAAACTTCGGAATGATATTTCGTGTTTTGCTCAATTGGAAGAGGAGACGCTTTATGACACTTGGGAGCGGTTCAAGGACTTGCTCAGGAGATGCCCACATCATGGCCTCCTACTATGGATGCAGATTCAGACCTTCTACAATGGTCTCAATCTATCCACTAGACAGATGATTGATGCATCCGCAGGAGGTACTTTGAACACTAAGACACCTGAGCAAGCCCAAAATTTGATTAAAGGAATAGCGATGAACAACTATCAGTGGGAAAGCACTGGAGCTAAGCAAAAGGCCATGGGAATTTATGATATGGACTTGACCACTGCTCTGGCAGCTAAGGTAGACTTGTTGAGTAAAAAGATTGATGCAGTCTTAATTGGCGCTCAACAAGTGCAATCGGATGTAAGTGATTTTGGTATGCAGGGGTATGGAACACAAGAACAACTGGAACAGGCGGATTATCTAGGAAATCCACCTAAGCAACAAAATAACCCCTATAGCAACACTTACAATCCAGGATGGAGGAATCACCCAAATTTCTCATGGGGAAACCAAAACCAAGGCCAGCAGAAGACCAATTCTGGCCCACCTGGATTTCAACGACCATTCCCACCTCTTCTCCCTCAAGAAAAGAAGCCCAGTGTGGAAGAACTTCTCACAAAATATATTCAAGGCAATGAGGCTCGCTTATCCAACATTGAATCATCATTGAGAAATCAAGAGGCGTCCAATCGCAACCTTGAGAACCAAATTGGTCAACTTATGAAGCTAATCTCTGAAAGACCGCAAAAAACACTCCCAGGGAATACCGAGGTCAATTCTAGGGAACATGTTAATGCTGTGACCTTGAGAAGTGCTAGAAAACTGCAAGTGGAGAAGAAGGATGGTGGGGAAGTAGTTGAGAAAGAAGTGGAAGTCAACCGTAAGGAAGATGCAAAGCCACTGAAATCAAAAGAAAGTATGGAACCACCGAAAGTGGAGGAGTACAAGCCTCCCATCCCATACCCGTAGCGCCTTAAGCAAAGTCACACTGATCCGAATAAGGAATTTGGTAAATTGCTTGATATTTTCAAACAATTATACATTAAATTACCTCTTGTTGATGTTATCTTATAGATGCCAAAGTATGCAAAATTTTTAAAAGATCTTTTATTGAACAAGAGGAAGTTAGAGGAGCTTATAACCGTCACATTGAACGAGGAATGCTCAGCACTTCTCCAGAAAAAGCTGTCACAAAAATTAAATGATCCAAGGAGTTTCACTATTCCTTGTATGCTTGGCAATTTGTTAGTAGATAATGCTTTGGCAGACTTAGGAGCCAGTATAAATTTGATGCCATATAAATTGTTCAAAAAGCTAGGGTTAGGAGAACCTAAACCAATGCGCATGAGTCTTCAATTAGCTGATAGGTCTATTACATACCCTAGAGGCATCATAGAGGATGTTTTAGTCCAAGTAGACAAATTTATCTTTCCCGTGGATTTTGTTGTACTTGATATAGATGAAGATATTGAGGTGCCAATCATTTTAGGTCGACCCTTCTTAGCCACTGCTAGGGCTGTTTTTGATGTTAGTGAGCATAAGTTGATATTACGGGTTGGGGATGATGAAATAGTTTTTAAAACTCCAAAGGTAACGAACAAATTTCTTGACTCAGAGGATATATGTCACAATGTTAATGCCACTAATGTCGTTATATCCATATGTGTGCAGGAAACGCTTGCCAAGGATTCCTCGAGCTATTGCTTGCAAAAGGGAGATGAAAATTTGGTGACTAACCCCAATTGTGCAGAAATGGTATCTCAAATAAAAGTTCATGAATCTATTGTGGACAAGAAGGGGGTTGATCAACTCCATAAGTCAAAGGATCCTAGGTTAAAATCCTTCAAAGAGAAGCTACCAATTTTGGAACCAAAACTGTTAAGAAATCATCTGGAATATGCCTTTATGGTAAAAACTTCAAAACTTCCAATGACAACCGCATCTAAGGTAAAAGCGGACAAGATGAAGAAGTTTAGGCTACATAAATTTGATAAGTGGCATGATAAGGAGAGAAACTATGGAAGTTATGCACCAATGAAATGGAATTGGCAAGGTCGATGGCCTAAGGGTAAATTTACACTTGTATGGAGGGTTCGAAAGCAAGATACAGGAGTAGTCCTATCTCCACCTGGATGAAGAATCATGAGAAGACGTATCCCGTTGAGCTATCGACGTTAACTAAAGCGTTTCTTGGGAGGCAACCCATGCCTAACTCTATTTATGCTTTAGTTCTTTAAGTTTTCTTCATGTTATTTTCCATTCAATCTAACTTTGCTTTGCTTCTTTTCTTTTTCTTTCAATTTTAGCGTCATAGCCTTTCCCCTTTTAGCTTTATTTTTGCCTTTTCTCCTTAGTTTTATTATTTCTAAGTTTCCTTTACCTTTAAATTTAATTAAAAAAAAAAAATTTTATCATACGGGCGAGGGACACGGTCGTATCCCAGCCCGTGTCCATCCAGACATTCAAAACTGTCCACCCACAGAATATTATACGGGCGAGGGACACGGTCGTGTCCCAGCACGTGTCCACCCAGACTTCGATCCTACTCCGGGGGCACAGAAAGTTACACGGGTGAGGGATACGATCGTGTCCCCAGCCCGTGTGTGCCCAGAATTTTCCACCCGAGCACAGAAAGTTACACGGGCGTGGGACACGATTGTGTTTCAGCCCGTGTCTGTCCAGTATTCATACACGGGAAGCAAAAGTCACACGGGCAAGGGACACGGTCGTGTCCCAGCCCGTGTGCGTCCAGGTTAGACACGATGGCACAGATTGTTACACGGGCAAGGGACACGGTTGTGTCCCAGCCCGTGTTGACAAAAAATAACATGATTTTGCATACGATCGGTTAATTTAAATTAAACACACCCTCTCACACTCTCACAATCAAACATATCTCTCTTACATTTTCTCTCATTCTCCCTCTTCTCTCCACAATTCCTGCATTCCGCATTTTGATCCACGTAAGTTTTTCCTCCTTAATTTTCCTTTCTCTTCCTTATGCTGTAGCAATTGGGTTATGTGTGTTCTTCCTTTTATGCATATTGTTTTTGGCCTGCTGATTTCTTTTGATTATTCATCCATGCTATGCATCATTACTTTAAGTTTCTTGATCTATGTTATAATGCTGCCTAATCTAGTTAGCTTTCAATATGTTCTGTCAATTCCAAATTTTATTGGTTCATTTGCTTGTCATTCTTCCTTCATGCTAGTTAGGGTTAGTAATGGGCGATCATTATTCTGGGTCATTTCGCGTCTCTTATATGTATAGACGCCTGTTTTTCCTCGTTAATTAGTATGTAGTGGAATTTGTTGGATAAGTTTGCCACTCATTTCTTTTCCACCACCTCGTTTTCTAGCTGCACTCTATATGTTTGATGAAATGCCCCAATGAGCATTCCTTTCACAATCTTCCCCATTGTTATTCTTGTTTTCTGTTTTCTTCACCTAGGTGCGATATGGATGTCCGTGTTTGATTTGGATTGTTGCCTCTTTTCAGGTAGTCAAATGGCTAATCGATCTAAGCTTTCCGTTTGTCGGAAATCCAAATTTGCGGCATCCTCTTCGTCACAATCCGGCGCAATTGTTGAACCACTGGTAACTCTTCCCCCTATGGAGCACATAATGCTCCTATTTAAGAAGGACTACCAAGTACAACGCTATCAATTGCTTCAGTCTAAGCCCTTTAGCGAGACCCTTCGGTTGGATTGGGATGTTCTCGCTCAACTAGAGCTCACACCGAAATGAAGGAGCTCTTGGATGGTACCGTTTGGGAGCGCCTATTATCCTTTGAAGCTCTAGTTTATAAAGAGCTGACCCTAGAATTTTTGTGTACTTATAAGCTGGATAAAGATAGTGCTACTAGCATGGGCCCAAAATGCAAATTACACTTCACCTTGAGTGGCCATCCATTCCACATGTCCATCGCTCAACTAGGTAGATATCTTGGTTTATATGCAGAAAGATATACACGGACGGAGGAATTCCAAAGTCTCTCATGTCGTTTTCCTCGTGGTGTCACGGCAGGGTCATTTTGGAATGAGATTACGATTGGCGATGCCTATGATCCAGCCAGGAGTAAGGCCTCTCAATTAATCGGGCCTGAATACCGGGTTCTTCACTGGCTCTTCTCCCATACCTTGACTGGTAGAGGCCTTAGCACCGGGGTGGTGTCTAACAAGGACTGCCTCTATCTTTATAGTGTCATCCATAAGCACCCCATCAATCTAGCCATTGAAATCGCCGAACTCTTTAACCATTAAGCCACCACTACTCAATAGAAAGGGCATATTTGCTGTAGCCCTTATATTACATTACTGGTGTAGGCTATGAGAACTAAGGTTGTTGCTTGACCCTCGCTTACTTTCATTAGCCAAGTCACTCCTATACGCCTCAATTCCTTCCGCCTCATGAACCTCCTACTATCAAGAAGTCAAGGTCGACGCTCTCGCAGCAGCACATCTCGGGGCTAAACGTCTTCAGCCAGCTTAGACGATAAATTTGATTTGTTGCTGTCTGAGGTTCGTTATATACAAGAGAGTATGGATAAACTTCATCTCCGACAGGACAGAATGGAAGAATTTCTTAAAATGAAAGTGTCGGCTACTAATGAAGAGGAGAGTGAGGAAAAGGAAGAGGAGGATGAGAGTAGTGAGGAAGAGGCTGATGAGGGGGGTGAAGACGAGGAGGCTGGAGAAAGTGATGAGGATGATGAGGAGGGTGATGATGATGATGATGCTACTATGGCTGAGGCATCATCTGATGAGGTGGCTGAGGAGATGGATTCTAATCTCTCTTCTTAGTTCCAAATTTTTTGTGTTGTCTTTTATTGATCAAGACTTGTGAACTCCGTTATATATAATGATGCTGTTTCTTCATTTTGCACTTCTTTTCGACTGGCAGGGAAGTATTAGTTTCTTTTCATTACATATGTTTCCTTTTTCCCTGTGTTGCTTTTTCTTGCTGCTATGATTTTTTGTGGTACATTGGGGACAATGTACGTTATTAAGTGTGGGGAAGGGATATATATGAATTTGTTATTGTTTAGGAGACCAATTATTCATATTTGACTCAATTAGTTTTAAAGTTAACTTGCAATAGGTGATTAACTGGTATTAAGCCAAATCAATTACGTCATCTTGATTATTATTGACCTTATGATACTTTACTAGAATTGATAAGTCAAATTTTTGGAAGGTAATGTTACGAATTATTTAACTTAGGATTTTAAGACTTGAGATTGGAATAACATCACTAGTTGAGAGTTAGTCATGGTCATTTTTAAAATTTACTTTTAAGTATACCTTTCTCTTAGAAATTTTTAAGAGTCCTATAATTTTTAACAAACAAACAAATGAAATTCTTCTTTTGAGAAACCCCTGAAAAATCATAATGATTGGAGGTCAAAAGTAATAATAAGTGTATGAATAGAAAAAATTGGTAAGGATTTGTCTTGGTCCGTCAGAAGAGCGAAATTGAGTCTCAATGCCAATTCAAATGAAAAAAATTGATATGGATCGGCTTTGGTCCGTCAGAAGAGCAATGTTCTTTCCCGCTATCAATATAAGGAATAAGTTGGTATGGATCGGTCTTGGTCCGTCAGAAGAGCGAGCTTCTTTCCCTCTACCAACACAATTGTGCTTAAATAAAGTAAATTCAAAAGACCTCTTAACAAAATCATGAACTAGGGGGATGATCAGAGGAAGAGCGGATGTAAAATGTGTTTGTTTTAGATTATGGTGCTTAGTGAGATGGAAGAGAGAATTGTATACATTTTAGTCAAATGGATAAAATTTTTATGACTCTTTCTCGGTTGGCGAGATGTTAAATCTAATTTTTAGTTTAAGAATCCTTGGTTAAATGGCTTGGGTAAACTTTGATTTTCATAAATTAACTAGTGAATTCTAGTATTAAATATTGTTGGAGTATTCGAATATGGTCAGATGAAATTGGTTGACTTTATTATTGCAAGTTAGTTGAGAATGATTTTCTTACCTTTCTTTGGGTCAAGTATATTCTTTCACCGGTTTCTTAAACTGTGATAAATTTTGTTTAGTGTTTCTTATCCTAAAAGTTTGGTTTTGATTTATTTGCTTGAGGACAAGCAAATGATTAAGTGTGGGGAAATTTGATAACTCTGATTTTAAACATATTTCATATGGTGATTTTATGGTATTTCCCTCACATTTTTGGTTTTCTTTAAAGAAATTGATACTTAATTGAGTAAAATGTTGATTTCAAGGTTTAAACGCGTTCTAAGCTCGAAAACGAAGAAAAGGAATCAAGTTTCACTCAATTTCGAGTTCAAACGAAGAAGTTATGAAGTTTTGAAGTTGTGCAGAAATTTTGCCTTAGTGCAGAAAGTTACACGACCGGGGGACACGGCTATGTCCCAAGTCGTGTCCCCCGGTCGTGTCTGGTGACGAAAATAAAATCCGTGTAATACATATATAAAAGGATATCTTAGGGTTTAAAAGGAGGATAGACATTACAGAAACAGAGAGACACAAGAGACGTGAGGAGACTTGAGGAGAACATCAATCAAGAAGCAAGAACAATATCGATTTCAAGATTAGAGAGATTGTTCATCAAATCAAGAGGGGTTTTTATGCTTTATTTTATATTTTTGATGGAACTCATTTTTAGATTCGTTATGATAGCTTAGAATTCAAGTAAGTATTTAGGATTATGGAACCTAGGGTTTCATGTAACCCTTGGATTAAATTATAATTTCAATAAAGTTTCTATCCTTTCTTGATTCAATTATGTCGTTTAATTGTTGATTGATAATTATAGAGTGTGAATATATGATATTATGCATGTTGATTGAGAAATTGCATGTGCAATTAGATCTAAGCATAATTGAAGAGAACTACATGTATACTTAGAGATAAGATACATGTTTCTTCCGGAAAGTTGATTATTTATGTGGGAATTCATTATACATTAATGCAATTCTAAGTTATATTACTAAGTGAAGAGATTCCGGTAAATAATTTAGGATTAGGGTTAATATGCTTGAGAAAGATATTAGCTTTAATTGTGAATTCCTCCGGTCAAGAATAATAGAAATTGAATTGGATATATTTTAAAAATGTTACATGTTAAACACTAGGGGAAATAATTCCTAAATACATCATTGCATACTTGAAGTCGTTCGTAGTTTATTGCTTTCTAATTTGCGTAATTAAGTCTCATAAGTAGTTTAGTTGTTAATTTCAGTATTTTTAATTCATTCAATTTATCACAATTTTCCGGTTAGATAATAAAGCTAAAGTTAATATTAGTACTCAAAATCTCTGAGGGATCGACTCGGACTCACATCCGTTATATTAAAATTGATAGGTGCGCTTGCCTCGTATCAACTATCTTTGAACCACTGACTTCAACTTAACCATGACCTCCTTGCTGGTTGGTTAGTTTAATTCAGGGTGGGGAGAGGATCATTTTTGCTGTCCTCAACGAAGGGGTCCTTGTTTGGCTCATACTTCCTAATCATTTCTCCTAATGGGTTGCAATGCAAGTTTGGTTAGTAGTTAAGCTAAGTTTGTGTTAAATTACTTTTAGGGTGATCAAGAAAATTCAAATAGTCTAATGCATGTAATATCATGAAGTAATTAACACATCAATCTAGCACTCAAATGGCATAACAGTATTCAAGCATACACTTTGTATGTGCATAAGCAACTAACTTACAACTGCAAAAAATACATATATTAAGGTCACTAAGTATTCTAAAACAATACTTCAAAGTGTAGTGAAACATTGATCGCACATACTTGGATACTGATACTTATTCTCCTCGTGTATTGCGTTCGTCTTCCTTTATTATCCCTAAAATTAATGTAACACCTTTAATTTTTATAATATATATAGTATATGAGTTCAGTTTGACATTTACATATGTTCCTAAATTGTGTTAGATGAGTTTTCTAAGGTGTTTATTAGATATTAGTTAAGTAAAATGCATTCTGACTAAGGTTCTGACCTAGTATAGATTGCTACCTAGTAGTGTCTAATCTAGGTTCTGACTCCAATAAATTCTTAGAAGTGATAGACAGGTGACTTTCTAATCTACTCTCCAACTCCGAAAGTTTTTAATTCCCAATTGCTCTTATATTTTACTTCTTCCATCAAATTACTTTCTAACTAAGTTTCTAACTTGTATTTTGACCCAACCTTGTGGTATGGCTATTGTCTAGGAAGCTTCTTGCTCATGTTTTGACTCTGATATAGGTATATAATCCATATACTAATCACTAGCTGATCTACTGTCAAACTCCTGGTGTGGTCAAGAATATTAAATACCAAACCATTTTTTGACCCAATTTCTAATGAAGTTTCTGTCCTATCATTTTAAATTAAATTTTTATTTAAGAAGTTTACAACTTACATTTTATTCTCTAGAAATGGTGTAGAGTCTAAGGATAGCTTGTTAATATTCCAAATCAAATTTCTAGTGTATTCACTATATTCACACTAAGTTACATTTTGACACACCTTCAGACTTATTTTCTAACATTCACTAAACATACTTTAAATTCTCAAATGACACAATTCTAGCATTGATACCCTTGTTTCCTTACTCCAACATTTTAACGTAACACTCTAAACCTCAAATACAGCTATAAACCATTATTTGATGACTCAATTATTAAATCAAACACTCCTTTTAAGAGATTTTAGCCACATGCATTTTAGGTAACAAAAACCCTAGAATTCAACTTTTGAATTTTTGAAAACTCTTTTCATGGAATCAAATTAGACATATTAAAATGTTTGTACGTAAATTTAGGGATCAAAACAACATCATTTAGGCTATTAAAAATTAAAATTTAGATAAGTTTTTGGATTAGTTTCTTAATAAATACATATTTTGACTTAGAATTTGTAGAATTTGATAGCATTTTGGGATTCTACATGAAAAATTACATAGGGAAACCAAAAATCATAATTTTTGGAGCTTGTTTACTAATTTTAGGAAAATTGAATAAAAAATAGCCAAAACCGAAACTTATTGCTACTTGCAACTTCAACAACCATCTAGGGGTAGGGGTTTGTCTTCCTAAGTTAGCATTGCCTCCATTGTCTCCAAGTGGTTTGACTCACTCCTAGGTGGTGATTTTCCTTAGTAACTTGGATTTCACCCAAAGTACTCTATTTCAAATGTCCATAACATCTTTTATTAATTCCCACAAATTCATCTAGCTTTTCCACGCCTTGTTGTGTGATGTCACATGTGTTGTAGTGTTTTAAATAATTTTCTTATCTTTTCATTAATTTGTTTAGTAATATTTGTACATTTTCGGGTATTTATGTTAATTACGAGTACATATATTTATATGATAATTACACCCAATGTATATGTATGTCTTTTATAAAATATTTTATGTACAATATTAATTATATTACTCGCATAATTTATCTCTAAGTGTTAATTAATTTCTAAGGCTTATTTTGCGTGTTATCGATAATATAATAATACAGTAAACTTATATGATTTTGATTATATTTTAAATTCTTTATTATATTTTTAAATTTCAAGCCTACAAAAATTCCTTGGCTAGTCTCACGAAACCTCTCGTAAGTTTCTAGCTTAATCGGATTATTTTCTCGAACGCCTTAAATTGGCTATCAAACCTAGTCGCGCCAATACGAGTCTCACTTTTTTACTCCCCTTAGGTAAGTTTAGTCCTAGAAACAGTGACATATTAAGTTATTATAATGGTATTTGGATCAATAAAAAATATCTCTTCTTTAGCCTGATTCTTAATACTAAGAGTCATTTCTATCCTTACTTTCTAGGCCATCTTTCACTCAAACTCCCAAATTAACTCTTTACTTATTACTCTTATGTTGGTTTTATATGAACTAATATTTATCTCTACCTTCCCAATTCTCTTATCTACTACCAACATTGGATCTAAGTCACTACTATTTCTTGTATCCCCATTTACCTTCTCTTTCTTCTTCTCTTACTTTCTGAATCAATTATATTAATTGATTATTTATTTTTATGGTGTTTTCTCTAATTTTACTAAGTTAAAGGTAATCAAATCAATTGAACCAAATTTATAAGTTTAGTAAAGTTTCTAGATTCAATATTCATGATTCAAGTGTTTGTTAATTAGGTTTTATGAATAGTTATTTTTTGAATAAGTTTCTGAATCAATTTTTGAGTTTAGGAAATCTTAAGTTTCCAATAAGAAGAAATTTCCTAATTTTGTTTGGAAATAATCATTGGCATAAGATTTGTTATATACTAAAATTTTCATTTTCTCGAATTATTATCCACATTTAGTTGATTATTTAGATCATATGAAATCTTAGTATTCAAGATTTGTCTCAAGTTTATTATCTTAATATTGTGGTTTATCATCAATCTGATTGTTTCTTTTCACTAGTCTTATTTTTCTAAAGTATAGTTTTATTAGATAGGTATCTATCTATTGTTTTAGGATCCATCATTATTCCTATCTCTTTATCATCTAACTTTGTGTAGTGGCATAGTATTTGATTAATAGTTCATTCCTATTTAGTTATATCCTCATACTATGAATTTCTTATTTATTAAGCCTTTATGAGGAATATTGTATTGTTCTGTTATACTTATTATACTTTCTTATGTTACGTTAAGTGTACTTAAATTCTTTTACTCTTCTCATGGTGTTTGATTAGTTACGAATCATTAGATTAAAAAGTCTCCTTAGACTATTTCTAATTTATGGATCATAAGATTTCCTATCTTAATTACTTTGTTAGCATCTTAATGCTATCTATTAATTCATTATCTATCTTATCTCCAATCTGCAATTCTATTATACAAATTTAATGTATTCATTATTTTGTCTTATATTAAAAATTTAGGTTTTATTGATGGTGATTTATGTCATGATTGTTTCTTTTACAATTAATACAAATTTGTTTTATTCTTGTCCCAATTACATGATTCTTTTTTTCCATTATTGTTGTGCTGTTGTTCTAAGCATCAACTTTGTATTTCGTATCACTAGCATAAATGTCAATAGTAGTAGTGGGTTTAGAAAATTTTGACTGTTCTCTATCTCAAGTACAAACGAGATAGTGGATGACTTAAATGAGTTAGACTTGACACAACTTGATGAACCTAGTACAACCTTTGATCAAGTGGACTCATGAAACATTTTTAACTAATATCACTTGGATTTGTTTAAACATGACAGAACAAAAAGAGAAGACTCAATCAAAGAGATTTAAGGATCATCAATTTGCCAATCCCTTTATGTTTACTCAGATGTGCCAATATACATATAAGAAATATTACTTTGTAGTATTTTAACTATATCTAGCATCACAATTATTTTTTATCTTTTCTCATAACATAGTTGATTAGAGATTATGGGTTTAGAGTTTCTTTACTTTTCTTGTCAAGTTTTCACCACAAAGGATGAAGTTAATAAAAGGGTTACTTGGTAAATCTTTCATTGCTATAATTTGATATAACTACTGTATGCTTTTATTCCTTACTTATTGTAAACTGTTATAGAAATTTAGTTTATCCAATTATATGTTTAATACATTGGGTTATGATTTATATTTTAGTTTAAGGTCTTTCACTTTCTGACATAATTGTTATAACATACTATGTTCACTCTAGGATCATAACTAATTGAATTGACAATTCCTTCTTAGACTTCTTCAGAAACTTCTTATTGTTAGTATCCTTCTTGGTTAGTGTAACTATATCCTAAAATTTTGAGGGTCTACCTTCAGTATATCTTAGACTTATGATTTATATTTTAATACATTTCTGGTCGACATTATTTTCTCTAAATGCTTTTACATTTTTTATATTTTAGCACCAAGTTAAATTTTTAGGCTCATTACTCTAGGTGACATTATCCTACTCATGCGATACATCATAAGAGTAGTAATCTATCATCTTATGAGCATTATGTTGTCATCTTTTTACAAATTGATATCATATCTATACATATCTGATGTGAAAAGTGTATTCCTTACCTTTTACCACACTACATCACTATTTACTAATGGTAGGTTCGTATTGGTTATACTTTTTTACATAAGTTAAGAGGAATAAATTTAACATTTATATAACTATACATCTGAATTACATACTCTTGAATAATTATATCATAAAGAGATATAAATCATATCCTTTTCATGTTCAATGTCATTCTTAGTTCCTAGATATACTGAATAAAATTCTAACTTTATTTCACCAAACTAACCATCTTATTCAAGTTACTATCTTGTACTTAAAGCCAGAATATGTGATAGATTATTAGAATATCTTCAAAATTAAAAAAATATCGTCACAGATTAGATTAGTTCCTAATATTTTAAATATACCTAAGCTATTAAACTTATCATGTTGAACAATCAATTATATATTATAGGTTTCCTAACACAAAATCACCATCTTCACAATATCGACTATATAATTACCATAATCAACATAAATTGTTATTTTAAATCCAATTCAATTGCCCTTTACAACTCTCAACTTTATTTTTAATTCTTAAATTTACATTTGGTAATATACTTCTATTAGTTGTTGGAATATTTAGAATTTCATATACCTTGTTCTCAAGAGTTACGACATTATTATTCTAAATAAGCCTTTCCTTTCAATTCACCTCTTGACTTTTTAAATCAGGTTCTACCTCACTTTCTAATTTGACTTTACACCTTATAATATTAATAAATTCTGAACTTCTTGCCTACATTCCAATATTTTCTACCGTAATAGTTTAATGCCTAACTCTAAATACACATTTCTGACTTAAGCTAAGATAGTCCAATCACAATCTTTTCCTATTGAATTGCATACTCTTCTAACTATACCAATTTGAATGTTATTTTTAACCATTTTCTTTTTAATGCAATATGTTTAGCAATTATCCATACTCTACACTACTTATATACTTATAGTATTAATCAATTTACTTTACATGTAGTGATATTCATTTACAGGTGCAAGCATCTTAATATATTTAACACACATGAATATATAACCAATGCAAAGAGTTGGTATCTTAACATACGTTTCATATAAAAGAGTGACACATGCATATAAGTATCTTAATTATATTATATAATTACACTTAATAATGTATTTTATCACTACACATTATATATATATATATATATATATACTCCAATACCATAAATATATATATATATATATACATAGTTTCGGTAAGGTTTTTAAGAAATTTTATATTGAAGTATGAATTTCTATTTAACTTACTATTGGTGCCACTTTTCATAAGTTATTTATATTTTATTAAGATTACCACTTCTAAATAATTCTATAGTGAGTTGGTTATCTATCTTGAAAACTTGTAAATCAATGTTTCCCTTTTATATTAGTCGTAACAACAAATTGTATCTAATTTCTAGAGGATCCTAAGTCAAATGCTTAATTATATAATTTTAAATATGAGTAAGACCTAAACAAGATATCATTACCTATAAAAAGCATACTATCATTTTCGTATCTTTTATAGTAATCATTATCAGCACACCATATATTTTTATTTCCATTGCAACTCATTATTGAGAATCATCGTTTAAAGTTTACTTACGATTTCTTTTCTATAGTTACTAAACTCCACCTATTCATCTCGTAATCATCTACTTTTTTTTCTAGATTAAACTAAACAACACTTCTAATTTAGATCATACCTCCTGGATTATCTTAAACTCACTGCCTGCATCAATTTCTGACTTACATTCTATATCACTAGTTATTCGTGTTTTCATCTATTTTAGCTTCTAACTTGCATTCTAAGTCACATTCTAACTTCCATTGTGACCTATCTAAAATACTTCTTAAGTCATCAAATCACCTAATTTCATTGCCAACTCTCTTATCAACATACTTCACCATATTTAGTTTCAACATCTCAATATTCATTCATAAGTAAACTACTCAACAAATCTTGCATCTTTAACACATTACCTCTATGTTAAACTAGATTTACCTAAAAATTCAACTTTGCAATTAAAAAATAAATCTTTAAAAAATTAATTTAGGAGACATTCCAATATTGCATATGATATATCCATGTATACATAGTTTACACCTATTAACTCAATATATTTAAACTTTTCTCATTTCTCAATGTTACTGGACAAATCAACTTCTAATAACAATCTTAAAAATCATATTTCATATTCCATAAATGGGTTTGCTCTCATTTTGATCAAATTCTGCTTAAGCTATTTTAAATACCTCATTACTATTTTATAAGTTTATAAATTATCATCTTTTTTGATTCAAAGTGATATGAGCATATCTTATCCTTTCTTTAGTACATATATAATATATATATATATATATATGTATATAAATAGTGAATGTAGCCTATAGTTTAAATCTTTTACGTCCTATTTAGGTCCTACTCATAATGTTTTCTTATGATGTGTAACAAATTTTATTTATGACACTTCTACAAAAATTCCTAAGAATCATGCTTTAAGTGAGTTCTCAAGAATAATGCTCTGATATCGCTCAGAACTGTCGTGCCTCAAATTAGAGAGTCATAATAGCCCCGCTGTGTAAACTAACCTATGTTAGAAGTTAGTTACCTTAGTTGCAAACGTAGGTATAACCTAAATAAGGTGTTCACCACTCCATTGCTTGCAAGCGCCTCATTTAATACTTGGTAGGAATCAACTCGTAGGGTAACTTTTAAAAATAGATGCTAGAAATAATTTTTACAACTTTCAAGTAAAAATCAAGTTAAAAGTTGAATGAAAGATAAAACCTTGTATTTATAAAAATTCCAAAAACTACATTGTTACGGAAAGATATAGTGTCTATTAAAATTTCACTAATATCTACAAACTTGTAGTGTATGAAATAAATTTCGTTGACTAAAAACTAGGAGTTACTTGAGGAGACCCTATTAGTATTCGTAGAAGTTAGTATAGTCAATAAAACAAATAGAAATCCAGTCAGGTAATCTTGAATCACACTTCTGGACCTTATTCTCTAACCTCTGGAACTTGGAGTAGTACTGGTGAGTTTACTAAGGAAATCTGTAAAACAACTACACAGGAATGAGTGACAACTTGCTCAGTAAGTGAGATGGAGATAGTAGCACATATTTGACACCATGTAACTAGGGTTTTTAAGCAATTTAATTAGATGCAATGTATGATCAAGTAAATGCCATTACATAACATTGACTGGTCATTATGAGATCAATGAAATTACGCTTGCTCTAAACCAGGTTTCGAGGAGTTTAACACTGTACACTCGCGAATTTTGTTACCAAACTGAGGCTTGTGCAATGGAGAATACGCTCCACCCGAGACTACCTTCAAACCACTGACCCTAACTTGGCCACGACCACCTCTTTAATTAGTTAGTTCGACTTAGGGTAAGGAGAGGATCATTTCTACTATCCTTAACATAGAGGTCCTTGTTTGGCCCACACTTCCTAGTTGTTTCCTTAAGTGGGTTGCAATGCAAGTTCAATTAGTGGTTAAGTCGAGTTTGTATTAGATTACTTTTGGGGTGATCAAGCAAATTCAAATAGTCTAAAGCATGTAATATCATGAAGTAATCAACACATCAATCCAACACTTAAATAACACAATAGTATTTAAGTATACATGCTGTATGCATACAAATAACTAACTTACAACCATAAACAAGACATATACTAAGGTCTCTAAGTATTCTTAAACAATACTTCAAAGTACGGTGAAACACTGATTACATTACTTGAATACTGATGCTCATTCTCTTCATGTGTCAGTCTTGTCTTCCTTTATTATCCCTAAAATTAATCTAACACCTTTATTTTTTATAATATATATAGTATATGAGTTTAGTTTGGCATTTAAATATGTTCCTTAACTGTGTTAGGTGAGTTTTCTAAGTATTTATTAGATATTAGTTAAGTTAAATACATTTTGACCAAGATTTTGACTTAGTACAGATTGTTATCTAGTAGTTTTTGATCCAGGTTCTAACTTCAATAAATTCTTAGAAGTGATAGACAAGTGACTTTCTGATATACTCTTTAGCTCTTAATGGTCCGTATCCAGTACCAACCATCTTTAATTCCCAATTGCTTCTATATTTTACATCTTTCATCAAATTACTTTTTGATTAAGTTTCTAACTTGCATTTTGACCCAACCTTGTGGTATGGCTATTGTCTGAGTGGCTTCTTACTCATGTTTTGACTCTGATATAGGCATAGAATCCATATACTAATCACTGGTTGATCTATTGTCAAACTCCTAGTGTGGTCAAGAATATTAAATACTAAACCATATTTTGACCCAATTTTTGACGAAGTTTCTGACTTGCCATATTAAATTAAATTATTATTTAAGCAGTTTACTACTAATATTTTATTCTCTAGAAATGGTGTAGAGTCTAAGGATAGCCTGTTAATATTCCAAATCAAATTTCTAGTGTATTCACTATATTCACACTAAGTTACATTTTGACACACCTTCTAACTTATTTTATAACATTCACTAAACATACTTTCAATTCTCAACTAACACAATTCTAGCATCGATACCCTTGTTTCCTTATTGCAACATTCTAACCTATCACTCTAAACCTCAAATACAGCTATAAACCAGTACTTGATGACCCAATTATTAAATCAAGCACTCTTTTTAAGAGATTTCAGCCACATACATATTAGGTAACAAAAACCCTAGAATTCAACTTTTGAATTTTTGAAAACTTTTTTCATGGAATCAAATTAGACATGTTAAAATGTTTGTATGTAAATTTAGGGATCAAAACAACATCATTTAGGCCATTAAAAATTAAAATTTAGGTTAGTTTTTTGAATCAGTTTCTTAATAAATACATTTTTTTGACTTAGAATTTGAAGAATCTGATTGCATTTTGGGATCTTACACGAAAAATTACATAGGGAAACCAAAAATCATAATTTTTGGAGGTTGTTTACTATTTTTAGGAAAATCGAATAAAAAATAGCCAAAACCGAAACTTTTTGCTACTTGCAACTTCGATAAACATTTGGGAGTAAGGGTTTGTCTTCCTAAGTTGGCACTGCCTCTACTGTCTCCAAGTGGTTTGACTCACTCCTAGGTGGTCATTTTCTTTAGTAACTTGGATTTCACCCAAAAGTACTCTTTTTCTTCTTAATTTTTGTAAAATTTCTTTTAAACAATTCTTGAGCTCCCTAATATTTTTCCATGTACTTAGAGTGTCTAAACTTATTTTTAGAAGAGAGCTATGGAATTTATAGGAGTCCCTCTTATCAATAGAGAATTTATCATGTGGACTTATGTTAGTTTTATCCCTTTTTCTTCGTTGATTAAGTGTTTATAACATCTTTTCTTAATTTCCACAAATTCGTCTAGCTTTTCCATGCATTGTTGTGTGATGTCACATGTGTTGTAGTGTTTTAAATAATTTTCTTATCTTTTCATTAATTTGTTTAGTAATATTTGTACATTTTCGGGTATTTATGTTAATTACGAGTACATATATTTATATGATAATTACACCCAATGTATATGTATGTCTTTTATAAAATATTTTATGTACAATATTAATTATATTACTCGCATAATTTATCTCTAAGTGTTCATTAATTTTTGAGGCCTATTTTGCGTATTATCGATAATATAATAATATAGTAAACTTATATGATTTTGATTATATTTTAAATATTTTATTATATTTTTAAATTCTGAGCCTATGAAAATTCCTTGACTAGTCTCGCGAAACTCTTTGTAAGTTTCTAGCTTATTTGAATTACTTTCCTGAACGCCTTAAATTAGCCACTGAACCTAATCGCACTAATACGAATCTTACATGGTTCTTTTCCTTAGTTTATGCCACTAGCTTATCATTTCCCTATTTAACTTGGTTAGTTACCTTATTGATGAGTTCTAAATTGGTTATATTTTAATTAGTGATTTTTCATGATTTTCTCTTGATATTTGAGTTTATTTTTAGATAATATTACTTAATTGAGTAAAATTTTGTTTTCTAGGTTTTGAAATGATCTACGCACGAAAACGAGAGGATAGAAACAAATTTTATTAAAATTAGAGCTTAAATAAGCAATTTATGAATGGTTGAAGATTAACACAACTGAATAACATGATTGTGTAATTTGTAGGCAAAATTGGAGTTAATTTTCAACCGTTATAGCTTAGGACATGACCAAAAGATACGACCATGTCATTGGTCTTGTTGTTTCCAGTTTTTTTTTTTTTTTTAAAAGAAACAAAGACATGGTTATGTCCACCGTCGTATTTTTCTTTAGCTAATCTATTTTTTTCTCTTCATATATAAATCCTTGTTTAGGTTTATTTGAGAAGGAGAACATTTTGGCAAGAAATTGGAGAGAGCTTTTTAAGACAAAAACACTTAAGGAGCGAGAGGATCATCAAGAATTCAAGATTTAAGATTTGATCTTATTAAGACTTCATAATTTTCTTTACTACAATTTTTTACTCTTTATTTTAAGATCCTTACTTTACGATGTATAGTGAGTAGATTTTTGATAACTAGGTCTTGTGAAACCTAGATTTAATCATGTGATATGATTAGTATTTAATTTATTTAATTCCTTAGTCTTTTCTTGATTTAATTATGTTTGCTTCGTGATTTAGGTTATTATTTCTGTGGATAGTAATCTAGAGTTTGATATCTTATAAGAGAATTGAGAGATTTCTTATAAGATTAGATCTAGGTATAGTTGATGAGGATTATTATAAAATTAGAGATAATTTGCAAGATTCTTCTGGAATTTTAAATTAAAGCATGGAGAATTCATTATCCAATAATGTAATCTTAGATCATGCTATTGAGAAGAGATTCTAATAGGTGATTTTAGGGTTAGGGGTAATTAACTTGAGAAAGTAGTTAACTTTAGTAGGGAATTCTCCTGGTCAAGAAAGATTAAATAAGGAATTAGATTATCTTTAGGAAAATCACATGTTAGATCTAGGGGAAGTAAGATTTAGGCACAACATTGAATCTTAAATTAATTTCTAATTGAATTGTTTTCTTGTTAATTCTTGAATTATGTCATAGTTAATATTTAAATTAGTTTATTTTTAAATTATTTTTAGTATAATTTAGATTTATTTCTTTAAGTTTCTTGAAATTTAATTTATAGGTTGGATAATAAAGGTCTAGTAAGTATTAGTAATTATACTAGTCTTTGTTGGATTGACATTATATCTGCTATATTATAAAATGATAAGTACACTTGCTTAACACATCACTCATTAATCATACTTGACACTAATTAATCATATTATTACACTAATTAATCATATTTTATAGCTTATTAGGTCCATCTATAGTGGCGGCTAAGTAGGGTTTTTTAGGATTTCTTCAATTTCATCTATCTAACACTTATTCTAATGTATTTTCCTTATTGTTTATCACATTTCCACTTGTTTTAAGCTAATAATATCACATAACATGGTGGAAACAAAATGGATACATATCAAGGAGAGGGCATCATGTACGGTACTTAAGGTTTTATGGAGTTTTCTCAACTTCTTTTCAAATTATTTATATAAAACTATCTCCTATACCTCTAGAATACAAATAGCAAACTAGCTATGTATATGAATAAATATGTAATTATATGGCTCTAAAATGACATGTTTATCTAATATTTTTAATCCTAAACTCCTAAGATGTCATGGGTATAACTATAACTAATGTAAATAGAAAACTTAAGTTGGTCGAGTCTTACCTTAGACTAGTTTACATAAGTTCCAAATTTTTCATTTAAAAATGAAGTTAAACCAATACTCCTTTGGAATTAAGTGTTTGCTGGTAAGAAATTAAGGATGTGGTGGTTCAAATGGTGGTGGCTGTTTGTGATTTGGTAGTGTGTGGTGATGGAAATACGAAAAGGCGTTGAGGTATGTAGGGGGGGTACGAGAGTGCTTCTTGGTTTTCCTTCCTTCTTCCTTAGATTTTTATTTGGGTTTGTAGAAAAGGTTTCCTAAGGTTTTCTAAGAGTGAAGAACGAGGTTAAATGGAGGATTTATTGGGGTGAAATGGCAGACATTGAAGGTGTGATAAGGGGATAAGAGATGACTGATTTGGGATGAAGGTACACAGTCTCTTCTTGGTATTATTGTACCTTATTTACTTTTTGTCAAATGGGGGATAATTTTGTCTCTTAAAGGATAAGTGTTCTTTGATGAGTAACTAATCATTCTCATCCTCTTGCTAATTAAGATGTAATGAGGGTTAGTAGATGGATTAAAGGGTAATTAAGCTAATTAATTGAAATTATACTTAATTAAGCATTTTTATGCTTAATTGGGGTGTAATTACAGTTTTGTCATATTTTATCACTTTAATTAAGTCTATTGACCTACATTACTTTGTTTCTTAGAGTCTTTTAGTAGTTAGGATCAATTAAGGTTTTTGGACCATGTATGAGATTGATGATTTAAGGTTTTTAAGTGATTAGAAAAATTATTTGTAATTAGCAAATAGTTTGGAGATATATTTAGGGTTTATTAGTTTAATTAGAGTTTTGAACTTCCAATTAAGATCTTAGTTAGTTTATTGATATTTTTCAATCGTTTTAAGGTTTCCTGCATATTGGGTTTTTAGGGTTTTATGCAAACAATTAGGGTTTTATTCTCTTTAGGGGTTTCTCGACTTATTATTTAGGGTTCAATTGTTTTATTTATGAGTTTTATTATTATATTTTGAGCAATTTTAGGGATTATTTATTGATTGCTGTATTTGACTTCGAGTTCGGATTTGGAAGTTTGTAGGGTTCATATTGTCTCCTTAACTATAATGTTGGCATTGTTAAGGAGATATTTTCACACAATTACTTTGGTTTTATATAATTAATTTATAATTAATCGCTCTTGACTTATAGTTAATTACGATGTAAAACTTGATTAGCGGATTATGGCATAATTAAGTTTCTTAATCTTAATTACTCATACACTTGATATTAATTAGGTACATTATAGGGCTTTATCTATCAAATTAAGTTAGTTAAGCCCATTGGATCATCTTGTCTAATTAGTTTAAGGAATTAGGTTCGATAATTGTTGCTTAAGTGTGTTTTAAGGGTAGATTAGGATTTTATAGCAATTAAGAGATTAGTCTACAATTGATGAATACTTTTATTACTTAATTAGAATTTGATAGTTAAATTAGGGTTTTCGAAACTAGATTGGGTTTTTAGGGTTCGAAGGTTCATTTAGGGATTTCAGTGTTTATTTTAAGGTATTGAATTTATTGTTAAAGTTACTTATATTAATATTCATTCTTGGCTTAGTTTACCTTTTATTAATTTTAAGCAATTCTCATGGGTTTCGTTGATTGGTCTCTTTCCAATTAAGGTTTGGGGTTGGTTTCATTAGATTATGTTAATCTTAAGAGTTAACGTTAGTTATTGGCATTTCTTTGTAAGATTTTAGAGCTTTGAATATAGGGGTCTAACTAGGGTTGAGGTCATCATATATAATTTTAGGAGTTTGAGTTAGAGTCATTGAGCATAGTCGCTTAGGTTCAAGGTTAGTTATCTTATCAATACTAAGAGTATCTTTTGAGAAATCTTATTTACTTCTAGCCCCTAATCTAGGAAATTCACGGGATTCATCAAGTGGGCCTAACTTATTATAAATCATGCTAAGAAAAGAGAGAAATTGAATTTTTAGCTCAACAAATTTGGTGACTCCATTGGGGATGGTTTTGGGCTAGCTATAGAAGAAGTCCATAAATTAATTAATTCGACCTTTTCTTTTATAAAAATAAAATAATAATTAGGCTTTTCCTTTTGATGGCTTGATTTGTTCTTAATTGAGCTTTTCTATTCTTTTCCTTTTACTTCTTATAGATATTTGTACTGACTTATTTAAGTGTTGCAGGGAAATCTAAAACATGAAAAGGCCTAATAGGCCTTAAGAATGGTTTATATGGGAATCATGAAATGTGTATTTAAATGTAGTCGAACCCGAACTATCTTAGTAAGTTTTGGGTGATATGGTGTAACCATTACTTGGGGTTAAGTTGGTCAATGTCGCTCAAGTTTTAAATGGGCTAGTGATCTAAGTGAGGCCTTTTGAAACTCAGGAACCTTTAGAACCTACCCAAACCGTTTTTCCTTTTGAAAATTAAAGGAAGCATGGGGTAAGGGTGGGTATGGCAGGAGTGGTAGTGATGTGGGGGAGAGGGTTGTAGGCCCATCAGGGGTTTAGCCCATTATATACTTTTTTTACATATTAATAAAGTTACAACTTAAGTAAATTATCATACTATGATTCAATTGCCTACCATTACATCTGTGTGTTTCTTATTTATTATGGGGTTTATTATTTATGTATATCTATGTTATTCTTTCTTTAATAAAAAAAAAGGGAACCCATTTAACTTTTAAATATTTGCAACTCCTAGTTAGTAGCTTTATAGGTAACTATAATCTTGCAACTCATCATCTTCCTTTAGGGCTCCTTGTAAATAGTTTTTCTAAAAAAGGGTTCTTGTAAATATTACAATCCCTTTTCCCATAAATTGTAAATATTCTTTTACCCATCATGTTGTAAAGTAATCACTGATCTAGTAGACATATAAAACTTGTAAAAGAAATTCTTAAAAGATTATAACAAATAATTAAGTTTGTGAATAAATAATGTTTCCCCATCAAATATTTGTAATTTACCTTGTAATCCTTAAATAAAATCTATTTTCCACTATATTTTCCTCTTAATCTATTACATTGTAAATTTAGAACGTATCTTTACTAATAGTTGTAACATTTTGTCACCTTTACAATAAATTAAAATTTTTCCATAATTAGGTAATTGTTCCTTTCTCTAAAAAATAAAAATAAAAATAAAAAAGAGAAAATGTACGAGAAAAGATATGAAAAACAGATAAAAGAAAAAGGGGGGGCCTTTATTCTTCTCTTAAAAGAAAAAAAATTCTTTTCCTCTATGTTATTATTTGCCACATCTTTACATTATTGTTACCTATAAGCTTCCTTATAAGTTACCAATCATGTAAATAGTATTAATCACCATTTTAATTAGACCTCTTCCCCTTAGATCATGCTATAAATACTACCTATCTTGAACTACTGAAAAGAAAATAGGAAAAAAAAAAAAACTAAAAAGCTAATAAAATTTAAAGAGAAAAACCAAAAAACCTCCTTTATTTCCTTATGAAGTGAATAATTATCTCTCTTCAATTTGTCAGATTGCGTGTATTGTCATTACTAACACCTTTGCTTCCTCCTCAATTGTCATTTCTTCCCTCAAGTTGGCAAATTAATTCTATTATTCTTTTAACTGGTGAATGACTCTTGGAAAATTAAAATTGAAAAAAGAAATAGGAGTCTTTGTAAATTTATAGTTATTTGTAACCTATCTTGTAAATATTTGTAATACTTAAATAAAATTTATTTTCTGCTATGTTTAATCCACCATATTATAAATTTAGAAGTAATTTTTTGTCACCTTTTCCATTAGTTAAATAATTATTCAATTACCTAAAAAAAAGGCTTAAAAATAAGAAAAAAAGGTGCCTTTGAACTTTTTCCAAGCTGTAAATAGTCTTGTCTTATTACATTTGGTTGTCTTATAAATTGTTAGTCATATATAACGTTTGTCTTTACTAACACCTTAGAAAAAATTGAGAACAACCCTATGCATCCCCCCCATACCCCACCCTACCCTATCCCCCCCAACCAAAAAAAAAAAAAAAAAACTTTGATTCTTGTTTAAAATTTTTTCTTAAGTTATCAATAGTTGTCATTATACTAGTTTTCATTCATTTGTTCAATCTTATTGATTTAATTTTCATGTTAGCCATATTACCTTTTTTAAGATTTGTAATTTACAAATAGCCACCATTTTTGCCAGTATTTTAACCAACTCCCAAAGTGTTATCCCTCTTTTACAAACATTTTTCAAGGCTTTAAGCTAGCTCATAGGGCACTTTCCCTTCTCAAATTATCTTTAAAGGTTTTAAGCTAGCCCATGGGGCACTTTTCCTCATTTAGTCATTTTTCAAGATTTTAAGCTAGCTCATAGAGTGCTTTCCCTTCTCGGTCCTCCCCAGCTCGTAGATCATTGCCCCATCTTACGTTTCCTTTAGAATTTTAAGCCACCCCATAAGGTGCTTTCCCTTCTTGGTCCTAGCCAGCTAATAGAGTGCTACCCTGTCTTACATTTCCTTTAGGGTTTTAAGCCAGCCCATAGGGCATTTTCCCTTCTTAGTCATCTTTTAGGGTCTTAGTCAACTTGTGAAGCGTTGTCCTATCTCACATCTTCTTTAATGTTTTAACTGCAATTTCCCTTCTTACATTTCTTTTGAGGTGCTTTTCCTCCTTTCATTTCTTTGGAGGCAATTTCCCCCCTTTAATTTTCTTTTAAGGGTCTTCATTAGCTTAAGGAGTGCTTTCCCATTTTCAATTATCTTTTGTGGTTCTAAGCTAGCCTATATGGGTGCTTTCTCTTCTTTAGTCATCTTTTGTGATTTCCTTCTTCAATCATCTTTTAAGGTTTTAAGCTAGGCCACTTTCCTTTCTTTAGTAATCTTAGCTAGCTCATCGAGTGCTATCCAATCTTAACTTTACTTTAAGGTTTTAGAAAAATTATAAAAAAATAAAAAGAAGAGAAAAAGGGTTTTTATTAACTTGTAAGAGATATTCATGGGTTTTAAAGATTGCTTTTTAAGTAGATTAGCCCAACCTAAAGCTTGTAGTCATTTGCTATGAGTTATGAAGTTTGAAGGAGACCATGTTCTAAGGTTAGAACACCCTAGCCCTTGAAACTATATGCTAAGGGACCATTGAGATCTAATGTTAGGTGGTAAAAAGGAAAAGCCTACTTAGAAAGGCTTGTTAAGGATAACCCTCAAGAATAGTGGAAACAAACCTAAACACCAATCTCAACCTATTAAAAAGCTTAACACCAATGCCATCTTAAACTTACTGAGGAAGCCTCGAAACATAACCTATCTACTCTATGGTAGCTTCTTACCCACTCCAAGTAGAGGCAAAGACTCCTTACTACTCCTAACCCTGAACACGAGACTTACTTATCTACTCAAACCCTTACAAACACATCCTATCCACTCTAGAAAGCCTAAAAAGAATTAGAAGCTTATCTCCACTAATACTTAAAGGGATTACCCGTCAAAATCTAAAGTTTGAATTTAAGGTACAATTAGTCTAAGAGAAGATGATAGAATCTTTTGCTATTGTGGCACGAAGAGGATGGGCTAAACCAATAAACCCTTAAAGAAAGTTGATCAAGCCCAAACTATTAAATTTGTTTGGGGTAATTATATGTTTAGGTTAACAAACTCATCTCAATTAGGGGGCATTTTTGACTAGTTTTGGGGTAAATATGTTTCTAGATGAATACGAAGGCACACATATTGGTTAATGTTGAGCATTTTTTTATTTTAAGATCTGACAAGTAAAGGTATCCTACCAATTGAAAAATTTAGGATGAAAAGAAGCAAACCAATTCCTAAACACTAATGCCTTAAACATACTTGAAAGATGAGTGATATTAATGTGAGGAATTTAGACTTATTCCATAAAGGAGGCCCATTTTGAACTTGATATCTAGGTCAAAGTGTATAAGGTATTCATTTCTCTACTCAAAAGACATTTATTCATTGTATGCCCATTAGAGCCATTTAAGGAAGTGATTTCAAAACTGAATCCTATTAAGAACTACCCTATACTAGGGCAATCAAGAGGATAGAGTCATCAAGTTGGAGAAAAGGATAAACTAATTTATACTTACCCTAGTTGCCCTAATTCATGGATAATCACTGCTAATGATAATATATTTATTTTGAAATGAAGAAGGGCCTAAATACTAGAAGATTCATTTCATTTGAGCTATAGGCCATTCAAGAAGAGAAAGGAAGTGAGCATCTCCATTCCATCAAATGCTTACAAATGAAGCCTAAAAAGAGTGACAAGAAACAAAGAGAGAGAAAGGAGAAGGTGAGAAAAAAAGAGGAAAAATCCAAAGAGAGAGTATCAAGAAAAAGGAAAAAAGAAAAGAAAAAAAGGAAAATAAAAGAAAAATGAAAGGAAAAAAATGGGGGATCAATTATGTATTCTCCTATGCAATTATGTTTGTACCCTTTAAAAGAAGGCAACAAGAAAGAAAGTTTATGAGAGACAAGCTTAAAAGGAGTGTCAGAAACTAAGGAAATCTTAAGGCATCTTTTAAAGCCTGAGTAAGCATAAGTACATTAAGAAAACAAGGCTTATAGCTTAAAGCTTAAGGGCCATTCTATGGGTGCTCCCATAACACCACCCTTAAGAGACTCTTTTGATTAAAGGAACTTGATTATCTTAAGCTAAAAATTGCTCATGAAACAGGGGCAAGCTCATTTTAGTTTTTCCTAAAGGTTCTTGATTTGCAAACTCGGGTTGCAAAAACAATTCTTTCAAAATAGACCCATTCATCAATCCCTCTTGAAACCATTAACCAAAATCCCATATTGAATTATAAGTTCGAAAAAGACCTAGCTGATTAACCAAGGTGTATCACTTGTAAGGTGGACTATAATTTTTGGAATAATGAGTTAAGAGTAAAATTCAAATTGAGAGAGTGAGGAAGCTCTCTTAGACTAGACGATTCAATGAATGGGGTACCTATTCCTAAACAAGAAGATTTGAACATTTGTAATCTAAATAGATCATTTGTCCCATGTTGTAAATGGAGGCCCATAGCATTGTAAGCATAACAAAAGTAACCATGGTAAAGTTTTGGGAAATTCAAAAACACAGTAATAGGCAACCTAAGAGGTTAATAAGCCAAAGCTTCAGATACAACACGTAAAAGGGCAAATAACTATGAAGCAATGGGGGTAAGCCCACCTTTTATTAGCAATCTCTAGAGCCCGTAAAGCCTTCCTACTTGTCGATAATTTAAAAAAGAAATTGTTTAGTAATAAGGGCTACAAGCTTAATTTCCTTAGAAAAAATTTTCAAAAAATGGGGAAATTTTCCAAAATAATTTAGAGTTTAGAGAACCTTTTAATCCTATTTTTTTCAAACTTGAGTCTTTTAGGTCTCCTCACAAGCCTAATTTAGGTAGCTACCTGCCATCAAAGATTCTTCTCCAAGTCCATTCAAGAACTTCCATTGGCCTTAATGGCTAAGTCTTTGTTAATATTTTCTAGTCATTTCCTCTTTACTTTGAGATATTTGCTCTAGTGGCCAATTTTTTCTATTCTAACAAGTCTACCATGTTTGATTAAAACTCAGTGCACATTTTCTCAATTCAAGACAATAATTAGCCCATCCATATAAGTTAGATCACAGCTTTTCTCTCCAACCAATACCAACTCATGATAAGTGTTTGTCAAGATTTAGGATCGCATGCTCAGTAGGTGTTGTCCTATTATGAAATCCCCATGGACCTTGCTTGCTTGGTGGAGCGCTATCCTGTTTTTAAAAGTCTTTAGATTGCCTGCTCGATGGAGCATTGTCTAATCATTAGATTCCTATAGATCACTTGCTCGGTGGAGTGATGTTCTATTTTAAAATTCTCATGGACCGCTTGCTTGGTCGAGCCTATCCTATTTTCAAAAGTATTTGGATTACTTGCTTGGTAGAGTACTGTTTGTTGTTAGGTGATTTTATAATGAAATCTTACTCCTACAAAATGCAAAAGACTAAATGATATCGAAGCTAGTTCGGTGTAACCACTCTGATGCTTAAGTTAGTAAATGTGTTTAAGAGAAGATAAGTAAATGTTTAAAGATCATAAGAGAGTTCTTATAGTGCTTTTTCCCTGTATTTATAAGCAAATATCAGGTGTTTGAAATAACAGTTAATCATTGATCATGAGATACGTGGAGACCTCATAATTAAGTACATACCTGAAATATGGAAATGGTAGGCAGTTATGTAATGAAGTTGTGCTAGATAATAACTGTTTGCACCACTTTTCTTAACTTCAAACTAGATATGAAATTGCCTTAGTTAGCGTTTGCAGATAATAAAGTTACTCGGCTTTTTGTTAGTTGAATGGTTGAGTAAATTTAAAGGATGAAATTTGACTATCAACATTTGCCCCCCAACTCCCATGGTCAAGCATTCGATTAGGGGAATAAATAAAGAACAATGTTCTATTTGTGGGGTTTGAGTGTCAAAACTAAGTTTCCTAAATGTCGAGTAATGTGGGAAGTTTTGATTTTCATTTGGAATACAATAGATTGTATCCTAGCTAAAAGGTTATAGCTCTTCAATTTTCTTGCCTATCCAGTAAACTAAGTGGTAGCAAGTGCAACAGCTATCACTCTAGCCATAATTACACTGTAGGGGCTAGTAACTGTTAGAGCTACAATAATCGTCAGATTTCTATTTCACAATACATGTCAATAATTTGCACTACACCATTTAATCGGTGCATCATTCCTATCAAAAACATGTTAGGGTTACGAGGGGAAATTGCTCATATATAAGGGATTTTCATTTCTGAAAAAAGATTTCCTCATTTTATTTTCAGTTGTATCCATAAGCTCTTTCTTTTTTTCGACTTCTTGTCTTCGTCTTCTAAATTCTCAAAAGTTTTTTGACTTTTATCATATAGCCAATATCATGTGTGGTTCGAAATGTAATTCGTTGACATGTTCTTTTAGATGTTGAGGCAACTAAAATCAAGGCTACTTCTTCCTCCCAAAAAAGGAACAAGACATTGAGTAGCTCGGCTGACAGTGCGGTAGGGTGATGGGAGAAAATCACTTATATTGACTCTTTCGTAGCAGATACGTATCTAGATGACAAAGAAGGAAGATTTGTAGCCAAGTAACGTAGTTTACTTTAGTGATTCTCTAGATGGAGTAGGGAATGCTACCGATAAAGTTCTTATTTTGAAATACAATAAATATTGGTAAGATCTTCTTGAAATATGGAATCTACGGAGGTCGAGAGAAGAGGAAAGGATACGCTTTCCAAGGGAGCGCGAGTTTCACATTTATCTGAAATACCTCAACTTTGGACTATGTTTCCCATTTTCTACTTTCATTAAGTAGTTCTTTAACTATTTCCGAGTTATGCCAAGTATGTTCTCACCAAGCACTTATCGGCTTCTTGCAACTTTCGGGATAGTTTGTGAAGAGATTACAGTTAAGGCAACACCTTAATTATTTAGGTACTTCTTTACAACAAGGAGGCAACTCAATGGTTAATATTTTGTAGTTGTTAGGCATAGACGGAAATGCATGAATGGATTGGAGTCCGAAATCTACAAGTTGTATGACAAGTTTGTGTCTATTATATCGGATGAAGAATTAGATTTTTGGACCTAATGGACTTAACCTATTTGTACCAAAGATATTGAGTTAATGCTAAATGATGCTGCCGTAGTAAAAAAGATTCAAGAAAGAAGGAAAAAAAAAATGTTTTTCTAGGATATTAAGAGAATATATAGTGATATGAAAATGGGGAGCCAATCTTCTCCGAGAAAGAGTTTATGCTATTGAGTAATTGCTATGCTAAGTAAAGCTACAAGAGGAAAGCCATTAACATGACTTAGGGGGGGAGAAGCAGCCGTTGAGCTTTGCTTGGCACATAATATGTAAGTCTTTAATTTCTTTATTTTTATTGGTCATGCTTCCACTTTTTATTGTAGACAGAGGTGCAAGTGATGTAGATCTTGCCAAACCATTGGCCCAAGCAAAGGCCAAAAAATGCAAATTTGATAAATGAGTAGGAGCCAAAGTAACTATGACCCCGATTGATTGCTCTAAAGAAAGTTATGTAAGAGAAAGTGGTGAAGCAAGTAGCTACTTAGAAGGTGTCCCGACCTGTCGACAAGTGATAAGGTAGTGAAAAGCTTAGGGCCTTTGAGGCCACATAAGCTAAAGTGATCTTATCCTAAAAAAATACTTTTCTAGGGGAAGTGCCAAGAGATGCTGGCCAAGATATCGACATTTACAGTAGGGCTCAAATCACCCGTTATGAGGAAGCTGAGGGGTTGTCACTCTGAGTGGATGTTATATCGAGTCCTAATAAAAGAACTAGGAAGGAACTTACCGGCCAACCTTTGTCTAAGAAATCTAAGACTTTAGATGAGAAGACAAAGGAAGCTACAAGGAACAAATTTCCCAAAATTAGTTGTACGAAGTTCATCCTTAACAATGAAGTGGGAGAGTACTTTGTTCGGTTCTAAAACTAGAATATTCTATGTATTGACTCGACCTTAGGTAATAGGATTAAATGCCTAGCTTTGATAAAAGGCATCATTCTCCTTAAGGATAGGAAGATTACTAAGAAGATGTCGATAGGGAAGGCAGCTATAATAAGGCACACATTGCTGCAAAGTTGTTTGATGTAAGAACCAATCGAATCCTTTTACTTATTGCACATGCTCTATTGCTGACATAATCTTATCTGCATGTAGATTAGTAACTGCATTTTGATGCCTTTAGATGAAGCCGATAAGGAGATGAAGAAGGTAATATTTATTTATTGCTTTGCTGGGTGATTTAGTGAATTTATTTATTCTTTTTATTGTTGATTTATTATAGAAAATCAAAGATGCATACAATTCTTCAAAGGCTCAAATTGTGGTGGCTGAGAATGTAAGAATCAAGGTTGAGGTAGAGGCTAGAAAATATGAGGAAGAGCTAGTTGTCGAGAAATTGGCGCATTCATTAGTGGTCGATGAAGTCATGAGCCTTAAGGCTAAGAGCAAAGAGCAATATAAAGAGGTTGAAGACCTAAAGGAGGGGCTTTGTAAGAAAAGGGAAGAGTGCTGGTGGTTAGGCCAAATGTTTAGCTTAATGAGTGATGAGGAGGGTATGCTTAGGATGCAAATAAAAGAATTAGAGACCAATAGCTCTAAACTGTAAAATTGTATTGCTGAATTAGAGGAGGTAGCGAAGAAAAGACCTTCTGTTGAAGAAGTATTAGAGATCGTGACTCTAAGTTGGTAGTACGAGAGATTGCTGGGAAAGAAGTTATTGGATGGGGTCCAAACAGCGAGAGAAGAGATTTTAAATATTCACCTTGAATATGACCTTTCATGCCTAGATTTTACTAACGTTGATGATAATGTTTGTAGTTGTGATGAAGAAGTTAGTGAAGATACAAATGCTGAGGTCTAAATGTTAGGTGATGACAATAGTGTTTACACCAAAGATCTTGGCGATGACGAGGACCAATTATCCAAGGAGATCCCATATGTGTGTAAAGAGACATCCACTTGCTCTAAGACCTCTAGTGTCAAGAAAGATATATGCTCCTGTAAGGTCCCATCTTCTAATCAAGAGAAAGCCTTTGCTCAATCTAAGAACAACTCAAAATCTTAAGATTGTTACCGTGTTTTGTTTTTATGGAGTTGTATGGACAGGATTTGACAGAGTGGTCGAACATTGAATATTGTATTCGTTATTAATATTATGCACATTTTCTCTTATGTGTAATTTAATAGTTTTGGTACGTTTTATTTCACACACTTAATTTTCTTAGTATGTTTTATTTCACACATGATGTGTTGGATGTCTTTTTAAAGACAATGTCTATTAGTCATTTGGGACATGGACTAGTCATCTTATTTGTGTCGTGAGATCGCCTATAAGAACTAACACATTCGTTATTCGACTTTTCGACTAAGTTATAAAGTTTGCTAACTATGATAGGTCTAAACTTATTAAATACTAGTTTGTTCAGTACGTAGCTTAAACTTAACAATAATTTGCTAATCATGAAATGATCAGGAATAAAAACAAGTCAACATTGGAACTTGGAATGAGTGTTCACGTTTGAAACAAACATTAGACCATCGCCTTACAAAGCAAGTGGAGATAATTCATAACAACAAAGGGATTAATTAAAATAAAGCTTCAAATTCTTGGCATTCCATGAGCGAGGGATGATTGTGTCATCTAACCTCTTTAGTCAATAAGGCCACTTGCCTATGACTTCTTGGATCCTAACAGGACCTTCTCAATTTATGTCGAGTTTCACTTGTCTATCTCACGATCTAGTCGCCTCTGATTTCTTGCAAACCAAATCTTTAAGCTAAAAAACCTTATGTTTCACTTTCTGATTATAATACTTAGTTCCCCTATACTGGTATGCTACAACCTTCCTTCTTATGAAATCTCTTATCTCTTTGAGAGTATCCAAATTAGTTATTGAACCAAGTTGGTTGGTCATTACATTAAAAGTTTGCATGCATAGATTGGACAGGTCTAATTCAGTTGGCAATGTTGCTTCCTAAAAGGTGTTTCCCTTGTTGCAGTCCTATAGGTAGTTTGATACCCTTATAAAACATCCGATAATTCATCAGCCTATTTGCCTCTAACTTGATCAACTTTCCTCTTCAAGTCGTGTAAGATGATCTTGTTAATAGCTTTCACTTGCCCATTAGTTGAGGATGTGATATAGATGTGTAATTTAGATGGATGCTAGGTTTCTCACAAAATGCTTGAAATTTGTCATTATCAAATTATGGTCCATTATCTATGATTATTATAAATGGGACCTTGAATCTTGATATAATGAAGTTGAAAACAAAAGCCTCTACCTTTTATTTAGTAATTCTTGCTAATGCCTTGGCTTTTGCCTACTTATTAAAATAATCCACGGCAATAATGATGAATTGCCATTAGGCTGTAGTCTTTGGAAACTGTTTGAGTATGTCTAATCTCCATTAGGCAAAGGGATAGAGACTGGTAGGCAACTCAGCTCAGAAGAAGGCGCATGACTTAGCACCTTATGCTTCTAGCATTGTGGACACAGCTAAACAGATGTTCTCGCATCATCTTTCATTGTCGGCTAGTAATAGCTGAGTCTTAGAGCATGGATATATAATGTTTGTTCATTCACATGGTTGCTGCATACACCACAATATAGCTTGGATAATACTCATTGTGTATCTTTTGATGGAAGGCAATGAAGATAAGGTTAGGAAATACCACATTTGTACAGTTGATCATCTGTTAGTATGTAATTTGCGGCCTAATAAATCAACCTTTGAGCCTCTTTCCTATCTTTAGGAAGGATATCGTCCTTTAGATAATCTATGATTAGGTCCATCTAAGACCTCTCTTTTGAGTAGGGGGCAAATTTAAAGCTTTATTGAACAATTTGTAAGCTCTTACGTAGGAGAAACTCGATAAAGAGTTTATTATTCAAATTAAGGAGTGCTATACTAGCCAACATTAACAGTTTATCGCCTACAATGTTCCTATTCCTTGTTATCATGTGAATTGAAAAGGATTAAAATTCCTCCGTGAGTGTTTGTACTATCAATAAGTGTTTGCTCATTTCTTCCTCCTTTATTGCATAACTCCTTTTAACTTGATTCATGACAAGTTGTGAATTGGAGAAAACTTCAATTTTCTTGACACCAACTTTTTTTGCCAATTTGAGTCTAGCTATCAAGACTTCATATTTTGCTTCATCGTTGTTGGTTGGAAATCCAAACTTTAAAGCATAATTAACATTGACATTGTGGGATCTATGTAGGATAAGACCTGTACCACTTCCCTCTCTAGTCGAAGAACTATTGACATAAATATTTCATATCGGCTTTTCGACAATTTCTATGCTATCTTCTTTACCCATGAACTTGGCCAGAAAATCAACCAAAACTTGAGCTTTTAATATTGTTCTAGGTTTATATTATACACTATAAGTACTTAGCTCCAAGGCATACTTCATCATCCTTTTTAAGGAATCTAGCCATTGCAAGGCTTGTTGTAAAGGCTGACAAGTAAGGACTATAATTTAATAAGCGTCAAAGTATGGTTTCGGCTTCCTTAGTAAGAGAATCACTGTTAACACAAACTTCTCAATTTTGGTATATCGATGTTCTAGTCCTTGTAGGACATGACTCACGTAACAAATTGGCCAATGTTCCTTGCCTTCGATTTGGACCAATACAGAGGAAATTTCTCGACTACTGATTGACAAGTATAAATATAAATTATCTCTTGGAATAGGTGTCAAGAGTATCGGTAGTAATGCAAGAAATTCTTTAAGCTCATTGAATACTCTTTTGCACTCATCCATTCACAAGAAATCTTTCGGATTCTTTAAAATTTTAAAGAACTTGGCAGACTTGCCCATACTTCTTGACACGAACTTGTTAAGGGTGGCTATTCGCCTTATCAATTCTTGAACATCCCTAACAAATCTTACCTTTAGGAGTTTCTAGACTTCTTCTTCTATGGCTGCTTGCCTATTAGGGGCGAAATGTCTTTTCCTCTATTGAATCACCTTTGTACTTGGATCAATTTGAAGCTTATGTACCATGATACCTTTAAGGATACCTGGCATATCTAAGGGAGGCCATGTTAATACTTGGTGCAATCCTATAAAAAGTCTATTAAACTTTAGTGGATGTCTACTGATCATTCGATAAAGATTTCCTTATCCTTGTCGTCTTTTCAAGATCATTTCCCAGTAAAATTTCTTTCGTCTCTTCTTCGGCGTTATCTACATCGATTGACTTTCCTTCTAGGCAAGTTTCTACTTAAAAAATTTCTTCTTGATGTAATACCCTTATATACAATGATCTTGCCAATTATTAATCTCTTTTGCATACACTAACTTCGGTAGGATTGAGAAATTTAACCTTGAGGTAGGTAGTAGAAGGGACTATGCTAAATAAGTACCGACATGGCCGTCCTATGATCATATTGTATGGGGACCAACACTTAACAATAAGGAAGTCCGCTTTGTCTTCCACAACATGCTCATCATCTCTAATCTGAATTGGTAGAGAAATTACTCTAGTGACTTAGATGGGTTGATTGTTGAAGGCATACAAATTGTAGTTGTAGGATCTCATTTGTGCCTTGATCTTTGGTCTCATTTGATCAAAAGCATATTAGAAAATAATGTTTGTTGAACTTCCAGTAACAATAAGAATTTTTTTAATCTTGAAGTTGGCGATTCTAGCACTAATTACGAGTATGTCATCGTAAGGCCTTTGAAATCCTCTTCTATGAAGGAAATTATATTGTTGATTTTGACCTTCTTGCCATGCACATTACAAATATAGTGAATAGCGTTAGTCAAGCTTGAAGAGCACGATGGGCCTATAGTGGAAATTCTACTGACAATTGAGTTGATTATACCATTTGGTGCTTTATTACTGCTTCTGTCTCTTGCATCTTTCCCAGAATGAGTTGGGTGAGTGACAATTTTTTGCTCTTCTCATCTCCTTTAAGATGGTCGCTTAATATTCTCGGCATCATGCGTGAGAAACTTGCTCAAGTACCCTTGTTGAATTGCATCATCAATTGTGTTTTTAAGTTGCATACACTCGTCAATATTATAGCCCCTATCGCAATGGAAATCGTAATATTTGTTGGAATTTCACCTTAAAGGATTTCATCTCATCCTTTCTAGCTACTACAACACACCTCTTTGTTTGCACACCTTCGTCAATATGTCTACAATTGGAAGAATGAGGGGTGTATGAGCTGAATAGGTAAGGATGCAAGGCCTCTTTTTCTTGGTGTGAGAACATCAATCATTGTCCACTTTAAGTTGGTCTTTAGCACTCTTTTTTTGTCACCTTTTTTATCACCTCTATTCTAATCGGCATCTCAACGAGATTTAATATTGTCTTTGTAACGGATGTATGATGTAGCTTTAGCTTTGAACTTGACAAAAGTTCTTGGCTTGTTTTTGGCGAGAGACTTGAAAAAGTCTCCATGTAGCTTTACACCATCAATAATTGCGTTAAGTGCAATGCTCATATCTAGCTTTGGAATCTGAACTATCTTAGCTATAAACCTGGCTAGATAATCTTTGATAGATTCATCTGATTTTTGTTTTATTGTGTTAAGGATAGAAGAATCCTTGATAGGAAGCTTACTTGTAAGGAAGTGTTAGAGAAACACTTCTACCAAATCCTCAAAACATTAAATTGTGTTCGGCTTCAAGTGTTTGAACCATGTACTTATCGTATTTCTTAGTGTTGAGGGAAAAGCTTAGTAAGCTATGACATTACTTAAGCCGTGCAACTTAGCTAAGGTGTAGTAGTACTCAAGATGATCTTCAGGATCTCTTGTTCCATCATAAGTTTTAAATTACGGCAACTTGATGTGTAGTGGTATAACCTCGCCTAAGATCATGGTGAAGAAAAGGCTCTTCTTAATTTAAAATTGTTAACTCGTCATAGCAAGGATGCTAACATGTAGGGGTTTAGCATAGTACACCTACTATGGTTGTTTCCCCTTATTATTTTTCTTAAGCGTAGGGGCCGAAGGTCCCATTGTAACTTTGGCTTGCTGTTTTAGTAATTCGGGAGAATAGATCGAATCATCACTGTTTTTGGCATTGTGATTGCCATGTTCTTTGTTTTGACTTAGCTAGGCATTATTGTGGAGGAGATCAAGGATCTCTTTATGTTTTTTTCTCAATTCTTGGTTCTCTTTGGCTAAATTGAGGCAAAATTTCTCTAGCTTAGCCAAACATTGTTCGTCAGTATACTTACTTCCTCTCTCATGGTGGTGGGATGAATTACCAACACTTGTATTCTTAATTAATTTAATTCTTGCTATGTGAGTGTGTAATAAAAAACAAATGGCACCAAATGTTTTTAGGATGAAATCTTACTCTTGCAAAACACAAATAACTAAATGGTATTAGGGCTACTCTGGTATAGTCACTCTAATGCCTAAGTTAGTAAATGTGTTTAACAGAAGATAAGTAAATGGTCAAAGATCATGAGAGAGTTTTTATAGTACTTTTTTTCTTTTTGTATTTATAAGTGAATGTCGGATGTTTAAAATAACAGTTAATTATTGATCATGAGATATATGGAGACTTTAAAATTAAGTATATGCCTGAAATATAGAAATAGTGGCGATTATGTAATGGAGCCATGCCAAACAATAATCGTTTAGGCCACTTTTCTTAAGTTCAAACTAGATATGAAATTGTCTTAGTTAGCATTTGCCAAGAATAGAGTTACTCGGCTTTTTATTAGTCGAATGGCCAGGTAAATTTAAAGGATAAAATATGACTATCAACAGTATCTGCTTTCTTTTAGAATGCTGGCCCATTAGTTGCCATCTATCCTTTCAAAGATGTTTCGAATCACTGACCTGTCAAATTCCTTTTAGGATAAGGTTTCTTATAGGAGCCCTGACCCCTTAAATTCCTTTTAGGGTAGGATATCTTGTAGGAGTCTTGATCCATTAAAAGATTTATAGGGTAGGGTCACTTACCATAAGGTTTCATTAAGATAGACCGCAAAGAGATCTTTCCTCCCTTTAGATAGCATTAGTGTTGTCGTTTGTCATTAGATAGGATATGTCACTAAAGGGTCTTGTTAAGATAGATCGTAAGGAGCCTTACTTATAGATAGCCTCAGCGCTATCACTCTTATATGAAAGCATATCTTACTAAAAAGGTCTTGTTAAGGTAGATGCAAGGTGCTCTTTCTACCTTTTAGACAACCTTAGAGTCGTTGTTTCCATTGGATAGGATATCTCGCTAAAGGGTCTTATTAAGATAGATCGCAAGGAGCCTTACTTGCTTTTATAGGAAACGATATCTCATTAAACAATCTCGTTAAGATAGACTGTAAAGAGCTCTTTCTGCCTTTTAGACAACCTTAGTGCTATCATTCCCTTAGGATAAGATATCTCACTAATAGGTCTAATTTATATAAACCACAAAGAGCCCGATCCCTAAGATAACCTCAGTGCTATTAGCTTTTTAGGAAAAGATATCTCATTAAAGGTTCTCATTAATATTGATCACACGAAACTCTTTCCATCTCTTATATAGCCTCAATGCTATAAACCCCTTTGGATAGAATATTTTATCAAAGTGTCTCCTTAAGATAAACTATGAGGAACAGTACTACTATTATCTTTCAGGAAAGAATATCTTGTCAAAGGGTTTCGCTAACATATATAACAAGGAGCTCTTTCCACTTCCCTTGATTGATAGTCCATCAAAGGGGTTCGATCTATGGGTAGCCTATATCGTTTCTCAAATGATACTAACAATAACCTTTTCTTTTATACTTTTCTCCTCTCATAAGGGAAAAAATGGAGTCTCTTTCTTTATTTTTGTGGTAAAGTTTTCAATAAATTTCACTATAAAGAGGAGCAATTATAGATATTTCATTTTTTCCGTTTTAAGTTTATTTCTATTTTAGAATTCCCTAATTTTCAGAAAAGGCCAAAAGATAAAAATTACAAAAAAAAAAATAAAAAATAAAAAAATGTAGAAAATACCAAAAAAATTGAAAAGAATGAAAGGTACCAAAAAAATGAAAAATCAAGAAAAGTCATAAAAAATTTAAAAAAAAGAAGAAAAAACCAAAAAATGAGAAAAAAATTAAAAACCTAAAAATAAAAAAAAAATCATAAAAGTTCCATGCAATGGTCCATTTAGGACATTTTGGGGTAGAAATAATTATTCAAGTTCAAAAACAGCTTTTGGAGTCAAAATAAATATATACGATTTGATTAAATTAAGAATTCTAAGTAAAAATAAGGTTTTATTGAAAATCAATTTTTCTGATAGGAGTTCGGTTAAGTCATTTTGAAATATTTTGAAAATTTATATTTTATGAGTTTATGGCCTCAAACTACATCTTAATCAAAATTAAAATGAGTGTTTTATGACCTTTTGAAGTTTTTAAATAAAAGCCAACTGCAAGCAAAAACCAAGATCCTAATTTGTTTAAATTGGGAAAATTTTGAAAGCATTTTGAACATATGTTTATTATGCTCTATATTTCCTTAGAGAGTGTAATTAAATTTTTTGAAAAGTTAGATAATTAATTAGGTCTTGTTCCATTTGAAAAAAATAAAGAAAAATTTGAAAATGGAAGCTAACAGCATCAGGGAAAGGAAAAAGAAAATAGGAAGAGAAAAGAAAAAAAAAAAAAGAAGAAGTGGGGAGGGAACATGTGGTGCCTAATAGGTCGCCAAATGTTTCCACCAGAATGTGCCATGTAGCACCAAAATCAGGGAACCATGTGGCACCATTCTTTTAGCAGCTACATGTGTGTTATGTGGTGCCACTCATAACGTGCCATGTGGCATACATGGTCAAACCTTTGACCATCCTTTTCTTCCTCTTCCTTTCCTATTCGAATAGAATTGTAAACTTTTATTTTTAATTTAAATAGAAAATAATACCTAGGTATTTTTCTACTTGATTTCACCAATTTTTTGGTTACGTAAAAATCTAGAAAAATATGAAAGTAAAAGCTCGAGAAGTCTCCTATGAGGGAAGGTCTAGATTTTTAAGTTTTATTGAGGGAAATAAGAGAAGTAAAAAAAGAAAAATCAGATGTTTAATAAATTCCTAATTATACATCCTTACTTATTTTAGCAAAATTGATGATTGTTTTTGCAAATTAACGAAATAACCCAACATAAAACGAGTAAAGACATCTTCCATGAACTGTGTGCACTTTCAATTTCCATTATTTTTTGTAAAAACATGTCCAAATCAGACAAAAAATGGAAAGAATAAAAATACATTAAAAAACTTGCCTAATCAACAAAGATTTGATTTTTTTCCTAACATAGATGTTTCTTAGGAGGAATCACGACTTGTTTATAAATAAGACTCCCCTTTACACATTTGAACAACTCTAAAGTATTGAAAATTGCCACGTTATATGTAATTAATAGTTTTTCTCTATATGTGTTCATGATGTTAAATCTATTTTCTCTCTTTGATTTCTCTTGTTTTAGACCATATCGATCTGAGTTGAAATAGTAGAACATTATACATTTATCTTAGAACAAAACCTAGTGGGTGGATTGTTTCAAATTTGTGGTTGAAGAGAGTAATTTAAATTTGATCAAATGTGATGTTTTTAGGGTTTGTTCATAACTAACTTAAAGTTTTATTAAGATTGTAAGATATAGGCTTAGGTTTTTCAAAAATTGGCATGTTTGCATAATTAGACTTTAATAAATAAAAAAAATGATTTATGTGTTTAGGCTCTAATAAATAATTGGCATGATTAAGTCTTATTAAAATAATTAGCATATTTAAGCTTGAATAAATAGTATGCTTGGTAATTGACATGTTTAGATTTTAGTTAATAATTAGTTTTAATGAATAAATTGGAACCTTATTTTTTTATAATTAAATTAAAATTTTGGCATGTTTAGTTGCTACATTCTAATAAATTAACATGTTAAGTTAATAAATATGCATATTATATTTGTTTTGCATGATAATTAGCTTACATGATTAGGTTAATTTCTATATGTCTTGATAATTGTTTTGATTTGTATTTGTGTCTTACTAATGTGTTTTGCTATGCTTGAATAAGTTGTTTCTAAATAAAGATGAGCTTTCTCCCAATTTTTTTTTTCCCGTAAATAAAATGTTTTTCATAAATAAAAAAATAGATTGGCCTTTTCTAAAGTATAGGATTTTTTTAAGAAGTTTTCAAAGATGGATTGAAAAACCCATTTTTTTAAATAATAAAATTTAATAAACTTAAAGTAAAAAGAGAGTTTTCAAACATAAAATAAACTAACAAACTAAAATTTTCATTAATTGAGAACTATGTAAGCAATTGATTGCTTCATGAGTACGTAAGCACTTCGAACAACCAAAAGTAATAATTTTTTTTTTCACTTTTCTTTTTATAAATAATTTTTTTTAAAAAATAAAAAGCTCAATTTATTTTAAAAACATATTTAAGGCCCATTAAGTGATATCATGGATTTCTTTTATGAAAATTGTTGTGTTTTAATAAGCTAGTCTTCGAAACCAAGTTTTTCTGGTTTCCATTTTTCTAAAAAAGTCTTTAGAAAAACCTATAGATTAGTAGATAAAATTAGGGTTCATCTACCCAGAGGCCATGAATTTACTTATTTCTAGATTTTGATTAGGTGGTGACTTTTTTTTTTTTTAAATTATTTTTAAGAAAACCTTTTCTTAGTTTAGTTGAGAGGTTTATATTAAGGGGTTGAGCTTAAGATAACTTAGGCTAAAAAAAAAAAAAAGAAAAACCGAATTTTCAACTCGATACTTTGTAATGCGAAGATCATTTTATACTTATACAAAGCTTAACCTCTATTTAAATGAGATGTTGTAGATTGAATTAAGATAAGATATATGGTGTGCATGACCAAGTATTATCACTAAGAAGTGTTGAACGATTGAAGGGCTCTTAAGATATTGTACTAGCATACCTTTTAGGGAATCAACTATTATACTTGTAATTTGCCTTATTAAGACAAGTATTTCGTGTGGAGAGTTGTTGTAGTAAGGCTTTAGCTCTAATGGGAGACTTAAACTTAGAGACATAAGGCAAGAAGTAAAGGCATAATGTGTGAAGTTGGTTAAGGTTAGATAAGTAGATGATCAGCAGAACTTATAAGAACTATGAAGGATATAAGGGCATGTTGATAGTTGACTTTTGATGAAGGATTTAAGAAATTAATATTAGAGTATCTGAAGAAAAAAAACAAAAACAATTTAGCATTAAAACTATAAAATCAAATACTTCTAAAGAAGATGACAATAACTTTGTTTAGTCATTAAGTTTTTTTGAAATTTTTTATAAAAGAAATAATAATGTTAAAAAGGAGTTTTTTTAAAAGGGAGAATAAGTCTGATTCTAAAGCTTGAAAGAATAAAGTAGAATCATAAGAAAGTAGAAAGGAAGTTGCATGCCATGAATACAATAAACTTAGACATTTCAGATGGGTGTCTAAGGTATAAGAAATCTTTTTAGGTAAAGAAGAAAAAAGTAATGATAACCACTTGGAGTGATGTAAAAGAATCAAAGTTAGAAGTTAGATTAGAGCAGACTCTAAATGTTTTTATGATAGTAGACAAAGAGCTATTTGGTGATGAAATTCTAGATAATTATGGAGAATCATTTGACTTAATAGCAAAATAGCATGGAAAAGATGGAAGAACTAAATGCTAAAATAGGACCCTTAAAGTAGAAAATTAATCTGTGAAAGAGGAGGTAAGTCAACCCAATAACACTTTTAGAATGTGTAGATTAACTGGACTCATATTTGACAAAGTAAAGTTAAATAATAAGTAAGAAAGTTTAGCAAAGCATCTAGACTCAAGCACCTAAAAAAAATATAAATGAGAGTATAGTAAAATTGCATAAACTCAAGGTTCTAAGTAAACTAATAAAGTATAACTAAGTAGAAGTTGGTAGAAATATAACCTAAGGAGTTATAATTCTTTTAGAAATGAGAGATGTTACTGTTGTGTTATATTTCGACCTATTGCATCTATTGTTATTATGACAAAAAATTCAATAATCATTAAAAAATAATGAAAATATAATGAATTTTTCATAGAAGGATCCTAAGTGAAATGAGGCTCCTAGAACAAAACAGGTAGTTTCTTTATACTATAAGAACTTAAGTCTAAGAAAAGAGTTATTTGTATAATGGTTGGTTTAGACATATGGCAAGTGATGTCTTAAGGTTCTCAAAAGAGTTAGGAGGAGGTCTTATAAGGTGACAATAAGAAGGAAAAGATAATTGGTATTAGTAATATGAAGAACTCATCTTAATATATAGATAATTTGCTCTTAGTTCATAGATTAAAGTATTAGTCAATTGTGTGACATAGTTTACAACATTCTCTTCCAAATGGATTAGTGCACTGACTTAGACATAGAAAATGAAGAAGAAATATTCAAAGGAGTCATATCAAGAAATGTTTGAAATTAAGTTAAACACACACTTTTTTTGAGATCATGCTTTGCTGTTAGTTTAAGATTTTGTTGCCTGTTTGTCGTTATCGAGCCTCTATTTTCTTTAGAAACCTATATAAATACATATATATATATATATATGAAAATTTTAATTACCTTTAAGTATTTTTACGGCTTTAAGTTATGTTTTAAAAATATCTGTTATGTAGATTGATTAGACATATTACTTATAAACTATATTTGTAACTTTTATTAGAATTTCAACCGATACTGATTTTCAGTTCAATTTCCCTTCTTAAAATTCATTAATTTTAGATATCTATCCATCTATATAACATGTAGATAAGCTAAGTAAATTAATTTCAATTAATGACACAATAACTAATATGATAGAAGTGAAAAGGTTTGCAATTGATTTGGGCGATAATAGGACTAAAGGAATTGGTATGCATATGTATTGCCATGTGTTTATAATTATTTTAAATTCCTTATGACCATGCTATCATGAATGAAAAATCTTTAATTGATGCTACATTCATTGTTTATTTTGTCCTGATACATGATAAAGGAGAGATGGATAAAAACATAATTTATGAGAGAGAATCCTTGTTCACTTTTGAGCATACACAACTTGAGTACGTATTTGCTAGTATATAATAAATCCAAACTCCATTTTCGACGCGACTATAGCATTTATTATTATCATATGATTATTTTCGTTGTTTGAACATAGGTAAAAAATTACAAGTAAAGTAGGTAGTTTCTTTTGAACCAACTTTCTCATATTATAAATATAATATTCTGAATTTTAAATTCTTTTATTTTGGACGTGTACACTACAGTTAGGTTTCCTTCATATATTTGTATTATATTGACATTTTCTCCAAAATTTATAATCAACAAGGTAATAAGTGTGGTTGTCGGTTCAAAATACATATTTATATTAATTAAAAAAAAAAAAGCTAAACGAGTTATAATGCTTTTAAATGAAGAAATGTAAAAAAATTTTGCACAATTCAAGGTAACAAGTGCGGTTGTTGGTTCAAAGTACATATTTATATTAATAAAAGAAAAACTGAGAGTTATAATGCCTTTAAATGTAGAAATGTAAAAAATTTTTGCTACTCTATCTTGTGATTCTAAATTACACTATAGGGTATACCTTTTGGAGCTATGATTTGAAAGGATTTTAACAGCTGGAAAAAAAAAAAAAAAGAAAGAAGAAAGAAAAAAAGAATTGGAAGGATTCTAAGATTTATAAGTAATTAATGACGACTCGCCAAATCATGAGAATTGGGAAAAGTAATGAGCATACATATGATGATCCAGACAAACACAATTATTTGCTAGTAAAATGAATTGAATCCTATCGAGATTCGACGGACACTTACAAATTCCAATAATAAATAGATTAATTTGAGCAAACTCCACTTCAGTTGAATGATAGAAAGGCCACTGAAGTGTAGAGAACCGTGAACATGGCTCCTAAGGTCAGTGACAATGAAGCTGAGCCGGAGTCGTCATCGGCGGTTGTCGATGATGATGTTACGTTGATGGCTAGCTTCTGGCCACCATCGCAGTGGGAGTTAATGGTGCAGATGAAGTAGTACATGCCACTAGCATCCGAAGGAAGTGTCTATGAAAACGCCTCTCCACCGAAGAAAACCGATGGCACCTTTGTGCAATTGTCATACTCTTCCTTAGATACCATGCCCACATTGTGTGTTCCATTCCATACAAATTCTGCAGATAATAATGAATAAATAGTTTCTCAGTACCTTATCTAGAAATTAGATAAACTGGTTGGTATTTATGAAATAAATAGATATGAAATTAGGAATTTATCATTTACGGATTTCTTAAAGTTGATAAAATTCATAATTAAGGATTATTGATAATTAAGTTTTTATGAGGATTGAGAAATTATTTTATGCTGAAAGATTGAAATATGAACTTAAATTCCAGTAAACCATGTTTAGGAGGTCTATATAATATTAAATAAGAGTTTACAAATAAAAATATTCTATTTATATATTGTGTAAATACCAATAAAATATTAAAATATAAAATATATATAAATCGTAGATGATATTTGATATGGAAATTATTTCATTCATTATTATTTGTATTAATATTTTAATTAATATTTATACGTTACATGTATATAACATATAATGTATAATATTTAATTAATCATTTTTTATCCACATGAAACCATCAACATAATATAAGAGGTGAAATGCCCAAGTCTTACCATGTTTGAATATCAGGCTGCATTATATGAAAACTTTAAATTTATGATTGCCAACTTTCGGGGCACTAATGCCTTATTTTTCGTACATGTATTTCTTATGAAGTCTGATGTATGATTGCTAGCTTATAGAACATGGGAAGATGAACTGAAACAAATAAGAAATAGTGCATCAAGTGCTTACTCAAAGGATCCCCTCCCTTGAACGTCTTGCCTTCAGCCCAGTCATCATAATAACCCTGGGTGATGTTAGGAGGACCGGTCCAACCCATGTCATCACCGACGGTGTACTCTGTAGCTGCTGCTCCTCGGTGCAACGTCACCATTGCAACCATGAAGCCGAAGAGCCCGATCAATAATGAAAAGCGGTCACCGGCTGCCATATTGGCTTTTGTTCAATGTGTTCAACAGGTCGTCCCTGGACTATATATATATATATATATAGGTACGGTATCCTTCAAACTATGCTTTTGCAGCTAAATCAGGAATGAGTTAATGAAAAACTAAAGCTGGGATGGTTCAAACTACAGTCAAATCATGTAAACAATATATTAATCTTATGCTCATAAACACGGATAGAGTTTACGACCATATATATAGTGTTCGAGACATGATGAAGTCGACAGAGAAAATAAGACAAGATATGAAGAATAGTCAAAGGATATGGAAATATTGTGACCATTGGTTCTTTTGACCCATTCGACAAATTGTGACCAAAAAAAAAAAAAAAACGAGACAAAAAAAAATGTTTAATAAGAAATCAGGTAACATAACCATAAGAAATATATCTTCTGAAATAGATGCTCTCAATTTAATTTATATGTCTCCTAGCTGAGATGCATTATTTTCAGTTATACTTACATGCTTTATTTGGCTTTCTCGATTTTTCAATTTTTATTTTTATTTTTTCTCTTTTTCAATGAGTAAGTGTCTATATAAGTTAACAGAGGTGGGCTTACACTTATACAGATAATTCATAAAAAGACAAAACTTTCGTTTTCTTTTTCTATAACTAGTAATTCATTTTAATACCTAAATTGTTGAGACATACTCTCATGGTCCAGAAGGAATTTTTAGTATATTACAACAAATTTAACCTATGGATTACTTATCTTAATTGAGCACTCGTAAGAATAATTCAACTTGACCTTGTCTCAAGACGAAAACTACATCCATTGCATTCCAGAAAGCATCTCAGTAATGTTTGACATGCATAAGATTAGACCGTGATAAAAACACTTCGAAGAGGATAATATAATTTTAACTTCTCCAAGAAAATATGTGCTGGACATGCCAAGTGAAGGAGACGTGCATGTAGACATAGTGATTAATTATTATTAGAAGTAAACTTATAAGTTTGGCAAGCTAGGAGCTTATTACCGACATAGGTTAACTTAGCCTTAGTTTTAAGGTTTATAGATCGCACAAACCATTTTGAATTCTGGTTAAGCATGTGGATTAAAGATAAAAAATTGTTTTTCATATGGTACCATTTATATAATTTTTAATGTGGAGTAAACTCTATTGCCCATAAGGCATATATTACGAAACACCATGCTTTCCCTACCTGGGAGCAATTCCTTTTTATTCCACCTTTGATCTTTGTCGAATGCAAAGGAAAACAACTTCGATATCTAATATTAATATCGAAAGTTGAATACAATCAATATCCTTTTCTCTCTTTTTTCATTATGTGATGTTATATATGACGGTAGATTCACCCATAGGACAATCTAATATAGAATCGTTGTTTGGGTTAAAACTTAGTGGTTTGAATTAGCATAATTGAGTGATTTAACTTAATTAAGTGAGAATTAGAGGATAATGTATTTAAAATTAGTAAGTTAACTTGATAAATCAAACTAGGATACAGGTGGATTAAAACATGCTTTAATATTAAACTAATATGATTTTATATAAATGAGTTTCTAACAAATAAATAATGGATATTTGACAGCATAATCCACTTATAGGTGTAGAGAAAATTTAACGGTCCATTTATTTGGAGATAATAGAAAGAAGATAGGATAATTATTTTCTTTCAACTTTCTATTACCTTATTTATTTGTAAAATAGATAGGGAATTTCCCAAAGACTTTTGTACTTTCACTCCATTAAGAATAGTTGTTTTCCATGAAAAGGCGGAATTTTTCATTTTCTCTATGAATGGAATAAAAAGTTTAAATAGGATGACAATTATATTTTCATTAAATAATCTTTTAGTTATTCTCGAAAATGGCCGATTAGGGGCACACTACTAATTTTAATCATATTTCCAACTTAATACTATAATTAATGAGGTAAAATAAACACTGAAACAAGTATTTCTTATAATAAAAATTTACATGAAGTAAATTCAAGTTTTTAGTCTATTATTGGTAATAGTCACTCTTAACGTATATGGTTTCCATTCTCCATCTGTTGATAGGCCATTTTGGACCTAAACTAAACGGGCTTAGACCCAAGTGTCTCTACTTGCTTGGGTACCCATAAGCACCACTTTAGGTGGAGGAGCTCAGCTCCCTTCAGTAGTTTGACTCGCTTAATCCCCTTCGCAAATTGATTCCAACCCAACTTAAGTAGCTTGCTCGGGTTTACCTAGAGCAACTTTCTGCTTAGCCTCTTCGAATCCCTTGAAGACTCCATCTAATGCCTCCCATGAGCTTGGCTCCTTAAGCTATCTTGATTTAAGCTTACCATATAGTGCTAACCTTGACCTTTGAGCACAAATTAGGTACTCAAGGCATGGCTCGGAATCTTTCGTGCTTCTCTTACTCTCTCTCTCTCTCTCTCTCTCTCTCTCCCCTCATTAAATGCTATTTGACATCTATGGTAAGGCCTCTGTACTCTTAGATGTGACAACTGCCTATACTTTAGATGTGATAACCTCCTTTCCTAAGGTTTATCAACCAATAAGGCAACCCTATCCTCTCTTCTTCCTCATATGTATGTCCTGCACCAATTATGTATGAGCCAATCTTGGCTTGCTACATATCCTTAGTAGGTAAGCTCTATGTATTATAAATAGGTCATGGAGTCAAAAGGGCAAAGGATCTAAACCTTAAAGCTCTCACCTTACTCTTTTTATATACATAACTTTCCTTTCTTTTCTTCCTTTTCTAACTTAAGCATTGAAAGGCCTTTATTGGATTGCAATGAGTAGATTCAATGGCTCTCGATTAGTTTTTGAGTAATTTACCGTTTAATCTTCTTTATAGATATTTCAATAGAGCTTTTACATTTGTCTTCAAACTTGCAAAGAGTAGAATATATTAGAAACGAGAGATTAGCCTTCTATGTATAGAATTTGAGGGTTAATCTTGACCATTGAGTCATCCTAAGATAAATTGTTAAGATTTGTTGTTATTGATAGCCATTGGATGGTTCCTGATTATCTAATGACTCATATCGACCTCTTATTTTTTTTATTTTTATTTTTAAGACTTGGGCCTTGGAAGTGGGCTTTGAAATTGTCATACTAAGCCCATAAGACTTATAAAAAAAAAAAAGAAAAGAAGAAGGCCTATTTAATAAAAATTCCATTCTTCAAATAAGGCTTATTCTCGCCACTTTAAGGCTTATGACGATTAAATGAAGCCTAAACAAGCTTCAAAAGACTTCTTGCAAATCAATTTTTCGTGCATGAGACAACCAAATATGGCTAAGAGTGGAAAAACTGATTCAATAATTTTTATTCTATACTTATCAAGTTGAATCTCTTTAAAATATCTCTAATTGAACTTATTTTTCTACCTATCACTATCTCTTTAAATCAATCTATGGCATTGAATTGAGCAAAAGCTTAATTATCAAAATAACTCTTTACATATGTGAATGAATTAAATTATAAATGCTTATTTGAAATATATATGCATATAACTTTTATGAACATCAGTTATTAGGATATGTATATGAATTGGCCCAAAGTTTGTACCATATGCTAATTTAATGAATAAAATTACTTGTCAAGATAGCTTTACAGTTCCTTAGTTGCATGTATATTAAATATTTATCTCTTCAATAATATCAATGTAGGTTGCTATGAAAAGAAGTTAGCACTTGTGATGTTAAATTATACATTATGCCTTTATTTCTTTTGAATTATAAATTATTGTTCAATTTATGAATGAATTGAGCCAAAACGAATTATTATGGTTTGAAAAATATATATTTCTAATTTTGCAACTGATTTAAAAACAATTAAAAATTGATTCATATTTTTATGGTTTGGTGGGAAATTCAAACTAAACTGTAGCATGTCCACCTCCACCCTTAAATGCCCTAGCAAAACTTCCATAAAGCAATTATAAATAAGGTAAATTATATGGGTAACCTTTGAAAAAATTTAAAATTGCACGGATTCCCAACTTTTTTTAAAGTTGGTAGCTTACCCCTTAGAAAGCTAACTTAGTGGTTTGTGTGGAAATTTTAGTTGACATGACAATACATGGATAAACATGGCATTTATTTAGATATATATTTAGTTAATTAATTTACAAAAGTGATAAAAAATATTGAAAATAATAAGAAAAAATAGAAAATAATAAAAAGGGCATAAAATAAAAATAAAAGTTGTAATAAAGAGAGGTTGCATGTTCCGTTAAACAATGATAACTCGCACTGCCATCATTCACAATGTCTTAAAGAAATGCTTGATGAAAGTCTAGTTCATGTTTTTCAATTATAGCAATGCAAGAAAATAAGAAGTTATTCACAAATTGGCAAATTCAAAGTTGGGAAGTGATTTTTAAGTAAATCTTGACTCATAGTTATATATATGAGTATAGTTGTTATTTGAATCCTGAAATTATATGTACTTTGTTTCTTGCTCTAACGATCGAAGCATCTTTTGAGTCAAAACAAGGTTTCTTTCTTTCCTTTTTCCTTTTTCCTTTTTCTTTTTTCTTGGCACTGATGTATGATTCAATAAGTTAGGCAAACAATCCATTTTGGACAAAAAGATATGTTTTCTTGCATAATTTTAAGTCACGATATGCAACGGTGGAATAGATGCATTGTCTTTATTCCGAAATGATAAAATCGAATTCGATCATTTATATTTCCCTTTTATTTTGGGTACATTTATCATTAATACATCAATTAAACATATTTAAGTAAATAGCACATCAATATCCATATGTCATAAATCAACTAAAATTTTCATATTAGCTGTGATATTAACTTTTCAAGGGATAAGAGCCGTGCTATTTCTAATGCTTTTAAGAGTAATCCATATAGTTTACCCTTAAAAATATTACAGTGAGAAAGTTGATGACGCTATTATCATAGCTTTTTTTTTTTTTGAATTCTGATTTCCACCCAAGAAGTAAGAGAAATCGAAATTAATGGCCGAAGAAGATCAAAGATTCATGGGACTATTAACAAAATTGATCCCAAATGAAGAATTATTTCTTAGGGACAGCTAGTCTTACTCCACTCAAATAATAAACATACATAGGATACTTGCTCATAGACCAGAGCCTATGCACATAGCTCGCGAGATTTATCGACCTACAAGAGCTTTATTGCTACTGAAACGAATTACATCCTACACGACAAAAACTTGGAAATTTCCTAGCTACACAAATAGAAGCAAGCTCCACTTCAATTGATTAAGAGAAAGGCCATTGAAGTGTAGAGAACCGTAAACAAAGCTCCAAAAGTAAGTGAGAGAGAAGCCAAGGCGGAGTTATCGTCGGTGGTTGTCGATGAGGATGTCACGTTGATGGCTAGCTTCTGGCCCCCATCGCAGTGGGAGTCAATGGTGCAGATGAAGTAGTACATGCCACTAGCATCCGATGGAAGCGTATATGTAAACGCCTCTCCACCCGAGAAAACGGATAGCACCTTTGTGCAATTATCGTAGTCTTCCTTAGATACTATCCCCACATTGTGTGTTCCATTCCATACAAATTCTGTAGATAATAATGAAGAAACAGTTTCTTAGTACGTAATATGAAAATTAGATAAACTGATTGGTATTTATGTAAATAGATATATAATTTAGAAAGTATTATACATTTTGAATCCTTAAAATTAGTTTTTTTAAAGTTTCCTATAGTTATCTCTTAAAATGCTACAACGTATGATTAAATGATTAAAATTAGAAAATAGAAAATGAATATAATTATGGTCTTATTATAAGATATAATATTTAGATAATTATAACCATTGATTTTGTAATTTTATTTAAACTACTTTTTTTTTTTAAAGTATTGCTTAGAAGGCTTATCCACAAAATTCTTAATAAGGTTGCCGATGATGAAATTTCTATGACAACTGAGTAGTTAATTTATATTATGTATAAAGATCAGGATATGAACCTAACATAATTTTGTTAAACTATGTTTAGGATGTGTACAGAATTCTTAATAAGTTTGTTGATGATTAAGTTTCTATTACAATCGAGGAATTATATTATGTATAGACATCAGGATATGAACCTAATATAATTTTTGTTAACAATGTTTCGGAGGTCTACGACATATTAAACAAAAGTTTATAAACGAAAATACTCTATCCATATATACATGCGAATCGTCCAGGTCTTGCCATGTTTGTATGCCAACTTCATTATATAAATAATTTAAATTTATCGTTGCAATTTTTCCGATAGTAATTTCTTATTTCTCGTACATGAATTTCTTATGAATTATGATGTATGATTGCTATCTCATAAAACATGGGAGATGAACTGAAACAAGTAAGAAATAATGCACCATGTGCTTACTTAAAGAATCCCCTCCCTTGAACGTCTTGCCTGCAGCCCAGTCATCATAATAACCCGGGGTGATGTTAGGAGGACCGGTCCAACCCATGTCATCGCCGACGGTGTACTCCGTTGCTGCTGCTCCTTGGAACAACGCCACCATTGCAACCGTGAAGCCGAAGAACCCGATCAAATACGACAAGCCGTCACCAGCTGCCATATTGGTTTATGTTCAATGTGTTCAACAGGTCGTCCCTGGCTATATATGTGTACGAAATCTTTCTAGCTACACTTGGCAACAAAACCAACACCGAGTTAATGGAAAACACGAGCAACTTTATTGTTCTTATGCTTTTAAAAACGGATGATGTTGATGATAATATACATAGGGTTCGTGACATGATGATATAGAGAGAAACATATTGTAAGACTAAGAATTATTCAATTTTTTTAATATTCAGCCACCTGCTCTTTTGACCCATTCGCCAAATTGTGACGACAACACAAAAGGATATTAAATAAAAAAAAAAAAAGGGAGGATAACACGTCAATGAGTTATATTATCTAATAGGTGAGATAGATTATTATTTTCAGTGATAGTTGCTTGCTTCACATGGCTTTCTCAATTTCATTTTTTGTTTCAGTGATGATCGAGTGTCTGTACGTGTCAAAAAAGTGGATCTACGCTCATCTAAATGATTTGCAATAAGATAAAATTTTTCCTTATTTTGTTTTTTGAAAGGAGCAATTTACACTAATATCTCAACCCTTAAAGGAGATCTTTCACGCGCTCTAAAGGTGTTGATAAGTATATAGCAACAACTTTAATCTCGATTTCTTATGTCAATTGAAGAGTGATTCAAATAGACCTTGTCAAGACGAAAACTACATCCACCGCATTCCAAAAGCGTGGCAGTAATGTTTGACATTCATAAAGATTAATCCGTGACAAAAACACTTCGAGAGGATAATATAATTTAAACTTCTCCAATAACATAAGTAGCTTGAGATGTAGAAGTCGATGTAGTAATTAAATATTATTATAACGAAAATTATAATTTTGACAGTCTAGGAGCTTCATTACCAAGACAAGATGAGTCTATTTATTTGGGTAAGGCAAGATAAGTCTATAAAGCCTGGTAAATCTATACATATGATTCGCACAAACTATTTTGGATTCATTGGTTAAGCATTTGGATTCAAGATGAATTTCTTTTTCGATATAGCATCATACGGTAATTTTTAGTTATGTAGTAAATTTTATTATATCCCATAAGGCAGATAATTGAGAAACACCATGTTCCTATATTTATATTTTGTAATAAATGGAATCTGTGTCTCTCTGCCTGAGGAAGCATCGTCCTTGCTGTTCCACCTTTACTCCCTATCAAATGTAATGAAAAATAAATTTGATATCCAAAAAATGATATCCCAGTACAATCTATATCCGACTATCTCTTGTTTCATTATTGGATGATATATGATGGCAGATATAGGATAATCTAATATAGAATCATAATTCAGGTTAAAAGTCGGAGAAATAAATAGTGGTTTGATTTAGCATAATCGAGTGATCTAAGTTAATTAAGTGAGAACTAGGGGATAATGAATTTAGAATTAGGAAGTGAACTTGATAATTAAGTTAGAAATGGGCTAAAACAAGCTTCAATATTAAACTAATTCGGTTTTATCTAAATAGGCTTCTAACAACCAAACATTGGATATTCAATGGCATAGCAACAAATGTGTAAAGAAAAACTAACTGTGCATTTAGCAAGTATCGATAAAAGAGAAACGGATGAAAATGATTGGAAAGAAAAAAAAGAAAAAAGAAAAAGATTGGAAATCAAATGAAATGTAATATTCATTTTGTGTTTGGTAACATTTGATTGTTCCATTTCCTTTAATGGAGTTCGTGTAAGGTGTAAGTAACCCAATTTTTTTTAATGAAGCGCCTTAGCAATAATAATTTGATTTCAAGAGATCGTAGGAGAAGATAGAAGTATGATGGGAGAGTGGTAGAAGCAAATTAGAAGACCCAACGTATACTAACCAAGTGTATTTGGATAATATGCTTGGGTAGGAGAAATGGGAGTAATATTTTTATGTTTCTACGGCATAAATGTTGTGATTCTTCATATTTTTATTTATAAAATGCTCAAATAATATTTTTCTAAGAAATGGTAAATCAATGCTTTGAAACGAATTCACCATGACAATGTTAGATTTTTAATGGGGTCATTTCTAGACATAGATGAAAAGTTTATATAAAATATTTTTTTGTCTCTTTAAAAATTGTATTACTTGGTATTAAGGCATTATAGGAGGCTTCTATGAAAGTTGTTGATTAAAATAGAGGAAATTTACCATGTGTTTCACACTTATGAAAGAAAGAAAAGAAAAGTCATTTAAGATAAACACATTTGCAAGCGTTTGCAATATATTTAATAGATAGTTTCCAAGGGTTATATTAAAAACTTTTTTTGGATAAACTTATTATAATCAAATATTCTCTTAAGTATTTTCTATGGTGGTTAGACTATTAATCAAAAGATTTTCGGTCATCAAAGAATTCACCGTTACCTTTATATGAAGATCATTTCATACTTAGACAAAGCTCAATCTCTATTTAAATAAGAAGATGTAGACTGAAGGAAGATAAGATATGTAACGTATGTGATCAAGCATCGTTTGTAAGAAGCGCTAAGAGATTAAAGAGCTTTTGAGATATAGTATTAGCACACCTCTTAGTGAAATTATGACTATTATACTTATAGTTTGCCTTTTTGAAACAATTGTCTCATGTGGAGAGTTGTTGTAGTGAGTTTTTAGTTGTGACTAGAGATTTAGAATTAGAGACCTAAGGTGAGAAGTAATTAAAGGCATATTGTGTGAAGTTTGTTAGGGTTAGAGAAGTAAATGGTTAAGAAAATTTATGAGAACCATAATGAATAGAAGGCTATGCTTATGATGAATTTTCGATGAGGGGCTTTTGAAATTGACATTAGAGTATATGAAGAAAGAAATAAAAGTAATTTAGTATTAAAATTTTAGAATTATATACTTCTAAAGAAGATGATGATGAGTTTGTTTAGTCACTAAGTTGTTCCAAAAGTTTTATAAAAGAAATAGGAATGCTAAAAGGAATTTTTCTATAAAGGAGAATAAATTTGATTATAAAGTTTCAAAGAACAAAGCAAAATCATAAGAAGATAATAAGGGAGTTACATTGCCATGAATATAATAAATTTAGACATAAAGTGTTCAAGGTATGAGAAAACTTTTCAAGTGAAGAAGAAAAAAGCAACGATGGCTACATGGAGTGACAAGAAAAAATTAGAGTCAAAAGTGAGATTAGTGTAGACTTTAAATGTTTGTCTAATGGTAGACTAAGATATATCTACAAAAAAAATTCTAGATAATTATGAAGAATTACTTGATTTAGTAGCAAATATTAGGAAAAGATAAAAGAACTAAAAGCAAAAACTGGGACCCTTAAAGTAGAAAATCAATCCTTGAAAGAACAAGCAATTCAACTATATAACAAATTTGGAATGTCTATATCAACTAAGCTTATAACTAATAAATCAAAGATAAACAAAAGGTAGGAAAGTTAGTAGAAGCAATTAGACTCGAGCACATAAAATATATATGAATGAGAGTAAGGTAGAAGTGCATAAACTTAAGGTTCTAAGAAAACCAATAAAGTATAATTAAGTGGAAGTTGGAAAAACTGTAACATAAGGAGTTATAATCCTTTTATAAATAAAAGGTGTTATTGTTGTGGTATATTTAGGTCTATTGCATCTATTGTTAGTATAATGAAGAATTTAATATTCATTAAAAAATATAACTGTAATTGTTATAAAATCTTACCTTTGTGTGTTTTCCTTACAACTAACAACAAAAGCAATAAGGAAGAGGAAGAGTATGCAAGAAAGAAGTAGTCTGGAATAACATTCTCTAATTAATGAAATATTACATTAGGAACTCAAGAGGAGGAGGAGAGGGGAAATTGAGTTTAATGAACAATTTTATTGATGACAATCTCAAAGGCACAAGTTCCTACACGTAATCTCTATCACAAATGATCTCACAATCATAACAACTCTCAATCACTTAACATAGGGATCTCTCTTGAGTAAGAATTGTAGATATAAAGCTTGGCACTATACTAGTGTTTACAAAAGATTGCAAATAATGAGCACAAGACAATTGGAATGAAAGACAAGTAGACAAGAGGAATAAAAGACCTTACTAAACGAACTCCCCCTTATTGATGACAACTAGTTGCATGGTCCATCACCTGCCATTGATCATGGAACATTTGATGTAACCTATTGAAGGGTTCCAGCATAATCAGTTGAACCGTTCACACCAGAATAACTAAAAAATCACACTTAGACACAAAAGACAATTTTGATACTTTTTCTTCTTTCAACAACATCAGGACTAATTTAATAAGTTATAAAGTATTTCTAAGTTAATTCTAATTCCTTAAAAGCTATAATTAATAAAGTTCTTATGAGAATTGCAAATTGGTTTATAATAATAATTGATTTTGCATGACTTGTATAGCTTTGTTCTTATCAAAATCACAAACAAGAACCTCTAGATTCAATAATCTCCCCCTTTTTGATAAGGAAAAAACCTTACTAAACAAACTCCCCCTTAATAGATGCTCCCCCTCAATTTGACTCTCCCTCAAAGGTAATAAAAGATGTTAAAAATAAACATTTATGGAAGAGACAATATGAGAATATTTGATTATTTACTCTTTGCTTTGGAAGATTGCTAAAAATAATTCCATGATTTAAATTGCATGCTAATCTTCATTTTATAAATGAATTCACTTTGTTTAGACACTTAATTGGGTGACTTAAATTCTTCTCCCCCTTTGGCCTTATCAAAAGGATGAGAGTCCAGGCAGTAAAGGGAAGGAGGAAAACATGTCAAAAAGTTAGTATGCTGCTAACAAAAGAAAAAGAGTAGACAAGCCAATAGGGATATAAGAAAATCATAAAGAGCTATCAATGCCAAGAATATAAGCAAAGACGATGAACAACATATTCAAGCAAGCACAAACAATACCATGAGTTAATCCCAACACCATAATAGACATCACATAAACATAGAGTAGGTCATAAACAAAAAACCGAGTAGCTAAAGTTCATACAAAAGTCTACTAGAGATGGTCAAAAGGCCAATATACAATTAAAGGAGCAGCACAAAAGATAGCCAAAGGCTAAGTCTAAGCACAAATACGAGAAAATAAATAACAAGATAAAAAGACGTTAAGAGTTAATCTTTTGGATGTAGAGAAGAAATGCTAGAGGGCTTAAGAGGAGGAGGTGGAGGTTGAGCATAAGGACTAAAAGTGGGTGGAGGGAAGGGGTAGGGTAGTTGGAAGTGCTAAAAAAGGGGATAAAAGATGAGATCTTATTAGCAAGAGACCCTTTGCTTCGTTTGATAAATGTTGTCATCAATGTGGTGGCAAAGCCGACCCTCCATTTGATCAATGTAAGTATAGATAGATTCCTAATGTATTGATTAAGGGAATAGAAGTTGAAGTGCCGGGTAGAATATCCCCATCTACATGTTCTTTCCCTCCTTGAGGAACAATCTAAGTAAGGGGTTCCACATGGTCGGCATCTTCATCATCAATCGGTTTGCCTAATTCTTGAGAGGTACCACCAGTAAGAGGAGATATGGGATCTTTTTGAACCTAACTAGCCTGCTTATCCAATTTCCATCCTCCTTTTCTAATGTGGCTCGTAGTGAAGGCTTAGTATGTAGATTGATGCTAGGAGTAGGAAAAATAACCTTCTTGGCTAAGAGAATCTAAGTAATTAGGTGGTCGTAGCGAAGAACGACTTGCTTAGACTTGTTAGTGACCATTCTAAAATAATGGAAAATCAAGTCTACATACTCAATTTGTGCATCATTATGAATGTAACCCAATATCTACAAATTGCTTTTGTAGCATGCTCATGGCCTCTACTTCTTGGACAATAGTTATGATAGATAAACAAATGAAGGATTCGATAGTGAAGAGGTAGTCTAATGGCTTTAAGATTGCACCTATTAGCCCAATTATTTTCGCCTATCCATCATTCTTAAAAGATATCCTCATCGAACGCGGATCCAACATTGTTAATTCCTTCCATATAACGGGCACCACTAGATTCAACCCTTATAATAGTGTATATATCATTCTGAGCGATCTCAATTTCTTGACTATACACATAACAGTACAACCATAATCTCTTATGTTCATTAATGTCCATGCTAACTAGTAGATTACCATCATGATCATGATCATCGGTGAGGTTATAGTAGAAATACCTAACTGCTTCTTCGTTAATAATATTAGGTATGTACATGGTATCAAGAATACGATTTCTAATAACCCCTTACATATCAGGTATCCCGAAAGCTTGAAGAACATCCTCATTAAAATGATGCCCATAATCTATTTTCATGAGACAAAACTTTTGATACCTTTATGCATAGCAAATTGCGAGAAAGAGATGACTATTGAACTGAGCAAGTGGAGCTTGTTATCCTTAACCTTGAATACGGCTACCTTGAACTCTACCTCCTCTTCCAACCATAGAAAGGAATGGGAGAGAGTTAAGGTTTAGGATGAGAAGGTTAGGATTTAGGGTTTAGGGACAGAGGAGGTTAAGAGAAGGGAAGGGGTTGAAGATGAGAAGGGAAGGAATTGAGTGATGAGAGAGTGGTGTGAATAGGTAGGAAGGGGGAAAAGAAATGGGAAAAAAAGAAATGATCGGGCCCTTTTTTTCTTTTCTTTTTCTTTTTCTTTTTACAATAACAGTGTGAACTGCTTAGATGGTTTGGGAAGAACTATCTAGACGGTTGCATATAGAAATTGGAGTTTTTGAATCACCTATTGGAATCATGCCCACGGTCCAAGGAAACTATTCAGATGGTTTGAGGAGGTATTCTGTGGTTAGTCCTTGATGCAACTATACCCACGGTTGGGGGAAATAGTTTGGACAGTTGCATACAAAATGTCAAGACTAAAAAGTATCTGTTGAGACTGGCCAAACAGTTTTATTATAACTATCCTGATGGTTTGAGTAAACATTTTGAGGTCAAAGGACTTAATGCAACCATGTATATGGTTGACACCACTATTTGACTAGTTGTCTATAGTCCATAATTGCTTACTTGAGAAGAAGCTTAGCTCATGAATTCTTTGTGATTGTTATAGGATTGACATTTAAACTAGTTAGTTAATCAATAAAAAACCAAAAAGAACACTCTCAAAATGCCCCCATTAGATTTTCCAAATTGATGTAAGCTTTGTTAATAGGAAGAAAGATGTGTGAATTCTTATAATAACTATTTTAACTAATTCATTATAGTTTGTAAACTTAATGTAAGCATAAAAACATTTGAAAAGAGATATACCCTAATGAAAAATAGAGAAGACAAGGAAGTTTGCACAAAACATAACAAATGAGGGAATTCATACAAGAAGCCTACTTAACCATATTTCTTAGATTGAAAATGGTGTTCTAAATCGATTGTCTAAAAGAGAACAATATTGTATACAAAAGTTACTATCTATATTCATGGGTCTTAGCACTTATCTTACATGATCATGCTTAACTTTGTTCTTTAAGGGCAAAGCAATATTCACTCAAAGGTTTATTAATAATATTAGCTATTTGACTACTTGTGTCTACAAATTGTAAGCATAGATCATTGTCTTGAACATGATCTCTAATAAAATGATGCCTAATCTCAATGTGTTTAGTCCTTGAGTGTTGGATTGGACTTTTGGTAAGGTTAATGGCACTTGTATTATCACATCAAATTGGGATAATGGAAAAATCAAGACCATAGTTATGTAATGTTTGCTTTATCCATAGGATTCTAGCATAACAACTACCAGCAGCCACATATTCGTTCTTGGTGATTGAGACTGCCGTGGAGTTTTATTTCTTAGAGTGCCAAAGTATTAGAGAGTTTCCTAGAAAATGACATAAGTTGCTTGTGCTTTTTTGGTTAACTTAGCATTTGGCAAAGTTATCATTGGAATATCCCACAAGATCGAAAGAATTGTATTTGGGATACCACAAGCTGATTTCATTAATGTTTGCTAGATACTTAAAGATGCGTTTTACTACATTCAAGTGAGATTCTTTCAAGTAAGATTGAAATCTTGTACCTAAACATACAATGAACATGATACCCCGTATAGATGCGGTTAAATACAATTAGCTTCCTATCATACCTCTATAAAGCTTTTCACAAATTGATTTATTATGTTCAACTTTGTCTAGTTTTAGTGTTGTGCTCATAGGAGTAGACTTATCTTTACAATTATCCATTTTGAAATGTTTCAAAAGTTCTCTTGTATACTTAGATTGATTTATGAATATTCCATTTTTAGTTTGCTTAACTTGGAAACCTAAGAAGTTATTGAGTTCTCCCATTATACTCATTTGAAATTCTTTCTTCATACACTTTACAAATTCATTTACAAGATCCATTTTAGTAGCTCTAAACACAATATCATTTACATAAATTTGAACAATCAATGTATAAGAAATGTGATTTTTAATGAACAAAGTTGTATCCAACTTTCCTCTTATAAAGCTATTTTCTATTAGGAAGCTACTATGTCTTTCATATCAAGCTTTAGGAGCTTGTTTAAGTGTGTAAAGTGCTTTATTAAGTTTATTAACATGATCAGGTAACTCATTATGCTCAAAACCCCAGTAGTTGTTTTGCATACACTTCTTCTTTGATATAACCATTTAAGAAAGCACTTTTGACATCGATTCGGAATAGTTTGAAGTTTTTGTGTGCTGTAAATGCCTAAAGCATATTAATGGCTTCTATTCTAGTAATTGGGATAAAGGTTTCGTCAAAATCTATTCCTTCTTCTTGGTTATAGCCCTTAGTAACTAATGTAGCCTTATTCCTATTTGCTATACCAGTTTCATTAAGTTTGTTTTTATAAACCCATTTTGTTCAAATTACCAGTCTCCCACTAAGTCTAGGTACTAGATCTCATACTTTATTCCTAGTGAATCGATTAAGTTCCTCTTGCATTGCTTGTATCCAATATTCATCTTTTAGGGCTGTATCAATATTCTTAGGCTCAATTTGAGACAAGAATACCAGGTTGCTCATATTTCTAAGGAACGATCTTGTTAATACCTTATTTGAAGGTTCTTCTATGATTAGTTTTTTAAGGTAATCTTTAACAAATCATAATTCTCTTGGAAGGTCTAAATTTTGGTTGATTCATATCTTTATCTGTCCTAAGAACATCTTTATTAAGAGCATTGTTTTGGTCATTACTTAAGTCTAGCCTATTTAAATGAGCACTTATACCATTCATTTCATTATGTAATATATAATACAATGAAGACTATGAATCATTAAACACAACATGTATAGATTCTTTAACAACTAAAGTTCTTTCATTAAATACTTTATATGCTTTACTTGTTAGTGAGTATCTTAAAAAAATAGCCTCATCTGATTTAGAGTCAAATTTGCATAGTTGTTCTTTACCATTATTAAGCACATAACACTTGGTACTAAAAGAGTGAAAATAAGAAATGTTAGGCCTCTTTCCTTTCAAAAGCTCATAAGGGGTTTTTGTTAAAATTAATCTTATAAAAACACGGTTTTAAATGTAACATGCGATATTAACGGCTTTTACCCAAAAATACTTTGGCAAATTGTTTTCATAAAGCATTGTTTTAGTCATTTCAATTAGGGTCCTATTTTTTCTTTTGAAAACTCTATTTTGTTATGGATTTCTAGGTACCAAAAAGGTATGTTCCATGCCATATTGAATGCATAAATCATTCATTTTAAAATTTTCAAATTCTCTCTCATTATTACTTCTAAGAGAAGCAATTGTAAGACCTTTTTCATTTTAGACCCTTTTGCAATATTTAAAGAGCATGTAATTTGTCTCATTCTTATTTGTAAGAAAATAGGTCCATGTGTATATAGAAAAATCATTAATAATGACCAAAGTGTATCTTTTTTCACCTAAAGTGAATGTTTGTTTAGGGCCAAATAAGTCCAAATGTAGTAGTTTTAGTAGCCTAGAAGATGCGATAACATCTTTTGGTTAAAAATAATTTTTAGTTTGTTTTCCTTATTAACATGCTTGATATACTTTGTCCTTTTGAAAATTAATTTTAAGTAGTACTTTTACAAGATTTCTTTTAGCAAGCTTAGAAATGACTTCTATGCTAGCATGTCCTAATCTTCTATGTTACAATCAACTATCATTATTTTTTGACGGATAGATAAGTTTTATTTTGACTTAAAAAATTGTGAAAATTGATTTTATAAATGTTTCCTTATCTATATCCTTTAAAGCTACTTTGATCATTGTTAATTCTTTCAATAATATACTTATTTGTTAGAAATATAACCTTATATCCACTATTACATAATTGACTAATACTAAGCAAGTTATGCCTTAGATTATCAACTAGCAATACATTTTTAATAACAAGATCATTGTTAATAAGAATGTTACCTTCACTTGATACGGTTAATTTTCTATTGTTCCTAAATGTAACATTCCCTTCACTCTTCAAGGTCAATGTGGTGAATTTGATAGTATCTCCTATCATAGGTCTTAAGCATCTACTATCCAAAATCCATATGTTGCTCTTTCTTGAAGGTTCCTATAAGAATAACACATTTAAACTTTTGATAGCCACTCGAGTTTGGGTTCTTTCGAGTTAGTTGTAGTAATAAAATTATGTCTTCTGGGGATCTAAAATATCTTTTCTTTATGATCTAAGTTGGTATTTCTCCTTATTGCACAAGTTTGAGTAATGTGGCCATACCTTCTACAATAGTTATAAGTTTTATTAGTTGTTTTAACAAAGTAACTTTTGTAAGACTTTTAGATATTATTTCTAATTCTGGTTTTCTCAAGATTGCACCTTTGTTGTGCTAAAAGTTTTTCCAAATTCTTTTCACCTTTAACAAACTTGGCTATAGTTTTTCTTGAATCATTTAGATTAGATTTCAACATGTCATTTTCTATTTTTAACTTAGCTAACTTATCTACACTTGCATTCTCATTTTCAATTACTTTGATCTTTGATCTTTGATTTCATTCCTACATTTTCCTTAGTTAGCTCTTTATTTTCATTCATGATTTCCTCATTCCTTTTGTTCAATTCATCATTTTCCTTCTTTAAATTATCATGCTCAACTTTCAATTTTTCATTTTCAATTCTCAAACATTAATTATCCTCTTCGAGCTTCTCTTTTTCCTTAATTATCTTACTATATATATTTTTGAATGTATTAAATTCTTCATTTGTTTAAGAATCTTATTCTTCTTTTGCATTTTAATAAAATCTTTTAAAAGATCATCATACATTTCTTTCAACTCTTCATAAGAGGATTGGGATGTGGTGCATACCTTATTATCCAAGGCCATGAGGCAAAGATCTTCATGTAAATTGTTCGAGTTGCTATCACTCCAAGTGGCCACCATGACTTTCTTTCTTGATACTTTGTTGCCTTTCTTGAGGAGTGAACAATAGTCTTTAATGTGTTCCAATTGATGGCAATTGTAGCACTTTATAATATCCTTTTTCTCCTTTGTACACTTTGAGGTATTACTACCATCAACTTTGTCTCTCCTTAGCTTCTTGTTGAACTTAAATCTTCTTGTAGTCACTGCCATTTTATCATTGTCATTATCACTTTCATTACCTTCATCACTAGCATTGTAATAGGTGGCTTTGAGAGCAATAGCCTTTTTCTTAGATTCTTCCCCATGTATTTTAATCATCTCATAGGTCTTGAGTGTACCAAGACGTTGTTCTTTTGATAGTGCTTCTAGATTGTGTACTTCTTCAATAGTGTTCCTCTTGGCTCCCTATTCTTTTGGAAAAAGCTTAAGAATTTTCAAATTAGTTTCTAAGTTAGAAAATCTCTTACTAAGCACCATCAATGGATTAGTAATATCAATAAATCTCTTATACATTTCATCTATAGTCTCATTAGGAAGCAATTTGAAAATTTCAAATTCACTAAATAATAAACCTATTTTGGTATCTTTAACTCTAGATGTGTCTTCATATGTGCTTTGTAGCTCATCCCAAATTTCCTTAGCATTTGTGCACGTACAAGTTCCATTAAAATCATTTTTGCTCATAGCATAACGCAATATGTTCATTGCTATTTCATTTAAATCTACTTCCTTCCAATCTTCTTCGGTATATTCATCCTCTCTCTTTCCTTCTATTTTAATTAGTCCTTTTTCCATTAAATCCCAAAGTTTTCTATTTTATGCTTTAATAAAGATATTCATCATACACTTCCAACAGAGATAGTTTCCACTAGTAAGAAGTAGTAGCCTATTTATAGCTTGACCCTTCATGAAACCTAGTGCATTTAGTGCTATGATCCTTACTCTATAATGTGATTAAGTAATGAAAACTATAGAGACTAACTTTGATACTAAATGAAACATTACACTCTATGACCAATTTTTACTTTGACAACAAATCTTTAATTAAATTGACAAATATATGCAATATGAAAATATTTAAGAAACAATTAGATGGAAAAAATATAAAGAGAAAGGGATAGAGAAAGCAAGCTCAGAATTTTAATGTAATGTTTGGATCGCCTTCTACTCTTTATGACCACCTAATGCCTCAATTAAGGTCTTCACATATAATTTTATTGGTGATAATCTCAAAGGCATAAGTTCCTATACCCAATCTCTATCACAAATGATTTCATAATCACAACAACTCTTAATCACTTAGTATAGTGCTCTCTCTTGAGTAAAAATTGTAGATACGAAGCTTGGCACTATACTAAGGTTTATTGAAATATAGTTCCTTCAATAACTTTATCATGAACAAAATGCAAATCCATTTCAAGATGTTTTATTCTTTCATGAAAAACAGGATTCTTAGCAATATGTAAGGGTGATTGATTATTGCGAAAGAGTTATATCGACAAAGAATAAGTAATATGAAATTCTTTAAGAAGAGAAATCATCCAAAGAACTTCATAAGTAGTTGCGGCTAGTGCTTTGTATTTTGATTCGATTGAGCTTTAGGCCATTATTTCTTGTTTCTTTGACTTCCAATTCAACAAAGAGTTACCTAAGAATACACAAAAACCAGTTGTGGATTGCCATGAATCAGGATAGCCACCTTAGTTGCTGTCACTATATGCTCTAAGCACCAAATCATTAGCTAAAGGAAAATAAATGCCTTGTTTGACAGTTCCTTTAATGTAGTGCAAGACACGTTCAAGAATTGATTGATTAGCTTCCTTAGGTTTATCTATAAATTGGCTAAGTGCATGAACTGAGTAAGTAATATTTGGACATAATACATAAGTACAAAAGCTTGCTAACTATTCTTCTGTAATGCGAAGCATCAACCAAATCAAAATTGTCATCTCTTAACAATCAATGATTAATCTCAATTGGAGTAGACAACAACTTTGCTCTATTAAAATCCACAATAGCTAATAAGTCAAGAGATAATTTTCGTTATGAGATAACCAATCCTTGCAAAGATTGTGCAAGTTCTAAGTCGATAAAATATTTAAGCACCCCAATGTCTTTAATTTTGAACTATATGTGCATAAAAGTTTTGAATTGCTCAATAAGAGAAGAATACTTGCTAGCAATTGCTATATCATCAACATACACCAAGACAACCGCAATATCATTGTCTGATCCTTTTACAAAAAAAGGGTAATCACAATAAGATTGCTTGAATCCATAAGCCAAAAGTGACTATGTGAGCTTGGCAGTCCATTGCCTAGATGCTTGCATTAAACCATAAAAGGGATTTATTGAGCTTATATATAAGCTTTTCTTGTGAAGAATTCTATGCAGAAACATCATGTCCTTGAGGACTATCCATATAAACTTCTTCATTTAAGTCACTATTAAGAAAAGCATTATGCACATCCATTTGGTGCACATGCCAATTATGCACAATTGCAAGATAGAAAAAGGGCCTAACTATAAGATGTTTAACCACTAGACTAAAAGTCTCAGTACAGTCAAACCCTTCCTTCTGACTATTCCCTTTTGCTACATGCCGTGCCTTGTATCTATCAATTGATCCATCCGCCTTAGTTTTAAGTTTATATACCCACTTGCATCCAATTGTGTTTTTGCCACATGGTAATGGCACAATAGACCAAGTATTATTAGCAACTAAAGCATCTATTTCCTCTTCTATAACCTTATGTCAAGGATTAAGTAACTTGGCTTACTCATAGTTATTAGGTTCACTATGTTGTGAAAGTTGCACACTAAAAGCATGAACATTGGGAAACAAAGACTTGTAAGAAAAGGATTGATGTAAAGGATGAGCAGTCGAGAAAGTTGCTGGTAGAGAATCAGTTGCTATAAAATTCAAATAATGATCCTATAGATAAGTGGGACTCTTACATGCCTTAGTGCTCTTTCCGAGTGTATTTGATTCAATACTATCAATTGTGACATGTTGTTCATTAGAAAATTTGTTATCGTCATTAGAGACCACTCATGAAGACCCTACTGTGTTGCTATATCATTAGGAAACAAGGAAAACACATGTTCCATATTCAATATTGTCTCTGTTGAAGGTAAAGAAACTGGAAAGAATGAAGCTACTACTATTAGTTGTGTTATCGGTTGGAAGGAAATATATGTTTTAGAAATTTAACATCTGTAGAAATAAGAAGATGCTTCTCTATCAAATCATATACCTTATATCCTTTTACATTCAAAGGATAACCAACAAATGTAGATGGATGTGCTTAAGAATCAATATGGACATTTCTTGAGAAAGAATAAACAAAAAACATAAGGAGCCAAACACCCTTAAATAAGAATAAGATGGGATATGTCCAAACGACAACTGAAAAAGAGTTCTTCCTTGTAGAATATCAGTAGGAACTCTATTAATCAAGTGAGCTGTTGTTAACAAAGCATGTCCCCCAAAACATAAAGGTAATGATGCCTGTAATAACAATGCTTGTGCTATTGAAACCAAATGCTGATGCTTCCATTCAACAACACCATTTTGTTGTAGAGTTTCCATATAAGATGTCTAATGAACAATGCCTTGATTAGCATAAAATTGAGACATAACAAACTCTTTGTCATTATCACTCCGAATGATCTTAACATTTGAACTAAATTGCCTAATCACCATTTGATAAAAACTTGGAACAATCATAGAAACTTCATGCTTAAACCTCATCAAATATATCTAAGTCATTCGAGTAAAATCATCCATTGTGGTGAGAAAATACTTGTATCCTTCTATTGTTGAGTAGCAAGAAGACCACAAATATCCATATGGATTAATTCAAATGTAGTAGTTGTACTATGAATATGAATAGGAAAAGTAACACGCTTCTGTTTTGCCAAATGAAAAATCAAACAATCAAAAGAATTACAAGTAATACCCTTATCCAACTGACTAATTTGTTTCATTTTCCCAGAAGACAAATGTCTAAAATGGAAATGCCATACAAAAAATGTTTCAAGCATATGACTTATTACATTAGAAATAAAGTTACAATCAAAACAAAAATGATCCTACTATGTACTATCCACCTCAATTAGCTCCTACTTAACCAAATATAAGCCATTTTCAATATGAGCTAGTTGCTGTCTTGAACCGATATAATCTATTAGGCAATCTTGAATGGAAGCAAACTGATTTGTAAAATAAATTGCACAATTGCTGTCTTGAACCGATATAATCTATTAGGCAATCTTGAATGGAAGCAAACTGATTTGTAAAATAAATTGCACAATTGCTGTCTTGAACCGATTTGTGGACAGAAATGAGATTATGCTTGAAAGAAGGTAAAAAGAAAAACCTCATGAAGAATTAGACTTGAACTTAAAACAATTGTACCAATATGTGTTGCTACTAATTGTTGTCCATTAGGTAATAATACATGCCTTGGAGCAATTTTAGAATATGATTGAAAGAGATTGATTATATTGATCATGTGATTAGTAGCTCTTGAATCCAAAATCCAATTAATAAACCCTTTCTATAAATAACAAGAAGAAAGATTGGCTGTACCTACCATATGACTTATAGGTTGTATTGCATCTTGATGACTAGCTTGTATCATAGGAGCTGATGCAAAGACTTCAACCATTGCAAAACTAGTATTGTAAGTATAAAAAACATTCATTATATTCAACAGATTAAGAAATTACTCCTTAGAAAGACTTACACTACCATATCTACAAGATGAACTAGTATTTCCACTATTAGACAAATTGTAACCATTATTAGATTGATAGCCACAATCTTCTTGATTTGAAATCCCAGTATTGCTTGATATTCTAATATCCTTATGACCTGACTCTAACACATGTTATCTAGCTACATTATAATTTTGAAAATGCAGTGGAAAGCCGATCAGTTTATAACACCTCTCCTTTAAATGCCCTTTCTTGTGATAGCAGCTACACACAACATTAGCTTTACCTCTTGATTTGGAATGTACACTCACCATTGCAGATGCATTTGAAATTATAAAATCTTTTAGATGATTAGCCCTCTGAAATTCATCCTACACAACCAGATATAAGCCTCATCTAAGATAGGAAATGGTTTTAAAACTAGAATTTATGATCATAAAGCAACAAAATTCTCATTTAAACCATTGAGAAATTTAAAAACATAATCCTTGTGTGCTATCTCAACAAATTTATCAAAATGCTTTTGGTCATAACAACTACAAAACAATGTGGGAGTGGTATGAAATTACGTAACCTTTCCTAAATGATATTCAACTCTGTAAAATATTTATTTATAGATCTTGATCCTTGAACTATAGTACTTAACATATGATGTAATTGACAAATCTTAGTATCATCTGGTTGTGAGAAATGTACTTTTAGCTTTGTCTATATTTCCTTAGCTGTATTCGTATTCAAAATTGTTGATGCAATTGATGACAAAACTGACCAAAGTAACCAAGCAACAATTAGATCATTGCATTGATTCCAAGCTACATACATCTTATCTAATTTCTCTGGAATTGGAATGGAACCATCCATAATACCAACTTTATTCCAAATCGACAAGGCCAGCAAGAATGATTGGCTCCATGTGTTGTAGTTAAGACCAGTAAGGATAGGTATAGTTGCAATTGAATCTTGTAAGTCTGAGTGGTGAATGAAGTAGGGTCAATTGACATCTTCTGTAGTTGTCATTGACATGTTTAATCAATCATCAGTGCTCTGATACCATGTTATAGAATCTTAGCTATGTGTGTTTTCTCTGCAACTAGCAACGAAAGTAATAGGGAAGAGGAAGAGTATGCGAGAAAGAAGTAGTATGGAATAAAATTCTCTAATTAATTCATTGTAGAAGAACTCACCTATATACAAAACCCCATAGAACTAAAACTACCAAAATTGAAAAACTGACTAATTAAAATTATATAAAACTAACTAACCAAAATTGTAACTAACAGTTAGCTACTAATTATAACTAATAACTTTTTGTTGAATAAATATCTGTAATAGTAATAGAATGAATTTTTCATGAAAGGAGCCTAAGTGGATTTAGGCGCAAACAAAATAGCTAAAATTTCTTTGTATTGCATGAACTTCAAATTAAAGTTTTAGGAGAGTGGTATTTATATAGTTCTTGCTTTACACATGTCAAGGGTGATGTCATAAGGTTCATGAAGGAGTTCGATTGAGGCTTTGTAAAGTGATAGTAAGAAGGAGAGATAATTCGTATTAATAATACCAAAAAATCATCTTACTCTATAGATAATGTGCACTTAGTTCATAGATTAAATTATAATCTTCTCAAAATTAGTCAACCATATGACATGGTTGATAGAATTCTCTTTCAAATGGATCAATGCATTGGCTTTGATGTAGAAATTGAAAAAGAGATTTTCAAAGAAGTCTAATTAAGAAATGTTTAAAATTAGGTTTAAACACATGCATTTTTTGAGATCATGCTTAGTTTAAGATATTGTTCCCTATTTGTTATAACTACAACTTTATTTTCTTTACTAACACATATATAAATATATATATGTATATAGATATATAAATTTTGGTTAAATCTATGTAGCTCAATTAGGGCATTTCACTTATAATGCTATCTTTTTATGTTTAAAAAATTAGAATCTCAAGTGATACCAATTTCCCATTTAGTTTCCCTTCTTAAAAATGATTACTTTTAGATATCTATACATCTATATAACATAGTGATAAGGTAAGTAAATTTATATTAATGATTCAACAATTGATATGATGTGAAAACCTTTGTAATTGATTTGGGTGATAATAGGATTAAAGGAATTAAGAGGCATACGTATTGTAATGTGTATAAAATTATTTTAAATTCATTATAATTATATGTTGTCATGAATGAATAATTTTTTATTGATGCTAGATCTTTTTTTTTTTTAATTGACATATGGTACCATGTAATTGAAAGGGAGATGGACTAAAACACCATTTATGAGATAATTCTTATTCACTTTTGAGCATTGGCAATGTGAGTATGCACCTTTTAGTATATAATAAAGTTAAAATGCCATTTTTGACTCCATATTATTAGGGCTGGTAATTGATATTATTATTTTCCTATTCTATTTTTGTGTTTAAATGAGTTTGTGTACAGAAAACCTCAACCCATGATCATGTACGAGAATCTAAACTTGTAATTCGATTTGTTTAATAAATGTATCTTATGTATGGGTTTGACTTATTTATTAATTAAAAAAAAATATAAATAGATCTTGGTATTTGATATAAAATTACAATCTATGCAAAAGACTTAGTGAAGTAAAGTCTCATTAAATATGAGAAATTTGAAAATTTAAGGTACATAGTATCACTTTAAAGTAAGTGGAATCATGACTTACGTGGATATTACTATTAGTGTTGATTTCCAAAATCATTATATTTTTTGTTAGATTTTCCAAGTAGATAAACAAAGAATCCATGCATAAGTTTGTTGCATTTTGCCCATTTAAACAACGATACAGCAAGAAGAATATATAGTTAGGAAAAGTGGATCTTAAACTTTAATTGAGATTTTTGACTTGGAAAAAAGAAATTTGTGCAATAAAATATAAATATGATGGAATATATAATATGTCTTATGTTTAGATTTGGGAGTTGAATATTGGGTTTGACCTATTTGTATCTTATATCTATTTTTTCCATAGAAGAACCCATTTCAATTATGTTGTGCCATCGGAGTCTTATGGATCAGGCCTCAAATTGCTAGCCTTAACCCTATTCATTGTAGCATTTATTCTTACCATATGGTTTTCTTTTAATGTTTGATTATAGACAGGTAACATGAATAGTTTTTTTTTTTTTTTAACCAACTTTCTCATATCATAAATGGGATATTCATAAATTGAAAATTTATAATTATTAAGGTAATATTACATTAATAAAAATACTAAAAGAATTATATTATTTTTACATTTAGCAAGGTGGAAAGCTTTGCCATTTTTTATTCAATTTTGTAAATGTTGTGACTCTAAATTACACTGTCTGATATACCTTTTGTAGCTATGATTTGAAAAGATTTTAAAAGCTGAAAAAAAAAAAGAAAGAAGAAAAGAAAAAAGAAAGGATTTTAAGATTTGTAAGTTATTAATCACAACCCACCAAATCATGAGAATGGGGATAAGTAATTAGCGCACTTATGATATGATGATTCAGGCGAACTCAATTATTTACTAGAGACAGATTACTGTTATACAAAAAAAACATAATGACCACAAACATGATGATCAGCTTAAAGAAGAAAGCTTAGCTACGGACATAGCTCCTAAGATAAACTGGAGCTTTTATTGCTTCTCAAATGAATTGAATCCTATGGAGAGTCCAACAATAAATAGATTAATTTGAGCAAACTCCGCTTCAGTTGAATGATAGAAAGGCCACTGAAGTGTAGAGAACCGTGAACATAGCTCCCAAGGTCAGTGACAACGAAGCCGAGCCGGAGTCGTCATCTGCGGTTGTTGTTGATGATGATGTTACGTTGATGGCTAGCTTCTGGCCACCATCGCAGTGGGAGTCAATGGTGCAGATGAAGTAGTACATGCCACTAGCGTCAGAAGGAAGTGTATATGAAAACGCCTCCCCACCGAAGAAAACAGATGGCACCTTTGTGCAATTGTCATACTCTTCCTTAGATACTATTCCCACATTGTGTGTTCCATTCCACACAAATCCTGCAGATAATAATGAATAAATAATTTCTCAATACATAATCTAAAAATTAGATAAACTGATCCGTATTTATGAAGTAAATAGATATGTGATTTAGAGAGTACCATTTATGGATTTCTTAAAGTTGATAAAATTCATAATTAAGGGTTGTTGATGATTAAGTTTTTATGAGGATTGACAAATTACTTTATGTATAAAGATTGAGATATGAACTTAAATTTTAATGAACCATGTTTAGGATGTACATGGAATATTTACAAGAATACAAAGAAAAATACTCATATGGTGTATAAAAACCAATGAAATATTGATATATATATATATATATACATATAATATATACAAATCATGGGTGATAAATGATTTAAAAATTACTCATTCCATTATTATTTGTATTAACATTTTAATTAATATTTACACGTTATATGTACATAACACATTACGTATAATACTTAATTATTCTTTTTTCAGCCATATGAAATTATCATCGTAATATTAAACACCTAACTGCCAAATTCTTAGCGTGTTTGAATGTCAGGCTGCATTATATGAAAAATTTTAATTTATTGTTGCCATTTTGCGGGGTATGATGTATGATTACTAGCTTATAAAACATGGGAAGATGAATCGAGGCAAGTATGAAATTGTGCATGTGCTTACTCAAAGAATCCCCTCCCTTGAAAGTCTTGCCTGCAGCCCAGTCATTATAATAACCTTGGGTGATGTTAGGAGGACCGGTCCAACCCATGACATCCCCGACGGTGAACTCCGTCGCTGCTGCACCTTGGAACAACACCACCATTGCAACCGTGAAGCCGAAGAACCCGATCAATGACAAGCGGTCACCAGCTGCCATATTGGTTTTTGGTCAATGTGTACGACAGGTCGTCGCCGGACTCTATTGGTACGATATCTTTCTAGCTACACTTTGTAGCAAAATCAGGAATGAGTTAATTGAAAAACTGAAGCTGGGATGGTTCAAACTACAGCCAAATTATGTAAACTATATAATGTTCTTGTGCTCATAAACACGGATAGAGTTTACGACTATATATAGTTTTCGAGACATGATGATGTGGACGGAGATAGTAAGACAAGATATGAAGAATAGTAAAAGGATATGGAATTATTGAATTTTTCAATATTCAAACATTTGTTCTTTTGACCCATTCGACAAATTGTCACCAAAAAAAAAAAAACAAAATGTTTAATAAGAAATCAGGAAAACACAATCATGACATATACATCTTCTGAAATGATACTTTCGATTTAATTTATATCTCCTACTAAGATGCATTATTTTCGGATTCACTTGACTTTCTCGATTTTCATTTTTTTCCCCCTTTTTAATGAGTGGGTGTCAATATAAATTAAAAGAAGTGGGTTTACAGTTATCTAGGGTACATAAAATGTCAAAATTTTCTTTTTTCTTTTTATTTTTAATTATAAACAGTAATTCATTTCAATAACTAAATTGTCCTTAAATTTTTTTAATATATTGAAACAAATTTAATCTGGATTGCTTATCTGAATTGAATACTCAAAAGAATAATTCAACTCGACCTTGTTTCAAGACGAAAACCACATTCACTGCATTCCAAAAAGCATCTCACTAATGTTTGACATTAATAAGATTAGGCCGTGATAAAAATAATTCGAAGAGGATAATCTAATTTTAGCTTCTCCAAGAAGAAAAGTGCTAGACATGCCACGTGAAGGAGACGTACACGAAGATGTAGTGATTAATTATTATCAGAAATAAACTTATAATTTTGGCAAGCTAGGAGCTTATTACCCGCATAAGTTTACTTAGCCCTAATTTTATAGTTTATGGTTCGCACTAACCATTTTGGATTCATTGGTCAAGCATTTGGATTATATATATATATATATAGGTACTGGTGATGGAGGATATTACGAGTGTGTCTTCTAAGTGACCTCAAAGTAGTTTGCTAATCGTGGATAGCAATGGACTTGCAAAAATCCCCCTATGACTTAGCTAAAGAGAGCCCTTCGATACTTAAGATAGTGCAAAGAGTGGAAGGATAATTGTAAAGGGATAGTAGTGATATTGAGTTCCTAAGAGAATGGAAAAATTGATTCCTTTATTTGAGGATCTTACTTCTATTTATGGATTAGAGGTGGAAGCTTGATTGAACATGTTGTAGGAGGGGACTAATCGATGCAAAATTTGAGAGGAAGGCATTGCCAGTACCCAATGGGACAACTACCCTTCTACCGGTTGGTAGGTGCTTAGGAGATGGGCCAGTCCCATCTATAGTGGGTGACTACCTTAACTCGACGACTAGACAGTAGGCCATAGAGCAAGTGATCACTGAGCATTTAATGAGGAGAGTGAGTGGATAGAGAGTAGGGAAAGTTCATAGCATGTAATCTAGTGGGCTCCTTAACTGTGCTCCTTAAAAGGAAAGGGATAATCTTCCTCTCTTTGAGTACTAGGAATGGGGGTTAGGTGCCCCCTAGAGAAGTACTTCTCAGGTGATCAAGAATTAACCTAAGCAAGGAGCAAAGTTTGGACCGACCCAAATAGGGTGTTTAGTTACCTTAGTGGGCTAGGGCTAAGGGGAGTGTTGATGATTCGACCTCGAAAAGGCTTAAGCCTTTGTTGCCTTGGTGAGGGGCTAAGAGCATCGTGTGTGACCTTTTAGAAGTGATGGTTGATATGATTGTTGGTAACAGCCTTTCCCCATGCTTGGTTTTTTCCAATGCATAGTAGCGGTACCTTAGGAGATGTACTGCACTGGTGTATCATTAATTACATGGGGAAATGGCAACTGGATGTAATGACAGACATTAATGTCGCCCTTCACTATCATCCATTCTTAGTCATTGGATAGGCCATTGGGTCATATGTGGACAAATAAGATTTTCTTCCCTTTTATTACATAAAGGGGCTATGGGACCATTTCCCCTATTTTGGCTTTGCTTCACTTTGCTGATTTTGAACCCTATTATAGTTCCTCATCTTCATAGAATTTGCAGTACATGAATGAGCCTTGAATGATTATACTATGTGAGAAGGCATTCAAATTGGGGTTCCATCTCACTAATAGGCCATTTGAGCATTGATAGAGGGATGAAAAGGGTTGCTAGGCGACTGGAGGTAGCTCCTAAGGTTGATTCAAGGGTGTATAAGGATCACTCCTCCTTCAATATTCACTCTTTTAGCCTCTTTAAGTTGCTTAATGCCCGTGTTGTTGGTGTCTAAGTTCTCAGACCATATGTTTGGGTAATTCCTAGCATCAACGATGCTTTTGGTCACGAAAGGAGGATGAATTCCAATGTCTTGGGGGGGTTTTTAAGCTTTGTTAGGCACAAGACTACTAAGGAGGCCCACTATCCCTCAAGCGTACGGTAGGCTACATAAGTTTGCATGCTCTCTTGACTTTACAATGGTTTTCCCTGTGAGCTTTGAGTGCTTAAGTGACTTTTATAGGCTCCTTGGTGGTTTTTGGTTGCATATCCTATGAGGTTGCGTGATCCTTAGTTGCTTTTAGGTGTAAGAGGGACTTCTTCTTAGGAGCACCATAGTAGCAAGTGCTTGTTGAAGGAAGAGTGTGCTACTGTGGCCCTAGACAATCCGAATGGACCTTGCTTTGTAATGATTACAGTAGTAGAGGAGGCATAGCAATCGCAAGTCTCCTGAGCTTATGGTCATTTGCTTGAGGTGGATTAGGTTGATTGTGATTCATTGGGGTAAGTAAAGAGTTGAGTTGAAATTACAAGCCAATCGGCTCGAGTAGGGGCCTTTGCTTTTTGCTAACTTAGGATCACACTCAAACTAAGCTGGAGAAGTGTCTTGTAGAGATGAATTGAAGTTTTAAGCTTGAAGACAAACATTTAATGCTGAGTAGTAGAATATGAAGGGCCTCTGACTAACTTGATGTATTTTGTATTTTTCTTTATTGAATCTATTTGTATTTGGGGCTAGTATGTTGACCCCTAGGTCTTATAAAAATCTTTTGAATTGTTGAAAGTTATTATTTCTCATATGCTCATGTGTATCCCTCTACTCTCTTCTTTCTTCTTTCTCACTTAGCTCATTCTCTTATCCCTTAGTTATTGGTGGTTGCCCACTGGGTGCTCAAGGAAAACGTTGGCACTTTGGAAGTCTTTGTGAACTCATAGGGATGTATGTTCAGGCTTACTTCGGTTGAGCTTGTGGCTCGGGTCCTTGAACATGTCTCAATCAAACGTGATTGTCGAAATGATTGATTTAATGGTTGGGGTACTCGACACTCTTAGGAAGCCTATGCCATCAATATTACATAAGGGGATGCCTACATAGCAATCCACACAATGAATAATTTTTGGCTGTTAATGCTATTATTAGGATATGTGGTCGCTCGTGATGGCTTACTGGCAAAGCGACACTATGTATAGCATGGCTGTCTTATATAAGGACTCAGAGGTTAGTCATTTTTCACTCTTGTTGTCATATGGTTGGAATTCTCATAGAGCTTCCTCTCTTCTAATTCAGCACCTTAAATTCCCTTATCTTCTTTTTCGTTCTCTTGTTTTAAATACTTGAAGATGGTGGGTCAATCACAGCAATCAAATACCAATTGGTTTATAGGTGAGGCTTTAGCGAGCACGAGTCATTGGGACGAGCTTGTCCCTACTTCCTTTAACGGATGGTGGCATAGATAATAGTTATACGTAGGAAGTTAGGAGGACTTTCATGGAAGTGAAGCCTTGGTGTGAGTATTCACTCGAGAAGGTGGCATTATCACTCAGGTAAAGTATGTCTATGGGTAGGATTGGTGCTTGATGGTTATGGGTGAAGTTGGTCATAATGTTAATGCTTAGGAGGTGTTTGTGCTTGAGAGTGGTGCTCGAGCATATGACTATGATGATGATGGGCGATCATTTTGCATATACTAGAAAGTGATAATAATGGGAATGCGCCTACCTTTTACCGAATTCCAACTAGAAGTGTTTAAGTATTTCTAGGTGTGCTCGAGCACTCTCCACTTGAACACATAGCAAACATTGGTAGCTTTTGAGGCTATATTTAGCTTTCACAGACGGAGACCTACTACTTGGTTGTTTTAGTATTTCTTTCACTTGAAGGGGAATCTTGGTGGCTTTAATTGCTCACACCAAAGTTCTCCAACAAAGTTGTTTTATGGATAAAAGAGCAAGATTGATGAATGGAGGTTCCCATTTTTCATTTTGAGGTCACCTTACGCCTTGGATTTTCCTACGAAATGGATAAGGCTAATCCATGCAAGGCTTATTACACACTTGAAAAAAGATGATAGGAAGGGTAAAGATTAGATTCTTGACATTGGTTGGTGGAAAGGGCTGGGATTTGATGTTATGGAGATAATGGAATTGTATTTGAAGGGTGAAATATTGTACGCCTAGAAGACAAGTATAGGTGTTGTTGTAGTCGGGGAGGGTAGCCAAGAGTTTACCATCACTAGTTGCTAATTGTTATCTTTATTTCTATTTCTATTACTAAGTTTTTTGTTACTTTCTTAGCATACAAGTTGTTTAGCAACACCTTTAAGGAGCAAATGTTGTAGATTCGAGAGGATAGGCGTCGATACAAGGGGAAGAGGTTGAAGGAGGGTGATGAGCCTATCCTTGATGCTGTTGACAAAACTACCATTGAGGTTGCTCTTGTTGTGAAGAAGAGAAAGGAGGTTGTAGTCACCCGGGTGAAATTGAAGAAGGTTATGACTGAGGGGTTAAGTGGTGTCCCAACTAGTGTTACTTTATAGCAAGGAGCTATTATTAGTGTAGGTCTTACGATTATGTAGACACGAGAGGAGTGTAAGTGAAGGGGTATTGTTAAGGATTCATGCCAATAGAGGGTGCTTGAGTAAGATGTAGATGAAGTTTGTTGTTGGGGGATTATTAGAGTAAAGGTTGCACGAATAGGTCGTAGTTGTTGATAAGTAGTGGGGAAGACCTGATGGGTTATTGACCTTTAGCCTATTTACTCGCGTATACCTCAAAGGCCTCTAATCTCTTATTAAGAGAATTCTCTTTCGTCAACCTATTGAGGACGAGAATCTATACACATAAGAATGGTGGCTAAACTCCTTGAGAGCTTTAGGTAGGTATACCTTGCTTTGCTCTATCTTTTGTGTCGACACTGACTACTCTTTAGCTAGGGACTCTTTGCTGAGTCTTGAGAACTAAGAAACCATACGTCAAATCCTACTTAGACCTTTAGTTGTCGAGAGCTTCTTGCTAAGTGCCGAGACATAGGTTTCTGTTAGTTAAGTACTTTTCTTTCGGCTTACTACTAATACTTATGGCATCCCTTACTCCTTTTGGCAACCCCTAAGGCCATTACATGATGATCTAACTTAGCTGCTATGCCCATAGATTCCTTTATATATAACCATTGACGAGCTGCTACCTATCCTTTTCACCTGACACTATACTATTTTCCCCTTTTTGTCATTTGTCCAATTTACCCGTTTTTGTATGTATTAGGAATCCTCTTTTAATATATGCCTTTTTATAATTTTCCTTAATTGTAATATTACCCTAAGGACTTACTATAAATAGTCTGTTCTCTTTGTAGCTGGAACATCAAGTATTCCTTACAAACATTGAATATATTGGTTTTTTGCAAGATATTCCTCTCCAAATCAAATTTTCATACACTCTTATCTAGTCTTGCGAAGTAGCTCAAGATTGGCGGCGAGTGGACCTTAACATTAACTTTTACATCATTTCAAGTGAAGTGTTAAGTTATGTTATGTTCGTTGGTGAGTCATATCCTCTGAGCGGCTTTATGTTAGCTACTACATTTGGTTTACCGACTTACCCATCCTATTTTCTTCGATATCATAAAGGACCTATTAATTCTAATCTCTTATGGTAAGCCCTAGTGATAATTGAGCTTTTAGGCACATCATATAATTTTGATATTAGAGCTTGAGGTTGTAATCGAGAGTTGTGTTGCGATATTTCCTACTAGTCTATTGTGTGTTATACTCTATTTTCATTTGGAAGAACAAAGTAAGTTGCAATTCACTATTTGATTGGTATTTTCTATGAGCGTGGAAATTTCTTGTGTAAAGAATGTCTTATGAGGCTTTGTATTGGGAATATCGAATCCTAGTGTTCAAAGAGAGATTTATGATGTTGAGAGTGATGCTCATTGTGGTAGTCTTGTTACTGAACAGATACCACGTACTATTGATGAGCAGATAAAGAACCTTGCTGTTATTGTGGCCAACTTAGCTTTCTTAGTGCAAAGAGTCATAGAGACTAAGCTTTAAGAGGGAGTTGTTATTAAATAGGGCCGAGAAGTGAGAGATGGGTTGAGACGATAGATGAATGAGCAACAAGCCCTAGAATGCCTTCTTGTAAACTAAGCACAACCCCATCATGCTGATAGAGTTGCAAGAAGGAGACTTGAGTTAGATGAAGTTGAGGAGTATTAGGAGGAGGAGCAATATGTTGGGATAGATGAACGTGAGCTTAGAGCTCTTAAGGGAGCCAAGCTTCTTAAGGTACAAATTCTAAGCTTCAACGGGTTTAGTAGTGCTAATGATTACTTGGATTGGGAAAAGAAGATTGAAAAGATATTTGACTTTTATGACTTTGAAGATGTTGTTCGTATTTGAGTGGTTGTGTTGGAATTTTCTAGGTATGCAGTAATGTGGTGGAAGAAGTTGCAAAATGTTTGCTTGAGAGCCAAACGAGATGTCCGAACATGGAATGGGATGAAAAGAGTCTTAAGAAGTAGGTTTATTCCTAAACACTATGAGCAAGACACTTTTTGATGTCCCTAAGACTTGAGACAAGGTAGTAGATTAGTAGATGACTATGTCCGAGAGTTTCAGTTGCTCATGATTCGATGTGATGTTGATGAGCTCGAGACACGAACTATTGCACGATTCATTACTAGGCTAGGAATTGAGATTGGTAACATAGTGGAGCTATAGAAAGTTGTGACTCTTGATGAAGCCATTAGAGAGGCATAGAGAGTCGAAAGGTAGAGGCAAAACCAAATTAGATAAATGTTGAGTAGTTGACCAGTGCTGTCGAACAAGAGTAGCATGCCGAGCCGACTAGGAAATGATTGAGCACTAAATAGTTTTAGGTAGACCACCAAGGTCAGAGCTCAAGAAGGAAGACCTGAGTGATCAAGTGCTTTAAATGTCTTGGTTATAGATATGTGGCTAGTCAATGTCTGAACTGATGTATCATGATAATCAAGGGAGATAGGCCTCACTTTGAAGTGGAGAGTGCTAGTGAGGGGGAGGAAGAAGTGAAAGTTGACCAGATGCTAGAAGAGTTCCAAGAAGACCCTAATGCCTTAACAACTCTTAAAGCAGGAGTCGAGTATTATTTTGTTGTTCATCGTTCTCTCAGTACTTTTGTAGCTAACAAGAATGTGCAAAGAGAGAACCTCTTCCATATGAATTGCAAAGTGAATGGTAAGCTATGCACCCTGATCGTTGATGGGGGAAGCTGTACCAATGTCATAGCACAAGGGGTAGTTTAAGCCATGAAATTGCCAACCCGTTCATACCTTAAGTCGTACAAGATTTACTAGCTAAACGAGAAAGGAGGTTCACCCATTATCGAGTAGGTTATGGTACCTATTATCATTAGTGATAGGTATAAAGACGAAGTGCTGTGTGATGTCCTTCCCATATGCGCTTCGCACACCTTACTCAATCGACCCTAATTGTTTGACTTGAGAGTATTATATGATGGGTATAGGAAGACCTAAATGTTCTACAAGGATGCAAGGAAGGTTGCACTAACCCCCATTAGTCCTAAGGAAGTGTAGGAGTCATAAGAGAAGGTTGTTAGATGATTGCAATAGAAGGCCTTAGTGATTGCTTATGCTCAATTTTCTTGAGAAGTCAAAGCTGAAGAGTGTGTACTCCTTTTGGTTAGGAAACTATTGGAGTTGAGAGAAGCTAAGAGCTTACCTACTAAGGTATAAACACTATTAAAGGAGTATGCCAACCTATTTCCTTTTGAGATGCCGAAAGGTTTACCACCCTTAAGAGGCATTAAACATTGCATTAACCTTTAGCTTGGAGTTGTGCTGCTAAATAGACTTACCTATAGGCTCAATCTTAAGTAGGCCGTTGAGTTGAAGTAATAAGTAGATAAGTTGGTAGGTTATGGATATGTTTGAGAGACAATGAGCCCATGTATCGTACTAGCTGTACTAGTACCAAAGAAAGATGGGTTATGGAGAATGTACATTAATAGTCATACCATCAATAAAATTACTATTAAATACCGATATCTGATCCTAAGGTTAGATGATATGCTTGATGAGTTGTATGGTGCTCGCATCTTTTGAAAGATTGATCTAAAGAGTAGCTACCACTAAATACGAATGAGACTTAGAGATGAATGAAAAATGGCCTTTAAGATAAGGGATGGTTTGTTTGAATGGATGGTAATGTTGTTTGGTCTGACTAATGCACTAAGCACTTTTATTCAATTCACGAATCATATACCGAAGGCACTAATTAGCAAATGTGTTGTGGTTTATTTTGATGACATCCAGGTTTACAGTACTGACCTCATCGCCCATGTTAAGCATTTAAGATTGGTGTTCAACATTCTCCATACCGATAGATTATTTGGCAACTTAAAGAAATGTGTGTTCTGCCAAAGCAAGTTTGTATTCCTCAGGTATGTTGTTTTAAAGGAAGGAGTCCAAGTTGATGACAAGAAAGTCAAAGCTATTCTCGAATGGCCTATGCCGACTAATGATGCTGAAGTTAGGAGCTTCCATGGTCTGGCTTCGTTCTATTGGAGATTCATTCAGAACTTCAGTTCCATAACGGTGTTATTAACTAAACTAACCATGAAGAACTCTAAGGTTAAGTGGTTAGAGAAAACTTAGAAGAGTTTTGAGGACATAAAGTGCAAATTGACATCAGCCCCAGTACTCGCCTTATTGGATTTCGAAAGAGTTTTTGATGTAGAATGTGGTGTGTTTAGAATTGGCATTGGTGCTATTCTTATGTAAGAGCGCCGACCCATCACTTATTTTAGTGAGAAACTTAGAGGAGCTGCCCTAAATTACTTGGCATATGACAAGGAGTTCTATGCCTTTGCTCAAACATTGTAAAATTGGCAACATTATTTATTGTAGAGAGAATTCATCATTTACTTTGATCATGAATCTCTTAAACATCTCTAAGGGTAATAAAAACTTTCTCGACATCATGCTAAATGGTTGTGGTCGTGTACCCTAAGGCGATGTTCATTTGAGTGATAGTAGCATTAGGGGAGAGCCCATGGTAGATGTATAGGAACAATCTAAGGGCTACTAAGGTTTGGTTGTTAGTAGAGCTGGTGATGCTATGCAAAAGCCATTTCCTTTGGTATTGCACTAGGAAGCTAAGACGGGCAATTCAATTAAGATGTATAATAATGTTTACATTGTTAGAGAGAGGCTATTGAAGAGGGCCTATGCCTTGTGGATGTAAGACAAGACATTCAACAAATGCTCCCTGATGGCTTTAGAAGGTTTAGGGGATGCCATCAACTTGTGCAAGTATGCTTTTACTTAAGGGAGTCGGCTTCTCAAGTAGGTATAGTTTAGGGTGCTTTTGTTGTATTTATGTTTTCTTAAGAGATGGATGGTCGTATACTTACTTCTGTTCTTGTTGTAGGCTGCATAAGCAAATGAACGAGTAAAGGATGAAGAGAGTAAGGAGATGAGTTAGGAACTGGCTAGGCTTAGGAGGCAAAACTCGGAGCTTTAGGGGGAGTACAACAAGTATAGTGTATAGAAGATGCAACCAGGGTTAGAGTACCATATTTCGGACAAGATTGGGTGATTGTGAGAAACAATTCGTGGACTTAAAGGCAAAAATTATTGCTTATGAAAAAGAGCTCATTGCAACTTGGGGAGACGTAGGGTCTATGATAAAGGCATATTTTTCATGTTTTAAAAGTGAAAATTAAGATAGAATTATTATAGATTTTATAGAAATCATTAAGAATTAGTACTTAATTATTTTTATTTGGACATTTCAGGAATTAGAGGATTCAAGAGTAGAATTATGAACGATATAGAGGAATTTTAAGCAAATAAACGAAGTTCGGATCAATATATGCAAATTGGAACTAATTACAAGCTTGCACTGTCGGCCTTTGATGGCTACGTCGCTAGCTTAAATGCCGACCTTGCACTGACACCGCCGGCTTTCATGAGAAAAGAAACTTCATGCGAGCCAACCTTAATTTTTTATATAAATAACTTATGTTTCATCATTGGGGGGGACTTTTAGACATACTTTTCGTTAGACAATGAGAATCGTAGAATAGTTTTTAGATAGTTTTTGAAAAATTCTTCAAGAGGAGCGCTTTGATCATTGAGAAGATTTTACTCTTGTTGTGGAGACCAAGATTGAAGTTGCAATTGAAGATTATTTCTTTCCAATATAGAATTGGTGACATCTATTTCAATTATTCTTATGCAATTTTGTGAATTACTTATGCTTTCAATCATGAATTTCCTTGCAATATCAATCAATATTTGTGTTTTTGTTTTCAAATCCATAGCTACTAAAATTATTTGTGGGAATTGATGAAACCTTAGATAGTTAAGATGATGATTGTGTTCATATTATAAGATTAAGAGATATATGGATGATTCATGATTGCAATTTCAATGATTTCGATTATAATTGTTAGAAACCTTAATGATACAAAAGTTGTATAGGGTTTGTTAGAAGTTCTTAGTTGATTCAACTAATCAATGTGGAAGCAGAATTAATTAGAAATTATCTAAAAATTTATGCAATGTTTGGCAATTGATTATTTACTAAGACATTAGAGATAATTGATTTAGGATGTTAGACAATCATAGTATCGAGAGATATATGATTATAATTTAGAGTCTATTGTTAATTGAAAAATGCGGAAGCTGACTGATCAATTAGGGGTTTAAATCCTTAAGTTCTAAGGTATAATAATTTTACTTGAATAATCATATAGCTATTAATCTATATAATATGATAACAATTTGATTTGTGTAATTTAGGGTGGATTCTATTTTTCCATGATTCTCAATTAATTGCTTAATTTTAGCTTTTTCATAGTTATTTTCTTTTCAATAGTTTTAAAGTAATTATTAGATTAATTAATTTAATTTTAATTGCCTAAATATTGATAAGAACTAGTATAGGATTAGTAATTTTTTAGTCCTCAAGAGATCGATAACCTTACTTTTTCTATTTTACTTGATTTCGACTTAATATACTTGCTGAAGTATTCGTGATTTATTTTTATATATATAGTTTAAGCGAATCAGACACCTAAGTAGGGGGTAGAGTTTGTTAAGGTGGAAGTCGATGTTACCAAGAGACGAAAGGAGATGGGTGAGAAGCAAGTTTTGGCCATCTAAAAGAGAAGGTCATTGATGCCTATGCCAAGTTGCCAAGGAGGGAAGAGGAGCTAAGGGATGGTTATGACTTAACCCAAGCATAATAGATAGGCTCTTTAACGAGTTTTCCTTGAGATAGAATTATAGGGAGGCAGTGATGGATGTTGACCGAGATGGTGCCCAAATGTTAAAGATAGATTGCAAGGAGGTCTATGCTAAGCTTGATTTAGTTTTCTCAATTATCTACTAAAAGAGCATCCAGTTGAGGATGAAGAGTCTAATGATGGAGGGGGTAGGGAAGCTATTGCTTGAGGAGTGTTCTATTGTCATTTGTAGGTCTTTTGTTGCATTTTTGTTTGTTATTTTGTTTTGTTGTTCTTTTTTTTTTTCTACTCATGTTTTGTAAGTTAAGGGTGGGATTATGTCTGGTTGGAAAGTTGCTGATGTAATTGGGTTAGTATGTTGACCTTAGAAGTTGTATGACTTAGATTGCTTGAATGGAAAATCTTTTAATCTTTTACTTATCCTTTTGTGCATAGCTTTTGCACTTCTTTAATGCATTTGTGTATTCTTACTTGGTTATTCGGTGATAGTACGTTCTTGATCACTAATGGGTTATGTGATTTGAGGCCTAGGCTTAGGAATTCTTTGTTTGGATAGTGGCCAATTGGGGTTATCAAGCCATGGGGGACCTTGAGTTTAGGAGATTGAGTGTCATAGAGTTAGTCTATGTGCCCATCTTATCGAGCCTTTAGGTATGGGTACCTAGAGGTGGAGCTTGAGGTTTAGATTCTCTTAGGTGTTTATATTTGTGAGAGTGTTCATGTACTAGGGTCGAAGATTGACTCCACCAATTTTATTGCTTTAATGGTGGTTGTTAATGAATTGGTAGGGGGTAATGATAATTAGGCTAGAAAGTGCAAACAATGGGAATGGATAAGCTTCATAGTCATTTAACATTCATCTTTCAAAAAGTACATTAGTATGCGACTTATTCATATGATTCACATAAAGTAGGGTTGGAGGTTATTAGCATTCCATGTTCTTAGGAAGGTTGTCTGTCTAATGTTTTAAGCCAATATGTACTACCATCTACATCCTCTTTAACTCAAATTAGGTCTTCCTAGTTGGGTGCTAATTTTTCTTATCCTTTTTGTAACCTTATAGCTTTAAGCTTTCTATAAATAAGGTCTCTTGTTTGGAAGACCTTATGCTTTACCTTTTTGTTATAGTACATGGCTATGTGTTGTTAATATGCGGCCATTTGGGCTAGCTTACAGGGTCGTATCCCTTACTTTGTCAATGGTGTCTAGGCTAGCTTAAAGGGCTATCTTGTTAACACTAATGTCGAAGTTTTAGGTTCTACTTATGAGGAGTTCGAGCTTAATGGGTAGTAATGCTTTAGATTAGAATGCGAGGTAAAAGGGGGTTTCGCCTATGGTTATTTGGTGCGTAGTTTGGTATCCCTAAAGAATTGTTGGGAGCTAGTTTATCTGTTGGCTGCTGGTTCACTCAACCCTTTTCTTTAGGCTTCTAAGGACAATCTTGTTGATTACCTCAACTTGTCCACTAATTTGTGGTTAGGCGATAGAGGTATACCAAAGCTGGATGTGGTGCTTATCATAGAATTCCCGAAAAACCTTATACTATTGAATTGTCTCCAATTATTAGTGATAAGGGCATGAAGGACCCTACATCTGGTGAGGATGTTCATCAAGACAAAACCCTTGGCTACCTATGTTGTGATACTAGTGATAGCTTGTACCTTGACTCACTTGGTGAAGTAGTCCATGGCCACCAAGATGAATTTTCATCCACTAAATGCCTTCGGGAAGGGTCGAAGGATGTTGAGTCCTCATTAGGTGATAGGCCATGGGCTAGTCATGGTGCAGAGTTTCGAATTAGAAGCTTATTGATTTCTTATAGGAAGTGTAAAGGTACAAAAGCAAGCTTAGAGAGCTTGTCTACCTTAGAGTTCTCATCTCGAGGAACCTTGGTTATTGTCTATGAGGAGAAAGTTGAGGTTGGGTCTCATACTCTCTACAGGTATTTGACTTTGTTCACCCATTTCATTTCGTATTCCCCTTTCACTTATTGAACTACTAACATAGAATTCGAGTATATGTTAACCTTCTTGGCACCAACATCTACTGTTATTCACAATCTTGTGATGAAGGCTTTATATTCAGCTTTGTTATTGCTTACGTGGAATTTGAATTTGTGAGCATAGAAAACTTTGGCACCATAGCAGCTTTATAGGACTATTCTTGCCCTACTTCCTACCTCCCCCCCCCTTCACCCTTTACTGGAGGATCCATCCATGTGAAGGGTCCATTTTAGGATGTCCATGGGTGTGGGCGGGTCGTCGTCATCGATGCACTTGTGCTTTATGGCTTAGCAAAGGCGAAACTAGATACCGTGGGTGTTAAGTTCTAAGGAGTACTTAACCATGCATCCTAAGGTGTCAAGTTTTTGTAGAAAGGTCTGTATTGGCTAGTCGATGAGTATAACTATGGGATGTGCTAAGAAACGTAGGTGGAGTTTCCAGGCAATGATAACTACGACAAGGGTAAACTTTTCGATCTAGGTCTATTTGACCTCTAGGCCTTCGAGGATGAGGTTGACATAATAAATTGGCTTATACTCTTGTCCTTCTACTCGGATGAGCATGGAGGAGAAGGCTTGGTTGTTGACAATAAGAAATAAGTAGAGATCTTCTCTAGGAATTGGTTTAGAGAGTAAAAATAGGTGTTGAAGAGATTCCTTCAGTTTGTCGAAAGCGGCTTTGCATGGGGACATCCATTGGAATTCCAATGGGTTCTTCAAGAGTTTGAAATACTTGGAACACTTTTCTATGCTTCATTAAAGGGAATGATTCAAGGCCGCTATCCTTTCGTTGAGATGTCGGACATCTTTAGTCTTTTGTAGTGCCTTCATGTCTTTGATCACTTGAATCATGTTAAGGTTAGCTTCAATGCTTTTCTTAGTGACTATGTAACTTAGGAATTTGTCAGATCTTACTTTATAGGTACACTTTTGGGGGTTGAGCTTCATTTGATATTTTCTTAGTGTGTTGAAGGTTTTGTAAAGGTTAATAGTGTGGTTGGCCTTAGTCTTGCTTTTGAGCATCATATTGTCAACATAAACTTCAACATTCCTATCGAGCTATGGTTTAATGACAGTAGTCTCCAAGCATTGGTAGGTAAGTTAGGCCTTTTTTAGCCTAAAGGGCATGACTTTGGAGTAGTACGTTTTAAAGTCTATGATGAAGGAAGTGTAGACTTGGTCTTCGAGAGCCATGTGAATTTGGTTGTAGCCAAAGTAGGTGTCCATAAAGCTTAACCCTATTTAGCCCAATGTGGAGTCAATGAGTTGGTTGATCTTCAGGAGGGGAAAGCAGTCCTTGGGGCATGGCTTGTTTAGGTTGGTATAATCGATGTACATTCTCCATTTTCCGTTTGTTTTCTTTACAAGGATTGTGTTGGCAAGCTAAGTAAGGTATCCTTTTTCTCTAATAAAGTCAGCTGTTTAACAGTTTTTATACTTCTTGCTCTATGGCAGCTTGTCATTTTGGTACGAATTGTCGTCTCTTCTATTTGATGGGTTGAGCACATAGGTCAACCTTTAGGTGGTATATGGCATTAGAGATGTTGATTATCTCAAGTATCTCGTTTAGGGATGTTGCAAAGACGTCTAAGTTGGTGCATAAGAATGTCACCATTTCTTCTTTTTCTTTAATGGGAAAGGATGTCCCTATCCATGTGGTTTGGTCGAGTTAGTTACAATATTGGATGACCTTAGTCTATTCTATTGGTTCTCTTTGAGTGGTTGGTGGAATCTCTAAGTAAGATACGATATGCATGATCTTATTGTGTGAGATGTCGCTAAGATACAGTATGTGGGATAACTCCTGGTTTCCTGCACAACACCTACTCCCGTAGGGGTAGGGAACTTCATTAGAAGGAATCTATGGTTGATGTAGGAGTCAAATTTGTTAAGACTAGAGCACTAGAGGATGGTGCTGTATGAGGACTAATAGTCAACAACCATAGAGTCAATAAGCTACAAGGTACTGTATTTGTCAATGTCTAATATGATAGGGAGTGTGATGAGTCCTTTGGTAGGGACTGTCTTGCCTCTAGATCATGCTAGGCTCTACTTATATAGGTAGAGTTGTTCATTGAGTTGATCTTTCATTTGCTCATAAGTCGAGAAGAATGGTATATCGACCAAGTTGTCATTGTCCACAAACATTTTAGGTACAACAAAGTATTATATCTTTGTATTGATTACAAATGGGTCGATGTAAGGGTATTCAACACCCGTTTTATCTTATTAGTGAATGATATGGTTGTGTCAATTCTTGGTTTTAGTGTTTGAACTGAGAGTATCTCATGATGTGATTTGGTGAGTAGTCCTAGTCTAACAAGTCCAATCTACTAATGATCATCTATACTTATCCCTTACGGTCCTTGTGCTCCATATTTTCTGGTTGGTTTTGCTGCTTTAGTTATTATTGTTGTTATAGCTCTTGAGTGTAACATTGTTGGGTAAGTTAAAGATGGTTCCGTTCATCAGTGACAAGGTGGTCGATGCAGCCTTTTTGTACTAAGCCTTCGATAGCATTCTTGAGGTACTTGCACTCGTCAGTGTTGTAACCTCTTACCCTATGGTAATCATAGAATTTGCTTAACGTGTAGGCCTTGTATGTTTCTCTAATCGCTGGTGCATAGGGTAAGCATTTGTATACTTTGTAGTAAGCTTTGCTTAAATGGCGAGTTAATAGGGTCTAGGTAAGGGAATCTGTGAACTTTTATTTATGCCTTTCTCAACATTTCTTAGAAGAGGAAAGGTGATTCTCATTGGGGTTGAAGTGATCTTTTGTTGATGTACTATGCTATAGGTCACTCTTAAGATGTGCTTAAATGGTGTCCTCTTATGTTACATATTGATTAGCAATGGTCATGAATTCCTTAAAGGTATCTAGTCAACACAGGGCTATTACTTGAATTTAAGCCATACATGATGGCTTGGAGCATTATTTTAGTTTCCACTTTAGGAATGAGTAGTTTGGTGCAGTTGAAGCACTTAAGGTATGTGCATAGCTTTTCATTTGAGTGTTATCATGCATTTATAAGGTTGATGAATCATTGCATGGCACTTTGCTACTTAAGAAGTGTTGTAGGAATTGTTTTGCCAACTTATCAAAGGAATGAATACAACTTCTTGGGCTAGTTAAACAAAACTAATGCGACCTTAGTTTATGCGCTCTAGAATGCTTTATACATTATTGCATCGGAGAAGTTGTGAAGACTCATCATTATGTAGAAATGTGCTAAGTGGTCATCTAGGTCGTGTATCCCATCGTAGTTGTTCAAATGGAGGAGGTGTACCCCTTATGGGAGATTTTCTTCAAGGATGCCCATTGTGAAACACGTCGAATGTGTTTGTCAACCTCGTGAACACTTATGTTATGAAGATGTCTTGGTGAGTGCTTAGGAGATGGGTTTCTCCTGGCTCTGCTAGTACTTGAGTATGTACCTTAATGATGTACCTTACCATAATTGGTGTTCAACAGGTCACATAAGTCCAGTGGTGGGCTTTACTTACCTAGGACACCATTGTATGGGTGCATGGTTTTTAGAGATGAGGTAGGTAAGCACCTAAGGCGCTTGTTGTATCGACTCAGAAGGTTGGTTGCTATGTCCTTAAGGTCGACTTTGTCATTAAGATTGACCTTTTCCTTTAATTTTTGGGTTACAACTAGTTGTTGTCTTAAGTTAGTGTTTTCCTAGACGACTTTAGTGTTAGTCTACATAAGTTGTTCAAACATTACTTTGACTTGCTCCATATTTAATAGTTGTGTGTCCATAAGGGGTGGTGGTGGATTTACCTTTCATTGGTCATCACCATCAGGGACTAATAGATGAAGGTTTGTATTTTTGCTTTTGACCATATTTATGAATTCCAAAGCATAGTAGGTGCTAAATGGTGATAGGGGATATCACGGGTACATCTCTTGGGTAAACTCTAGGTGGTTCACCAATCATGGATAGCAATGGACCTGAGCTTTCCATGGCTCAACCAAGAGGGCCATCTAACGCTCAAGTTAGTGTGGTGAGTGGAAGGATAATTTCAAAGGGGTAGTACTGATAGTGCGTTCTTAGGAGAGTGGAAAAATCAATCCCTTTGCATGAGGTCCTTACCTTTATTGATATATTAGAGGTGTTGGCTTAATTGGACATGTAACAGGAAGGGATTGGCTAGCGTAGAATTTGAGAGGATAGCTCTGCTAGTACTAGATGGGACAACTTTCCTTCTACCAATTGGTAGGCACTTGGGAGATAGGTTTATCCCATCGGTGGTAGGTAGCCGCCCTAGTTCGATGGCCAAACAGTAGGTTGTAAGGTAAGTGACCATTCAGCATTTAGATGGCCAAATAGCAGGTTGTGCGGTAAGTGGCCATTTAGCATTTAATGAGGAGAGAGAAAGTGAATAGAGAGCAGGGAAAGTGTTTAGTTTGTAATCAAGTGGGCTTAGTACATGCCAATAGGGGGTGGCCACATTCGTTTAATTTATCTCTCTCAACTTAAATCTCGTGAGGAGGGCCTTGGAAGGTTTTAATATAGATAGTAAGAATTCGTAGATCCACTAAACGTAAAGTGCATAGGGCTTTGAACCCAAATACATTACCAAAAATAGAAGTAAACATATTAGTAATAGAACCTTCTTCAGAAAGGTCTAAGGGGTAGCTACATAGCATATATATTGATTTTTTTCTTCAACAATAGGTTCGATGTGGTAATATCTTCCTTTATAATGGTTAAGGCTAGTAAGCCCATCGGTCCATAAAATTGTCCATGTCCTAGTAGAAGATTCAGTAGCCATTATAGCCTTTGCTTCCTCAAGTGGAACTTTAAGTTGAAGGGTTACTTGAAATGCTACCAAGATATTAGCATCTTTGGTTTAATAGTTAGGACTATAATAAGTTAGTTTGTAATCATTAACATTAGCTTTGAATCCAACACTTGCTTTAGTTTCTACTTATGGTGATATAAGTCCTTCCCCTACAACTTATGAATTAAGAATTCTCACAACAAAAAAGGTCTACTTGACAAAAATTTGGAGTTAATAAAAGCTTTTATAGGAATCTTTCACAAAACTTCTAGCTAATATTATCAACCATCATAATGGTGTTTATGAGACCATGGTATTTGATTTGCCAAATACATCATTATTGTATATTCTTTCATATATATGGCTAGGGGTGGGTGTGGATCAGTTTGGTTTGGTTTTCCCAACAAACCAAACCATAAAAATATGATTCGATTTTTTATAACTTTAAACCAAACCATACGATTCGGATTGAGAATTTTTCCAAATCATAAAAATTGGGTTTGGTTTAGTTTAGTTTACGGATTGAACCATATCTTTAAATTTAGAAAAGTATATATGCGAAACATATAATCTTATGTAAAAAGTATTGAGTTGATTGAAAAGAACAAATATTATCATAATAGAAATTGATGAAATTAATATTTCTATGACTAAAACTTTTTAAATGCTTGTTAATAATTAATTTCATTTATAAAAATAACATATAGTACAAATTCTAAGTTAAGCTATATAGATAATTTATATATTATGGTAATTAAAAGTTTAATATATATATATTTCAATAAATGTAAATAAAAAATCCTTTTGTATGCTATATTATTACAAAAAACACTCTTTACTTGAAATAAAATATTACTATGTTTTTTTTAAAAAAAATGGTTTAGTTCGGTTTTACAGATTGGTGCAGTTTATCTTTTTAAACTAATCATAAATTTTTGGTTTGGTTCGGATTAGGAATTTTTTAAACCAAATTGTAAGATAAACTATATTTTCAGTTTAGTTTGGTTCGGTTTACGGATTTGTTCAGTTTGGTCGGTTTTTTTGAATCTATTATGACATTGCCATGAGGTGCTTAATGGACCTTTCTTTTTTAATCTTATAAAACCTTTTTGGTGCTTTCAAAAACCATATATATATATTTTTTTTGTTGTGCATGTATTTCTAGTCTGTTCATTTAGAAGTTCCTAGATGTGGTGTCCTCTATTCTAGAGAACATATTAATTATTTCGGTATTAAAAAATTCAAGACCAATCGTGCCTAATAAAATATTCCAGTATCTCTATTTTTCATTTGAAAGACAGTTTTAATAGCATTAGTAACCCATGCCATACTCCTAGGAAAAGCTTGAAAAACCTTTAACAAAATGGTACTTATACTTGAAGCTGACATAAGTGGGTAAGTAGAGAATACTTAAGGGCACATGACAACTCTCTCTAAGGAACTTAGCTCACTTTGTTGTGTGGTTCATCCAAGGGAGAGATTAAGCTTCAAGAAATAGTGAATAGTCTTATCAATACACAAATGTATAACTCCCTAAGAATTTCAATTGCACTTATATTTATCACTGTAGGAATTGGATCTAAGCTTTCCCTAACCCCTTCTCATTGATGGATTCCTAACGTGTATGAAGGAGTATGGTTTGTTCAATAAATTCCTACCTCTCTATTTATCTCTAAGATTTTTAGAATTTCCAAAACTCCATGGACATGCATAAGAGAAATGCTATCCTTACTCGAACCAAGATAGAACTTTTACTTGTTCAAATAACAATTAAGGTAAATCAAGGTCAGGAACAACAAATCTTGTTACAATAAACAAATCCATTTTGCAAGTTAATTATTACAAGTAGGTCCTAGAAAGGATTGAACTAATGATGTATACAATACTTGAATTCTTAGTGTAGATGCTACATAATTGGTTCTCATCCTTCAAAGACTATGAGTGTAATAGGAGCATCCATCAACAAAATGATTACCTTAAGATGATAATCTCATGGCTATTGAGAATGAATCAAATTAGATGGTTTGATTTCTCAATCTTTTTTACTTGCACCTATGGAACCAAAGTTGAAAAGATTGAAAAAAATAAGTTATTCACAACTATTGTTGAAGGATTCCTTGAAAAGTTAAGGATTAGTAATCCTTTTTAGAAATTGATCAGTTTTATATATACACAAGGAAGGTAATCATAAAAGAAAGGAGATGAGTTCTTTCTTTTATCACTTATGACCCGAGTGAGATGAAAGTCTCATGTACGGGTTGAATGAGAGAAGGAAGTGAGGAATTTTCTTTTCGACTTTGACTTTCCCACTCTAGTCATTGCTTTTCTTTTTGTTACTTTGAAAGTAGCTGCTTTAGCTTTAGCTACTCGAATTTTCAATATTCCTTTTTATTTCTCATCAAACAAATGACATCTTCTTTTGGAAATCCTAGCTATTCTTTGCATGATAGTGGGGAATCTCATCGCTATTACTCAAACAAGCATGAAACGTATGCTTGCATATTCATCCATAGGTCAAATCGGATATGTAGTTATTGGAATCATTATTGGAGACTTAAATGGTGGATATGCAAGCATGATAGCTTATATGCTGTTCTATATCTCCATAAATCTAAGAACTTTTGCTTGCATGATATTATTTGATCTACGTACAGAAACTGGTAACATTTGAGATTATGTAAGATTATACACAAAAGATCATTTTCTAATTCTCTCTTTAGCCTTGTGTCTCTTATCCCTAGGAGGCCTTCCTCTATTAGCAGGTTTTTTCTAGAAAACTCCATTTATTCTGGTGTAGATGGCTGGAAGGCCTATACTTCTTGGTTTCAATAGGACTTCTTATGAGCATAATTTCTATATACTATTATCTAAAAATAATCAAGTTATTAATGACTAGACAAAACTATGCAAGAATCGACTTGATCTAGAAGCGGAGTCTAAACTGACCTGAAGTAGGCATCTAAGCACCTTGGTAGGCGAGTAGAGTTTGGGTTGGGCGCCTTGGTAGGCTTGGGCCTTCAAAGCCTCAGTAATGGGAGATAACTGTCAATAGGTACCAATTATATTGAGTTTTAATGTGTAGTAGACTTTAGTGTTGTTAAGCTTGGATTGACTCATTATTCGACCTGTCTTGGATATAAAATCGATCAGATTCAATCTTGTCCAATCTTAGTTGAATTTGATTCCACCTCTTTAATATTTAACTCTTTTATATATTGGAATCAACCATCTAGATTTGATTTTATAGCTAAACATGATTGTGCATAAAGCATATATTAAGAATCTCTACCTAATGAAGCAATTCCTTTTTTTGTTTTCTTTTTTGCCTTTGTTCTTTTCCGAATGTAAGGAAGAACAACTTTGATATGTAATAGTGATATCAATAGTTCAACACAATCTATATCCTTTTTATCTCTTTTTTTCATTGTGTGATGCTATATATAATGGTAGATTCACTCATAGGATAATCTAATATAGAATCATTGTTTTGATTAAAAGTTGGAAAAAAGATTAATGGTTTGAATTAGCATAATAGAGTGAGAATTGGAGGTTAATGAATTTAGAATTAGCAAGTGAACTTGATAAATTAAACTAGGATAGAAATGGATTAAAACAAGCTTTAATATTAAACTAGTACGATTTTATATAAATGAATTTCTAACAAATAAACAATAGATATTTGATAACATAATCCACTTAAAGGTGTAAAACAAGATTAATAGTTCATTTACTTGGAGATAGTACAAAGGGCATAGGATAATTATTTCCTTTCGACTTTCTATTATCTTGTTTATGCAAAAAATGGGTAGGGAGTTTCAATTCATAAAGATTTTTCTATTCCCACTCAATTAGAGATAGTTGTTATCTAAGAAAAGGTAGAATTTATTATTTCCTATATAAAGGGAATAAAAAACTTAAATAGTGTGACAACTATACTCTTATTAATACTTGAATTAAATAGTCTTTTAGATATTTTCAAAAAGCCAAATAGAGGCAAACTAGTATGTTAATTATATTTCCAATTTAATATTGTAATTAATAAGGTGAAGTAAATATTGGAACAAATACTTATTATAATAAAAATTTAAAGTAAGTAAATGTATGATTTTAACCTATTACTGGTAATAGTCATTTTCAAAGCATATGTTTTCCATTCCCTATTTATTCCATTCCCAAAAATAAAGGTAACAAGGCCACAAAATATGAGCATAGGTAAAAATGTATGATCAAATCAAATGAGAGGATAGGAGATCAAGGGAAGGATTTTCAAACTTATGAACCCGGATCGAAAATCTAGTAAACCCAAATTTCAGTTGAGTTAATTGTAGTTTAGTCAATTAAACTTGGGTAAGTTAAGAACACTTAATTAGGAATATTTTCTTTCATAGATAAGAATATGAATTTGATGTATTTCAATTAAATTAAATTAGCTTGGCACTCAGGTTTTAGGTATTTTATAAAGCTATCGATTGTGCTTTTGAATAAATTAAAAATGAGTTTTTAGTGATAAGTTATGGGATCAGGTCTGGATTGAAGACCCACTTGAAGCTAAGGAATTCAACTTGTTTAATAAACGAATTAGGTTTCCTCTCTCTGGGGACATGGTTCGAAGAAGTTGGTGATCGAACATGTATATTATGCTTCTTCTTTGTTTTTTTTTTTTTTTTTTCGTTTTCTTTTCATCAATTAAGTGCAACCGCCACTATGTTGAGTTCAACGAGCATTAAGCAATCTTTTAATATTCAAAATTTACCATCGGAACATAATTTTTATGATTGAAACTTTAACCTAGGACTAAATTAATACGAAGATTTAGAGTCCTGTCAGCAAGTCCTTTTTCAATTAGTTAATAAGTTTAAGAAAGAAAATTTTTATTAGTTGATTCCACACCCCACGAAAAAGTAATTGTATGCAAAAATGTTAAAGTTTATCTTTTTTTATTTATTTTATTTTTTAAAGTAGGTGATCCGTCGTTACCATTTTCCAAATTATTTACATAGACAAAAAAGTTATATATTTTCACATTGTGGATAAGAGATGAATGAATTGACATATAAAACATTAGGTTTTATGGGAGATAATTGAAAAAAGAAAACCTAAACCACTATTCTCTATCCTTAGTGGATTAGACCGGCCAAGCCCTAGGTGCTGGTGCAGCTAAGATTGCTGGACATGGACGAAACAAAAAACTACTAGGGCATAAAAAAGTTTGTTGCTTTTTTTTCTTTTCTTTTCCCACCCCCACAAACCCCGCCCACTCCCTCGTTGATAATTATTTCATTCTTTGATCCTTCTTTTCATAGCAATTAAAACAATTAAGCCTCCATCCTATTATAAAATCATTATTCATATATTACTAGACTATAAAGATTTGGTAGAAACTGTATCATATTAAATAATACAACTAAAACATTGTTCAAGGGAATTCTTTACCTTTTTTTTTCATGTTTTATTAAATAATGCAGGAAAAACCAAGAATTAAGATTACATATGCTATTTATGCCGCCGAACAAAAATGGTACCATATATGATAACATAATGAGATGAGCATGACCTTTTTTACTTTGAATTATTCATCGCGTGGTGCCCATCAAATCAAATAATAACAAATCAACCATACATATATGTAGCTTGATTCTGTCAAGATCAACCCCGGTTTAAATATCAGGAAACTGAAGACATATTATATTTATTTTTACCTTTTTTTCTGGCCATCATACTCAATCTTTGTTTTGACGTTGTGTTTGGCTATTTCAATCGGTGAAAAACCAGTGTCGATGATTGCAGCTTCGACCGCCCTCCTCCTATTTTGTTTTCCATTAGTTGACGTACGGACGACATGTTTGATTTTTTATTGCCGGCCACTTACGTTGACGAACATACTCCAACCATGACCGGTGACGAAGCACTGATAATGAAGTTGTAGATAATTTGCTGGCGATTATGTCATCCTCCTGTCATAAATGAGACGGCTACATATAATGCAAGAAAAACGAGATTAAAGCTCTGAGGAGAACATGTCAAGATTGTGTGTATTTATTTCTTGTTCGGACGTGTTTGTTATTTATTAGTCCATGTGTACTTCCACTTGTCATATTTTCATTAGTTAGTAGACTAAGTGGTACAAAGTTGGTTTTGTAGTCAATATTATGAGTGAAAATGATATATGTTTTTTTTTTTGAACCATTCGAGTTTAGCTCAATATTTACTAAGATTCAACTTAATTATAGTTAAGTTGAGTTGTAGTTGAATTTGAGCTATTAAAGTAATTTATTGAGTTTGAGTTTTATGATGTTGGGATTAACTAGTTTGTCTACTTAGTTAAATTGAAATCGAGCTTAAATGTTAGTTGATCTAGTATCAAATTTAGATATTGGTATTATATTCATTAATCAATGATATACTTGTAAGATTACCAGGTCAAAATAAGCTTAATCGAGTTAAGTCAAACATGTTGAGTGCCATTTTGAGCTTATCTTGAGTTCGACTAAAAATTAAGCTCAATCAAGTTCAAAAGTAAGCTTAAATATTGAAAATTCAAGTCAAGAATATATTTATAGCCATAGCCTATATTACATAATTTCTACATTTTATAGTTATATAACGGTAGAGAGCCACTATTTAATTGATGAAAAACATATTTACAATATGATGTTTGGTACACATTTTTCATATGGAGTTATTATCATGATGAAATGTTTATTGGTTTTCACATGGTATTTGAGCTTTGAGATAATGATTTCTTATCTTGTTATTTCAAAGCTTGATTAGCTAGTGAGTTGTGTCTATTTAAGTTGAAAATGGAAATTCAAATTGATTCAAATGGTACTGTGTTAAAAGATTAAGTAAACAATAATTCATTACATATATTTACATTTGATAGCTCAAGTATGATGATTGGGAACATTGTAATTAATGGAACGAATTATCTTAAATGGAGTTAGTCAAAATAAATGGGATTGAGAGAAAAACTAAAACTGGGGTTTACAAATGGAAGCATTCTAAAACCTAGTGAAAATTCTTGTCATTTAATTCATTGGACGAGATGTAACTATTTCCTTTTTGGCTGCAAAAGAAATAATTTCTTTAAACACAAAGTGAAATAAATTAACATTATACATATGGAGTAGATTTTTTATTAAGCAAAATCAAACCTCTACAATAATTATCTAAATGGAAAGAAATTTTAAAGTGAGAAAAATCTTCAATGCTCCTCTTGAAATCTTTGCCAATTACAATTCCAACTTCCATATGTATTAAGTTTATATTGGTTAATATCAAAAGGAAACCAACGGACAACCTTTATTGCCTTAGACTTTTATTGAAAGTTGAAAGGATAACTTCACAATTTTGCTATAGTAAAGGGGGGGAAAGTTGCTATTGCATTATGAGTATCAAACTAGATATTCTTTATGGTAGGGGCAATATGAGCTCAACTTTCATGTTTAATTTGTAGTCCCTTTTTTCAAATATTCAAAATCAAACCACCAAGAGAATTAACTTCCAAATGCTCATAGGATTTGTAATTATGGAGTGAAGTTAGTTAGCGACATTGGAATACCAATGATTGCTAAAGTTTCAATTAACATGATATTTTCAATTTAAAACAAGGAATTTGGTCATTGGGGGCATATTCTAATAGACCAAAGAGATGTTGGGATAAGTTAGAAGCATTAAATGGTTATTCACTTGTAGTTATGGTAGAATGAATTGCTACATTTGCTCTTAAAGGAGGTTTGAGTCTCAAAATAAATTAATGTTATTCATATTGGTTTCGTTAAAGCTTTTGAATAATTAGGAACCAAATTCTACCCCCAAAGCCTCTACCACCTATAAATGGGACCTTTTTACTTAGTTTTGAAAGTAGAGAAGTGACATCACATCACATCATTCATTACTAATGACATGAAAGTTGCAAATTTTTACTCAAAATTATTGGATTTTAGAAAAAATTCTAATGAACAAAAGAAAGAAAAAGGTGCTAATGCTAGCAAATACCTTTATAAGCTTTGTACAAATGAAGAAGTACTAGAGAGAGCTGCTTTCAAATAATTGATTTCCTTAATTGGTTTTAAAGGAAATGGAATACATGGTCAGAATAGGAGATAACAGCATGTTGTAGAGTTTAAATGTTTGAACCTAATATTGCTAGTTTGCTTAATTATATGTTTGATATAGTAAACACTTATCTAACAAGCTTTAGGTAAAGAAAATTCATTTGATTAATAGATGATGCATACTTTTTTCCTAAGAAGTGCTACATTTAATGAAGGGCAAATAAGCACAAGAGGGAGCAATAGTTAGTATGGTTCATTATATAGGTATCTCAAGACCTTCAATTTCCTTTAGTATTTTGAATAAAAGCAATGGCTATTAGATAATTAATATAGTTGCACTGATTATGATTAGGATCAAGTTTGCGGTCTAATCATAAGGAGTTAAGCTTAAGGCCTCTAAGGCGTAGTTTAGTATATTCAAACTAAAAAACGAGATTCCGTACTTTGTCTAAGCCCCAAGCCATTCTCATGAGCCTAAGAACTTGATATTCATCTAAGTAAAGACAAATCTTGATCTATTCACAAGTAATCTAAGATCTCCCTAGCTAAACCAAGCTATACCTAACATCCAAGTCGGTGACTACTTACATGCTATTGCTTAGTCCGAGATATTCATGAGGACCGTGACTTCTTGAAGACTTATTAAGTATTTTTTGCTCTAGAACAAACTAGATATTCCTTTTACACTTTTTTGTCGAAACAACCAGTTCGGGCCCCTAGATCCTAAAGACGATTCTTCTAACATTATTGCTCATGTCTTTTTCTTGTTTCTTGTGAACATAAAACATCTGTAGCTTTCTTTCATATGTAGCAAATGCCTGTCCTCTTCTAAGAGCATAATCTTTTAGTGCTTTCTTCTTCATTTTGAGATGCCTAAATCAAGTACCTAGTTTGATAGATAGTTGTTAAGTAGCAAAGTAAGTCAAGTCAATGTAAGGAAAACCGCCTCATTTCTAACCCTTATGGTATATTTTATGTTATACATTGTTTCTTCTTTTAGATTTTACCTTTTCTTATAATTTATCCTTTATATGTAAATCCTAGGAATCCAACTATAAAAGGGTTCTAGAATTGTAGCTGACATCATCTTGAATATTGAATACAAAAGATGTTCCTTCTTGAGAGAAACTTTCTTAAGTTCATAATCTTATCTACTTTTTTAGCAAGAGTAGTGGCAAGTGATCTTAGTAATTTGTTTGTGAGTAATATCAAACAAGTTACTAGACCATATAAGACTCGATGGTACATAATATCCATTGAGTGAAATGTAGATTGTTACGCTCAAAACCCCATTTTCCCTTTTGTTTCAATATTCGTTGTGTGTGTGATTGGTACCTTCATGTATTTGACTTCAAAGGGTATCATCTTTTATTAGTATCAAACCTTAGTCCTGAAAAGGGACTCAATGGAGCTTGGTTCTATCGTATTTTGAATAGTAAAGTTCTTTATACCATTTGAGTTTACTCTAAAGTTGCTATTTGTTATTGGTCGTATTTTGGGTAATGCTTGAAGTTGTTTTAGTTAGAAGTTAAAGTCACAAGTTTGTGGCTATGGATGTTCTAAGTGGATGGTTGTAGTGTGTGTTACTCTATTTTGTTGTGTTGGAACTACTTAGTAGGTTTTTCTATCAGTTATGAAGTGGTAGTAGTGTTGTTTTTAAGCCATATAGTAGTACCTTTGGTTACTTTTAGATTGCTATATTGGTAGTGTCAAGGTAGTTTTATTTGTTTTATCTAGTAATGTAAGTTGTAAACCCCACAAATTTTACATTTTGGATTTGTAGTCGGATATGAAGGACTAATAGATATTTCCTAAGCTCAATTAGACCAAAGAAATTAAATCCAACAAAATTTTCAATTAAGGCCTTAAAGGGAACTCAAAAACCTTAGGGACAAAATTTAAAAAAAAAAAGAAAAAGAAAAACCAACTCATATATGAAATCCCTAAACCCAAGTATGTGTAAGCATAAATTAAAACCTCATATTAGATAAAAAAAAAATTGTAAACCACAAATCCTAAAGCCATGAAACCAAAAATTAAACTTTAAATGTAAGGAAAAACCTCAAATTAGAACATTTAACTTGAATTATGTGAAATCATGTAATCAATCAAAATAAGTCAATTAAGTAATAAATTAATGGAATTACTAATTTACCCTAATGATATATTTAAAACCCTAAAACTAAAACGAAAATCGTAAGTGTACCTTTAAAATAAAACCTAATATGTGAGATATCCTAAATCGACTCTAAAACCCTAAATTAGTATAGAAATCCCTAAATTAATTGATAAATTCCAATTATGTAGCTAAACTATTCACTAATAGCTTATAATTCAACTAATCACTAAACAGTCTTAACCTACCTTCTAAATTGCAATCGAATAGGAGTAATGAATTCCAAACCTTAGACACTCTAAAGTAATTATATAAGATAATCCAATAATCTTAATTAATTTAATTATATAGGAAAAACCCATAACTACAATTAATTAAGATCATATATGCTAGTGAATAGAGTAGGAAGCTTAAAATTCAATTTATTCATTTACATGCATCTATGCATCGTGATTAGTTAAGGGAATAAATACAATTGAACATAAAAACAAGTAATTAGTTATAGGGAGACAAGATTAAGGATTAGACCAACTTTAAGGGGACAAATCTTAACTACTTTTGAAAAAACAGTAATGGTCCCCACTTTGTGTGATCATGTAATAATTAGAAGATGACTCTTGCTCCTTGATTCCCCATCCCAATTGACTGGCTATCCATGCCCCCTTCATCGTCACTCTCATTTCTTCTTCCTTAAAATGAACTCTAGAAATCCTCTTAAAAAATGCACAATAAAAAACAAAAGAAAAAGGAAGAAAATAAGTTGGAAGCTTGGATCCCCTTGAGCATCCAAATGCTTGACCACCTAGCCATCATTGCACACATCCAAATAATAAGCCACCACCTCTAACATCTCATTAACATCCCTTACCCCCTTGCTAACACACGACCTTGCAACTTAAGCTCATTTTGGTCACTTTCTAGGAGGAAAAGAGAGAGCATCTCACTATTTGAGTTGAAGTAAGCATGTTCATCTTGACCTTTGTTTCATTATTAGATTAAAGTTTTAATATTTGGAAGCTTAGGACATTTAGAAATCTAAAAATATCATCCTTATGTACATGTATCATGTAGAGTATTTTTAGGAGCATTTTCATGTGTAGAACATAACATATATATAACATGTTTGTGTTGACCTTTAGAAGCTTAGGACATTTAGAAATCTAAAAAAGACATCTTAATGTACATGTATCATATAGGGTTCATAATTTTTTTTTTCTCCCTAGAGCATTTACATGTGTAGAATATAACTTGTACATAAATTGATGTCTAAGTGTAGAAATGAGATGATAACTAATAGTTATATGAAAAACCCCCTACCCCCAATGAAACCCCATTCTTCATACTCATCATTAGGCCAAAACGTATACATGCATATCTCCATTACATTTTTTTATTTCTCTTGTTTATTTAAGTAAAAAGATGGTTAAAATGTATTATAGAAGTAGTTTGATTTATATTTTATCAAGTTGAGTGCATGATATGTAGAAAACCTTAGGAAATCACTCTTAAAGTACCCCCAATATGTTGAAGAACATGCTATGAAATGTTGATTAATGGGTTAATCACATGATTAATTAAGATTAATTAAGGTTTAGGGATTAATCTCACAAGATAAGAGGTTAAACAAAGGCTTGTAATGAATAATTAGGCTTAATTTAGACATTAGGCTTAAAGACAAAACAAATAGGCAAGTAAGCCTAGATGAAAGAGTTCTAATGATTTATTACTTACTTGGTGTTTGATGTTTGTGCATTGCTTATTGGTTGCTATTGTTTGTCTATTGAGTGATTGAATGTCTTGTATGCTAACATTTGTGTGGTCACGTAAAATAATAAAAAATTTAATTTACAAGCTTAAATAACTGAATATATCTACCATAAGTGCTTAACCCAATTGGTACATTTAGAGTGTTAAAGCTTTGCCAAATTTTATGAACTATTTGCAAAATGTTTTTTGGAAACATTTTCTAAAATGCAATGATTTATTAAACCTTGATGTACACTTGAAAAACCACCTTTTTATGAAACTACAACAAGTGCTTTCAAAAACCATCAATGAAAATTTTAAGGAAAAGCTCTTGGACCATTGTTGGATAGACATTATGTAGCTTAGTCGCCCTGTTGTAGGACCATCTAAGTGTCTAAGAGCAATTATTTGTAGGTTATTCACTCTATTGTAGGGCCTCGAGTGCAATTATTATGATTTATTGAAGTTAGATGGTTGACCCTACTTAGTATGTTAATATCTTGTCTCGAGGTTCATAGGGTGAATGGCCTAGGGCAAGAAGACTACGTTGGGGGTTTACCTGTGGGGATGTTGTCCTAAGTCAGTAGCACTTGACACCTAGATGAGGGTGTAATTGACATGTAAATAATTTAAATCTACATCTTCTATAGCCTAAGACTCTTATAGATGTGTTGTTTACATTCATTATGTACGTATATATTTCTTATGTAGATAGATTGCATGATTGTTCTAATTAATGTTTGATAGCTTATTTGAATGGTAGTGGTAAGAAACAAACTCACTAAGTGGTGGTTTGCTCACTCCCTAATAGTTCATTTTGTTAGTGCGCTTAATAGGGGCTGGGATAAGGTATGAGTGTAGAGTGCAAACCGAAGATATGTAAGAGAGAGTCATAATTAGGTACAAAAATGTATAGTTAGTGGATTAATAGGTATCTATAGTTATATATATAATAGAATAGTTATATGTGCCATAATTAAATGCGAGTAGAAAATTAAATAGCAAAAGTTTTATAATCTTTAACTTGTAAAGCGCTCTTCACACTATGGGTGTACATTATGATATAAAAATTTTAGGTAATTTTACTAGGCCTACCTTTTGGGGCATTATATAAGTTTTATGTATTATTGAACATGTCAAACCCTAGTGCAAGTAATAGTAGATGATAATGAGATTGGTGCACCTAGACATGAAATGTAGGTTAATTAGGTCCTAAAGATTATGAATGATCAATTGGATTGACTCATTGATGCGATGGAAAACATGATTTTGATAGTATGAACGTTGCCAAAATTTGAACTATTAGGGCTATCAAAATGATGACAAAGCTAAAGTAATTATTGGAGATGAAAGAAATGGGTTTTAAGGTGAAAGTCATGAATATACAACTTGGGATTATAAAGTTGGAGGAGTTAATTGATAAGCTCATAGACATATTGTCCTAGATTAATAGGGATCATGGATCAATCACTTACTCTCTAGCTTGAAGACTCGCCCATATGGTTCATCGAGTAGTCCGAGGGAAGCTTAACTTTAAAGAACAATGCATTCTCTACCTTAACTTGTCGAGGTACTTTGTTCTCCATCTCATTGAAGAAAACCTTAAGGTGTTTGACTTGTTGTTGAGCTAATGTCTTTAAGAAACACTAGTCTAAGGCCAAGCACTGAATCTACTTGTTGCTGAGCTGATACATCTTTGAGTCTAAGTTGCCCTACTTTCAAGTCAAACAACCGAAGCCAATCTAAAAAATGGCCATCTATTAGACCAACCCTTCCCAAGCATTAAATAGCCAAGGTATCATATAGCCAACCTGACTTACTCTATTTAAAATTAGATTTGCTCAACATATAGCATCATCTAGATTATAGAATGAACAGTAGACATATGTCCCATTTTTCTAACAACTGTACTGTCTTTTTGTAGCCAAATATTCTTTTTTTTTTTTTTCTGTTTATGACTGTACCCTTGAAATCTATTCCTCTTACCTTTTTATAGTAGGAATCCTTTTCATAATTTATGTATACTTAAGACTTGCCCAAATTGGGCCATATAAATACTTGTGATTTATAATAGTTGTAACAATAGTGATAATGAATTTCAAACATACTTTTCCTTGTGAGCTAAGTATCCCATATGAGCTATCCTTTGCTTACTTTCGTTTATTTTAATTTAGTCCTTTGTAAGCATAGATTAATGGTGAGTGCCCTTCGACCACACTTGTATGTAATATCAAGTGTGATCTAAGCTCGTGTGAGGCGTTGGTGCATTGTATCTACTATTGATGCATGAGAACCCTAACTCAACCTTCAATTTCCATTTAGCATTTGGACTATCTTGAGTTTTGGACCCACCCTTGGTTCATATGATATTAGTAGCCATATGTTATGCCTTCCTGGCAATCTGTATCATAATGGTATCAAAGCTTAACTACATTCAAGCAAGCTTTTGATACTTTATGTTCCAAGTGACTTACTACTATTATAATGTGTTTTATAAACTATATGTCATTGTTGTGAGAACTTGAAAAGTGTTTAGTGTTAAAGAAATTTAGTTCTCCATTTTCCCCTATTTCTTATTTGTAAAATAAAGTGTGAGTGTTCGATTGGTTTATTGTATGTCAATTGTAATAACTGTTAGTGTGTTAAGTATTGTTTTGTTATTGTTTTTCATGGAAAGAATTTTGAGTTGTGCTTCAGTTGTTAATCTATTATGGTAGACAATAATGTTTGACTTTAGTGTTTAAGAAACCTTAGGTAACCAAGAAAGCAGTGCTCATAATGGCTAAGGTCAACAAGGAAGTTTCAGGAGCCAATTTGTGGATGAACAACTGGATAGGCTTACTGACTTGGTGACTAGCTTGGTGACTGCCATAAATGAAGATAGACAATGAGCTCAAAATGATCCCTACAAAGGTAAACTCAATAAGCTACTTGAGAGAGGCAATGGTTGATACAGCCGAACTAACACCCTTGCTTGACTACCCCGAGCTGGAGGAGTGAACAGAGTTGCTCGACAAAAGCTAGCATTAGATTAGATTGAAGAAGAGGATGAGGAAGTAGGTGATGAGGAGGAAGAGTATTATGAACTCGAGGAGGGGAATACCTAAGCTCCTAAAGTGAAAGGATTGAGGATGCATATCTTTAGTTTTCTAGGAGTGGTGATGCTAAAGACTAGCTAGACTGAATAGATAAGATTAAGAAGCAGTTTGAGTGTTACGAAGTACTTAAGAATGGTAAAGTTAAACTTATCGTTATGGAATTTATTGGCTATGTAGCTCAATGGTAGTAGAATCTACAAGTTACCTACAGAAGAGAAGGAGAATGTAAGGTAAGGGATTGGGATGAAATGAAGAGAGTCATAAGAAGAAGATTTGTTTTGAGCTACTATCTACTGGATGCGTTCAAGAGGTTATAAGAGTTGAGGTAATGATTATCAAGTGTTGAATCGTATGTGAAGGAATTTCAAATGTTGATGATCCATTGTGAAGTAATAGAACCCAAGCACCAAATTGTGTCTCGATTCATTAGTGGATTAAAGCATGAGATTGGACATATTCTAGAGACTATGGACATTGGTACACTTGATGAGGCAATTTGAGTTGCCTAAGGAATTAAGAGGCATTGAGTTGGAAGGTTCTAAGCTCTTATCAGTTAACCTATCCTTAGCTCAACCATTCTGAGCAGACCTATGCAGTTAAAACCGAGTAATGTTGTTGACGTCTGACTTACTTAAACTACCTAAGTAGAGGAGAAAGTGATCCTAAGGAAGTTCGAGAAAGGCTAGAGCTCAAGAAGAATGAAAAGTGAGGTTAAGTGCTTCAAGTGTCGAGGGTTTGGACATATGTCCACTTAATGTCCAAGCAAAAGAACGATTGTGATTCGAGGAGAAGTGTTGACTATTGAGGTAGAGAGTATTGATAAGGAAGTGGAAGAACCCCAAAAGATCAGATAAAGCGAGTTGTTCGAGGAGGAGGAAATTATCTATAGTGAAAAAGGGAATTTCATGCTTACAACCACAGTAGCAAGTGATGAGTGTAAGCCTAACACCAGAAGATGACTAATGAGAGAATTTATTCCATATTGGTTGTAAGGTAAATGGATCATTCTATGCATTGATAGTCGATAATGCCAGTTGTACTAATGCACCATCTGCTTTCATGGTCTAACAAAAAAAGTTGTTGACCTTACCCTACCCAAAGCCTTACAAATTGCACTAGCTCAATGATAAAGGAGCCTTACAAGTAAATTGACAAATAGTTGTGCCAATTTGTATTAGAAACAACCGAGATAAAGTACTCTATGATGTGTTACCCATGTCTCATATTCTTCTTAGATAACCATGGATGCTTGATTAAAATGTGATCAATGACAAGAGAAAGAACAAATGTTCCTTAGAATACGAAGGCAGAAAGGTGAAGTTAGGCCCTATGATTGCTCAGCAAGTTAAAAGCATGTAGACTTAACTAAGTCAAGTTCTAAAGAAGTAAGCTTTGGTAATAACCCAAGTCGAGTTGAAGATAGAGGTGAAGCTTGAAGAGCCAACCTATCTATTGGTTAGAAGGTTACTTGAGATGAGAGGATCAAATAAAGAACTGTTACTTATCGAGGTGAAAACCTTATTGAATGAGTTTACCAACCTGTTCCCAAGTGAATTGCTAAAAGGTTTGCCCCCAATACGAGAAATTGAACATGTAAGAGACTTATAGCCAGGAGCTATACTACTAAACAAGCCCACCTACGAAGTGAATCCAAAACAAGCTATTGATCTATAAAGATAGGTAGATGAATTGCAAAAGAGAAGGTATGTACGAGAGTTCTAAAGCCTATATGTCATTGCATCCTTGTTGATGCCAAAGAAGGATGGGACATAGAGGATGTATGTAGATAATTAGGCAATCAATCACATTGCCATCAAGCACAAGTACCCTATATTGACATGCTCGATGAATTTAATGGAGTAAGAATATTCTCTCAGATTGATCTCAAATTTAGATACCATCAGATCTGAATGCAAGAGGGAGATGAATGGAAGATTGTGTTCAAGACCTGCAATGGAATATATGAGTAGCTTGTAATGCCCTTTGGGCTATCGAATGTGCTAAGCACATTCATGAGACTAATGAACCATGTACTTAAAGAACTGATAGGAAAATTTTTTGTTGTATATTTTGATGACATTTTAGTTTACAGTCTTAACTTGGAGACTCACTATAAACACCTCTAAGCAATCTTCTTAAAACTTCGAGCTAAAAAGCTTTATGGTAACCAAAAGAAATATGAATTTTGCTAGCTTGAATTGACCTTTTTGGGGTTTGTTATGAGTAGTGGTGGTATATGAGTTAATGATGAGAAGGTGAAGGCGATTACTAATTGGCTTGTGCTTACTTGCTTTGTTGACATGCAAAGTTTCTACAGCTTAGCATCATTCTATCACTGATTTATAAGAAATTTCAATACTATTATAGCCCCACTCACTAAGCTATCAAAGAAAAATATAGAGTTAGGTGGGGAGAGAAAGAGCAAAGGAGTTTTGAGGAGGTGAACAAGAAGCTAACTACCGCCCCTATCTTGCTTTACCAAGCTTTAACAAAGTATTTGAAGTGCAGATGCATTTAGACTAGGCATAAGAGCCGTATTGATGTAGGAAAGCTGACTTATTGCTTATTTTAGTAAGGAGCTTTGAGGAGCCACGCTCAACTACTCTGTATATTATAAATAGTTCTACTCTTTAATCTAAGCTCTAACTATATGGTAATATTATTTGTTACCCAAAGAATTGGTGATCTACACTGATCACGAATCTTTGTGATCTACTGTCGGTGTATGAGAACCCTTGCTTAACCTTTGACTCCATTTAGTCTTCCAACCGTCTTGAGGTTCAAACTTATCCTTGGTTCATGTGATATTGATAGCTGGATGTCTCTCCTTCTTGGTAATCTATGTTATAAATGATATTGACAGAAGATGATGAAGATTATCACTATGAAGTGAAGGAATGAGATAATTAAACTCCTAGAGGCCTAGAGATTATTATGGTCTAGATTTCGGCCTTCTTAGGAAGTAGAGCTACAAACGAGTATCTAGAATGGGAGGAGAAGGTGGAAAAGTTATTCAATTGTTATCAATATGATGACAAGGTGAAGGTACACTTAGTCACCTTAGAGTTCTCTAGCTATGCCACTATGTGATGGAAAAATTTGTAAGTTGCTAGGAGGAAAGATGGTTGAAGAGAAGTAAGGACTTAGGTTGAGAAGACAAGAGTTTTGTAAGGTAGATTCATACCAAGCTCGTACTTGTAAGATACATTTGAAAAAATCCAAGAGTTAAACTCAAGCCCTGAATTGTTTCTAGGTTTATTTATAGGCTTAAGTATGAGATAAAGAATATACTTGAAGTTCAAAGGTTCATATCCTTAGAGAAGGAAATTTAGATAGCCTAGAGTGTAGAGAAATAGAGTAGGAATAACCCATTTTGAACTCATCATAGCTAACATATGTTACTTAGCCAATTTGTTTAGACCAATTATCGGAGGCCAATTAGAATGAAGCTCATAAGGAAAGATGAGTAAGTGGCTCGAGTTGAAGATAGTAAAGTGATTAAAAGGTCTAAACAACTCGTATGCCTTAATCATTGATGGGGGAAGTTTCACCAATGTGGCAGCCGTTTCTTAAGTCAAGCAACTCAATCTTTAATCTATAAGCATCTAAAGCCCTACTCATTGCACTGGTTGAGTAAGAAGGGTGTAGTAAGGGTTACTGAGTAAAGTGAAGGTTCCCTTGCAAATTGGAAACAATTATTAGGTTGAGGTCATATATGATGTTGTTCCAATGTGAACATCAAATCTCTTATTAGGAAGACACTAGGTGTTCAGTAAAACTGTCATGCATGATGGGTGTAAAAACACCTATGCTTTTTGGAAAGATAGGTGGAAGGTCATTTTATAGTCCATAACATCTTAGTAAGTTAGAGAAATCTAGTTATAACTTCCCTAGGCCTAAAAGAAGAAGGTTGAGGTCTAATTAACTAGAGAGCTAAATGAGGCCATAAGAATAGATGAACCTATGCTCATGTTGATCCGTTGATTGCTGGAGGTAAGGCACCTAGTCTTAGTGTTTGAAGAGGTGAAAGGATAGATTGAAGAATACTCCAATCTATTCCTAGAGGAACTTCCTAAAGGATTACCTCAAGTTTGAGGAATAGAATATTACATGATTTATAGCTCGATGCCACCTTGCATAACTATACCTTCTTGCATAATGAATTTAGACCAAGCTATTAAGTTGAAGGGACAAGCGGATGAGTTGATAGAGCAAGAATATGTTAAAGAAAGTATGAGCTCCCATGTTATACTAGCCTTTCTTATCTTAAAGAAAGATGATTTTAGGTGGATGTGCATCAACAACCAAGCTACTAACAAAATCACCATCAACTATTAATATTTGATACCAGGGCTTGATGACATGTTGAATGATCTCCATGGTGTTAAGGTATTTTATAAGATTAATTTGAGGAGTGGAAAACAACTTTTAGGACCAAGTACAACCTCTATGAGTGGCTAGTCATGCCTTTTGGTTTGATTAATGCACCGAGCATGTTTGTACAACTAATGAATTATGTAATGAGACCATTAATTGGTAGGAGAATTGTGGTGTACTTTAATGACATTTTAGTCTATAGTAACGAAATGTCAAACTACGTTGAACACTTGCTATCTATTTTTGAGATAGTTTAAGTTGAGAGACTATTCGACAATTTAAAGAAATGTACATTTTTCTAGCACAAAGTTATGTTCCTAAGTAACATAGTATATGGAGGAGGAATTTAAGCTGAAGGACAAAAGGTTCAGGTGATTTTGGAGTAGTTGGTCTCGAAGAATGCATTTAAAGTGAGAAGTTTCAATGTTTTACCCTTGTTCCATAGAAGGCTTATCTAAAACTTTAGCACTATTGTGACCCCTTTAATCGGGCTGACTAGCAAAGGTGATGGATTATAGTAGAGTGAGAGTAAGCTTAGAAGATTTTTAAGGAGATTAAGAAGAAGTTGACCTTAGCCTTGGTATTGGCCTTATTAAATTTTGAGAAACCATTTAAGCTTAAATGTGATGCTTTAAGTGTAAGGATAGGGGCAATCTTAATGCAAGAAAGGAAGCCCATAGCATATCATAGCAAGAAGCTAAGTGGTGCTTCTTTGAACTACTCAATGTACGAGAAAGAGTTATGCTACCCGTCTTGAGTTCTTAAAGAATGGTAATAATACCTCTTACCAAGAGAGCTCATCATCTACATGGACCATAAGTTCCTAAAGCACCTTAGTAGCCAATACAAACTCTCCAAGATGCAAGCTTAATGACCTCTTATTCATTTGGCATAAGTAAGAAAGTGCCAACGTTGTGGCTAATGCACTATCATTATGACATGTTTTGCTTACTACACCCCAAACAAAGTTCTTAGGTTGTCATTCATTATCGAGCAATATGCTTAGGTTTCATAGATTGTTGTTGTAAGTCAGTGTAGGGAAGGAATTACTATGAGTGCATATTTTCTAAATGATCGATATTTGTTCCAAGAAGGGAAATTATGTATTTTAAGTTCTTTAGTAAGGGAACTACTTATGAGGGAAGCTTACAGTAGAACTTTATTAAGGCATTTTAGCAAGAACGAAACTGCTGAGCTCTTGAAAGAGAGGTATTATTAGCTGAGAATGGCTAAGGATGTTCACAAGGTATTTAGAAGTTGTAAGTGAGCTAAAGGAAACAAGGAGCCACATGGAGAATACATGCCCTTACTTGTTTTGACCAACCCTTAGGAAGATTGGATATTGCCCTAAGGTTCCCTCGAACATCCCGAGGAAAAGGACTCCATTTTGGTAGTTATCAACTGCTTTAGCAAAATGGTACACTTTATACCATGCAAAACTAACAATGCACATTTTATTGCTAATCTTTTCTTACAAAAGGTCATTAGATTATGTAATACCAAAGACAATTATTTTAGATTGGAGAATCAAGTTCTTAAGTTTCTTTTAGAGGATACTATGGAAGACACTTGGTACCAAACTCATGTTCAGTTCCAATAGCCATCCTCAAATGGATAGATAGCAAAGGTAGTGAATAAAACCTTAGGAGCCCTACTTTGATGAACTATTAGGAAGATTCTCAGCCATTGGGATCTATGCTTATCAACCATAGAGTTCACATATAACTAAACTATTTATAGCACAATTGAGAAGATGCCATTTTAAATTACATATGGTTCAATCCAACCATTTCCTTAGATCTTATAGGAGCTTCAACAACATTTAATGAAAGTTTGTTAAGTGTTGACTGAGCTTAAGAGTTAGAGAAACTACTTGAAAAAGTTATAGAATGAATTGCAAAGTTTAATAAGCAGTAATAGTAAGTTGGTAGTTAGGGAAAGAAGGCAACGTACTTCAATCCCGATGACTTAGTATAGATTTACCTTAATAAGGATGGATTCTCGAACTTAAGGAAGAACAATTTATCTCTAATGCCAATGGTTCATTCAAAGTCTTGAAGAAGATCGATAACAATACCTATTAGATTAATGTACTTGAAGGCTATGGTGCCTCTTCTACATTTAATGTATTTGATTTGATTCTATGCTAAAATAAAGAAGAATAGTTTAATGAAGGTTCTCTAGATTTGAGGTCAAATCCTCTTAACCTAAGGGAGGATAATAAGGATCAAGTTCGTTGTTTGATAATAAACAACCGAGGTTAAAGCCTTTAAGGCTTAATTCGGCATATTTAGGCTAATTAGCTAACTTAAGATGAGATCCCTTACTTTGTTCAATGCCCAAGCCATTCTCCTAACCTTGAGAACTTGATACTCACCCAAGTAAGGATAATTCCCCCACAAGCAATCTAAGCTCTCCTCCAGCTTAACCTGAGCTATACCTAACATTTGAGCTGACCTCTAAGTTAGTTAAGCTAACCATGTACATGCTGCTACCTAACCTAAGCTATTCATGAAGACTGCTAAGTTGTATTAAGTATTTTATGTGCTAGAAAAACATGATGTTCCTTTTGTATTTTTTGTCAAATCAAGTAGTCCTATCTTAATACATGTCCCATATGCATATCCCAAAGAGAATTCTTTGAACATTATTCCTTTTATCTTTTCTTGTTTCCACCCATTATAGCATATTCTATGTTGTACATTATTTGATGTGCTTGATAGAAGGAGGTCTCATTAGCACATTGATGGGTCTTTCAAAAGAAGCTACCTAAAAAAGGATGATAATGGGTTTGAATGGAAAGACACAAAAACAAAAAGGATTGAGCCTTATAAGCTACTTGCAAATGTGACTAAACACTCAAGCACTCACAAACCAAAACATCATCGGATGTGACTAATCGATCCAATATGTTAGGTTGCTTATCGGCATAATCTTGCTCAAAAGTTGTTATGAGCTAAGGTGATAAGGCTCTTAATCGAGAGAAGGGAAAAAACAAATTTAGAGAAATTTCATTAACGAAAGGATAAAATCTAATTACAACAACTATGTCAATAGGGTGTTTACACTCGATGTGTTAGGGTTGCAATGTTACAACTAAATTACTAAAAAGGGAAAGAAATTCATAAAAGAGTAGGTATAAATGTTGAAGGACAATTATGTAATCTTTCTAAACAGAGAATATTCTACTATCGAGGCATGTTCATAGGGAGTAGGACACATGTCATCATAGGAAAGGTTAGGGTGAATTCCTCTAATGGTTTTTGATACTCAAAGATTTGGTCAACATTTGTTAGTTGTCATGTAGCTTGGTACAAAAGGTTGGTGACAAGGGGTAGTCTTAAAGACAATCTAAAAAGGGTTGACTTGTAAGTTAGTTTAGAGAGATCAAAATCAATCAAGGTTACACACCAAAAAGCTCAAGAACTCAAATGATCATATAGATTGACATGGTACTTGAGGTTAGTATAGATAGAACTAGCTCAGCAATTGAAGATCTAAGAGGCCAGTTTGTTCAAGCCTCTTACTCTTGCTTGGTGAGGGGCTTGAGTACCAAATTTCTATCTTCCCTCTAGGTTGTTTAGGATTTGAGATCAAATCCATGAAATGCTTTGTTGATGCATCTTTGTTAAGAATGCAAGTGCTCAAGTCGGTGGTGTTGAAGACATTAGAGGTTCCATACCCATCTAGAAGATTAAATTTATAAGGATTATAATTGATCTTTTGTATTACTCGAAAAGGTCCTTCAGCTCAGGGTAAGAGTTTGTTCTTTCTCTTATTAAGAAACCTTTCCTTGCTAATATGTATCCATATAAGCTAGCTTGGTAGGAACTATTTCTTTCCCTTTCACCTTTGGCTTTTATACGCTAACTTATCCATAGCTCAAGTCAATTGCATGGTAACCTATTGACAAGTCTATTGTAAGGCTCTAGCTCGATCTTTAGCTCCTAGATCATTTTAATCGGTCCTTTGAGTAGGTGTCTAGTCAACCGGTACCTCTAAATTGAAATCATACATTACTTTAAATGGAGTTTTACTTGCCCTAATATGGATAGATTGATTGTAAACAAACACTACTATAGGTAGGCAAGAATCCCAATCAACTTGATTTCATCCAATGGTAGCTCAAAGAAGAGATTTGAGAGTTTAGTTGATGACCCTTATTTATCCATTGATCTAGGAGTAGCAAGATGTGTTGAAAAGTAGCTTGGTCCTTAATCAGCAATACCATTTCCTCCAAAATTGGCTCAAAAACTTAGAATCTCTATTGAACACATTACTCCTTGGAACTCCATACAATCTTATTATCTCTTGTAAAAATAGAAATGAAATTATCAAAGCATCATTAGTTTTATTATAGGGCACAAAGTAGGCCATTTTACTAAACTTATCAACCCTGACTATGATATAATTCTTCCCTCATGCCATCTTCGAAAATCCAAGTATAAATCCCACACTCATGTTTGTCCATGGTTTGTTTAGTACAAATAAGGGCATAGCCTTCCCTTGTTTAGCTTGACTCTTGGCCTCTTTACATGTTGTGCATCTCTTAACAACTCTATGTACGTCTCTTAACATCCTTAACTAATAAAACCTCGTACTTAATAGTTCATATGCCCTCTTTTCTTCAAAATGGCTAAATAATCCTTTACTATGTGCTTCTTAAACAAGAAGGTCCCATATCAAATAGGTCAGCACATACAATCATCCAACTTAAAACAGATAACCTTCCTCTACAAAGTATTCATTCAAAGTCCTACCATCCTTGCATTAGGTATAGATTGGTCTAAAGTAGGAGGATTCTATCATGATAGAAGTAAGGAGATTAACCTCGTTCAAATCTACAACATAGATTATGGCAATGCAATGTAGTTGGACTCTTATGCTGATACAAATGATTCATCCTTTTCATGAAGGTCAATCTTTACCTGCTAGTCAAGAGGATAGTAAGTTACAAATTTTGTTTTAATAGGACATAGATTTCTATTACTATGAAATCCATAAATGAAGTAGTTAATGGTAGGGTTACTATTATCCTTTTTGTAGTGATTGATATTGTATGTGTTCTTGAGAAAAGGAATTTGTCCATTTTTCGAGGTTTTAAAGGCATATAGAAACATAAAAAAACTCTTGAATGCAAAAGAGGTGTAACTACAATTCCTTTGGAAATGGTAAGATCTTTGGCACAAGAAGAAGGGGTTGATCGGTATCGTAGTGACTTGGCTCTGATTTCTCTATTTCTTTTTTTTTTTTTTAAGAATAGCGATATGGGTTCTTTTCCTATCTATGTTGAATAGAACATGTTGAGCCAAATCTTCTTTACGTAAAATATGCTTGATTTAGATCAAGAAAATCATACGGTTTTATGAAACCATGTATTATGGTTCGAATCCATACTCAATCCTATTTCCAATAGGGGCAATTAACAAGTGAATCCAATTTTTTCATTATTTTAGTATTTGTAATAATGCAAAATGAGGGCCCATCTCCAAGTTGTTCAAGAACAGTGGTGTTGAGTTTCTTGACCCTTTGTCTTAGGATTAGTCAGTTCTATTTATATTGGAAATATTATTCCTTAAGACTCACAAATCCTAATAGTCTCGTTTGCAACTCAAAAAGTAGTATGTATTGTCTTGATAGGGCGTTGGTGATCACTTTTGCTTTTCCCCACTTATACTTGATCACAAACGAGAATCCTTCTAGAAACTCTACATGATGTGCCTCGTAAAAGGAGGTCTTACCAATGTATGGATGGGTGCTCTAAAGGCAACTATTGGAGAAAGGATGAGAATGGGTTTAAATGGAAAGACATAAAAAGAAAAAGGACTAAGCCTCGTGACCTACTTGCCAATATGACTTACTACTTAAGCACTCATGAACCAACATGTCATTAAATGTGACTTACTGATCCAATGTATTGGGTTGTACGTTGGCACAACCTTGCTCAAGGGTTGCTATGACTTAGGGTAATAAGGCTCTCAATTGGAAGAAGGGAAAAAAAAAAACTCAAAAAAGTTTTGTTAATGAAAGGATATAATCTGATTGTAACAATTGTCTAAATAAGGTATTTACACCTAGTATGTTAAGGTTGCAATGCTACAACTAAATTACTAGAAAGGGTAAGAAATTCATAAAAATGCAAGTACAAATGTAGAAGGACAGTTATGTAATCCTTCTAAAAATGGAATATTTTACTATCAAGGCATGTCCGCAGAGAGTGACACACATGTTGTCATAGGAGAGGCTAGGGCACATTCCTCTAACAGTTTTTTACACTCAAAGACTTAGTTGGAATTCAATGGTGTGTAGTGTAGCACAATACAAAAGGTTGGTGATGAGAGGTGGTCTTTAGGATGGTTGGAAGGGTTAACTTTTGAGTCAGTTAGGAGAGATTAGAATCAATCAAGGTTGTACACCAAATAGCTCAAGAACTTGAAAGATGTTGGAGATCCATATGGTCTTTGAGGTCGACATAGACAAAATTAGCTTGCCAATTGAGGATTTAAGAGGCTAGGTTGTTCATGCCTCTTGCTCTTGCTTGGGTAAGGGTTTAGATACCAGATTGCTATTATTGTTTCATCTTTTAGATCTTAGCCATTGGCTTCTATGATTATAGTAGACATTATCATGAATATTAAAAACACAATATTTTCCTTCTTGAGAGAAACTTTCTTGAGTTTATACTCTTGTCTACTCCTTTAATAAGAGTAATGACATGACCCAAGTAATTTATTTGTTAGTAATATCAAACTAGTTGCTAGATCATATAGGGCCTAGTGGTGTAAGATATTTATCGAGTGGCTTGCAAATTGCTAAACCTTAAACCCCATTTTCCTTTTTGTTTTGTTGTCTAATGCGTGTATGTGAACGCGTTTAATACCTTCATGTTTTTTATCCTAAAGCTATCAAATTACAAGGTATAATGCAAGTTGTTACTTTTCAATTCAATTAACTTATAATACCAATACCCATTCTAATTAAACTAGTTGATAGAAGCACATACTTTGTGCATATTTCAAGTTTAGTTCATATTAACCCACATGTGACCCTTCATGGCATGTTCTTTATACCATATTTTGCCTATAAGTCATTGTCAATTCATAAGGTCTTGCATATAACAACTAATGTCACAAAGTGGCAAATATTTGTTCAAAGTTAAAGACCTAAAAGCTAAGAAATATATTGCATCAATTAAGACATATCATAGGTTTCATGTTATTAAGTCTGAAGCCATAAGAAGCTTTTTTTTTTTCTTTTTAGAAGATGATACTTGGTTAGATTGTTTTCATATCAGTTTCTCTTATAATTAGCAAAACTTGATTTATTTCATTTATGCAAGGCCTCACTTTTACATCAAATATACAAGACACAAATACTTGCATACACCTTAAAAAATTATAACATAAATAAGATACTACAATAATCAAGATTATGGTTTTGACATATGCAAAATCTAAATTATTAAAGAGAATGACACATAGTGTTTTACACCTTTGCAAAAATTGTTGCACTTTGATATTACCAAATAGACACTATTAACATGCCAAAAGAAACATTTAAAATATATAGGCATTGTGTCATTAGTAATCATCTCAACTCAACATTCCTTATTTTTAACTTATTACCTTGATGATATGCTAATGCTATGATCACCTCAATACATTATTGATGTATTATCCTTATGGAAAGATAGTATTTATGCAAATTGGAATATAAAACTTGGTAATAGGTTATATTTTAATTTAGAAGACTATTATAATTTTTGAGCATATGCATTGGCATTATGTAGTTCCTTTAGATATTAAGACAATGGCTAAATCTTGTAACACAAATATTAATACTTATTGGCTCAACTCTTATATTGTATATTAATTATTATTGAATGGTACAAACTCCATGTCAATGCAAATAATATAAAAGATTGCATATTTTCATATTAAGTAACCTCATTGTATGCTATAGCTTATAATATTTTACCTAAATAAGTTTTGGATGGGTATTAAAGGTTATAGGATATATTCTAAGTGCAATTTTTTAGATCCCACTCCTATGTAAAAGCGTATAGATAATAATATCTCTCTACCTTATACTCATGTTGGAACTTGTACTTTAAAATATATAAGGTATAGGTTCTAAAATATCCCATACCCATAATGTTAAAATTATTAAATAATAGAGTAAATGTAAAATAATGTTACATTTTCACTTTCTATGTTATATATACTATCAAAAAGAAATAAGTATATAGATTATGACCTAAGCGATCATTCATAGGAAATGCTAAACTTAAGGTATTGGTACTTCATTTCTTTCACATCTCTCTTACTTCATTTTTAAGTTTCCATTTTTACTGTCTTGTCTCATCTCATTTTTTTTCCTCATTATTAACATTTTGCTACCAAAAGAAAGATATATGGAGTAACTTCTGAAAGAAATTGAATGGAAACATTTACAGATTCAAGTTGTCAAAAAAATTATCTTAAAATTTTAATATTATAAAAATATAATAGAAAAACTTAAAAGCTTAATTGGATATCTAGTATCTTGTAAGTTTTATGAGGTATAGGTAATGGGAATCAAGATTTTAGATCTAGAGTCAAAAGGTAAAATAAGAAATGAGGGTTGAATGGAGCTAGTTGAGGTTTTGATTATAGGAGAAAACTTAATAAAGACCATGATTTGAATCAAGGAAGAGCCTAATCTATGAGTTTGGGTAATGTAAAGATTCTAATTTTAATCTTACTTTTGCTATTGTTAGAGGTTCTAATTCGGGAAGGAGAATTAGTATTGTTTTTGACAGCATGAGTAGATGTCCAAAGACACTTTAAAATAAAGCTTTCAAAAAAACATTATGGAAGCTTTCTAATTAGAGGTGTGCAAAGTAGGTTAAACAGGTCAATTTGACCCAACTCACTTCGGCTCTTAGGTTAAATGGGTCAGTTAATTTTAGCCCACTTTTTAAATGGGTTAGAATTTTGCTGGCCCAACCCAACCCAACCTACTTTGGCTCATAGGTTAAATGGATTAGACTATGAACTTTTTAACGAAATTAATTATCAAAGAATCTGAACTTTTTTTATTTTGACATTGATTCACTTTTAGACAAATACATAGATTATTAGAGTTATATAGGAAATTGAAGACTTATTGTATCATATTTGCTTATATCATCCTATTTGTTTATAGTAATCCTCTCCAATTAGCAAAATTGTAGCTTAAAGAATATTATTCATTAAGAAAGTATAATATATCGTAACAAAAGTATTCGATTCATAGTGAAAGTTGACTTTGCAACCAACATGTAAACATTTATTTGCATAAAAAATGAATCAATAAAATATTATTTTATTATTTGAAAGTTGTAGCCATGTAGCTCATTAGAAACTTAGGTTTAGGAACTTAGGACTTATAGTGTTTAGTTTCTTTTTCTACTAAAGTTACTTTTTGGCTAAGGTTAATAATATTGTTTTATTATTTGATAATAGATATGTTGTGTTTATTCTTATATGTAGTGAGTTTGTGATGAGATTTGTGAAGACCAACAATTGATACGTTGACTCATCCAAAGAAACATCCATTTAGCATCATCCATGTTCAGCATATTATTTTAATTTTTTTAGATAAAAGAGGGTCAACTCAGCCTAGTGTGAGTTAACCCACTTTAACCCATGGGTTAAATGGGTTGAATCAAGATGGCTTGCTTTTTAAATGGGTTGAAAAACTTAACCTTAACTTGTTTTAGAAAAAGGTTAAACAAGTTGGTTTATGGGTCAAAACTTATTTGCATATCTCTATTTCTAATAGCATTAGCTCTAAAGAAATTATTTATGTAGGCGAATTTTAATTTGTAAGGTAAATTATTTTGAATATTTTGGATAAGAAGAGTGAATAGTTATATTATTTCCTTTTAGCAAACTATTTCATTTCATTTCTATTATTTTCCATTTATGATGGCTATTATGTTTTCATGTATAAAAACCTCATGTAACCTTATGTATTGGAGAGGAGTCGTCATTGATTGAATATTGAAACTTGTTACTCTTCTAAGGATATGTTAGAAACTTTTTTGTAGTTATTACGGTAGTGTTTAGTTATATAATTTTTATGACTCTGAACTGAACAAAAAATTTTATCTCATATTTAGTTTATAACTTTGTTTGGTGATTGGACAAAAAATTAGGCTGATAGATTAGATAAAAAACTTAAATTTTATTTATCTCCATTATGGTATAAAAATGAAATTCACTAAAAAAAACAAAAATATTTTGTATTCTAAAAAATATCCCATTATATTATAATATTGTGTTAATTAATATTATATTTATTAAATATTACAAAGAATTATTTATTTTATAATAAAAATATTTAATTTTTAATATAACTTTTGTGTCTAATATTGTACAAGTCAAACATAGTACAATAAATTTGTATTATCCAGTTCTCGTTGTAGTAGTCCAGTTTTTTTTATCTAATTCAATTCTTGTAACCAAATACTAGAAATATTTTCTTCTAGAACTTATCAATTAGAGCATTCTCCTTATTATTGCGATCCTTAATTGACTTTAAACATGTGTCATATTGGTTAATACAGTTAAACTCATTTTGATTACTATAAACTATGGTAACATTGGTCATGGAATTTCAAAACTCTTCAGTTTTACTATTGGATTCCATTCATTAGTTGTTGATGTCCTTTATTTTCCAACATATAAATATCTTTCTTTTTCACAATTTTATCCTAAAAAGACAAAAAAAATCTTTACTTTTTTCCGAAGTATGAGAGGACTTTAAATCCCTACTTGATAATTAGTCGCACCTCTTGAGCATGTTAAGAATCTGTACTAGATTCGAGGCATGTCAACACGTTTTAGGGTGGTTGAATAGTTTTATAGATAGGTTTAGTTTTAAGATTCGGAAACCGGTAATTTTATGGCGGGGTACGGGTGGAGTTTGCACGCTCTAAAAGTATTATCATGAGTATTTCTGAAAAATAACTTCCATTTGTACTATAATTATACCATTGTATTAAAATCAATGGCGAGGCCAGGTCATCATAATAAAACACTTTCATAATGGTAAGTGCATACCGAATAGTACCCCGGGAAAAGAAAAAAAACGAAAATACCAGAGCTTTAATATTATTAAATTCGTGTTGACCATGAATGCGTAGGCCAATTCTGTTTATACATGCCGTCGTTCTTATTTTAATCAAGAAATCTGTCTTTGTTTGACAAATCTAGATGTGCATTAATAATTGCAAAAATTAGACCAACGGTATGGCAAAAATTCATAAATTATGGACATCTTAAGGGAAAGGAGGTTATTAAAATAGATATGGGACGAACCAAGAATAGTATCGTTCCTTTTTTTTTTTTTTCTTTTCTTTCTATTTCTTTTTTTTTTTAACTTCGAATGACCATGATATGATTTTTATTTTCTTACCAAACAATATATATATATATATTGTATAACTATAGGAGATAACCTATAGTGTAAACACTCCAGGACATGATTAAGATGTTATAATCAAAATTATGGCTTGGGCAGGAGTATTCATATTTAGAATCAGACACAACCCCTCTGCTGGACTATAAGCAGTATTTACTAATCCCTAGGTAATTCAATTTATCTAGCATCCCTGGCTTTCCCTTCTTTGTATGACATGTCCAGCCGTCTTGTATAAAAGAGATTGATTTGCAACGACATTTGTAAATTAGTGGGCACAAAGCAGATCTTTTAATGGGATAATTCCGACCTTTTATTCGCGTTGTAATTATTAGGGAAAAAATTATAAATTAATTTTATTCTTTCGAAAGTGTCCTTTAAAATGAATTTTGGGATTATTTTGAAATACAATGAATTCGCAATTTAGCTGAAAAGTACAAGCACAAGATATTTGATTTTTTTGCCGAAGAAGGCTGCCTATTCACATACATGATTCATTATAAAGATCATCTAAGTCGAAATCACATTATAATGGTAAAATATTATGGAAGAACCCATTTATTATATTATTGAAATCTAAAATCAAATATCTGCATTACATCTCACAAATGAATATCTGTCTATGACTTCAAATGTAAGAACAATCGGGGGAGAAAAAGAAAAAAAAAAAGCAGGAAAAAAAGGAGTAGTCATAAGAATTTAAAACCAAAAAGCTACAGCAATAGACAAGATTGTGGCTGAAAAGCCAGTAATTCCAATAGATTTAGTGGAGCTATCTTGTGGAGGAGGAGTAGCGGCGGATGAAGGTGGCGTGGCGGTGGAGCTGCCGGTGACGTCGATAGACAGCTTTTGCCCAGCAGAGCAGTGGCCAGGGATGGTGCATATGTAGTAGTGCTCGCCAGGGGAGGTGAGGGTGATTCTTACCGGCGGGTTGGTGGCGAGGGAGATTGGGGAGGTGGTGTTACATGAGTCATATGAATCCTCAGTCACTTCAGCTACATCGTGCGCTTGGTTGTTGAAGTTGAACACTGCAGAATATAGCATATATATATATATATGTAAGTACCTGAACTGACTGACATTTAGATTGATAAACTGATGTTGATTTTACATACCTAGGATGTCACCGACCATGAAAGTCTTGTTAGAGGCCCAGGATTCATAAACATCATCTCCCCCAGAAGGGACAATCCATCCCATGGTGCCGCCAACAGTGTAAGTCACTGGAGCCCTTGATGGTGCGGTGGTAGGGGAAGTGGAGGGTGCTGGTGTCGATGAGGGAGGGCTAGCGGTGGCCGGTGCAGGTGCAGAAGCAGGTGTGACCGTGGAAGGTGTTGGAGATGGAGCAGGGGATGAAGATGATCCAGTGACATTGATAGCTAATTTCTGGCCTGCAGAGCAATGTCCATTGAAAGTGCAGATGAAGTAATGTTCACCAGCGGCATCCAGTGTGACGTTAGCAGGGCCTGTCGCTTGGAGTGAAATGGGGTTTGCGCCATTGCAGCTATCATAAGCAGCCTTTGTAACCTTGGCTACATCATGTTGTCCAGTGGTAAAATTGAACTCTGCGTAGATGGATTGAGACATTCCTAAGTTATTTAATTTGTTCATTTATCTGTATGTTTCATTATAAATTTTCACTTGTTTTTACAAATCAAGCGATTAATCTTTCAGCTTAAGATAAGCAGTTCGTGATACACAAAACCCAATGGTACAAATATTTTTCTTTAGACAATAACCTTTAAGACAATGGAATTTTATAAAGGGAAGTTAAAAAATGTTATATATGTACATATCCGTAAATCTTGCATGTCTTTTAAAAAACCTATTTACTAATTTAGGTACTCATTTCTAATTTATCATTACACACATGATAAAGCATATAATTAATATTGGAAAGCACAAAAATTTTATCTTTAATCTCTTCACCGGTATCTTACAGCATAAACTGAAAAATTAACAGCTGTAGAAAATTACCTAGAATGTCACCAACATTGAAAGTTTTATTGGCAGCCCAGGTTGTGTAAGCCGCCGAGCCGCCAGGAGGAATACTCCAACCTAATGAATCAAGCACAACGTATGAATTCTGTGCACTAGACACATGAACTAACCCTACAAAAGCAAGTGCCAAGAGCACAAAACTAGGCTTCATTTCCATTTCCCTCTGTGTGTTCTTAAGCTGTATCCTCAGGTCGCCCCAAGCTATTTGATGAAAATTCTAATACACTCTTTTCGCTTCTCAGATTATATGTCTGAGAGATGTTTACTAGATTAACTTTGATTTTCGACAAGTTGCACCGGTTTAAGTTTGTATTTATAGTATCATGGTATGGTACGTTAGTGAAAATTCTATTAGGTGACAAAATGATAGAAGGCGTGTGATGGTTTTTGGTCAGCAAGATCTTTGGAACTGGTAATATTTTAGGTGGGGAGACTTAGAACGTGGAGACAAGGGATGGGACAATTCGCAAAAGACTGCAGACAAATTGGGATTGGGACTTCCAGAATAAGAGAAAAAAATGTAAATGCCGCGTTATGTACTTTACCAAACCTTGGACTTTGTTTGCGTTTACAAGTCAATCGATGTTCTTCTCTTTTTAATGAGTCCGTGTCTCCATGTGACCCGTACATTACTTTTACTACACAGAAGCATTATTTTTCATGAGAGAAAAAGTAACGGAGGAATACGAACAAGACCGAGTGGTTAAACGACCAGGGACATCACATATAATCCAAATTGAACTCAAAACATTTTAAATCACGAATTCAATTTATTTGATGTCGAACGATTAAATCCCATTTGATCATACGTACATATGTTGACAACTATCTAGTTGAGTGACAAGAAAAAAAAAAAAAGAGAAAAAGTTCATAGTCATTTTTTTCGGTGGAAACAGATGATATTTGCATTACTAACAGAATAATATGTACAACACAAAAGGGGGAGTTTATCACCCAAGTACAGTAGAGCGACTCAGCGTGGTTCTAAGCTGTCTACAGAGCCATATCCTGCGTTATCATTACATAACAAAGGCATCTGATACAGTTAGTTGATATTTATTTAGGGAATTCATCAGAGCAATGAGCTTGTTCATTCCATGTGAAATTCAAATTTAGGTGCAATAACACTTCATACCAAAATCTCAACCATTGAGACACACCCTTATGAGCGACTTATACTATATTTGGCCATTTATAAAAGATTGTATATGGATAAAATCGACAACCAAGAAGTAAATATAAATTTCAATTTCTATTTGGATTTATTGAAAAGAAAAGAAATGAACTGGAAGGAAATTTTTTTATTTTTTTTTTCATAACTTAGATGGCATATCAAAAGGAAAATGTAAAAAGATTGGTTAGATTAAAATGTTCTTTCTAAAATTACATTTACAGGTGTTATTAATATAATTTTGCATGTATTTGTATCCATTTCCATTCGTAATACTTTCACTCATATCCTTTCTTTTATTCATAGTGAAATACATTGTTGTTAAGACCTTTGGAGTAAAGAGGCATGAATATCGATCTCTCGTGAAATAGACTAGGTTTGAATTCCGCATTTCTCATAGTTATTGTAACAGTATTTGACCACAGAAATACATTGTTAAAAATTATTGAACACATACATGTTTAACTCCATTAAGCTCAAATGATATTTAAGTAATGATTCTAAGTAGCTTGAGAAAATGTTTAGTGGAATATATTCACATGCTTTTACTCTAGCTTGATAAGTCAGAAATCTAAAGAGATGTGTTAGATTAAAATATTCTCCAAACTTATCTTTCTAAATTGCTTTTAAAGGTACTTTTATAATTTTAGGGCATTCTAAGGTAACGTCAGTTAAAATCACCTTATGCTAGAGTTGTTTTACCATATCTATCAACAGCCATTTATCTTGATTTAAGTAAGTTATGTCTGTCAATGGTAATAGCAAAATTGTTAGTAGCAGAAAATAAGGCTGTCAATAGTTTTTTTTTGGAAGCTGTCGACAGTTGATAATTCTTTATGGAAGCTATTAACTACTTTTATTTTACCATTCATAGGTATGATTAACTGAAATTAAGAGTGATTTATCATAATATTACGGTAACGTCATTTTAAGTATTGTTATTATAAAATTTCCCTACGTGTTTACATGCATTTCTATACATTTTCACTCATAATGCTTCCATTGATATCCCTCATTTTCCTCATTTACAAGTACATTGTTAGAGATTAATAAATACATTTTACTTAGAAGTAATATTAAAATAAGTAGTAACCAAAAGAGTATGAATATTGATTAGATTTTCATTTAAGGTTCCTTGACCCCAATTAAGAATTTCTCCTAATAATAGCATCCAAATAGCTTAAGGGCTAAAGTTTTGGATTTCAAGCAAGGGCCTAATTTTCATATCTTATATTCCTATCATTAAGCTATATAGACCATCCTTGAAAACTTTTGTAATTGCTTAGATACCCTTCATTTTTTAAATTGAGCACTTACACCCTTAAATAGCCGTAAGGTTCACATACTTTAACTATGTGGTGGCTAATGTGTATACTTTAAACTACTATTGTTAAGTCCAACTAAAATTTAATTGAATTTTGAAGAATTTGAAATTTTTGAAGAATTTTTAAAATTTCTAATTGTTAAACTAAAGTTTTAATCTAGAATCTTATTAATGAGAGTTTGGTGGATCATTATAAAAAATGTATGGATTTGTAGTTGATTTTTGAATTGTGCATGCTCATGCTGCAGTATGAGCATAAGGTAGAATTGTCATACCTCATATTGGGGTATAACAAGTCCCTTGATGAGATTAATCCATGCAATTATCTCCTACAAGCTCGTTTGGTACTTTATGGCTATGGAAAATTTTGAGAATGATGTAGTATTAGTGAAATTTTATTAAGTAGAAACATACCCATGGCAATCATATAGTTATGTCCTAACACCATGCCATACACCAAAAATCTCCTACTTGCATTTGCATCATCCACTAGCTATTCTAAGTCCCATGCTTCTCACATGATACTCATATTTTTACTAAATATAAACCCTTTATAAGTAGGTTGACGATATTATCCTTTACTACCACTTTATTCCCAACACTGCCCTTTTACAAAATTTTGTGGAGGGTATGGTATTTCAGTAACACATCTTTTGAATGGTTGTGAGATTGCAATTCTGTCAACTATATGAGTGCTGTGTTATTATTACAACATAACATTACTAGGTAGGTTATATTAGCAACCATAGCCACTCTTTGATAATTTCTTTTTTTTTTTTTTTTCAAACACCTTCTTTACATGCATTTTAATCAAGAATGTGTTGGACTTATGTGTAAAGTTGACTTTTCTCTCTTATTTGGCGACCTTAGCATATAAATTAATGCAGAAAACTTAGGCTTATAATATATGGAACTCTTAGATTAGTAGAAATAGAGGTAGAATAAGGTTAGACATAGAAAGAGTCAAAACTTGAAGATGTTTGAAGTTGATCTAAAGGTAGGTAAAAGCAGTGACAAACTCACAACTTCTTATTTCTAGTTCTAATTTAAGAGACAACTTTGAGAAGCCATAACTTTTCATATATAGAGAGTTATGAAGCCCATAATATATTAATAAATATTAATTTGAGCCTACTATGGCTTAGAGTAAACATTTTGTTGTTTAGTACTATTTTTGAAGTCAAGTTTGCACATTTTAGCAAGATACCATGTTGTTAAAGATTTGGTGTTAGTTTAAGAAGTTTATCTTAGTTTTATTTGTTTCTTGATCTATTGGAATTTATACTCTATATGGTTTTCTTATTTATCCTAGAGTTATTGGAAATACATACCTTATGAAACCATTCTATTTAGAATATTTTCCAATTAATAAAAGCATTTTATTTTCTATGTACTTTAATAGGAATCAACTGATTAGACTACTCATTCGAGCTCGAGCTAGAGGGTTAGAGACTATGGCTCTTTGAATTCTCACTCTTCATCCTACCCTTGAAGAATCCAACTTACTATTTAGGTTCGAGTTTCCCCACTTCCCTAAGTGTCCTAGAATTTATACTATATTGGAGATCAAAGAACCAACTAAGTACTAACTTAATGTCAATGTTGATGGTACTACTAATAGCTCGGCAAACCTGACCACAAGCTTAGCCAACCTAATCTTGAGTCAAAGCTAGCAAATGTTGACCCATTTGGGCAATTTCTAACTTGTTCCTAATTGTTGAATTGTTCTAAACAATGACCCAAGGGAAGTGATCGTCGACTTTAGCACAATGCAAGACTCTTTGAAGCTTATGCCCTAGTTGTGTCAAACCTAAACTATGACCAATATGCTAGATGGACTCCCATCTGCACAAAGGAAGACACTTATCCTTTAATTGACATACTTATACAGAAAGGCCCAAAATATTCTTTATTGTACATTACTGTTTTGCACTTTTCATGCATTTTCTTCCTAATATGTTTTCTATTTTCGGTAAATGCCCTTTCTTGTAAATTATTTAGGTTTGGTAGATGCATTAAATGTTCAGGTATAAATACACTTTGAAAATGTAGTTGTAATAGCTAGTTATTATCAATAGTTACCTCTTTTCTCTTACAACTTGCTCTTCTTTGCATTAATAGTTACCTCTTTTCTCTTAAGCAAGGTTTGGTCATAAGTAACCTAGCCTAGCTAAAGTTGTGCATTATATCAACTTAACTAATTAGTCCATTAGTGTTCATTCCTACGTCATATCCTTTAGATAGCTTGTGGTTTGCTTGTTTTTGACTTTCTCTTCCATATGGATTTGAGTCATATTTGGCTTTGACCATACCCTAATGTCATTTCTCATGTCGACCTTTAATGTGGCATATCATCTTGATATCAAAGTAAAGGTTTGTGATACAGAGCTATTGTGTGTGTGGCATTGTACACAATGTCTTTTGTAGGAGTAGTGTTTAGTTGCATTATGAGAAGTGCTAGTGGTTTGTGTTGTTTCAAGTTCTATTAAGGGCTATAGAGTTGAATATTTTATGTGCTTAAGTCCTCATGTGGCTACATGAAATGTACTATACTTAATAGTTGGGTGTTTTATTGTGTATAGATTGTGGCTCTATTCTTCCTTATTTTTAAGTTTGGAAACAAAGCAAACTATATTAGCTAAATTTTTGGGTTAGATTATGTTGTGTGATCTATGTTGTATTTTAGTTTGATTTTGTGGGATTTCCAAAACATAGTACTATGTTGTAGTCATCGCTGGAGTTTGATTTGTTTAGTTGTAGGATTAAAGATACCATCAAAAGGGGAGATGATTGACCTGACTGTAAATTGTGTTGTTGAGGACATTGAAAGTGGTGTTCAATACCGTAGTAGACAAACTCTTACCACCCTTAGGAGCATGGATGAATACTTTGATGAAATGGCCATGATGATTATAGAGTTAACTCGTGTAGTTTGTAAATTGGCTGTTGCCCGACTTGTTAAGGTTGTTCACAATGCTCCTCGAGTTGTTCTTAGAGTTAGAGAAGTAATAGATGAGACTTTGTAAGGTCGTAGAAAATTCTTAGCTCAGCAAGTGAGACTAAGTATGTCTAAAGACAAGTGAGATAAAGTATGTACCTTGATTATGGATAGTAGAGGTTATTGACCTTGTCTTACCCTAAGGCCATATAAATTACGTTAGTTGAATGAGAGGGGTTCACTTCATGTTTCCTAAGATGCACTCCTATTGATCTTTATTGGGAATTACTCTGATGAGAATTTCTATGATGTCTTACCCATGTATGCATCATACGTTTTGTTTAGCTAACCTTTGCTGTTCGATAGAAGGGTTATGGATGATGGTTTCAGAAACACCTATACCTTTGAGAAGGATAGAAGAAAGATCACCTTGAACCCAATGAACCTAGGCCAAGTCAACAAGGTATAGGCCAAGCTAACCTAAGGTTCAAAGAAGGCTTTAGTGTTAAGTTGATCTAAGTTAAGAAAGGCCATAAGGTTAGACATGCCGACATTCCTATTAACTCAAAGATTAGTGGAAATGAAGGAACACACTAGATTTCTTGAAGAAGTCCAAAGGTTAATTCATGAGTTTGGTGATTTGTTTCCTAAGGAATTGCCTAGAGGTCTACCCTCATTTCGAGGGATAGAACATTATATAGATTTGATGCTACGCGCCGCCTTGTAAAACAAGCTGAGAACATTGAATAAGCTATTGAATTGTTGAAATAAGTCAATGAATTGATAGAGAAGGAATATGTGAGGGAAAGTCTTAGTCCATGTGCAATCCCAGCATTACTGGTGATGAAGAAAGATGGGACGTGGAGGATATGTGTGGATGGCTAAGCTATTAACAAAATTACTATATTGTATAGGTACCCCAATCCCTAACTTGACAACATGCTTGATGAATAGTAAAGATCATAAGTGTTCTCCAAAATCAACTTCAAGTTTGGTTACCACTAGATAAGGATAAGGCTTGGAAATGAAAGGAAGAGTTCCATTAGAACTTGACATGGCCTTTATGAATGGTTCGTCATGCCATTTAACCTATCTAATACATCAAGCACTTCATGAGTTAACGAATCATGTAATTAGGAACTAGATTAGGAAATTTGTAATGCTTTTATTTGATGATATCCTGATCTACAACCCTAACCAATTGAGCTATTTAGATCACCTTAGAGTTGTCTTTGAAGTACTATGAGTTGAGAGATTGTTCCATAACTTAAAGAAATGTTGTTTTCCAGGAGGAACTAGTCTTCCTAAGCTACGTACTAAGTGGAGGTGGTCTACGTGTATATGAGGAGAAAATTCAAGCTATTGTAGAATGGTTAACTTTAACCTCCTATGCTAATGTAAGAAGTTTTCATGGTTTAGCTTCCTTTTACATAAGGTTCATATAGGGTTTCAATACCATTGTGGCACCCTGTACCAAGCCGAACAAGAAAAACATAGAGTTTAAATGGGTAGAAAAGGAGGAGAAGAGTTTTACCAAGGTGAAGGAGAAGTTGCTACTCTTAATTATGGCTATACGAACTTTGAGAAAGTTTTCAAACTAGATTGGGACATTTCAAGGGTTGACATCGGTGTTGTGCTCATGCAAGAAGGTTGACCTGTCATATATCACAACGAGAAGCTTAGTTGAACTATTCGGTATATGATAAAGTGCTTTATGCATTGATTTAAGCTCTTCAAGTATGGCGGCTTTGCCTCTTACTTAAAGAGTTTGTTATCTACACTGACTATGAGACCTTGACATACTTGAGCAGCCAACCTAAACTCTCAAAGATTCAGACAAAGAGGGTAGAATTCTTGGATGAGTTTTCCTTTATAATCAAATACAAGCATGATAAGGAAAATGATATGCTTAACCTAACTCTATTTTTTTTTTTTTTTATAAAAAAGAAGCATATATTTACTAACAAGTGCACTAGGTCATATATATAATAAATATATAGTATATTTACTAGCGATATTTATTGGTCCTGTCTAAATCAATGTGAATAAGATCAAGGGTTTACTAAATAATTAAATCCTAAAAATTGATCTAACAAAACAATTTAATTAGGAGATTCAATATCTTTAAAGGATTCAATTGCAACCAAATAATTAGAAAACCAACTAATGTCAATATAAAGCCTTTAATAGGTTTAGTTTTAAAGCAATTAAGCTCTAGGAAAAATTCCTTCTCACAAAGTGAATAAATATCCAAGATTAACTAATTTATTATTTCTATCATTAGATAAGAAATAAACTAAATTAATTATTTTGTATTCCTAAACCTTGATTAAATTAAAGAGCATATTGCTATATCCTTCTCGTAATAGAGTCAAAATATATGTTTTAGTGATAGGTAATCAAAGAATTCAACGAACAAGATTCACTAACTTTTAATCCAACAATCTAATTAACAATATCTATTCATCATAAAAAAGAAATAATAGGAAAAACAAAATCTAAATCAAGAATATATTAAAAAGAATGAAAATTACCTATGAGGAGATCCAATCTCTAATTTAAGATCAATTACCGCTTCCTATCATTCCCGATAATGAATTCCGAAAACTACTTTAAAAGTTGTTCTTAAAACCTAATTTTAGTTGAATGAAAGGAACAATAAGAAATTATGATATGGTGGTTTTTTCTAATTGTGTCTATAAAGCCTTTTATAGAAGTGGAAGTGTAGCAACTTTTGGAGCTTCAAATTTTTCAAAAAATAAGAAGATTCATTAAGAATGGTATGTTTACACCCTTGATCATGACCATGACCCTACCCTTGATCTTTCTCTACTTCAAAAATCACAAATAATTGAAATAGGAGGTTTACGCCTAAGAACATGGTCATGTTCTTGCCCTTGGTTCTCTCTAATTATCAATTCTTCCTTATTTTCTTCCTCTTTTGCTTGTGATTTTAGTTTATAGTCATTATTCATAAGTGTGATCCTTTCTAAGGCTTTAAAACTCATGAAAATTATCTTTAAATCTTCCAACTTTGTCTAAAATCTTTAATCCCTTTAAATGTAGCACGAAATCAAAATATAAATAAATTAAGTATCAAATTCAATATAAACTCCTTGAAAAATCTTATGAAAACATTATAAATCAACCATAAATTATGTACATCTGTACACTCATCAAATCTCCTCACACTTAAACATTAGTTTGTCCTCAAGCAAATCAACCAATCCTTATAAAGGATTGACATAAAAGAATTAGGATAGGCAACATTAACTAAACCTGCTATAGTTCAGGATACTAGTAAAAAATCACATTTAACCTGAAGTAAATGAAGGATCTAATCTTCCTAAGTCCATGCAACCTTATAAAGCTTCCTTGAACACTTTTAGCAACTTACATAATCACTTTCAAGTCACTTTCTTAATGCATAAGAAACACAAATATTAGAATTTAATAGCTAATCTCTATAAATTAAAGTTTACTATATTGTTTAACTAAGGATTCATCCTTTAATTAATTCCTTTTCATGTGACTAGGCAAAAATCATACATGTTCCCTTACACTTAGTGTGTATAAAAGTCTCTCCTCATTTTTGCCAAGCACCATAATCAAGAGCAAACATAATTTACATCTACTCATATTCTAATCATCTCCCTAGTAAATATTTTGGAAGACTTTTCAATTCAATTCATTTTCTTTATTTAAGTGTGATTACTTTAATTTTCCAATTATGTTGATAGTGGGATTTGAACTTTGTTATTTTTTTTTTTTTTGACAAAACAAGGTTGATCCTCACCAATTTAGTCTTCATATTGGTAGTGAGAGTTGAACCTTGCTCCTCTAGCGTCTAAGTTTAATCTTTACCAACTTAGCCAACTTGTGTACCCTTTTTTTTTCCGCTTCCAACTATTTTGATTTTTAAGAGAATTTAAGGAAGACAGGTTTCATCTACTTATTTGCTCAAGATTATAAAGCTTTAAAGTGCGAAAAGGTACTAGCATACATTTAAATAAGCTAGAAATAGCATATGCTTAATGCTTAACCAACAACATTATTATTTTTTCATGTCTTAGAATCCCAAGCTAAATAGTATGTAACTTTGCCCAACATAAATTTTACTATTTAATTTTATTGTCTTGTAAAATATGCAATAGTGATTAAGAAAATTTCATACAAGTGCTATTTATGCATCATTCTACTAAACAAAAATGGGTTATAGACTAGAAAGATATTGGGGGTTAAACAAAACATACTTAGTTTCTTGGGTAGGAATAAGTAATATACATACATGCCATATCCCTTTTTAGTTAGTTTAGCTCAAATATTTTGTAGAAATTTTTTCCATTGTCATTCTTATTCCTCCTCCTCACTTATCTTGTACAAATAATCAATAAAAGCTCTAAATTAATAGGGTAAAAATAAAAGAATCAAGATAAAGGAAATTGAGACTTCCCTAGTTTAAGCCCTAAAACTAAATTTTGAAATTGCCATTAAAGTTGCATGATTTCATGTACACCATTAAAGTCCTCAAGCCATGCACAAAAAAAAAAAAAAAGAAAAAAGAAAAAGAAAAAGGAAAAAGAAAAATAAAGAAAAAGTAAAATGCATTGAGGAAATTAAAAACTAGAAACTAAAAACTAAAACTATTCCTAAACTACTAACAAATTGTTCCTAAGTTGTTCCACCTATAAATAAGATAAGTTCAATAAAAATCAGCAAAAAATTAGTAGCAATTATAGCAAGTAGCAAATCAAATTGCGAAAGCACATCCAGCTATTTCATCTCTTTGTCTCTCTTGATCACAATCTCTCTCTTGAGCTCTTTGCATTCTCTTAGAAAAAGGAAAAACACAATCTCATATCTATAAGGACATCTTCCTTGCACTTAAATTATAGTATTACGTAAGAAATTCTACGAGTGTAAGGAATTAACATAAAAACTTCAATATAGCATTAATGAGGCATAATTAGAAACCAATCAAATTTGGTCAAGCATAGAATTAAAACTGATAATTAATTAGTTTCTAACTTCATAATCCTAGAGTGTTGAAACAATATGAATTAAGTGAAGTTGGGGCCAAATAAATGTTGACTTAACATATTCACATTACAAGAAGACATGAAAGAACACTTATAGAGTGCAAAAGTTCAAAATGATTTTAAGACTAGGAAAACACATACAAATATGCTAAGCTAAGTTTTAATACTTCCTCTCTTAGCAAACAACTAGATTCTTGTATTTGTGTATGCAATTAACAAATCAAATAGAGAATAAATTCACATGCAATGAAAACATAAATGAAGGAAATAAATCAAGTGAAAAACATTATATATGGGAAGAAAAAATTTAAACCATGGTTGGGTTTACGATCAGGTTCATGGTCAGATTCCTAGCCATGATTTTGCAGGTAAACCTCTCTACTCTTTTTATCTCCCTTTGCTCTTGAAGGTTCATAATCTAGATCATGAGTGTAATCTTGGTCGTGATTCTCTTGGATTTCTATCTTACTTTCCTAATCCTTACCAATGAACCAAGAGGATCATGCCCTAAATCACGGGCTTGAATCTCACCCGTGATTCTCTCAGATCTTTATCTCATCTTTCTTGATCCTTAGCCAAATCTTTCCTACCTAATCACCACATAATCCATAAAAAGATAGGATAATTAAAAGCTCTAAAAATTCAATGTAAGCTATGAAACTAAAATAATTGCAAGTAAAGGAATAGCATAAAACAAAATGAAATAAAACAAAATAATGGATATGGAAAAATTCAAAAGAACTTGGGTTGTCTCTCAATAAGCACTTTTGTTTAACGGAATTGGCTCAATGCTCCTTGCTTTCCTTTATTAAGGTGGTTCAAATCTTTGAGGTACCTTTTCATTAATTCTTCTTATGTTTGCTAGAGCTTCTTGATTGTCATTAGAGTCCACTGCCATTTTGAATAGAGTATCCCATGTTATATGTGATTTACTAGCCTATGGGTTTCTCTTTTTCCATTGCTTTATATTATTCACATGCAGCTTACTATTCTTAACCCTTAATATTATTTTACTATTTTTTACGTCAATTACAGCTCTAAGAATAGATGCCCAAGGATGATAGGAATTCATGGATCTTCTTTTATATTCAAGACTACAAAGTCTATTGGAAATATATGTTTGCCCATAAGAATACATCCTCAATCACCGCTTTAGGTCTTCTAAAGGAACCATCAATTAATTGAATTGTCATCTTAGTTCTTCTAATCACATCCCCTAATCCTAGTTTCTATGCTACAGAGAAAGGCATCACATCTATTATTACACCTATATCATAAATTGGTTTCTTGAGATTTTGATCCCTAATAGTACAATCCAAAGTGAACTTCCTTAGATCGTTTAACTTAAGGGAAAGGTTTTCCTTCAATGCTTCACTATACACTTGAGATAACATGACTGTTTCTCGCCTACTTATTTTCCTTGTCTTAGCCATGATTTCCTTCGAATAGTGACTTTAACAAGGTGTTTGCTTAAGTAACTCTAGGAAAGGAATATTAATTTCCATCTTCTTAAACATTTCTAGGAATGACTCATAATCTTCACCATTTTTTGTTTCTTTAGTTGTTCTGAATAGGGTATAATTGATATAAATTGCTTGACATTAGGCTCACACACTTTAGGAATGCAATTTTGTTATACCACTTCTTATCTTGATTTTGATGTAGAAGCTGGTATTTCTTGAGATTCAACTTTCTTATCTAACCTCAATTGTATTACGGTAATAGACTCAGCTGGAGTGAAAGCCTTCACAACATTTTGAAATTGTCTCTTTAATCTTTCAAACCCTCTATGGTCACATTGGTAAGCTTCTCAACTACTACTTCCTAGGTTAGTTTCTCTTTCATTCTCACTTCTCTTGCTACCTGGATGTTGTAATCAACTTATGATTCACTAGAGACGGTCATTGGTCATTTTGGTTTCTCTTCATCCTTAATAAACTCAAGAAGATTTAAAGAGCATATCACTATGTCCTTCTTTAATCGAAATTATTTAATTCACAATAATCAATCAGAAAAGATTCTCACAAACTCAGTCCTAATTAACATATATTCTGATAGAGTTAAAATATATGTTTTAGTGATTAGGGAATCAAAGACTTCAACAAATAATATTCATTAATTGATAATTCAAGTGTCCAATTAACAATATCTATTTAGCACACAAAAGAAATAATGATAAAAATAATATCTAAATCAAGAATATATTTAAAAAAATAAAAACAACCTATAAAGAGTTCCCATCTCTAATTTATGATCAAATATTAATTTCTATTATTCCCAATGTTGAATTCCAAAAATTACTTTAAGAATTGTTCTTAAAACCTAATTCTAGTTGAATGAGAGGAATCACAAGGAATTTTGATGATAAAGGTATTTTATAATTATGTTTACAAGGCCTTTTATAGAAGTACAAGTGTAGGGTAACTTTTAGGGCTTCAAATCCTTCCAAAAATAAGAAGATTCATAAAGAATAGCATATTCATGCCCTAGATCATCACCATGATCCTATCTGTGATCTTTCTCTACTAAAAAAATCGTTAATAATTGAAATAGGAGGTTTGTGCCCAAGAACATGACCATGTTCTTACCCGTAGTTCTCTCTAACCATCAATTCTTCCTTATTCTCTTGCTCTTTTGCTTGCAATTTCAATTCATGGTAATTATTCATGGGTGTGATCCTTTCTAAGGCTTCAAGACTCATGAAAATCATTTTCAAATCTTCCAAAACTTTGTGTAAAATCTACAATCTCTTCAATTGAACTAAATGAAGCCTAAAATTAGGATATAAACAAATTAAGCATTGAATTCAATACAAACACCTAGAAAATTTTATAAAAGCATTACAAATCGACCATAAAACATTTACATCTATACACTCATCAGTAAATATGGTCACTAATGCCCTCTTAAGGAGGCACGCTGTCCTTTCCAACCTATAAACATGGTTACTAAGGTTCAAAAGCATCAAAGAGCATTACCCCTGAGATTCCTATTTTCGTCTAATCTATACCCAATGCATGGAAGAATAGGTAATAGATGACTATGTTGAAGATGGATATCTATTTAGAGCTAGTAAACTCTATATCCTAACCAATTTAGTAAGAGAGTTGGTAGTAAGGAGCCCATGATAAAGGACTCTCCAGATACTTCGTAAAAAAGAGGACTTTTGTGTAATTGAATATTCAGTTCTTTTAGCTTAAAATGCGTTGGGATGTTCATCATGTTATGGAAAGGTGTGTGACCTATAGAAGGTTTAAGAGCTGAGCTGAGCAAGGAAGAGCTATGCTTTTATCATCTTATATCGACCTTAGGTTTAATTAAGAATAGACTTTGTCCTTGACAACTCAACATGGGTCAAGACAAGGACTCTATCATGGTCGTCGTAGATAGATTGAGCTAGCTGATACATTTTGTGCCTAAATTCAAAACTAATGATTCTTTGACTATTTCTTTTCTCTTTTTCAAGAAGTCATCAGGTTGCATGACATGCCGAAAAGCATAATATCTGATTAAGACCTAAAATTTCTAAGCTACTTTTGGAAGATACTCTAGCATAGCAAATTACTCTTTAGTATGTCATGTCATCCCTAGATCGATGGCTAGACAGAAGTTGTTAATTGTACTTTAGGATCCTTACTTTGAGCTACTAAGAAAGAACCTTACCGATTGGGATATATGTTTACCTATGGACAAATTTGCCTACAATTGATCTATCCATAGCATCACAAGTAAAAAATCATTCGAAGTGGTATATAAATTTAATCCTTAACTATCCCTTGATCACTATCCTATACCTACACCCAACTGAGAAGACCTTGAGGCTAAAGACCTAGCTAAAGCCTCTATAAGATCTATCAGAAGGTGATCGAGCAATTAGACCAAACTGCATAGAAGCTAGAGTAGAGAGGATAAGGGAAGAGAAGTAGGCAATTTCAGCTTGACAACCTAGTTCGGTTGCACTTAAGCCGAGATAGATGCCTAAACAAAAGAAAAAACAAACTATTCACTAGAGTTGAAGGACCATTCAAGATACTCTTGAAAATCAATGACAATACATACTAACTAGAGCAGTTAGAGGATTATGGAGTGTTTAATGTGTTCAACATTGCCGACTTGAGTCTATACCAGTGAGAAGAAGATAATCAACAAGAAAACCCTTCAAATTTGAGACCAAATTCCAACCAACTCGAAGGCGATGATAGGAATCAACCGGTTGCACCCTTTACTTAAGCTCAAGCTAAAAGGTTAGAGAGTATGGCTCATTGAGTTCTTACTCAAGCCTTAGTGTCTTAGATTTTACACTGTGCTGGAGATCGAGGAAAGACTTGAGCACTAACTTAGCGTTAACTTAGACGGTACTACTAATAGCTCAATAAACATGTCCATAATCCTGGCAAACCTAATCTTGAGTCAACGTTAGCAATTGTTTACTTGTATAGGCAGTTGCCAACCTATTCCTAATAGCTAAATTGTTCTAAATAGTGTCCTAAGAGAAGCAACAGTCTATTTTAGCTTAATGGCAAACTCTTTGAAGTTAATCTGAGAGATGGACTTCCATGTACATTGATGAAGACACCTATCCTCTAATGACCATACTCATATGGAAAGGCATAGAATATTCCTTGTTGAACATTAGAGTTTTGCTCTTTTCATGAATTTTCTTTCTAGTATGTTTTCTATTTTAAGTAAATGCCCTTTCTTGTAAATTACCTAGGTTTATTAGTTCCCTTAAATGTTTAAGTATAAATAACTTTTGAAAATGTAGCCCCAATATCTAATTATCATCAATAGAACCCTCTTTCCTCTTTGTAACTTGTTCTTGCCTACATTTCAAGTTCATATTACCTACCCTCATCTGTACCCTTTAGTAAGGTTTAGTAACGAGTAATTCAGTCTTGCTCAAGTTACGCATCATAGTAACTTGACTAATCAATCTACAAGTGTTCACTAATATGTCATAACTTTTGTATAGCTTATGGTTTAGTTGTTCTTGATTTTCTCTTCCATATGGATTTAAGCCATATCTAGCTTCGACCCATCCCTCGATATTGCTACCCTTATCAACCTTTGGTGTAATGTATCACATGTTGTATCTATTACACTATATGCTGCGCTTCAAAGTTATCTTTAAAAGAAAACATAATATCTTATTTTTTACTTTTGATGAATGGAATACAACTAGTTCTTGTATTCTTCTCTTATTTATAGGTGATGATGGTCCTTACAATAAGTGGAATGGAGCAAATTACATAAGTAGTAATATTTGTAAAATACACATTGGATGCTACAATTAGATTGAAAGTTAATAAGTAATTCTCAATTAATGATAATTACTGGAGGCAAAATGGAACCATTATTATGTCCTCTCAAATGCGAAACTAAATTCCTACTTAAAGACAGAATTGCTAATTTCAAGGAATTAAAATTCCACCTTCTAAAAAAACTTAGAATAGCAATTCTAGTCCAACTTAATCCTAATGTACCAAACATGACTTAAAGGGAAACCTTTTGTGACCATCCTAGCTTTGTTGATGCTTGTTTACCAACCATATAATTGCCCTCATAAATAAAGACCTACTTGCCCCTTTATAATTAATTATATGTCTGACAATTTAGGAAAACTCGTGAACCCTTGCTTGATGCAACATGATAAATGGGGTTTGTGTAAAAAAAACTGACATGAAACATAAACACATTAAACCCATTTAAAGACAAATAAATTAATGTCTGGGTTTGGGCTTAACTCACTTACCTCTTTATGAACTTATATATTAAATAGGTTCCATAAACATGCATTAAGTTTAACCCTTGAACCTGTTTAATTTTAAAATAACCAATATTTTAAAAGTTGAAAAAGCACTACTTTCTCTTTTTTCATATATATGTAAAGAAGGATGATATAAGTACAAGTTTGAATATTGATAGCAGTAAGTTAATAGGTGAGGATTCTATTCATGATAAATTAGTAGACAACTTACAAGTAACATTACCTTTTATAAATGCATATAATGGATTTAAATTTATTTCATTTGTTATGCTACTTATTATCTTCACTTTATCTAAGAATTTCAATATTTTTAAAGCATGCATACAATTATAGGTGATAATAAATTTGAATTAGGGTTATATTTGTATGAACAACAGCATATGATGGCCAAATTGAGTACTTTGAGTTATTAGAATACTAATAAATTTCACTATCCTCAAGTTATGAAAAGGCATATGATATCTTAAATATATAGATATCTATTATAGCTTTATAATTTACATATAGTACATGATGAAACTCTTTATCAATACAATAGGTTGTTGAAGTCAGAAACTTTGGAAACTCCTTTTATATAAAGAATTGGTTTTATGGAAAATTTAATAAGTTGAGCTATTTTTATAAATATTTCAACATCATTTATTTTTATTAATACAGTTTTTTATATGCAAATGGTTCAATATCTTTGGAGAAATTACCACTAATAGTAATATGCTATTGGTACATGATTCAACTTAATATCAATATGTTATATAGTCAATCTATGTTTAGACTTGCTATATCCGATTGAACTTTATTTTATTACACTTTTTTTTTAAGTTGTAATGTTATGTATAAATGTTAAGATTATGTCATTTTTATTTTTAAAATTTTAATTTTATAATTATAATCCCTTTAAATTTACAACTATCTTACAATTTTAGTTATAGCTTTCTAATTGACAAAAGGGTCTAACCTAGACAAGAAACACACTTATTAAATCAATTGGAATATAAGTTTAAATTTTTATACACAATTAACAAATGGATCAAGTTATAGGTTAAGATTTTCAAGACATGAACTTGTTTAAACACATACATGAGTCATGATGGGTTAATATGAATTACCAGCCTTAGGAAATTTTACTAATTCCAAGGTTTTGTTGTTTACATATAGATCAATTGAGACTAGGCATAGGTAATATTTCCTCAAATGTACATCTAGATCAATTAGGTTAGCTTAATAGTGGTTTTTGGACATTTGTTGAGGGAAAAAAACTTTTCCATTTTGCCTTCAATGTTTATGAAAATTTACAAATAATATTTGAATTGAAAAATGAAAAGTTTCTTCTTCTTTTTTTTTTTATCTTTTCAAGGAAGCATATGCTAATAATGTTACTAAATGAAGAGAATATTTACATAACTAGAGATAATTCCAAACTAAATAAAAGAATCAGAGCTTATACCTGAAGTGATACCAACCATTCCATCGTGAAGGTCTAAGTCTTTGGAGATAATTGCCTTAATTAAGCCATAAGAATAAAAGTCTTTTCTTAATAAGTTTAAAAAGCAAAGTCCATAGCATCTTCATCTTCCCTTTGCATCCATCTAATTAGAGCATCAACAATAGCACTGATTTTCCTAAGCACTACTTCAATTCTGGGTCATTAGAGGTGGGATAACTTTCCCTTACAAGCCATAAAAACATTATGAAAAGGGAGTTTTTTATTAGATTCATCATTCAAAAGTAAAACTATGATTTCCAAATCAACATTACTAATTTCAATAGATAGCATTTTTCTTATGCAAACAGTAAATTATGCAGAGCTCAATTGTGAGGATGTTTGGTTCTTCAATCTTTCTTATAAAACTAGAAATCCATCTACCAATATGCTCTCTTATAACTCCTCTTATAGTTGCTTGATTGTTGAGTTATTGTCATGATTAAACCATCTATATTGACTTTAACCTAACTAGGATAAGGAGGGATCTAAGCTAGATCTTATTGTACAATGTTATATAAGATGTTCCCCTTTTTCTTTTTTTTTTTTGATAATGAGCCTAAAGTTCATGAGTTGAGCATCTAATTACTTGATGTAAGTTAGCTAATGAACTATTTGGTTGGAAAGTTTTTTCATTATTTGAAGACCAAACTTTCCACAGCATGACACCAAAGACAAATTGATTAGATGGGTAGTTATTGGATAGATCCTTCTCTTTTTTATCAAATAATTCATTTTCAACTACTTTGAAAGATTTTGGTCATTGTAACCTTTGTCCATCGACCATGCTTGCCATTACTTTGTAAGGATCTTAATTTTCTTGCATTCTTTTAAAGCATGTTTGATATTTCCATTTCATTTTGAAAACTACATATGGGACATAAGCCATTGAGAAAAATGCCCCTATTCCTCAAGTCTGTGACTATTGGAAGACCATGGTTTCTTTGTGGGGAGGATGAGAACTAAGTTCCACATCCAATCCTAAACTTATTTATCTATCTATAGTAAAGTGCCATGTATGTATTTTATGGAAGGTTCATATCTTGTGTTACAATTCATAATTCTTTGGTCACTAAAGTGTCAATGTAGCATTATTGCCTCATTCTTTGTTTTAAAAGCCAAGAAATTTAGAAACCCATTCTCTCTTTATTTTACTCATCGTCCAACTTAGAATAATAAAAAACAAGGAAAAAATGCAAATAACCTTCTTAAACTTTGACTTTTACGTGGAATGACCCCCTGAACTTTCAAAACGCGATTTTCGACTTTTTAAATTTTGATAAATTGGCAAACAACCACCATAGATTGAGAATAACCCCCTTGAACTTTGATTTTGGTGTACAAATACTCCATAAATTTATCAAAATATGCTTTACGACCCTCTGAACTTTGACCATAGTGTAACCTTTTTTAACTAAAAAAAGAAATATCTATTATATTGTCAATTTATCAAAGTTTATAAGGTCAAAAACCATACTTAGAAAGTGAAAGTTTAGGAGGGTTATTTGCAATTTCCTCAAAAAACAATTATAGGAATTAAGGACCCATCACTAAATCTCGAGTTTGCAGGTTGACTACCTTAGTTTACCAAGCTCTCACACATCACTTCAATTCAACTTCTTCGCTTTGTATAGCATTATTGCTTCCCTCTAGTCTATTAAGCCATGCCTTTGGCTTAATGGAAATTTTCTAGTCAACATAGCTAGTCCATTTTTGGGACTTTTGGTTTTGTTCTTAGTTCATTCTCTATTTTAAGAGCTAAGAAATGTAGAGACCCATTTTCTCTTCATTCCACTCATCGTGCAACTTAGAATAATAGAAAATAGTGATAGGAGTCAAGGACCCATCAGCTAATCTTGAGTTTATAGGTTGGCTGCCTTAGTTTGTCGAGCTCTTACACATTAATTCATAGAGGAAGAGGCCAAGCTCCTTCATAAAACCAGCTTATTAGAGTACTCAAGCTCTCATTAATACCTTACTTTCTCTTAGGTAAAGGAAGACAACCTATTTCCTGACCTATCTTAGGACCATCTTAATGAACTACCAACTTATCCAGGATCATAGTTGTTAAAATTGCAATTCTACCATACGACTCTGTAAGTTTACAATTTTAAGAAGTTCTTCCAAGTTAACTCATATATAAAGTCGTTTTGTTGTAGAAACTTATACTTTTAACCAAGTTTATTGATTTTATATATATGATTTGAATGAGACAAAAATAAAGAAAAATATAACTAAGCTTCTACTATCCTATTAACTATTAAAATATTAAATCATCTTTCTTATGCTATTACAATTTTTGTCCCTCTTTCTCTCTCTATTAATCCCTTGTTCAATATTCATAGCTTTCATTCTAGTTCCAACTCCAAAAAAAAAAGTTTATAAGAAAAATTATATATTAAATTTTATAGCACTAATAACTTGAAATAAGTTAAAACATTTAGTTCTCTTTAATTGATCACTCCTTTCAAACAAAATAATTGAAAAAAAAAAAATTAGTTTCAACTTTACTTATCCTTCTTTAGAAAATGATAGATCATAGATTAAGAATTTTTTACTGGGAAAAACTTAGTTTCTTTATATATTTATTTCACCATGTATTTTAAGTTTCTTACAACTACTATAAGGATATGTATAGTTTTTTTTAAAGCTATTTTATATAGGTTGTAGAAACTTACAGTTTTATGTATTGATTTTACATTCCAATTCTATGGGTCTTCTTGTGATTCTACTAGATAAATTCACAAGTTTGACAACCTTATCCAGTATTAGCTTGGAGGCACATGGCTAGCTTAGCCAACCTCACAACAGTTCGATTAGTGAGCCACTAAGCCTACCATCTAACTTGCTGATCAATCCATTGACTTAAATTGTAGCCTACCTTCATCTTGAGGATGATTCCCTATGTCAGACCTAACTAACCACAAATGATACGTGTTGCTCCCCCTTTTCAAACATTTTATAGATTGCTAACACATATCCCTTACCATTTATCCATTTTCCCCTTGTAATTTTGTATACATTCTACTTTTAGTACTTTACACCTTTTGTAATTATACTAACCTATGATGTTGCCTTAAAAGGTAACTATAAATACTTCATTTGTATATTAGTTGTATCTTTAGCATAATGAATATCCCTTCGTATCTTCTTCCACATTCTTTCTTGTTCTTGTGCTTAAGCTAAACCAAACTTAGTTAAGTTCAAGTGTTTTCTTATCTTGTTCCTTAATTAAGAACTAGTGGTTAGTAACCTTCTAATCTAGTTGTATGTAATATCAGTGGAATTATTAGGTCTATGTGTGGTTCTTAGTGTATAATCCAAGAGCTAATGCACGAGTTTACTTCACCTTCTACTTCCATTTAGCTTCTTAGCTATCTCCTACTTAAACTCATCCACATGTGATTGTTGGCTTTCATATGTTCACCAATAAAGCCACATCATCTCGGTATTAGAGATTTGGCAACATCTGTTGTTGAAGTTGTTGTTACCATTCGTGCTCTGTTTTTATGCTATTATTACGTATGTGTATTGTTGTTCGAATAGTGTGTAGTGTAGTATTGTTGCATTGTGGTTGTGGAGTTGAAGTAGCGTAGTAACCATATGAGTATGCATATTGTGTTTGATGGAGCAGGTAGAGTATTTGACGTGTCCCCTATTTTAAGTAAAGAAAACAAAGTTTATAGTTGTGTTATGCTTAGCTGCCATAGTGCGAAGCTGTAGTATTATGTGTCATGAATTAATGTTGTGTTGTTTAAGGTTGATTTTTGAGTTCAGTAAGAAAAATGATGGATTATAGCATTAATGCAAGTGTAAGAGACAAAGAAAGTAGCATTATCTACTGAAGACAACTTGTCTTCTCCACTTTAAGGTCTATTGAAGAGAAGTTCAATGGACAGACGACTATGATGACTGAATAGATTTATTTTATCAATAGATTAGCCGACGTTTAACCTACTTAAGAGATTCCTAACAATGTGCATGCTACTCTTTAGTAGAGGGGAGAACGGCAAGCAGGTTATTATGTTGGTTATGGTAACCAAGGTAAATTTAGAAGACAGTATTGAGGTGTTGGTGTTGAAGGAAGAGCATGTAAGTGAATTAATTTATATGAGATTAGGGAAAATTAAGAGGAGGAATACTACAAAGATAAAGAGAGGGTTACTTAGCCTATATATGGGCTAGAAAATGTGAATTTGCAAATGCCAACCTACTATATCTAGTAATGTTGACAATTATCTTGATTGGGAAGGTAAGGTTGAAAAGATATTTGAGTCTCATGTAGTGGGTGGGTAAGCTAAAGTGCAGCTAGCTACTCTTGAATTCACTAGATATGTCACCCTTTGGTGAAAGAATCTTTAGGTCAACTAATGTAGAGAAGGAGAACTTGAGATTTTTACTTAGCAAGAGATGAGCTAAGCTGTTGGGAAGAGGTTTATGCTAGACCATTTTATGTAAGACACATTTATGAAACTTTAGGAATTAAGGCAAGGTGGACTAGATATTGATATGCCTAACCTAACTTACTTTTTACAACAAATACTAAAGCATATTTTTATAGCCAAGTATACTAAGTCGCATATGTAATAATATTATTGGTGAGAACCAACTCAGACCCTATAGGAAATGACGTCTATTTTTTATTAGTATTAGTTACGTATAAACTTATGCTATTAAAATAAAGAGTTTATGGAAATAACTAAATTATGAAAAAGAATAAATTAAAAAAAATTAATATAAGATATTCAACATCTTCAAAGATTCAATTGCAACTAGATAACTAGAAATATCATTTAATGATAATAAAGATGTTTTTAGTAAGTTTAGTTTTAAAGCAATTAAGCACTAGGTACTCCTCATAAAGCAAATACCCCAGATTAATCTATTTATTCTTACTATAGCTAGACAAGAGATCCTTTCTATAGTTAGATAAGAGATAAACTAAATTAATACTCTCTAATTCCTAAACTTTAATGGAATTAAAGGCATAGTTATGTTTTATTTAATCTAGATCATTCAATTCATAGTAAACAATTAGAAAAAGGTACTCAATCTTAATTAATACATATTCCAATAGAGTCAAACTACATGTAGTCATGATTAAAGAATTAAAAACTTTAAACAATAAGCACAATTCATTAACTAATAAACTAAATATCTAATAAACAATATTAAATTAAGAACAGATAAGAAATAATAAAGAAGACAATATCCAAATCAAGAATTTGTTGTAAAGAGTGAAATAACTTATTTAGGAGTTCTAATCTTCGTTTTAATGATCAAATATTACTCCTATTACTTTCCAATGTTGAAATTCGAAAAGGAAATAAACTACTCTTCTATTACAATGTATACTATTTATATTACAAGAGACTCCATATAAAAGTGGGCCTGTAGGGTACAATTGTATTTTATTTGAATGGCTTTAATTCTTTCCAATGATAATCTAGAATGACCACACCCTAAAACTATGGTTATGTTCTTTGCATATGGTCTTTTAATGGTTCAATTCTTGCATGGAATAAGAGATATACGACTTAGGTCTTAAAGAGAACATGACTTGCAAGATTGTTGCAAGTATACGATCTACATCGATTGGACCATGGCTATGGATCTCTCTTGTAAAGTCCCTGTATTTAATTTCCTTCTCCTTACAATTTTGTATGCCTTCATCATTACGTATATATTTTTCAATATCACACATTTTTTTTATCAAAAACATAAAAATATTGAAATTATTTTAATAAAATACTAAACTAAAATATTAACAAATAAGTACTAAATTATACTAAAAAGCCAATAAAAACACTATGAAATCTACTTATAAAATAGGCACAATTAAGCTCTATCAAACTGGCCTACACTTGAACTTTTGGTTGTCTTTAAGCAAAATAAATAGAATAAAGAAAAACTCTTAAGGACAAAAATTCATTGAAAGCTCAAATTATAGAATAAAAAATAAATACGGCACATAATCTATTCAAAGACAACAACTCATACTCTTCCACTAAAATTCATCTTGATAAATATCAAGATTCAAAACTCTAGCAACTTTTCAATCCATAGAACTTAGCTTGACTTATAAACCTTATAATTTTAGATGACATTCAAAATAGTCAAGAGTACTCTCCAATCATTCCTAAAGATCAACTAAACTAAGAATTAAGTTACATTTCAAAGCCAAATCTATTTACTTTATAACTATAATTTGATTTGAAAATTTCAAAGTCAATAAAAACCCTAGAAATCATCCTAAACCCTAAGTAAGGTAAATTCTTAACTCAAATGACTAAAAACCCTAATATGGAAATAAAGAATCCTAAATCACCAAAACCTTAAACCTTAAGATGAACTAGAAACATTTAAGACTATTGAGACCCCAAATGAACAATCGAAAACTTGAACTTCACCAAGATTAAATCGACCTTAAAACTCTATAATTGCTTTTAAGGAGTAAATTCTAAGATAAGAAATATTTTGAGAACCATACGTATAAGGCTTATGACTGGCCAATCACATCCAATTTCTTTTCAATTTGAATTTAATTAGAATTAAAGCCAATAGTGGAAGTTTGATTGACTTATCATTTGATAACCTCCCATAAATTCAAGATAAGACAATCCCTTCTCTCCATATAAGTTATACTACCTATAGATAAGTGGTTTAACGGATCAAATTAAGTAATATATAAAAGAAAAATTAATGGGACAAGGCCATGCCATAAGGACAAGGGACCATGCCAGTTGGAGAAGAAGGAAGTAAGGCATGCCATTCCCCATCAATTTAACATTCCTCCTCTTGTTTCATCACATCTGTTGTTTGTTCAAAAAACTTACATCATCTAATGATTAATTATTAACTCCTATACTATCTAAAAGCCAACAAAAAGACCACATAAAGGATGCTAGAAGATCCCATTTCAATCAGCCATTCACTTCACACATGCATACACTCATCTTCTTTCACTTTCCAAAGAACTTTCTACTTAAAAACAAAAAGGAGAGGATACCCTACTCATATCCCCATCATTGCCCCACAAACATGTAACTTACGCCACAAAAAGCACACTTTTGTCGCTACCACTTTTAGTCCACTTAAAGAGCCACTCTAAAAACCTTGTACAGCCCCATTTAAGGAAACTTTAGAGCATCAACCCACTCTCAAGAACCTAGATTCTAAGCATTCAAAGTACAGAAAAAAGGAGAGGATAAAACAAAGAGCTAAGGAGGATAAATAGGGGTGAAATCCATGACCCACTTTCCTTAGAGAAGTAAGTCTTATTCCTATATGCTATTAGAACACCATGCCTAGGAAATCATTTCCTATTATGTAAAGTTATTGTATACTTTAGATGTTATCTTAGTTAGGATATATTAAATGTTATTCTTCTTGAAACTTTTCTCATGAATATTACAACATGAGTAGACTAGATTTAGTTTTCATGTAGTATATTTGTCTATTACCTAGAATAAGACCTTATGACTTGAGAAAGCTATAAAACTAAGTGCATGGACATCCTAGGAAATGTTAGACATGTGATATACAAGGCATGCTCAATTATTATTTCTACTTCTATTTAGTTTCACATGCTTTAAATTAACTTTAAGTAAAGGAAAAATTATTACATGAAGCTTTAGTAAAGAAACCAACCCCTAAGGACCTAAACTAAAGTGTGCCGCCTAGAATATGTGTATGTTCTATAAACTCTACTTAATATTATGTCAAAATAATCCTCATATGAAGAAGAAGTTAAATAAATATTGAAGTACAAGTAGTGTGAACTCTTGATTTGTCACTTAGACTTAAGAAAATGATGGATTAAGTGGAAAAACAAAACTATAAACTATCAATCTAACTTGACTAGATCTAGAACGGAGAAATAATCCACTTAAGGACATGAGAAAATAAAATAAACAAAGTAAAAAGACCAATCAAGGCTAGTAGAATGAGAGTTAAGGGCCTAAAACTCATAACTGGGCCCAAAAATCTCAAAATAAGTCTAAAAATCTTGATTGGGCCATAGAGAATTTTTTTATCAGCACCTTAAACCCAAAGAAAAGATGTTACAAGACCTATAGGAAGTCCACTTAAAATCCCTCAATCCTAACAAAGTAACGAGCATTGATTAGTACATAAACAAGCTCATTTTGACCACATAACCCACTTTGAAATCCAAGAAAAGTAAGTTAGTCGTAAGGCTATAAACAATGGATGAAAATCTTACCTTGATGAAAGTATTAAGCCTAAAACAAAGTTTCAAGACTAAGCCTAAAATAACTCACAAAGTAATAAAAAGCCTAGTAACAATTTCAAGCCTAAAGGAAGACTAAAACCTAAGGGATGCTACCATTCTAGCTAGTAGACAAAATTGCAAGCCCCATCTCTCAAATCTGACCATACCACATGAAAGTACACTCGAAAATGATGGATCTTAACTATAAGATCTAAAATGAGAAAGTGTTATGCAATTGAAGATTTAGTATAACCGGAGAAGTTTAAGACTAAATTAGGAGATAACTTAAAAAGCATTAGGTTAACATTTTATCACATGCTAATTCTCATAATATCGTATTTACGATGTTTAGGGGACCCTACTTTTAGAGACGACTTGTCTCTGAACTACTACGATTAAGCAGCTATAGCCAAGTGAATAATTCTCTAAGACTTCATGCTTGATTTTATTTGTAGTATAGTGGCGTTAAATTATTATTTTGAACTTGAATTCATGTGTATGGTTTCGTAATTGATTTCCACAATATGATAATAAGATAATAATTGGAATTACTTTTGAGATTAGCTTATGTACTGTTGCTATGGACTAAAGTTGCTTGACTACTAAATAATTTGGCATAAATACCTATTCGACCAAGAATTTAAATGAGTCATGAATAACACATTTTAGCATCATAATTATACCAACTACCACCTTATGCGAAAGGTGAGAAGAGACTCATAAGAGTAGGGGCTCCTGAAGGGATTAGCCATCTATTATTGTTGAGTTTTTGTCCTAGCTTATGGGTTTACTAGGTGCTAAGAGATGCTAATTATTTAGCTAAGGGCCATGTCTTGTGACTTCCTATTAGGGTATATTAATAATACATATTGTTATGAGGCATGATGGAAGGATTAGCCCACTAAGTATATGCTTACACCCCCTTAGATTTCTTTTGATGTAGGGACACCTCTTTGCTTAGGTGGGCCATGGAATGCCCAAGGTTAGTCTCATGATGAGATAGGACTATGTGATTTGTGGAGGGAAAGAGGAAACTGTTAGTGTTGGATATGACTTTTACACTTTTCTTGTTATTAAATAGTTGAACTATCAGTAGTTGTTTAGTTTATATATTTTGTTATCCTTATTTCAGGAATGTTATGTCCCATACTTTTAACTTGATGATATATCTAGTTACTTAGTAAAGATAATTACTGTGCTATGATACTATTTGTCTATATATGACCGATAGTACTAGGAGTGAAGGAAACCTTGTGCATCATAAGAAAAGCCATTGATCAACAAGGGAGTTGATCGTTGACTTGTGTACGGTGTATGGTGATTTACCATGATGAAGTTACTGTCTAAGTCATGATATAACCATATTTACGTGTCCTTAAAACACAATTACACAATACATTTAGTAGCTATAGAAATAATACTAGAATTCAACAATTAATCTATATAAATTAGCATTAAACCATATTATTTAAACAAAGATTAAATTAGAAATTAGAATAAAAATAAACTTAATTAAGAAAAAGTTATTCACATTATAAAAACTAAATGGTATATACTTCCCTCTTTCACCTCTCTAAGCGCAATAATTAAAAATAAATGCATATTACATCAACCATACCCTTGATTGTCTCCTAACATTTTTCAATTTTTCTTTAAAGGTTTTTCAATTCAATTCAATTCTTTATTTAAACATAAATATTTTGGTATTAGGAAAGAACCCCATTCTTTTAACAAACTAAGGCCAATCTATACCATTTTAATTCTCATATTGGTAATGGGAAAGTATATTACTCTTCTAAGGAACTAAAGCTGATACTTACCAATCCTTTTTTTTTTTTTGTTTTTTAACAATTTCCTTAGGTTCATAGAATGAAAGAATCTTGCTTTTCTAAAGGACCAAGGTTCATCTCTACTAACTTATATTATTATTATTATTTCCTTATTCAATTGCTCTACTATTTTGATTTTGTAGGATACTTTAAAGAGATAGGCATTGTTTGTTAAAAATTAGAGGGTTCCTAAGGCTTCTAAGGGGCGAGTATATACTAAAGTAAAACATAAACAAGTAGCTCTTAAACAACATTGTTCACCCTGATTCCAAGTCTAACGCCACACTTTATATAGATTTCTTTTACAATTGTAGCATTATGTAAAAAGATCATAATAATCAAGCGAATTTCCTACTTAAATTGAAAAAAATTTGCCAAAATGTTGCTTCTTTAATTAGATGAAAAATAATGCAAAATAGATGTATAGTACAAATAAATTGAATATATATCTTGAAAAATTGACTTTTGCAAAAATCTAAAGTGTAGGAATGTAATTAATTTAACTTAATTGCTTTTATAGATTTTTCTTTTTATCATAGTGCCTAATTACTCTATTCCTTCCCCCTAAACTTAAATTGTACATTATTCCTAATGTAAAAATAATCAATAACAAGCACACAAAAAAAAGGGAGAGGGGGGAGGGGGTAGGGGGGTGGTTGGTGTGGCTGGAAAGATAATAGAAAAGATAAAGAGAATTGAAACTTCTTTAGTTTTAGCTCTAACACTAATTCTAAACCTACCATGCTATGGGATTCTTTTTAACATTGAAGTTTATATAAGCTTGTGATCCGAGAAGATCACATCATAGATCATGAGTGTGTTTTTCACTCATAATCCTCTTAGATTTTTAATTCATCTCCTCTTTTATGATTTGTCCTTAATTAAAATTTTTTTCCACTTAATTCCTACAATGTTGACAATAAAACACCACACAACTCTGAAGTAATAAAATGATTAAAAGCTCTAAAAATTTACTATAAGTTAGATAAAATAAAGGATACAGGAAAAGAAAAAGTTGGGTTATCTCCCAATAAGCACTTTTGTTTAATTTCTTGGCACAATGCTTCTACTCATTTTACTAAGATGGCTCAAATTCTTAAGTTTCCTTGTTAATCTCTTGGAGCTTCCCAATTGTCATTAGAATCAATTGTTGCCCTAGATACAATGTCTCATGTCGTAATTGATTTGGTGACTTGAGGGTCTTTCTTTTTCCACCACTTTGTAATATCTACATGAAGCTCACTATTTCCAATCCTCAATACTGTTTTACTACTTTTCACATTAATTACAGCTCTAGTGTTAGCCAAGAATGGATGCCTTATAATGATAGGCATTTTTGGATTTTCTTTTATATCCAAGACTACAAAATCCAAAGGGAATATAAATTTATCCACTTTTAGGAGTATATTCTCAATCATCCATTTTGGGCTTCTAAAGGAGCCATCAATTAATTGAATTGACATTTTAGTTATTTTAATTGCATTCCCTAATCCTAATTTTTATTCCATAGAGAAGGGCATCACATTTGCACTTGAACCTAAATAAAAAAAAATGCATGTTTAACATTTCATTTCCTATGGTGCAATCTAGAGTGAATTTACTTAGATCATTTAATTTAAGGGGAAGGGTGTCCTTCAATGCTTCTATGCATGCTTGGTTTAACATGATTGTTTCTCTCACATTTATTTTTCTTTTCTTAACCGTTATTTCCTTCAAATACCATCTACAACGAAGTGTTTACTCTAATAGATCCACTAGTGGAATATTAATTTCTAGCTTCTTAAACATTTCCAAAACTGACTTTCTCACATTTATTTTTCTTTTCTTAACCGTTATTTCCTTCAAATACCATTTATAACGAAGTGTTTACTCTAATAGATCCACTAGTGGAATATTAATTTCTAGCTTCTTAAACATTTCCAAAACTCACTTATAATCTTCGTTAGTTTTTGGTTTAATTAAATATTTTGGAAATGGTCTAGGATGCATACTTAGCTTAGCAGCGGCCTCACATTTTTCAAGAATGCGTCTTTGCTATACATTTTCTTCTTTTGATTTTACTATAGAAGCTCATGATTCTTAGAACTTAATGTTCTTGCCTAACTTAGATGTGTTGCATTGATTGGCTCAACAAGGGCATTTGCCTTCATAATGTCTTTAAATCGTCTTTCCATTCTTTCAAACCTCTCTATGTATACATTGGCAAGTTTCTTAACCACCACTTCCTAGGTTGGTTTCTATTCTGTTTTCACCTCTTTTGCTACTTGAATGTTGCGATCAATTTATGAATCTCTAGACAGCAGCTATTTTAGTTTTTTATCATCATTAGTAGACTTAGAAGGGTATGTCTTTACAACCACTAATTTGGTGATCAAAAGCTTTATTGCTTACATTAATTGAGTCACTAACCTTCAGATGGTTAAACTTTCTCTTTCAAATCTTTCTTCTTACTTTTGCTCTAAATCCCTCAATACTTTTTTTAATGCTCTTCTCTTTTTTTGGAATTAAGATTATAGGATTAACAAAGGGTGATTGTTCATCATACTCACAACATGCTACTTTATCAATTATTTAAACTGTTTGCATCATTGGAATGCTTGTCAATGGTCTACCAATCATAGCTTCAACCCTAAATTTATACTAATATCAAATCCCAACATAAAATATCGACAACTGATTCTAAATTGGGGGTATCATGATATGGGCATTTGGTCATCAAATTTCTACTCCTCATATAGTGATTCATCCTAACATTGCTTGAAAGAAATAATTTGAATTTGAAGCTCTACTATACAACACAATAGAAAAGACTATATGAAATTATCCTCTATAAGTAGTGCCTGCAAAGTAAAATAAAAAGGGGTAGAAATCTAATACTAAAAGGAAACAAAAAGAATACAAAATAAGAAAATGAAAATAAAGAGAGAGACAGTCTTAAATACTAAAATTAGCACAAAACATTCACTGCTAGTGGCATAAAAAGTTTGATATGCTTAACGTAACTTTACTTTTTACAAAAAAATACTAAAGCATATTTTTACTACCAAGTGCAGTCGGTCATGTTGTAGTAATATTAGTAGTGAGAACCATGTCGAATCCATAGGGAATGACACCTAATTTTTATTTTTATTAGTCCCTCTAAACTTAGGATATTAAAATAAATAATTAATGGAAATAATAAATTATGAAAAAAAAAACTAAATTAACAAAATAAATAATTTACAAAATTCAACATTTTCAAAGATTCAATTACAACTAGATAATTAGAAATATCAATTAACAATAATAAATATGTCTTTAACAAGTTTAGTTGTAAAGTTATTAAGCACTAGAAATTTCTTCTCGTGAAGTGAATGCTTAAGATTATTCGATTTATCATTCCTATAGCTAGACATGAGATAAACTACATTAATTCTCTCTAATTCCTGAACCTTAATTGAAGTAAAAGCATATGTTTTGTCTTCTTTAATCTTGGTTATCTAGTTTACAGTAAACAATTAGAAAAGATTTCGCAACTTAATGTTAATCAACACATATTCCAATAGAGTCAAAATTCATGTTGCCGTGATTAGGGAATTAAAGACTTTAAACAATAAGAACAATTCATTAACTGATAAACTAAATATCCAATAAACAATATTAAATTAAGCACACACAAGAAAAAAAATAGAGAAGACAATATCCAATTCAAAATTTATTGAAAAGAATGAAACAACCTATTTAGGAGTTCCAATGTTTGACTCAATGATTAAATACTGCCCCTATTACTTTCTGATGTTGAAATCTAAAAAGAAAATAATTTACTCTTTTAAAACCCTAGACTATTGAATGAGAGAAAAGTAATAAATGTCTTCTTCTATTTTCCACTTCTTTACTTGTCTATTCTATTATAAGGCTTACCATTTATATTACAAGGGATCCAATATAAAAGTAAGCCCCAAGGTTACAATTATATCTTTCTTAAATGGTTTCATTTCTTTTCAATAATCTGGAATGAACACACCCTAGAATTATGGCCATAGTCTTTGCATGTAGTCTTTCTATACTTCAATTCTTGCGTAGAATAAGAAATATACTACATGGGTTTTGAAGAGTATATGGCTTATAAGATTATTGCAAGTATATGGTCTACATTGATTGGACCATGGCTAGGGATCTCTCCTATAAAGTCTTTGTATTTAATTTCCTTCTCCTTACAATTTTGCATGCTTTCATATCACGTATATATTTTTCCAATCTCACATATTTTTCCTATAAAAAATATAAAAATATATTAATTAGTGTATCAAAGTGCTAAAATAAAATTTTAACAAATAAAGTACTAAATTATACTACAAAGCCTATAAAGGCGCTATAAAATCTACTTATAAAATATGTACAATTAAGTTCCATCAACTATGGATGACTACATAAAGGAATTTCAAATGCTTATAATCCATTGTAAAGTTAAGAAACTGGAGGCTCGAATTGTATCCAAATTTATTAGAGGGTTAAAGTTTGAGATTAGAGATATACTAGGTGTATAGAGAATAGATACACTGAAGGATGTCATCTAAGCTTTTTAGAGAGTCAAGTGCCAAAGACACTAAGGGTATTCCCGAGCTCCTCCAAGGAATTACATTTACCTATCCTAATTTGAATAAGATAGTTAGACCTAAGCCACGATAGGTAGAAAGTGTCAAACTCGACTTGAAGTCCTGAGCTGTTGAGAGGGAAGAGCTAAGTAAGTTCGAGAAGGTATAAAGTTTAAGGTAGGAGATGAGAGAGAAAAAGTGCTTTAAGTGTCAAGGTTTAAGTTACATGGCCACCTAGTGCCCTAATAGAAGGACAATGGTCATTAAAGGAGATATGTCAATTATTGAAGTTGATAGTATAGATGAAGAGGCTGAAGAGTTGAAAGAATGGAATGATGAGTAAGAAAGGTTTCTTAAGGAGGATGAGGTTGTAGTGGATGCTGAGCAAGGTACATTCTTAAACTTAGTTATTCGCTAAGCTATGAGCATGACTAGTTCACCTGAAGATAAGTAGAAAGAGAATTTATTCCACACTGTATGTTGAGTGAAGGGATAATTATGTGTTGTGATTGTAGATAGTGGGAGCTGTACTAATGTGGCTTTTGCAAGTATGGTGTAAAAACTAAAGTCGGAAACTACTCCCCATCCCAAGCCCTACAAGCTACATTGGTTACAAGAGAAGGGAGCTTTACATGTGTTGCAACAAGTCACCATCCTTATTTCTATTGGTGTTTACTATGATAAGGTGCAATTTTGATATTCAGCTAATGTGCCCTTCGCACATATGGCTAGGCTAAAATTGGTTATTTGATAGGAGTCATTCATGGTAGATTAAAAAATACTTATGCTTTTGAGTGCAAAGGGAGGAGAGTTATGCTGAATCCCATGACTCACAAGCCAAGTTTAGGACATGTAAACATAGTTAATTTGAGCTAAGAAGAGGACCCTAGTGGTGTACCAAGCTTAGTTGTCACATGAGCACAAGGCTGTTGCACTAACCTTCCTATTGATCCAAAGGCTATTAGAGATGAAGGAACAAGTGGTTGAGTTACCTGTTAAGGTGCAAAAGCTCATTGATGAATTTATGGACTTGTTCCCTGATGAGTTGCCCAATGGATTCTTACCTATTTGAGGCATTGAGCATGCTACAAATTTATAGCTGGGAGCTACTTTGCCGAACAAGCTTACCTATAGATGAATTTAGAGCGAGCTACAAAGCTCCAAAAGTAGGTCGGTGAGTTGATTGAGCATGGCTATGTTTGAAAATCCCTAAGTTTGTGTACAATGTCTACTTTACTAGTACCAAAGAAGGACTAATCATAGAGAATGTGTATTGATAGTCAAACAATTAGCAAAATTACTATCAACTATAGATTTATGATCTTAAGGTTGAATGATATGTTGGATGAATTGTACAAAACTAAAATATTTTTGAAGATTGATTTGAAGTTGGGCTACCATTAGATCTGGATGTGACTTGGAGAGAGTTGAATACTACATTCAAGATGTGACATAGGTTATATGAGTGGCTAATGATGCCCTTCGGTCTATCTAATGTATTGAGCACCTTATGAGGCTAATGAATCACGTGCTCCGAGATTTGATCAACAAGTTTGTAGTGATGTACTTTGACGACATAATCGTGGACAGCTTCAATCTAGAGAAACACTTTGAGCATCTCTAAGTTGTTTTCTCTATGCTCCAAGTTGAACAATTTTATGGTAGTTTAAAGAAGTGCAACGTTTGCTAACTTGATGTGGTCTTTCTAGGGTTTGTGGTAAGTGGAGAAGATGTATGAACTGGTAAAGCAAAAGTTTAAGCTATCACAAATTGGCCAATGTTGACCTATTTTGCAAATATTCGAAGCTTCCATGAATTAGCTTCACTATACGAATATTGTAGGTCATTTGACCAAGCCATCAAAGAAAAACATGAAATTTAAGTGGGGAGAGAAAGAACAAAGAAGCTTTGAGGAGATAAAGGAGAAGTTGATTTCTACCCTAGTCCTTGCTCTCCTAAACATTGAGAAAGACTTAAAATTAAATGCCAAGTAGTCCTTAGCATAAGTGCCATACTGATGCAAGAAAGTCGACCCATTACTTACTTCAACAAGAAACTTATAGGAGCTACACTTAACTATTCAGTTTGTGATAAGGAGTTATACTCCCTAATTCGAGCTTTGGCTATCTAGCAACATTATTTATTGCCTAGAGAGTTTGTCATTGAGGTACTTAAAGAGCTAAGATAGGTGAAATGGGTTGAGTTCATGGAGGAGTTGTCTTACGTCATGAAGTACAAGAAGGGAAAGACTAATGTGGTCGTCAATGCCTTGTTTAGGCAACATACCCTTAAGATCGACCTACATACAAAAGGCTACTTGGTTTCTTTGTTATCAAAGAATTATATGCTCAAGACCCTTACTTTGTTTTAATTGTTGCAAGGTGCTATGATGGATGAGCAATTGATGACTACTTCATGGGGGACTATTACTTATTCTATAAGGGAAAGCTTTATATTCCAACTTGTTCCATGTGTGAGTTGTTAATGCATGAAGCATATAAAGGAGGTTTATCTAGCTATTTTAGCGAGAAGTTGACTTGCGAGATGCTAAAGTCTAGGTTCTTCTAGCCAAAAATGATGGAAGATATGGAAGTGGTGGTTTAGAGATGTGTTACTTGTAAAAGGACCAAGAGTTGAGTTAATCAAGACCAATACATGCCATTGCCCATCCCAACTAAGTCATAGTTCCAGTTCGATGTGGACTTCATCCTTAGCTAGCTGAGAATGTCCCATAGGAAGGATTGAGGGTAGTTATGGATAAGTTCAACAAAGTGGCACACTTTGTACCCTATAACAAGACTAATGATGCTTTAGCTATATCCTCTATTTTCTTAAAGGAAATTGTCAAGCTACGCGGTATGTCGAAGACCATAGTATTTGACCGAGACCTAAAGTTCTTGAGCCATTTTTGGAAGACATTATGAGGGCGCCTTAAAACTAAGCTTTTGTTAAGCACTTCATGCCACCCTCAAACAAATGGCCAGATTGAAGCCTTTAATTGGACATTAGGTTCCTTACTTTGAGTTGTAATGGGGAAAAACTCGACAATTGGGATTTATGCTTTCCCATTATGGAATTCACCTACAACAGATTGGCACATAGTATGATAGGCAACTCCTTGTTTAAGATTGTGAATCGGTTCAAACCAACCTTCCCCTTGAATAAGCACCATTGCCAAACTACCAATTAGACCAAACAGTTATAATCCAATCTAAGGCCTTGAGAACTATGCATTAGAAGGTGATCAAGAACCTGAGTCGAACTACCTTTGAGCTCGAATGGAAAGGCTATGGAAGAAAGGTAAAAAAGTTCTAACCTAGTGACTTGGTGTGGATCCACTTGAGTGAGGACAAGTTCTTGAGCTTAGGGGAAAATAAGTTATCACCTAAGGCCACTTAACTATTCTAACTTATTGAGAAGATCAATTAGAATGTTTATAGGGTAGACTTACCTGATGAGTATGGAGTGTATAATTTCTTTAACATCGCTGACCCAAGTTTGTACATTACTAAGGAAGAGTGGAATGGAGCCAAACCAAATTTGATCCAAAATCTCAAACAACCTAGAGGGGATGATAGGAATCAAGGACCTGTTACCCAATTCCATGCTCACTGGCTGGCCACCTTGGTCTGTCGTCATCTTAAACTTCAATTCATAGAGGAAGAGGTGGAACTCCTTTGCAAAATCGACCTATCAAAGTACTCAAGCTCTTACCAATACCATGCTATCTCTATGGTGAAGGAAGACAACCTATTTCTCGACCTATCATAAGGCTAGCTTGGTGAACTATTAACCCATCCATGATCGGCTTAAAAGTAGATGGCTAGCTAGGATGACCTCACCAGCAACTAGGCTAGTGAGCTACCGAGCCTCTTATCTAGCCCATTGGCTTATTTGTTGACCCGACCTATGGCTTACCTTCGGCTCAAGGATGATTCCCCATGTTAAACTCAACCAGCTACCAAATGACATGTGTTGCTCCCCTTTCTCTAACATGGTATAGACTGCTAACAAACATATCATGCCATTTATCCATTTACCCTTGTAATTTTGTGCACATTCTACTATTGGTGTTTTACCCTTTTTGTAATTATACTAACTTAGGATATTGCCCTAAAAGGCAACTATGAATAGCTCATTCGTACATTAGCTGTATCATCAACTTAATGAATATTCCTTAGTGTCTTCTTCCACATTTTTGCTTGTTCTTATGCTTAAGCTAAACCAAGCTTAGTCAAGTTTGAGTGTTCCTTTATCTAGTTCTTTAATTAAGGACTAGTGGTAGGTAACTCTTTTAATCCAACTATATGTAGTACTAGCAAGGTTATTGGGTCTACATGAGGTACTTGGTGCATAATATCCAAGCACTAATGCAAGGATTTGTCTCACCTTCGACATCCATTTAGCTTTCTAGCTATCTCATAGCTAAGTGCAATCCCTATGTGAATTGCTAGCCTTCATGTGTCTACCTATGGAGCTACATTATACAGTTAGTCTATTTGCACCTTTGCTTAGAGGTCCACAAATAAGGAGTCTTACTAATCTAACCCTTCCCCAATAATTAGTCCATAAATTTGTTTTTCTTTCATTACCTAACATCATATAATTTGAGTTCTGAACAAGATTTTTACTTTCATGCAATTCAATAGCTATGAAGGATAGGGATTGTGTTCTTTTTATTTTGTCTTTTCCTAACTTTTTCCTGTACTTGGCCATAATTAACTTAGTCTAGAATCTTAAGACCAAGCATACTCATCTCCTTGGGCTTTGCAACCATTTCCCAATTAACTCAATGAATGTTTTTCCACTCTGAATTTTTATTCCAGAGAAAATTATTGATTATTAGAGCTAATATTGAAATAAATTTTGTAGGTAGCTTGCCTATTTGCATATAGGTAGTTAAAAGGGCTTCAAGCATCCTTTAGCTAAAACTATTCTTCCAGCCATATACTTAGATGCCAAGTTTTCCAACCGCTTAGTTTCCTCTAGGTTTTCTCAATAATGAAGGTCAATTGGCTAGATTTAGGTTTCAATCATTTGTTAAGTGGGTACCCCGCTTAATTTCCAAAGGATTGGATTGATTTGATTCCTAGTTTCCTAGAAAGCTGTTCTTTCATTTTCCCGACACATTTCTAAAATAAAAGGCTCCATTTTTTTTTTATTTGACCTTTAAACAAATATCTCATATCATCCCTAAACCTTTTCCATAAATAGAATTTATATTATATAGCTCTTAATAAGTACCTGTTATCAAAACTACTAAAATAGTTTTGCTAAAAATTGCATAGATTTACTAAAAGATCATAAAGAAACAGCATGTTTGATATTGATAATATAATTTATAGACAATTATATAAAAGACATTGCTGATAAGCATATTTAGTATCTTAGCCAAAAATAATATTTTCATTATTTTTTATAAATTTTATGTGAAATATAAAGATTAGAAAATCTATCTTCTTCGACGTCCGATTAGAGGACCCCTTGTGTTTCTTGAATGATGGCTTAATAGACTGTAATCTGGACAGTAATACTCCGCTTTTTGAACCTGTCGGAGGTCTGAGGAGTTTGTACTACTGTTTTTGTTTTGCCTTGGACTGCTATTTTACTTAAGGCCGAATTCTGTTTTTAGTTAATAGAATGGTTTCACCGGGAAAAGAAAAATAGAAAATGAAAATTAAAAACAAAAATTATTTGAAATGTTTCACACAAAATTTGCAAAACCAAAGAGGCCGCTTGATACTTCTGGCGCAGTTTTACTAAAATAACCCGATCTAATAATCCAGGATCTTCTTCTTCTATTTATTTATTTATTTATTTATTTTTAACTGCAATAATCCAGGATCTAAATGCGGTTTTTAATTTTGGATAGAAAGAGAAAGTCAAGAAGGGAAAACGTCAAATGGATGACTAGATTAACTATAAACGAATGAGTCTTTGTCCGCATGGCTAAGCTGTTAAATTTGAAAGTATCTAAATTTTGTTATGAAGTTTTTATGGATTTCACTCTTTGAAAAAAGGTATGTTAGTTATAAAATATCTTATCTGCGTCAGCACTACTTCAGATGTAATAGGTGGAGGGTGGAGTTATATAAAGTATTCATTAAAAATCCAAAATAAGCACTTTCAGATGCCAACTGGAATGACTCGCGAGTAGAGTTAGTATCTTATAGATTTTGGGTCTATAAATAAGATAGAGTTTGAGGGTCGATCAAGTCGGCCTCATAATAAAAGCAAATAACGCTATCCTTAAAAAATAAACACATAAAATTCTAAAACACAGGCAAAATATTATTTCTATAAAAGATAAATTTTGATGTATTAAAAGTTAATATGTGTTGGTTGTGGTCAAACTAACTAAGAATAAGTGGGCTCAAGTAGAGCCCAAATGAATTGCCCTGGATCTCATATCTTGCTTCTTGATTTCTATAAAAAGCCCTTAGGTGTAGTAATGGGTGCCCTTCAATACTTAAGTTAGTAAAGAGGACCAAAGGAAAGAAGGAGCAAGCATTAAAGACTCAAGAGGTAGTGCTAGTCTAATGTGTGTATAGGGTACTTAGGAGTTAAGATTGTGTATGGAAAATGAGCCCAAAGAGTTGAGAGAATCCCCTCACCTCATAGCATCTGGCACCTTTTATAAGGATTACTTGGGCATGTGGTGATTTAGGATTTGCTCACACTAACTGTTAGCAAATAGCATGCGCTATGGTGGAAACTAAGTAGCTCTAAAGGTGGTTGGCCATGATCGGCCTAGCACCTAAATATATAGCCTAGATATTTGACATCTACAGGGGCTATCGAGTGTACCGACCGTACTGTGGATGTCAAATGGCCATTAATGGACTATAGTGGAAAGCTGGTGCAAAAGATGAAGGAGGATGAGTTAAGACCTAAGTTAATGGTTGGTGGTTGACATGTATAGGCTTGGTAGTCGAACAAGCTTGCTCGAATGAGACGTTGTAGAGCTCACTAGGTAGGTAGGTTGTGGTACGATGGATGAGCTTGCTATCTGCCTACATGTTTATTAGTGGGCTTTTACATATGTTGGGCCTTAAGCCGAGTGATGATTGGGTATCAAAATATGCCTCCCCCAACTCTCCTCAATGTCTGAGATGTGAAGAGAGTAATTTGTATAAAGTGATCAAACCAATGAAAATCCGCCCTTTTGACAAGTAGAGGGGTCCGCGTTTTTGTTTGGCAGTGTAGCTTATAGCATCTCTGATCAGGTTTATCTTCTAGTATACTAGTGTCCAGCATGATTGATGGGATTGTTGGACCGCTTAAAGTGTCATGATGACCCTTTTTGGGAAGTGTACCGCATTGGTGGTCCCTTTAGGGTGATTGTGTACATGGGATATTCTGTTGTTGGATCATGTCAATGATCCATATGCATGGCTTAATTAGGGCCTTTGGCTTATAGAGTGGGATACGTAGATGGCTAAAGCTTAGTGTACGTCCTTTTATGGGTTCATACTCTAGGAATGAGAGAAGCCATGCACCTTCTCTCCCTGGTTGTCTGTATAAGGAATGGATAGGTCCTTATCTTTCAATTTGCATTGTCAAATCAAGTGACACTCTATTGGATTTATAGTCGCGAGCTAGTTCCTCCTTACCATAATTTTTCTTTTTTAGTTGATCTTTGATAATGGCTAACATGAACATAACCAATTAGTAAAGTGAATCTTCTGATCCATCCATTTCAAGGAAACTAGACGAGAGTTGCAAGGATTTGGCCTAAGAAGGGAGCAATAACCCTATTCCCTCTAAGATGATGGCGGCAATAGTAGGTAATGAAGATGGGGTCATACTATCTTGGGTGAAGAGGAGAGAATGTATGTAGTAGAGGCTTCGTGATGTGTATCCTCCTGAAGGCAAGGAGGTTAAGGAGGGGGAGTTATTGCGTATGACTAAAGCCATTGATAAGGCATATGCTCGCATTGCATATGTGATGAACGAGTGGAAGCTGAGGCTTGTGAGTCAAGAAGTTAGGGGAGTGTCTCGGTGGTGAAAAGAGGTGCTTGTAGTTGGGCAACAGGTATACGACATAGGGGATGACCAATCATTTGGTATTTATGTGAAATCATTCGAGCTAAGTCTTAGGCTTCCCTTTTCGGAGTTCCTTGTGGAATTTTTTAACTATTTCAAGGTTTCCCAGGGAGTCTAAATGCCGATACCTAGGCACAATTGCTCGCATTTGAGGCGTTGTGCTTGTGAGAGCTATGGAGGCCAATAGCGTAGCTGTTCAGGCATTTCTTCCACGTCAATAGGGTAGTCAACGATTGGGTATATGTTGCTAATCGAAGGGGTTCATTGAAGATTTTCAATGATTTGCTGAACAATGTTAATGACTGGAAAGAGTTCTTCTACTATGTTCTTATTCCCGAGCCATTGAGCTTTCCATCCTAGTGGAGATGGCCAATTTGGGGCAAGAAGTTAAGTAGTCTATAAGATGAGGATACCATGACCAATATTGAGCTATTGAACTTGGTTTAGTAGAAGAAGCTATGTCCTCTATTTATTTGTCACAAGTATAGAGATGGCTTAGCATTATTTGGATTTGAGATAGGTTTTGCTACACTTCATCGAAGAGGGGTAGTTAGCTGTTTGCCACATCACTTCGTTATTGAAGTGGGGGACATCGTTCCTGCTCATCATTGATAGAGTAAGTATGCTACCTTCTTATTATTTATTTACTAGATGAGTTTGTTGGTTTCTTACGGCTATGGAGTTAGCTACTGAAATGATAAGAGCAAAGCTGCTTGCCATTTAGAATAGGCAATTGGAGGGTCTAGTTGGGTCAAGCTAGAAAACAAGGCAATCTATTGTGGAGGGGGAAGGGGACACTTCATGTTGTCTTTCAAAGAGAACTAAGAAAAAGAAGGATGGGAGGCAATAGATGCTTCTCGAAGTGGTTTAGCATGCTGCAAGTGATGTATCGGTGGTTAAGCTTATTGTCAATTCAAAGCTTGAGGGGGTTACTTCTAGTAGTGGACTAGTTTAGGGCAACCAGGTCAAGGGTATATGTACCTTAGAGGGGACCAAAGGAGGGGATGCTTGGGTGGATGTTCAACAAGAGGATTCAAAGCTATCCTTTTAGAATGTTGGGATCGCCATAATTGAGATCTTTGACAATATGGATGATACGTTGTTGATTCATCATTGCAAGTGATCAGTGGCAATAGAAATGTAGGCACCTCATCCTTTGTTTGCAAGCAGACCCTCACATAAGTTTGACTAACTTTAGGCATGCTTTGGATGGCTATTTGCTAATAAGAGTGATGCTGAGGCTTCGATGGAGTTGTTAATGAGGTAAGTTGTTCATAGTTATTTTTAAGGTATTAGGCCTACTCTGTCAACTAATTGCGCATTGTGCCTATAGTTGTATGATCTTCTCAAGTTTGTTCTAGTTTACAACCAAGCATACCAGTAGTCGATGGGTAGTCGAGCAAGGGCTGAAGTAAAGAGGCTCTAGGAGGCATTAGAATAGGAGAAGAAGGTGCACAGTGACCTAGCCATTGTGTTCAGTAGCTTAGAGCATCAGCATAGGGAGCTGGTTAGGTAAGTCGATAAGCTATGGGGCAACCTAAAAAAGGACAAAGATTTCGCTAAGATTATTGAGAAGAAATTGTCCATCGTGTAAGCTAAGTTAGAGGCTAAAGGGAAGGAGTTAGAAGGGGTAAGGATCGATTTCACATAGAGGGAGATAAAGTTGTTGAAAGGGAAGGGTCTAACCTCTAAGGTTAAGCGAGACATCTTTTTGGAGACCCTTGATAACCCTTAGACTAAGAAGGCTCTCACCCTTATTGGTTATGCAACAACTGAAGAGGTTTGAAGGAAAGTTCACCAAAAGTTTCCCTAGGCTAATTTTTCCTTCTTGAATTTGTTGGATGACCATAAGGTTACTATTAGAGGTAGGGAGGAGGTTGAGTCTTTGGGTGACTCATTGAGTGGTTCCAATAGTAGCTCTAACATAGGCCGCGAAGATGACAAGGGAGGGGATAGGTGTAGCCAAGCTCAAGTCAAGCAACAGGTGGAAAGTCATGGAAAGAATATTGTCAATGTATAAGCTAAGGGTAACTTTCTTTTTTCTTGTCTTAGTTGATGGCTTAGGCAATATGTACCCGCTTTTGCTTATATTCTTTTTGTTCCAATTGGGAGGGAGTTAGGATGTCAGTTTCACCTTCTTAAATGTAATTATCATGGACTTAAATGAAAAAGTTTGTTGATGTGCTTGACTTATTTCCATTTTTTTTTTTTTCCTTTCCTCGCTTGTGCATTGCTGCTTCACATTTAGACTTTATTTTTCTCTAACTCTTTTGTGTTGTTAGTGATGCTTTTCGAGCAAATTGATTCGTCTTATTTTTTGTGAAGTTTTGTAAACATCTTTCCTCTAAGCTAGTTGCCTGTTACTACTCGCAAGTAATCCTTCAAGTCCTCCTTGGGATTATATAAACTTTGGTACCACTTAGCCTTAACGTAGGCTCATCATTTAAGGATGACGAGTATGTTAGAGTGAATCTTTTGGTGATGATATGGGATCTTCTAGATAGATTAGGCTTGGCTGGGTGAATCTTTTCTAGCATTAAGTAATCTCTTTGACAAAGCTTACTTCAGGTAATGTATATGCTTGGTAAGCGTATCGTATTGGGTAATGCACTTTCTAAAAGCCATTTAATGCTCATATGAAGCAACGTTGTTTTCTAAGGGATCAATTAAGCTCTTAGCACACTTGAGCCTTAGATTAGTGCTACATGTATAGATTGGGGTGCTCTAAGTCCCATATATAAAGGATGTATAGATCTTCACTTTGCCAAGCCAAATGTCCAAACACTTTTGTGGGTTATAGCTAAGGGTCGACTCACTTCCCCTTTTTCCATGAACATATCAAGGGTGATTAGACTTAAAGGGAAGGTAAGAGAAGGTCTCCTAAGCCCCTCCTTAGGAGCTCTAATTATAGGTGTAGAGAGTTGTCTGACAGTAGAGGTGGCCTTCAAGCTGTGATCGAGTGGCATATTTTAGCCTCTAGATCCTTCCTTCTTTTAGCCCTAATAATTCTAGGTGAAAGGGGAGCTTAAGTGCCATCCGCCACTTGTTGGTCGTAACTTCACCGCAGCTCTCATCTATAAGAGGTTTTAGGTGGTTCTTCCATACACTGTCCTAAATGAAAGCGAGCAGGCAAGGGCTGTCACAAAGACTATTGTAGCAAGGGAGGTCTTTTTCTCCACCCGAACTTACTGACAAAGGTGAACTGGAGGAGCTCATAAGGAATCCTTTACTTTATGAGTCTCCGAGTTCACTTTGTGGATAGCTTAGATGAAGTAGGCAAACCATACCTCGTCTCCCATTTGAGCTATCTCAATGAGAGGTCAACCATTCTAAGTAAAGCATCGATCTTCTTTTAATGCCAACAGGACCTTTAAAGCTTAGAGCTTCAAGTGGAGCAGTTGGATTAGCTATTCCCATCACTACTTTTATAGGAGATTGGCTTTGCTAGGTAAAGTGGAGGCCTCCACTTGAAGGTCAAGGGTCACTAAGGTCCTTACGGTTTGGAGCTTAGTCCAATTGAAACTTGAGGATGTTGTCATAGCTATCTCTGTAGAGCTCGTGGGCTGAATTGAAGTTGAGAGTAGTTCCTCTTGGAAAGAAGTCCAAAACAAGAAGCTGAATTGAAGTTGAGAGTGATTATTCAAGCCTATGATGAGAAATAGACTAAGAGTTGGCTCGTGCCTTCACAGTTTTCTTTTCTTTTCTAAATGTAACAAGGGTTGGTTTGTTGATCCTAGCCTAATGCTTTGTTTTGTTAATGGAATAACGCTTCTTTTCTACTTGCAATTTCTTGTCTGCTATTTTGTTCTCCTTTAGATCTCTTTTTTTTTTTTGTTTGTTCGACTATGGTAGCTTCACATAATCTTACTCTACTCACTTAGCCTAGAATCACATTAAGTTCAAAGCATAGACCTAATGTAATAGCCTTTTTCTATGTGTGTTTAGAGATGAAAATCAATACAACATTGAGAAGGAGCCTATATTGCTAGTGTAATGACTAACATAAGCAATGGGGATGAGAATTGAGCTAAGGCTTAGAGCCTAGTGTAGAATAATGCTCTAAAGTGGATACGATGCCTATGGAGTCAGTGTAAAGACTAACTTAAGCAAGGTACTAGGAGATGAGAATTAACCTAAGGCTTGGGTTTAATGGAGATCGATGCCATGATGAGAGTGCTCATAGCATTAATGTAAAGACTAACTTAGTTAAGGTGCTAGGGCATGAAAATCAATGCAAGGCTTCGAGCTTAGTGCAAACCAGTGTCCTCATAAGTGCTGATTAATGTAGGGTGTGTGTTTGAAGATGAAAATGAACCTGAGAACATAACTTGGCATAGGTGAAGGTTATGCACATGCACAAGGAGAGAGAGGGAAAGAGACAAGCATAGTAAACTCATCATTTCTTTAAGTACAATCACAGTTACATGTGCTTTTGGTTTTTTTACTATACTTAGTAGAAATAAGGTCTTAGATTGTTAACATTCCATGCCCTAAGAATAGGTTATCCATTTAAGGTTTTCAGCTTGTAGGCATCTTCCTTTGCTTCTTCCACTACTCGTACCGGGTCCTCCTAATTGGGGGCAAGCTTAGCCCGCCCTTTTTCTAAGCTAATAGCCTCTAATTTTCTACATACTAGGTCCTTTAAACAAAAGACATCGTGTTTGACATTGCAATTATAGTACCATATGGCAGTATACACTTCTTCAATGGTGTCAAGGTCTTGGAGGGCCATGTGGTTAGTATTCACATCAAAGTGCTCAGTCCTATTGATGGGCAACTCCAACTTAATTAAGAGGACGGCTTATACCCTAAATGTGACATGAAACGAGGTTTCTCCTTTAGAAGTCCTATGGGTCGTATGATATTCCCATAGGATATTCACAAGCTTATCAACTCACCCGCCCCTTTCTTACTCCACCCTTTTCTTCTAGCTATTAAGGATTATCTTGTTGATAGTTTTAACCTGGCCATTGGTTTGATTGTAGGAGAGGTATAGCATAGTTTGATGTTATATTTTTCACAAAATTCTCTAAACCGATTGTTATTGAATTGCTTCCCATTGGTAGGGATCATTCTATATGGTACCCCAAAGTGAGATAGTATATGGGTGAGCACGAATCCTTCGGTAGCTTAGGCTATGATGGTGGCTATGGCCACTGCCTCTGCCTACTTAGTGAAGTAATCCAACCACTCTAAGATGAATTGTTAGCCTAATGACACCTCTAGGATGGGGCTAAGGATATCTAATCCCTATTGGGTGAAAGGTTAGGGGCTTGTCAAAGGGTATAGTTCAAAAATGGGGGTGCTAGCGATTGGTGCATATTTCTAGCATGAGTGGCACTTTTGAACTACGGATTTGGCATCTTTCTTCAATGTTAGCCAATAATAGCCCAACTTAAGTACTCAAACATATAGTGATTGGGATTGGGATTGGGATTGGATGTAGTTGCTGTAAATTCCTACATGGAGCTCCTCAAGGATACAGGTGCCCTCTTCCTTCCTAAGGCACTTGAGGAGTGGAGTATTCTGTCTTCGTCCATAGAGTACGTTGCCAATCAATGTGTAGTTAGCCATGGCATAAGCTAACTTCTTTACTTAAACTCAATCCTTAGGTAATGCCTTATCTTGAGATATTGTGCAAGGGGATCCATCCAAGAGGGCATGGGACTTGTGGCCTATATTTCAAGAACTTCCCACTTATGTACCTCCATGCTTCATTCGGGGAGATACTATATGAAGAGTGACTTATCACCATCATGTGATGTAGGGATAATGGAGGAGGTTATCCTATAGTCTATTTGCCTTTGCATTTTTAACTTAAGGGATTGTGTTGACTTCCTACGACGTAAATTTCATAAGCAAACCCTGCACTTAGTATAGTTACCTAACCATTGTTGCCCTTTTGGTCTCATATTCTCCTTTAATTTGTTGTACCACCAATATAGAGCCCGAATGTATGCTTAACTTTTGTGCTTCAATGCCTTTGGCAATCTTTAAGTTGACCATCAATGCCTTGAACTTAGCCTTATTACTGCTTACTAGAAAACCAAACTTTAAAGAGTAGAGAATCTTCATTCTATATAGGCCTTAGAGTGTTACACCGAGCCTACTCCCTCCCTTAGTGGAGGAGCGGTCAACATGATGGTTTTAAATGGGTATGGTGAGCTCAAGTTGAGGCTTGTCTACTCTAGTGTATTTAACTATGAAATTGGCAAGGGCTTGTAATTTAATCACTTGTCTTGGGTGGAAATGGACTCCATGGGTATTGAGCTTGATGGAGTATTTCATCATTCTGCTTGATTTATTAGGCTTTTTCAAGGAAACTCTGAATGGTTGGTTCATCAATATGATGATTGGGTGTGACTAGAATTAGCACCTAAGCTATCAAGTTGTGATGACCACTGCAAGGGCGAACTTCTTGATACATAACAAGTCTTGAACCAGGAATGAGGCAATTTAGGTTCAAATGAGGACAAGGAGCAGAAAGTTAAAATGGGGGTTTTGACAATGAATGTGTATGGATATGACGCACTAAGACACACACATAAAATCAGGGGTTAAGCTCAAAATAAGATTCGATACAACTCAAAAACACTAAATGTCACTCGGGATTCAAATGAGGGTTAAATGTAACTTACTAACTTGCTCAAATAAAGGGGTTCCCCATAATCTTAGGGTTAAGATTGATAAGAACACAACAAGAAGAATTAAACAGTTAACCAGCACTCAATAATTTGACAAATGCAAGCTCTAAGAGACTAAGTATGACTTTACTAAAAAAGGGAAAGTTCTAAGTGCATTCACACTGTATATTCTCATTGATGATTCTCCATCTCTACTAATTACAAATGTTGCTATTTTTAGCAAGTCTTGAAACCCTAGTGGCAAAACTATAAATAATGTACAAGGTCTTAAGCCTTAAAGAATAGGCCCATAATTAAAATAAAGAAAATATTCACAAAAATACAAAATTGTGCGTTTTACAGAAGAAGTTGGCATGTAGTCATTTGGCTTGTCTTGGAAAGAGTAGGATTCAAATTGGGTAGGATTGGCAGTTGGATGTTTAGGTTCAAGTAGGAGTCCCTAAAGTCTCGTAGTGCTTGGTCAAGATACCTAAAAGGCCGACCTAGAGTTACTAAGTTCTAAGGTTAGTCGACGGTAATCTCTCCACGTCATGTTGAGTGGATCTTTGGCATCAAGTCCTCGGATGTGTGGTCTCTCTTCTTCACAGCAGATGACAAATTTAATGTTGAGTAGCTCCTTCTCTTCCTGTCAGCCTTCTAGTATTAGCTCTTTCTCGGCAAGAGTTGATTGGCCTTAGCTTTGAATAGTGTAGCTTCGGGTTAGAGTAAGTTTACTTTAGTTTTTAACAGGTCGGTATTGGCTTAGGACAAGTTAGCCTCAGCTTGAAGATAGTCATAGGCTGATTCCTATCATTACCATGGGTCCAAAAAGAAGTCATCATCAACACTAAACAATGAGGATGGGCCAAGATGCCGAATAAACTTCTCCACCCTTTTTGCTTCACCATAGGTGTCGAGTTGTTCTTGATTTCCTCAATGCTCATGGGGCTTAAGCAATTGCGTTTCTCGTCCTTCCAAACCGTGTAAGTGTTAAGGAAGCCATTGTGGATAACTTTCTGGTCATACTCCCATGGTTGACTAAGAAGTAAATTTGCTAAATTCACAGGCACTACGTCAAAGTTAATCTCATCTTCGTATTAACTAACCTTGAGTGCTATTTGAGCTCTTTAATGCACATGGACCATATCCTTGTCATTAAACCACTTCAATCCATAAGGTCGTAGATGTGAGTAGGTTGGCATCTTCATCTTCTCTACTAACTCAATAGAAACAACGTTGGTGCAACTTCCTCCATCAACAACCAAGGAATAGGTCTTCCCATTCATCAAACATCGAATATGAAATAAATTCTCCCTCTATTCAAAATCTGCTTTCTAGTTGGCTCGTCAGCTCGTCATGGCTAAGAGTTCATCCAGATTTTTAGCATAAACATTTTCTTTTATCAACTCGTCTTTCAAACTCTTATCACTCTAACTTTCTACTTGAGCTTCAAGTCCTTCATCCTTCATGATCATGACCCTTTTATTTTGACATTGAGAAGTAATATGCCTGTAGCTTAAGCACTTGAAGCATTTAACTTCTTGGGCTTTGGTGTCAGGTACCTTCTCTTTCTCTACCTTCTTTGTCCCGGCCTGATTTGGTTGGCTAGATTCACCTTTCTCCATCTTCTTCTCTTGTCCTCTTCTCTTGGCATACCTCTTAGGTTTAAGGCTAACTTGTTGAGGACGGTTAGTCGACCTATGATGTCTTCTTCTCCTCTGTCTCTCTACCCTCAATTCTAGATTGATTAGCTCATCCAATGAGTTAAATGGCTATAATTCAACTATGTTGGCAATGTCGTCTTGGAGTCCACTTAGAAACCTAGCAATGGTGTAGTCCTATGGCTCAGTAATCTTACATCTCATCATTAAAGTCTTAAACTCTTACAGATACTCTTTAATAGTGTTTCGACCTTACCTCAAGTGTTAGAAAGCATGGAGGATCTCTTGTTTGAAGTATGTCAACATAAAGCGTTGGTTCATCAATCTTTTCGTAAGGTTGCAAGTTCTTATCAGGTCTTCTCCTTCGGCATCTCGCTTAGCCACTAACTTACCCCACTAAAGGCTCACATATTCAACAAGGGATAATGAAGCCAACTTAACCTTTGTTTGCTCGTCACATTCGTAGCATTCAAACAACTTCTCGACTCGGGGAGCCTAGTCTAAGATCTCTTTAAGTAGGCAACTTCTACTGAAAGTCGGCAACTTAAGTTTTATATTATCAAGTCTTCGGCCAGGTGTTTAGGGTTTACCCCAAGTGTTTTGAGCTAGTTGATTCACTTCGAATTGACAACTTCTATTAGAGCCTTACTTGACCATATTTCTTCTCGGCTTCGACTCTCTTCTTTAGGCTCCTTGATTTACCTCAAACTCAATACCCTTATCATTGCTTCTTCTCGATATAGGTAGGTTTTCTCTTCTTCTTAGCTCGGCAGCCCTTTGTGGTTGTCATCCATCACCATTAAGCACATTGGAGACACTTCTACCGATGAGTGTTTATTCCCTTCTTCCATCTCGGCCTATGCATCTACAACCTTTGACTAAACCAATAAGCTCTTGAATAGAGTCAGTAAGATTTTGAATCTGATATTCCAAGTTATCAATGCGTCTCCTCAAGCTTCTACGAAGACTATCACCACTGTTATTGGCACTATCTTCAAACATTCTTATCTGTATAGTAATTTCTAAATGAAATTGAACAAACACAATTTACAACAAAACACAACTATAGTAACCCATAAATGACTACTACTCAGCTTCTATAGTTATCCACAATTGACAAACATTTCCATAACAGCTAGAATCAACTGCTGAAATTACTGTTACTTGAGTCAACAACAGGACAATACTACAACTACTAAGAACACAAACAACACACTACACTACAAAATGACAACTAATAGATGTTCAAATAATGAAACAATCTTTAAAGAACACTAGCATGTGTATCTCCCTAAAGTACTGATATTAAGATGATACACAACGGGTCTTAAACCAGGAATGAGGCAATCTAGGTTCGAATGAGGACAAGGAGCAGAAAGTTAAAATGGGGGTTTTGACAATGAATGTATATGGATATGATGCACCAAGACACAAACACAATCAGGAGTTAAGCTCGAAATAAGATTCGATATGACTTACGAACACTAAATGTCACTTAGTATTCAAATGAGGGTTAGATGTAACTCACTAACTTACTCAAATAATGGGGTTCACCACAATCTTAGGGTTAAGATTGATAAGAACACAATGAAAAGAATTAAAAAGTTAACTAGCACTTAATAATTCAGCAAATGCAAGCTCGAAGAGCTTAAGTATGACCTTACTCAAAAACGGAAAGTTCTAAGTGTTTTCACACTCTATATTCTCATTGATGATTCTCGATCTCTGCTAATTACAAATGTTGCTATTTATAGCAAATCCTAAAATCTTAGTGGTAAAACTATAAATAATGTACAAGGCCTTAAGCCCTAAAGAATAGGCCCATAATTAAAATAAAGAAAATATTCACAAAAATACATAATTATATATTTTACAGAAGAAGTCAACATGTAGTCATTTAGCTTGTCCTGGAAGGAGGAGGATTCGAACTAGGTAAGGTTAGTAGTTAGATGTTCGAGTTCAAGTAGGAGTCCTTGAATTCTCGCAATGCTTGGTTAAGATACTTAAAAGGTTAGCCCACAGTTGCCAAATTCTAAGGTTAGTCGGTGCTAATCTCTCCATGCCGTATCGTGTGGATCTATGGCATCGAGTCCTCAAATGTATAATCTCCCGTCTTCTTGATAAACAATAGACTTAATGCCTAGTGACTCCTTCTCTTCCTCTTAGCCTTCTAGTATCAGCTCTTTCTCGACAAGAGTTGATCGACATTGGCTTCAAACAATTCAGCCTCAGGTTAAAGTAGGTCGACTTTAGTTTTTAACAGGTTAATGTTGGCTTGAGATAAGTTGACCTTGGCTAGAAGATAGTCGTAAGCTGATTCCTATCATTATTGAAGGTTCGAAAAGAAGTCGTCCTCGATGTTAACAATGAGTACGAGTTGGGATGCCGAATAAACTTCTCCTCCCTTTTCACTTCACCATGGGTATCGAATTGTTCTCAATTTCCTAAATGCTCATAGGGGTTAATCAATAGCACTTTCCACCCTTCCAAACTGTGTAAGTGTTAAGGAAGCCATCATGGATCACTTTCCGATCATTCTCCTATGATAAGCTAAGAAGTAAATTTGTTGTATTCATAAGCACTACTTCAAAGTCAATCTCATCCTCGTATTGCCCAACCTTGAATGCTATTTAAGCTCTTTTATGCATGTAGACCATACCCTTATCATTAACCCACTTCAATCCATAAGGTCAGGGATGCGAGTAGGTTGACATCTTCATCTTATCTACTAGCTCAGCAGAAACGACGTTGGTGTAGCTTCCTCCATCAACAACCAAGGAATAGGTCTTCCCATTCACCAAAGATCGAATACAAAATAAATTTTCCCTTTGTTCGGAATTTGCTTTCTAGTTAGCTCATCAGCTCGTCATGGCTAAGAGTTCATCCAGATTTTCAGTATAAACATTTTCTTCTATTAACTCATCTCCTAAACTCTTGTCACTCTGACTTTCTACTTGAGCTTTGGGTCCTTTACCCTTCAAGATCATGACCCTTTTATTCAAACATTGAGAAGCAATATGCCCGTAGCCTAAGCACTTGAAGCATTTAACTTCTTAAGCCTTGGTGTCAGGTACCATCTCTTTCTCTAACTTCTTTGTCTTGTCCTGATCTAATTGGCTAGACTCACCATTCTCCATCTTCTTCTCTTGTCCTCTTCTCTTGGTATACCTCTTAAGTGTAGGGTTGACTTGTTGAGGTCGATTAGTCAACCTTTGATGCCTTCTTCTCCTTTGTCTTTCTACCTTCAATGTGATTGTTCAGCTCGTCCAATAAATTGCTATAATTTAATTATGTCAACAATATCGTCTTGGAGTCCACTTAGAAACGTAGCAATGGTGGAATCCTATAGGTCAACAATCTTACATCTCGTCAATAAAATCTCACATTCTTGTAGATACTCTTTGATAGTGTTTTGACCTTACCTCAAGTGCTAAAAAGCATGGAGCATCTCTTGCTTGAAGTATGTCAACACAAAGTGTTGGTTCATCAATCTTTTCATAAGTCTACAAGTTCTGATCAAGTCTTCTCCTTCGGCATCTCGCTTAGCCACTAACTTATCCTACTGAAGGCTCGCATATTCAACAAGGGATAATGAAGCCAGCTTAACCTTTGTTCAATCGTCACATTCGTAGCATTCAAACAACTTCTCGACTTGAGGAACCCATTCTAAGAGCTCTTCGAGTCGACAACTTCCATTGAAAGTTGACAGCTTAAGTTTTATATTGTCAAGTCCTTAGCCAAGTGTTCACAGTTTACCCTTAACATTCCAAGCTGGTCAATTCACCTCGGATTGGCCATTTCTGTTAGAGCTCTACTCAACAATATTTCTTCTCAGCGTAGGCTCTCTTCTTCAGGCTCCTTGATTTGCCTAGGAATCAATACTCCTATCATTGCTTCTTCTCGACATAGGTAGGTTTTCTCTTCTTCTCGACTTGGTAGCCCTTTGTGGTTATCATCCATCATCATTAAGCTCATTGGAGCTACTTCTACTGGTAGGTGTTTTTTCTTTTCTTCCACCTCAGCCTATACATTTGCAACCTTTGACTAAACTAGTAAGCTCCTGAATAGATTCAACAAGATTTTGAATATGATATTCTAAGTTATCAACACGTCTCCTCAAGCTTCTACAAGGATTATCACCATTGTTATTAACATTATCTTCAAACATTCTTGTCTATATGGTAATTTCCTAATGACTACTATAGTAACCTAGAAACGATTACTACTCGGCTTCTGTAGCTAACCACAACTGACAAACACTTCCACAGCTGCTAGAATCAACTACTGAAATTACTATTACTCGACTCAACAACAGGACAATACTATGACTACTAAGAACACGAACAACACACTACACTATAAAATGACTACTAATAAATGTTCAAATAATGAAACGATCTTTGAAGAACACTACCACGCATGTTTCTCTAAAGCTCTGATACAAAGATGATACGCAGCGAGTCTTAAACCAGGAGTGAGGCAATCTAGGTTCGAATGAGGATAAGGAGCAGAATGTTAAAATGAGGGTTTTGACAATGAATGTGTATGGATATGATGCACCAAGACATAAACACAATCAGGGGTTAAGCTCGAAATAAGATTCAATACGACTCACGAACATTAAATATCACTCAGTATTCAAATGAGGGTTAAATGTAACTCACCAACTTGCTTAAATAAAGGGGTTCACCACAATCTTAGGGTTAAGATAGATAAGAACACAATGAGAAGAATTAAAGAGTTAACCAGTACTTAATAATTCAGCAAATACAAGCTCTAAGAGCTCAAGTATGACCTTACTCAAAAAGGGAAAGTTCCAAGTATATTCACACTATATATTCTCATTGATGATTCTCTATCTCTGCTATTTAAAAATGTTGCAATTTATAGTAAGTCCTAAATCCCTAGTAGCAAAACTGTAAATAATGTATGAGGCCTTAGGCCCTAAAGAATGGACCTATAATTAAAATAAAGAAAATATTCACAAAAATACAAAACTATGCATTTTACAAAAAAAGTTAACTTGCAGTCATTTGGCCTATCCTAAAAGGAGCAGGATCCGAATTGGATAGGGTTGGTAGTTAGATGTCTAAGTTCAAGTAAGAGTCCTTGAAGTTTTGCAGTACTTGGTCAAGTTACTTAAAAGGTTGACCTACAATTGCCGAGTTCTAAGGTTAGTCAACACTAATCTCTCCATGTTGTGTCGAGTAGATATATGGCATCGAGTCCCCGAATGTGTGGTCTTTCGTCTTCTCAGTAGATGACAGACTTGATGTTGAGTGGCTACTTCTCTTCCTCTCAACCTTTTGGTATCAGTTCTTTCTTAGCAAGAGTTGATCATCCTCGGCTTCAAATAGTTTAGCCTTAAGTTAGAATAGGTCGACTTCAATTTCTGACAGGTTGATGTCGGCTTAGGACAGGTTAGCCTCGACTTGAAGATAGTAGTAAGCTGATTCCTATCACTTCTCCTCTTTCATATGCTTGAGCACTGGCTCTTATAGGATGTAGGTAATGTATTAGCATGGTTGGTGTTTGTGACTGTCTACTTGGTTGAGGACCAAAGATAGTTCCATTACTAACTGTAAAGTACAAGTATAACTCTTCTCTAAGGATTGGCATAGAGAGTATAAGTAGGCTTACCAAGAAATCATTTAGTTCATCAAATGCTCATTGACATTCAATTGTCCATTTGAATTCAATAAGGTTTTTTAGTAACTTAAAGAATTCTACGCATCTGTCTACACTTCTAGATGCAAATCAATTTAGTGTAATAATTCTTCTAGTTAGGTGATCTACCTCCTTCATTTTTCTTAAGGCTTTCATATCTTGGACTGCTTTAATCTTATCTAGGTTAGCTTCTATTCCTTGCTCTATTATCATGAGAAAAAGGAATTGCCCCAATGCAACCCCAAAGACATATTTTTAGGGATTAAGTTTCATATGGAATTGGCATAAAGTTTGGAATGTCTCGCAAAGGTTATCGATGTGGCCTCTTTTAGTTTTGCTTTAGATAATCATGTCATCAATGTAGACCTTAATGTTTCAACTAATTTGTGGCTTGAAGAAATGGGTGACTAGCCTTTGGTATGTGGCTCCAACATTTTTCAGACTGAAAGGCATTACCTTATTACAATAGGTCTCGAAGTTTATGATGAATGATGTGTGGACTTCATCCTCAGGAGTCATTGGGATCTAGTTGTATCCTGAGCAAGTAAAGTAGATGAGCTAGTCTATGTGTGGTAAGGGGAAACAATGCTTAGGGCATGCCTTATTAAGATCGATGTAGCTGACACGCATTCGTCACTTACCATTTGCTTTCTTTACTCTTTACTAATATAGTATTGGTGAACTAGGTAGGGCATCTTTCTTGCCTTATGAAGCCTGCTTGGAGTAGCTTCTGTACTTCCTCCTCAATTATTGTCCGACATTTCAAAGCGAAGTATCATTTTTTCTATTTTATAAGTCAGATGGCGGGATTGAAATTTAGGTGATGCATAGCCTCCAGTTTGTTGATGATGTCTAGCATCTCTTTTGGGGCAAAAGCAAAGATGTTTGTGTTTTACCTAAGAAAATCTATGATTTTGACCTTATCATCATATGGCAATTCTTCCCTTATTTTGGTTATCATTGCAGGGGCATTAAATAGCTCGATTTCCTCTATCATTTCTATAGGCTCCCCCTAAACCACTAAAGTTGATGTGGTGGTTGATTCTATGTTCATGATGTGGTTTCTAGATTGGGCTTTGAGGTAAAGTGACCTAGACAAGGAGTGGTTGCCTCATGCCTTACCTATACTAGTGAGTGTCATGGACTTCGCTTTAAAGCATTTTCAACTAATAAACATGTCAAATTTTGTAATACTTACCCAGCAACACTGTTTGGTGACCAAAGTTCAATGACAATGAAGTTAGTTGACTGTATGGCAACGTACTTCTCGTCACCTAGTCGAATTGGTAAGGTAATGATTCCCTTCACCAGCACTAGTTTGTCTCCTCTAAACCTTATAAGGCCATTTTGTATAGTTGTAGGAGTTTGTCAAGTTGTTCCTTAATTTGTTCATAAGCACTATAAAAAAGTGTGTCTATTGAACTTCCATTGCGGATGAACATTTTAGGGATGTCAAAATATTCAATTTCAACATTTATGATGAGTTCATCGTTATTGAGTAGATCGACCCCCTATATGTCTACTTTGGTTAAAGTGATTGTTGTGTCTATCTTCGACCTCTTGGTTCTTACAAGATATACCTCATGTTGGCCCCTTATGATTGTGATGTCTAAGAGGAGGCTGGGTCCTCCAAATATGGTGTTGATTTAGCCTTACCATTCCTAACGATTTTGTTCATCTACTAAGGTATTAGTCTGTTCCATGTGGTGTTGTTGTTATTGTTCCACTCGGCAACGCTAGGTTAGCTGTTGTATTTGATTCTTCTCATCTACAATAACGTTGTTAATGTGGCCTTGTAGACAAGGCCTTTGACTTCATTCATAAGATGGTGGCATTTAATGGTGTTATGTTTGTGTATCTTGTGGCAATTATAGTAATTGCCTAAGTTTGCCACTTTGGGGGTTTCACGAACACTAAGTGTTCATAGGAGCTATTCTTGGACCTCGTACATGATTTTGCTTAGCGGTTTAACATAGGTTTTGTATAAGGTGCAATCTTAGAATTTCTATCATTGCTTGTCTCATTTGTTGTGTACTAAGGGTTATGGTCTGGAGTTACAACACCTTAAGTGGTCCTTTACTAATACGCAAGTATTGTTATCTACTTCAAACTGAGCTCTGATAACATCTTCTTGAGCTATGCATTTCATGGCCATTTGCATGAACTTGTCCAAAGAGTCAATTTTGTCTAATAAGACTGCGTTGAATAGCCTTTCTTTAGGTTCTATGCTTGTAAGAAGCACTTGTTGGGCCATTCTTGGTAGGAATTGGATAATTAGATCCTTGACTGACTTGGGACCTAAGCTTGAGGTCTTGAACGACTAACAAAGGGGATTCTATCTTTCCAGCCAACTCTAGCTAAAGCCAAGCTAATCATCTTGGTTAAATAACTTCACTTGCTAATCTGAGCTATTTTAGTTCTATTAACCACCGTGTGCTGACTTGATTTATATTCCCCTAACTGCTTAGCTAGTCCTGCCATCTACTTTGCTCTACCTATGTTGACCACTAGCTTAACCATACTTATGCTGATAACGCCTCAACACTTCTAAGCCAATATCTCCTCGAAAGAACCTCCAGGTCTGCTCAGTACCTCTACTCAACAAGTTCTAACTTAACTGTACAACTTTGTTCGTTTCTACTAGAAGCACCCCGATGACTAAACACCATATGTCCAACACCATGTAAAAGGATTTGCTACACCAATTACCAATTTCTTTGATTTTTTCATTTGTACCCTTTATTACTCCTTGTATATTACTTCTTTTAAATAATACCCTTTTTGTCCTTTTTAATTTAGCTAAGATGTCTTAACTTTTCGAGTATAAATACCCTTATAAATGTAGCCGCAACGTATCTCTGATATTGAATGTACTTTATTGTCTCTTTTGGTGAGCATTCCCCTTTTGCTTGGTTCACTCTTATCCTAACTCTTAAGCATGGCTAAGTGATTAGTACCCTCACCGAGCTGGCTTGTGTGACATATCGTGTTTGCTTCGTAAGTCCTTTTTAATTCCTTAGTGTGTAATATTGTTGGAGTTGATCATGGTTTGCTTATTAATTCCCTATTTCATTCACTTTTTCCATTGTCGTTTTCAAGCTTTCCGTAAGCTTGGACTCGCCTCAATAAATCTAACCTTATCTAATCTTGGCATGGCCTATCATCTTGGTATCTGACCGAAGGTTCATAGTAGGTACATTGATATTCAACTGTGATTATTACTAGGCAATGTGTAGTATTGGTTGTAGTAGAGTGTATTATGGTTGTGTTAGAGTTAACTATAAGTATTGAGTTAGTAGAAGGCGTAGTGGTTTGTTGTTGTGTATACCATGTTGTATTATATTTTGAGTTGTGAAAATAAAGCAAGTATTAATTGTATGTTTACTATAAAGTAGTAAGCTATGTGTTTAAGAACCATAAGTGTGTGTTGTTTAGTGAGAAACCCTAGAGTTTTTTTGTTCTTGTAAATATGAGGTTGAGTAAAGGATGATAGATTTGAGTGTAAATGTTAGTATTAGAGATGATAATAGTGACATTGCCTACAATAGCTAGCAACCCTAAAATACTCTTAGAAGAATTGGAAAGCAGTTTGATGAAATAGCCAATTTGATAGCCGACCTAACAAGAGCTGTTCATGCATTAACCTTTTAGCCTACTAATGTTGTTCAAAATACTCCTTGAACTACTTAACCCATGAGAGGGTAGATCCTAACTCGACAAAATTGAGGTGAAAGAGTAGGAGATTGTATGTAGAGAAGGATTAACTTGGGTATAGTAGATGAAGAGGATGAAAAAGAAGAGTATGATGAAGTAGAAGAAGAAGCACGAGTACATCGAGTTACTAACCTTGTAAAGCTTCAAATCTTAAGCTTCAATAGTTTTGGAAATGCTAATGATTATCTTGATTGGGAAGAGAAAGTAGAGCAAGTCTTTGATCAATACCAGTATGAGGACTGTAAGAAAATGAGAGTTGCTATTGTAAGGTTCTCAAGATATGCTGCGATATGGTGGAGAAACTTCTAAGCCATGAGAAGGAGAGAAGGATATAAAGAGGTTAGGTCGTAGCCTGAGATGAAAAGAATCCTTGGAAATAGATTTGTGCTAGTCACTTACTTATAGGATACTTTTAGTTGACTTCAAGAGCCAAGACAAGGTAGCCAAACTATTGATGAGTATGTTTGAGAATTCTAAATGCATATGATATGATGTGAGGTAGATGAACCTTCAACTCGAGTAGTTTCCAAATTCCTTACTGGATTAAGTTATGAAATTCAAGACGTAGTGGAATTACAAAATTTTTCCACACTAGATGAGGCCATCAAAGTTGCCCAATGAGTAGAGAGACAAAGGAGGAATAGGTCGAGCCAATGTCTAACAAGCCAACTTAGCTAATCTCACCGACTTGTTTAGAGTAGTAGTTTAACACTATAGAGCTCTAACCTTAGTAGAAGAATTAAGGTAGTAACTTAGTTAAAGGGTTTCCTTGTCAACTAAGAGTCACCAAAGAGAGCTTATGAGAAGGAACAAGGATTTGGTAGGAAGATGAGCTAAATCAAGTGCTTCTAGTGTTTAGGGTTTGGGCACATAGTCACTCAATGTCCAAACAGAAGAATTATGATCATTAAGGGCAATGCTCAAAAGATTGAAGTAAATAGCATAGATGAGGAACCTGAAGAGAAAAGAGAATTAGAAGAAGAGGTTAAGGTTAATGATGAACTAGTTCAAAAAGATGTGTTTGCAAAGGATTTGGATAAGTTAACTTTAGTTGTCTGACATGCGATGGATATTGAACCGTTTACCAAGAGGAGCAAATAGAGAACCTGCTCCACATCACATGCAAGGTGAATGAGTAAGTATGTACACTCATAATAGATAGTGGAAGTTATACTAATGTAGTGTTTGCTGACCTAGTTTAGAAGCTCAATTTGCCAACCACTTCACATCGGAGGCCTTATAAACTACATTGGCTAAATAAGAAAGGAGCACTACATGTCACTCAGCAAGTATTACTGCTGATCTCTATGGGAAACTATTCTAATGAAATCAATTGTGACATGCTACCTATATATATGTCCCATGTACTACTGGGCTGACCTTAGCCTTTAGATCAAAGGGTTATTCATGATGGTTTTAGAAATATATATATGTTTGACAAAGATGGAAAGAAGATTACTCTAAACCCCATGACACTAGGCTAAGTAAGAAATTGCAAGCTAAACTAGCTTAAGGATCAAAGAAGGCCTTGATTTTGAGTCGTGCTAAGCTCCAAGAAGCTATTAAGGTTGACATGCCGACCTTTTTGTTGATTAGATAAGTTTTCGAGTAAAAGGAGTAAGTTTTGCTACCCTTAGAGATCAAAGTGCTATTGGATGAGTATGCATACTTATCTCTTGAGCAGTTGCCCGGAGGATTACCCCCTTTTTGATGCATTAAACACTTGCATTGACTTAATACCTAGTGTTACTCTACCAAAAAAAACTACTTATTAGATGAGCCCCGAGCAAGCTATTGGACTCCTAAGGTAAGTAAACCAGCTATTACAAAAAGGGTAGGTAAGAGAAAGTCTTGGCTATTGCATTGTGCTAACATTACTTATGTAAAAGAAGGATGGTACGTAGCAAGTGTATATGGATAATAAAACCGTGAGAAAGATCACGATCAAGTACAGGTATCCTATTTTGAGGATAGATGATATGTTAAATGAACTAAGTGTTGTTAGAGTGCTCAACAAGATTGACCTGAAGTCAGGTTAACAATAGATTCATATGAGCAAACTGCTTTGAAGACTTAACATTGTTTATACAAGTAAATGGTAATGTCATTTAGACTACCAAACACTCTAAGTACTTTTATGAGACTGATGAATCATGTCTTAAGAAATCTGATCTGGAAGTTTTTAGCAGTCTACTTCAACGATATCCTTGTATACAATGTTGACTTGGTGAGTCATACTGGCCATCTCTAAGCTATTCTCAATGTCCTCCAAGTAAAGAAATTGTTTGGAAATTTGAAGAAGTGTTGTTTCTACCAAGAAGAGATGATCTTCCCAGGGTATGTAGTTAGTGGAGGAGGATTAAAGGTTGATAAAGAGAAAATTCAAGCCATTGTTAAGTAGTCGACCCCATCGTTCTATGCCAAGGTGAGGCATTTTCATGGATTGGCTTCCTCTTACCGCTATTTTATTCAAGGCTTTAGTTCAATAGTTGCACCCTTTACTGAGTCGACGAAGAAGAACATGGAGTTTAAATGGGGAGATAAAGAGGAGAGAAGCTTTGTTGAGATGAAAGAAAGATTGACCTTTACCTAGTCTTAGCTCTACTAGACTTTGAGAAAGTGTTTGAGTTTAAATACGATGCATTAAGTGTCGACATCAGAGCTATGCTGATGCGAGAAGGTTAAATTGTTACCTATCTTAGTGAAAAGCCTAGAGGAGCACAACTAAACTACTCTATATATGACAAAGAACTCTTGGCATTGGTCTGAGTTCTTCATGTTTGGCAATACTATCTTTTGCTAAAAGAATTCATCATATACACTGATCATGAGTCCTTTAGATATTTGAGGAGCCAATCAAAGCTATCGAAGAGATAGGTTCGATGGATTGAATTTCTGAAAGGATTTAATTTCATCATTAAATACAACCAAGGTAAGAGTAATGCAGTTGCCAATGCTCTATCAAGAAGATATGTTCTTCTTACTAAGTTGCAGACCAAAATGTTGGGGTTTGCAAACATTAAAGAACAGTATCAACTTGATTCTCATTTTGGCCCTATTTATAGACGTTATAGAGAAGGGAGAACAATGGATGAGTATCATGTAGAAGATGGTTGTCTGTTTCGAAGTGGCAAGCTATGTATTCTATCTAATTTTGTGCAAGAGCTGTTAGTAAGGAAAGAGTAAGGTGGAGGGTTCTCTAGACATTTTGGAGAGAAGAGAACATATGATTTATTGAATGGGAGATTTTTTTGGCCTAAGATGAGGCAAGATGTGCATTGGATTGTTAAGGCTTACGCTATGTGTAAAAGAGCTAAGTGATATGCTAAGCAAGGGAAAGTAATGCCTTTACCTATCTCAACTAAGCCTGAGTTTGAGTTGGGCTTAGATTTTGTACTTAGGTTACTACAAACTGCCCAAGGTAAGGATGTAGTAATTGTCGTTGCGAAGCAAAATGGCGCATTTTGTGCCCTACTCAAAAATTAACGATGCTTTAATTATTTCTTTTCTTTTTTTGTAGGAAATTGTTTGTTTACACTTCATGCTAAGAAGTGTGATGCTAGATAGAGATCTAAAGTTTCTAAGCCATTTTTGGAGAACTCTTTGGTGTCATATGGGAACCAAACTACTCTTTAGTATTTCCTATCATCCCCAAATCAATGGCTAAACAGAGGTAGTCAACCATACTTTGGGATCACTACTCCAAACTACAATAGGAAGAACTTAACTAATTAGGATGTCTATTTGCCTATGGTGGAATTTTCTAACAATCACATGGAACATAGCACTACTAAACAAACACCCTTTGAAGTCTTCTATTGTGTCAACCCAGAGCTGCCCCTTAATTACACTTTAATACCCATACCTAAGTAAGAAGACCCTGAAGCAAGAGCTCAAGCACAATCTATCCAGTAGATCTATCAGAAGGTTGCATGACAAATTGACCAAGCTACTAGGAAATTAAGAAAGAAGAGTAAAGGAAAGAAAACAATGTATTTTCAGCCCAGTGATTTAGCATGGCTACACTTGAGCATAGAAAGGTTTCCAAATAAGAGAAGGAATAAGTTATTCGCTTGAGCTAAAGGTCCCTTTAAAGTACTCCAAAAGATCAACAATAATGCCTATCAACTAGAATTACCAAAAGACTATGGAGTTTTTGGTACTTTTAATATTTCCAACCTCAGCCCTTACTGACCTGAAAGAGAACAGAGTGATAACCAATCGGATTTGATTCCATATCCAAATCAATTCGAAGGGGATGATGAGAATCAGATAACCAGACTCTTGACCCAAGCCCGAGCTTATGGTCTTGAAGGACTAATGAAGTGGATTCTATCTTTTGATACAACTCCAATCGAAGCTGAGTTGATTCTCACTATCGAACAACTTCGCGTACGAAGTAAAGCTGTTTCAGTTTTTTTAACCAACGTATGTTGACCTGATTGATATTCTCTTAACTACTCGGCCAATCCTACCATCTACTCTACTCTGCTTGTATCAAACACTAGCTTAGCAATACTTATGCTGAGAACCCTTGAATGCATCTAAGCCAATGTCTCTTCGGAAGAACCCCCCAAGTCTTCTTGACACCTCTACTTAACAACTTGCAAATTAATCATATAAGTTTTTCTATTTCTGTTAGAAGTGTCCTAACAACTAAACGCTACATATCCAACACCACGTGAAAGGATTTAGTACACCAATTACCAATTTCTTTCATTTTTTTCATTTGTACCCTTTATTATTCCTTATATGTTACTTCTTATATAGCAGCATTTTTGTCTTTTTCATTTTAAGTAGGATGGCTTAACCTTTTAGGTATAAATATCCTTATAACTGTAGCCGTAATATATCTCTAATATTGAATATACTTCATTATCTCTTTTTGTGAGCATTCCTCTTTTGCTTAATTCACTTTTATCCTGACCGTTAAGTAAGGCTACACAACTAAGACCTTTACCAAGCTGGCTCGTATGTTATATCTAGTTCGCTTTGTAAGTCCTTGATAGTTCTTTAGTGTGTAATATTGTTGGAGCTAATCATAGTTTTCTTGTTTATTTCCCATTTCATGCACTTTTTCCATCCTCGTTTTCAAGCTTTGTACAAGCTTAGACCTGCCCCCGATATAGTTGACCTTGTTTTCTCTTGGCATAACCTATTAGTTCCAATGTCAAACTTAGATACTTATAGCTTTGTTCAATTGAAACGCTTAAGGTATGCCTATAGGGTTTCATTGGGTTGCTACCTGACATTGTAGAGTATGGAGGAGTCTCTCCTTAGGACTAAGGAATTAAGGAAATGTTGTTGGAATTTGCCTCTTAGGTCATCGAATGAGGAGATGGAGGCATTAGGGAGTTTATTGAACCAAAGTAAGGTTGCTTTTGCTAGCGTACTAGGGAAAGCCTTACAAATGATGGCGTATGAGATGTTATGGATGCTCATCATCATTCAGAAGTGGAAAAGATGGTCATTTAGGTTATTGGTGTCATCATAAGTATTAAGGTGTGGTAACCTTATGCCTATGGGCAGCGTTTCTTCAAAGATGGAAGGGATAAATGGGCTTGTCGTTGGCTTAGAGCATGACACCCGTACGAAGGATTTAACCTTCTCTTGGTCGCACATGCTGGAAGTGTAGTGGATATGCTCATTTAGTTCCACGAAATTCATGTCTTTATAGTCCTTTGGTGATTATTTTAGCTATAAGTCGTCAATTGGTTAGCTCATCGCTTTGTGCTCACCTAGTGCTGATGTTTTGCCATAGTTTCAATTCAGCCGTTCGTAGAGGTCTTCATAGGGTTGTTGATTGTCCTGAATTTGGTCGTGTGAAAAAGCTAGGCATGTAGTTCGCAAGTCTTCATTTTTGCTTGGTTTTGAGGAAGAGTTGATGGTTGTTTCCTCAATCGAGTATTTTTAGGATACGTTTTTGAGTAACTCAACATCCTTATGTAGACTTGCAATGGACTCTTGATATTTTCTGTTCTATTCAAGCACTTGTTGGACAAGCAGCTTGTACTGTTGAACTTCAACGTTTTCATTTTCAAGTGGTGAAGGTGTTGGCATATGTCATAGTAAAGGTGTTTATTACCTTCGCCTCATTAGGATGTGTTAACATCCCCTATCTATGAAGCATGTGGATTAATATTTTTGCTCTTAGCCATCGTATACATGGTGGCCTAAAGTAGTAGGCGCCAAAGTATTGGTTGTAATCAAACCAACTAAGAATTAGTGGACTAAAGTAGAGCCTAAATGGATTAGGCTTGAATCTCACCTCTCTCTCCTTGAATCCTACAAAAAGCCTTCTATAGGAGTAGCCATGATGTCTCTTTGATGCTCAAGTTAACAAAGAAGACTAAGAGAAAGAGGCAGTGAGCACTAAGGACCTAAGGGGTAGTGCTTAAGAGTTAAGATTGTGTATAGAAAATGAGCCAAAAGAATCGAGAGAATCCCCTCACGTCATGGCATCTTGCACCTTTTTATTGGGATTACCTAGACACATGGTGATTTGGGGTTTGCTCGTATTGGTTACTAGCAAATAGCATGCATCGTAGTGGAGACTGGGTAGCTCTGAAGGCTATCATTCGTGATCAGTCTAGTAACCAAATTTGTAGCCTAGAGATTTAACATTCGTAGGGGCTATTGGGTGTACCGGTCACACCATGGATGTCAAATGATAATCAATGAACTGTAGTAGAAAGCCAATGCTAAAGAAAAATGAGGAGTTAAGAGATTAGGTTGGGGGGGGGGGGGGGGGGGGGGGGGGGGGGGGGGGGGGGGGGGGGGGGGGGGGGGGGGGGGGGGGGGGGGGGGGGGGGGGGGGGGGGGGGGGGGGGGGGGGGGGGGGGGGGGGGGGGGGGGGGGGGGGGGGGGGGGGGGGGGGGGGGGGGGGGGGGGGGGGGGGGGGGGGGGGGGGGGGGGGGGGGGGGGGGGGGGGGGGGGGGGGGGGGGGGGGGGGGGGGGGGGGGGGGGGGGGGGGGGGGGGGGGGGGGGGGGGGGGGGGGGGGGGGGGGGGGGGGGGGGGGGGGGGGGGGGGGGGGGGGGGGGGGGGGGGGGGGGGGGGGGGGGGGGGGGGGGGGGGGGGGGGGGGGGGGGGGGGGGGGGGGGGGGGGGGGGGGGGGGGGGGGGGGGGGGGGGGGGGGGGGGGGGGGGGGGGGGGGGGGGGGGGGGGGGGGGGGGGGGGGGGGGGGGGGGGGGGGGGGGCTTAAGGGGTGTGTTTAGTTTTGGGCTGAGGGGAAGTAGAGGGCTGAACAAGTGCTCAATTGAGGATAAGTTGAGACCCAAGTTAATGCTAGGTAGTTGGTGCATACAGGTTCGGTTGTCAAGCTGACTTGCTTGAGTGAGACATTATAAAGCTCGTTGGGTAGGTCACGGTACGAAGGATGAGCTCATTGTCTGCCCGTATGTTTATTGGTGAGCTTCTGTGTATGCTAGGCTTTGGGTCAAGCATGGATTAGGTATCAACAAATACATATTTGCATGTAGATTAGTTTCATGATAGATATTCCATCCATATGCTCATATCAATATTAGATAATCTAGAACATATTAAGGTGTTAGAGTTTTTTACATGTTTATTGATCCAAATATATAATAATTATATAAATAAAAGTTACATTAAAAAATTATAAATTTACCATGACTAAATTGCATGTTCGAGATGAAAAATAGGGTTTAATAAGTAACTTGCATTTGTAAAATGCAATAAAATGCAATTGAAAGTATAACCTAGTAAAGTCACCTTTAAAAAATGTGAGAAATGGGTAAATATTAAATTCGGATCTTGAGAATGTGAGATAGGCATAGCTCCAAATTCCCAATGTCAGATCTTATAGATGTGATTTTTTTTTTAAATAGATGCAATTTAGTATTAATAATTATGTAATAAATTTTAGCTCATTTGTATTTCTATAATTTCTTTTTAAGAAGAATGATAACATGTATTGAACTTTAGTGTAGTTTTGCATCAAAATTTTAGGGCGTCTAAATAATTCCCATCAGGTTTGGTTCGGGCTTTAAATAGTCGGCATAAAGCCGACCTAAGTTGCATCCCTTTGCACAAATATAGTGGATTAGTCCACTATGAATATGATAAATGTTAGTAGATATCAAACATTTGTTAGATGAAACTGGATATCAATATAATAGCTGGTAGTTCTTATTATATATCTATTATCATCTGTTTTTCAACTTGCTAGATAATATTGGCCCTTTTGATAAAATATCTTGGGCGCAATTCTTAAATTTATCTAATTAAAAAAAGTAGCAAGTTTTCTTAACAATTCACGGTACATTTGAGAAGAATAAGATGAATTGTTATTCTTAAAAGCTTGCACAGAATGTAATGTTATAAGAGGAAAAACATTTTCATGATTCCGTCGAATTGGATTCCTTTAATTTGCTTTCTTTTGGATTTGGAGAAATGTAGACAATATAATTATATGCTGTGAAAATTATAAAAATATTACATATATTTTACGGTTTTTGCAAATGACTGGTTTGTGTTTTCCTTTATTTTATTTTATTTACTTTTTTATAAATATATGACCTATGCCTGTCATTATTTATCAATTTTAATTACACATATATGTCAGCTTCTATTTCGTTTATAATAATTAATTTAAATTATAACAAAAAATAAAAAGTACATGAAAAAAAAAAGAAGAAAAAACTGAAATATTAAGAAAAAATGGGTATGGAGTTCTCCAATCATCTCTAAGCCATGGGATGATTGCCAACTGGAGTGGGATGTTGGTGGGTCGCAATCAATCTCTATGACCCGACTTTGGTAAAAGTACTACAACTTACCTTTGCCACCCACAGATTTCGAAGCCATTTTTCGATCATTCTTAATCACCTTAAGGGTTCGCACAACTCCCTTAGCCTTGCGATGTTCGGAGAAACAATTTTTTTTTCTCCTTTTATTTTTATTTTTTTGCATTTTTTATTTTAATATATTTTATATTTAAGTATATTTGTTAATTTGTATTTAATGTTATAGACTAAAATGGAATTACCACAAATCATAGGAATACAAGCAGATGTATCACTGTAGGGTTTTGAAATAAGTTTTGGTCTGTTTTTTAATATCTTATATAGTTTTGAGTCAGGTTTTAGCATTAAAATAGAACACAATAAAGAACTCGAATCCAATAGAAAATAATGAAATAAATTACCATTAATGCTTGCAATAGGTATAAGTATCTAAGTGGGCAAATCCTTATAAGATACATAATACGATAATTACCCTAATAGGATAATTTCTTCTAGGCCTTTGGGACTACTTTCATGTATAAGAAGAAAAACCTCATAGTTTTTCTTTAGATTTTGGGAAGTCTTATAAGATATTAGATCAAAATAGGGTTTTGTAAGATTCATCCTGAACTTGGTTGCAAATCTAACCTATTCCCTATCCATCATTTATATAAAGTGAAGAAATATAGATTATGTACTTGTCAAAAATAAGAAAATAGTGAAAATATAAATGGTGTATTTGTAATTATCTTATACATTTTTATTTTAGCCTTACACCCTACCAATATCTCCTTAAAATTAAAACCAAAATCTGTTTTATATAATCTAGTTTAATGTAATTAAGCAAACGGGGTCTTAATAAGACGATGGAAAAAGCGCTCAGAAGGCTAATTTATTGAGTCACTATCTTCAAAGTAGTTAACAATTGACAAAGCGATGCTTCGCGAGGTCATCGGTTCTGCGATTTTAGTTGGCCATTGTTGAATGATTTATTCCATTAATTTGATTAGCTCATCGTAGTCTTCTTTTCATATTATGACTTCAAGTGGACGTATCGTATTAGTAATTAGGGGTCGATGCAGTTGAATTTTGATCCAGTCCCTCTTAATCAAACCAAATTATATGATACAGTTTTTTTTTTTTTCTTTTTCCTTTGTATTTTTGAGCCAGATGACACTGTTTGGTTTAAGAATTTTTCCTCTAACCATCAATCTCTTGTTCAATTAAATTTAGTTCTTACATTGAACGGTAATTTATTTATTATGTAAGAAAATTTACATTCATAATATATAATTTCATATTTAAAGTACTAAATACGTTTAATAATAATATGCATTGACAAAGTATAAAAACTCAATTAAACCTACTAGTTATTCAGATAGTGACTTTCAAATGCATCTTAACAACCAGTTTTATTTATAAAACTAGTACATTATTGACCTATATACATAATCTAATAACCTATACTCATAAAAGTCTGAATATATATATTATAAATATAAAATAAAAATCTCTTTCAAAACATATATATATTACAGCAAAACATTTTTTTACTCGTGAGGAAAATACTTTATTCCTTCTTTAAACGATTTAGTTTTGGTTTTCTCAATTTGGTTTGGTTGACTCCTCCAAACCAACGTAAATTTTCCATTTGTTTCGGTTTAGGAATCTTTCGAACTGATTAAAATAATAGACCATATTTTTAACCTAATTTTGTTTGATTTTGACTGGCTTTCTTTCCATCTCTAACACTAACGTAAGTAAATTTGACCTAGAGCTGTTGCTTGTTGAAAGGTGAAGAACCCATAACCGAAATAAATAAATGAATAAATAAAGCGAGTTTGCTAGGAAATGGACTCTTTTAAGTTATCTTCAATTGGGAAGACTAATAAGTTGGGTGTGCAAATAGGTTAAATTGATCGATTCAGTTCAGTCCACTTTGGTCCACAATTAAATAGGTTAAATTTATTTGACTTATTTTACTTGGTTCTAACTCATTTAAAAAGTAAGTTAAATTGGTTAGCTTATGGATCAAAGATATAAAAGTAGTAAACGGACTAGCTTAAATCGATCGATTTTAGCCCATATGTTAAATGAGTCAGGTTTAGTTGGCCTGTTATTTTAAACGGATAAAAAACCTTAGCCTAAACTCAGTTATAAAGTAGGTTAAACAAGTTGACTTGTGAGTCAAAACCTACTTTGCACACTTTCAAGGTCACTCCAATAGTATATGTTGTGTGTCCTTAGACTATTGGAAGTTAAAATAGTAGCTCATATATATTTCAATTAAATATTCAAAAAATAATAAAAATGAATATAAATAATTAAAAATAAAAGGAAACCGTATTATTGTAAGAAAATAATTATAGGTACATACTACACATACCATCATTTTTTTTAATTATGAAATTTCCTATTACAAATTCTTTTTTTTTTTTTTCACATGTGAAAGACGCTGTATGTAAGTAAATGATACACATATTGTCCAATTTTTATATAAGTTTTATGACCTCTTGTTGTTGCATAACCTATAAAAAAAAATTGCTTTCCAAATTATTAATGCATCATATGCACTTGATTGATTTGTTTTTTCTCAAAAAAAAAAAAAAAAAAGCTATGTATAATTGAACTTCTAGATTCAACAAACGCCTTCTTTTTTATAAAGGTGAAATAATTTAACCACTTATCATCAATCAAGTATTCATTTATCCAAAAACAAATTTCATTAGAATTTGTAACATGTTATCTACAAATTGAGTGAATTTTCTTTAAGTAAATGCATTCAACAAATTCTTACTTTGACCTAATACATACCTTTATATAGGGGTGAGTAGATAATCTTATCATACAAGGTATTCACTTAGACTCTATTCCATTAAGTAAGTTTTTGGATAAGTGATGAAGGTTACAAGATAAGTTTTCAGTAGTGATTTCTCAGAACCCACTCTCATATGGAGGGTATAAGTATGAAACTAAGGTATCCTATGCTCACCTCAAAACCTACACTTTAAAATATATAAGATATCGGTTCTAAGGTACCCTACATTCACCATGTAATAATAAATTAATAATATTAATAAATAATTAAAAATTAACTCTATTGCATTTTTTTAACATTAAAAAAAAATAACAACAAATGTCTAGCTCATAATCAAAACTGTAAGACTACACGTTGTTTGTGTTTACTACCTAGTCTCTCCCTCTTCTTCTTCTTTTTTCTTTTTTTAGAACTCTCTCTCTCTCTTTTACTATCTCATATTTTATTCTCTTTCTTCATCATTTACTAACTCTAATTCTATAAACAAAGAGATTCATATGACATTAAGTGTTGCTTCCCTAGAAACATGTAGCTAAAAAGGTACAAACCCCATGGTTACAAAAGATCTAGATTCCATAAGTGCCATGCAAGTGTTTCAAACAAGTACAACTTTAGTACTCTTATGTAAGGATAAGTAAACACTTCCACACAAACATTATACAAGCACCTTTTATAGTCAAGTAGTATTACATTAATATTCTCATATGAATATAGCTGAAGTACTCAAAAGAGCACCACTCAAGGTCTTTGCACACATTAGTTTTATGTAGAATGACAATCACACAAATGCTATCTATAGCATGAAGAATATATGCACTAATTATTGCACCAAACACACCATAAACCTTCATAAGTTACCTCACTCATCACAAGAGTATTTAAGCTCTAAGCTTAAGCTTACACAGTATAAGGTATATCAAATATTATCAACAAGCTCAAAAGCATAAATTAAGACCATCTAATGCTAGCTATCATAAATCACAAACTCAGGGAGTGTCAACTAAAAAAATTCATATGCGCATTTCATTCACAAGCACTCTTAGCCACCATATTTCAACACATTACTTCTCATCTTCAACCATCCACAAGTTTGAATTATCGAAAACACATAAATATGAGACAATTTGATAAAACCTCAACATATTGCTCATTTAAAGTCACAACTTTACAATAATGAATTCATCAATTATAATAGTTTAAGCAAAGGCACATTAAGTCCCAATAAAGAAGAAAAGGTTTCTTTTACTTTATAATATGTCATCCATTTCTCTTTTAGTGATAGAGGAGGAAATTGCAAGTTAGGAGTACCAATCATTAATAAGATTTACTCAAAGTTTAAAAGTGCACAACCAAAAACCATACATCAATTGACTTATAAAACATTAACTTCATCATAACATTAGTTATAATTCAATTATTAATTGTTGCATCTACACATCAATTAATACCAAGCAAATCAAAAACCAACAATGCATGTAAAGGCAATAAAACAATAACGTATGAACAACCATAGCCTTAATAAAGACTACCACCAGTTTAGATTTTATAAACTTCAACAAATGAAACTCATAAAATATCAACATACAATGATTATCCACTTGGTTACTTTGTCAAACATAACTCCAATCAATCGATTAAGCTTAAAGTACACTGTAATAACTCTTTATATATCTCAAAACACCATCACTAATTATCTAAAAGTATGCAATATCAACTCATAAAATATCAACATACAACGATTATCCATTTGGTTACTTTGTCAAACGTAACTCCAATCAATCGATTAAGCCTAAAGCACATTGTAATAACTCCTTATACATCTCAAAATACCATCACCAATTATCTAAAAGTATACAATATCAACTCATAAAATATCAACATATAATGATTATCTATTTGGTTACTTTGTCAAACATAACCCCAATCAATTGATTAAGCCTAAAGCACACTGTAATAACTCTTTATACATCTCAAAATACTATCACCAATTATCTAAAAGTATGCAATATCAATTGCAAAAAAGGAGAAAAGGAATTCCAAGTTAAGGGGATTGCATTTGAATTCTTTCAGGGAAAATTTCAATAAAGTTTTTAGTAATTATGCATTGGCAATAGTCATCAAACATTGGAAAGCAAACTTAAGCCACTTAAAACACTCTAAGGAAGTTTTGAATAATAACAAAATAGATGAATAAAATTCAAGAACAAGGCACTACAAAAAAGGAAATTCAAAGTGACATGCTTAGTTATAGTTAGTGCTAAAGAGAAAATCAAGAAGGTTATTGAATCAATTGCTAAATAAATCTTTTCTTTTTTTTTTAATTCCCTTCCTTTAGCTTATAGTTGATGAATAGATTGATAAAAAAAGTATGAAAAACAAAACAAATGAATAAATGAAGTAAATAAAGAGTAGGTATAAAGAAGATCAAATAGGCACATATATGATTAGATAAGCACATATAGGTTTATCTCCTTATAAGTTAGCCCAGTCTTATAATTCCATACTAAGATCCTATTATTAACATGGTTTATCACTATATACTTTGAGAGAATAAAATATATCCACAATTTATAGTCTAGTTATTGCTCTATTTTATGCCCCCCCATGATCTTCACAAATCTACAGTAGCATTAATCTCAAATTATATACAAAATAACTACCCATCCCATACTCTTACCAAAAGCTAGTAGGCTATAGTTAAACAACTCTCAAAGTATTAAAGTCTATACAAAATATTTGAAAAAGGATAAAAAGATCCTAAATATTCTTTTAGGGTTAGAAGCATCTATCTTTGTTTTTTATATTTTACTTTTTAAGGTTGGAACCTTCTATATTTCCTTCAATCTCAAAAATAAAATCTAGATAATTTTTGGCAATTTAGGAATCATAATGAACACATCTTAATATATAGATAAATAATGAAAGTTTAATAATTTATATATAATGCTTCCCAAAATTCAACTCCTACGAAGTAAGCTAAAGTTGAATCTTTACTCATTAGAGTCAAGATGTGGTTGAAATATCTTGATATGATTTCTCTCCAATTGGTTTTTCAATAAGTTTGATTTTCTCTTCTAATGTTAGCTTCAAATGATGATGTTTTATACTTTGAAGTAGAAATTTCTTTATTTTTGGTTGTATCCATAGAATATGGAGAAAATCCTGGTTTAAACCTTTTTTTAATGTTTTGAAATTCTCGAAAGGGTATATGCAGCTTTTCTTTTGACTTTCTTTATCGAAACCTTTGATAAATTTACTTAAAGCTTATTTCTAAATAGATAGATGTTCCCACTTAATTTGAATTTGAAATCTTTAAAAACCTCAAAGGAATTCAAATTAAATCATCTAAAATTCAAAATTTTAAATATGAAACTATTCATAAGCATTATCTCGTAAATGTAAGAATTTTGTCACCAAACAATATGTTATTTTCTCTCAACTATTGTAATAAAATTATGAGTTGTACTATCTAAATATGACTAACCATGAAGATAGGTCTTCATTTGTAAAAATGTGAAACTTAAAGATTATTTAACCACTCAATTATTTTTGTTGAAGAATAGATCTATTTTTCATCAAGCTCTAATGATGTAGACTAATCTAAATTTATACCTGATGTTTAAATTGTTATTAACAATTTCAATGACATATTGTTTAGTTAACTTTCAAAAGTTGGTTAAACATTCAAGATTGAAATAAGTTGTTATTGATGTATGTTGAAAGGTTGAAAAGTGTTGGGTTTGTCAAGGTGATTGCTTTGAATGTGTAAGCTCATCAACATGGTTGAAATTGAAGATTAATTATTGCCACTTTAACTAAATGGATAAGCTACTTGATGCCTAAATTTTTTATGCTTGTTATGTTCGAAGTAATGAAGATAAATTTAATGGCAAAAGAAATTAAAATTGAAAAGGAAAATAAAAATATTGCACATAAACATAGACAAAGAAATGATAGTTGAGGTATTTATATAAGAGAGAGGGAGAGAGAGATGGAGAAACAACACTTAAGAGGAGGAGAGGATGGTTTTAATTAATCTCATAATCATTATGGTGAGATTCAATCATACCTTACGGTGAGATGTTTGCTGCTAGATAGACCTAAGATTGTAGTGAGAACTTGCACTAACAAAATTTTGTTACAACCTAAGCTTATTGTTGTAGGTCTTTAGGCCTCCTCATAAAAAGTCCTATAAAAAAATTAAACTATTAAAAAAAGTCTTAGTCGCAAAAGGCCAGCTTGATGTAATATTTTGCTTCAATTATCCAAACTTCTCGAGGGCAGGTTGAGCAAATCATGATTAGGCATTTAGTAATGACTTCTTTTTTTATTTATTTCTTTTTGGCACATATTAATATTGAATTAGACCATCAACATGTACAAATTCTTCATTTATGTAAATTTACATTGTGTTTACATATTAATATTCAATTGTTGTTTTTAATTGGATTTTAAATTTATATTAATGTTGCACTAATGAAGAACAACAAGAGAAGGGAAATTGAAAGAAACAAGACTTGTGAGCCTCAAGTAACCATATGTATCACTAAGAAAAGCATTTCTTAGGATATTGTCTTAGCACATTATCATCATACAATGTTGGGGATAGAGATGCCACTAGATAGGTTATTATAGGGTTTTTTACCCGTCTGACTCACAAAAAACCCTATAGGGCTTTAGTATAGGTTATGGAAATTGTTCTTAAACCCTATAATATTTCGAGTCGGGTTTTTGGATTTAGGAAAAACTTGATGGAAAACCTGAACATAGTTAATAATAATAATATATACATTTATGGTATTAGTAATTTAGTATTAGCTATAAATAATAAAAAATATCTTGACTTTTTCATGTTTTGTTTTTCAAATAAAAAAACCAACCTTATCTCATTCTCTCTCTTTCTCAACCAATTAGCCACATTCCTTAATCTCCATCCAAGTCCTTTTATATCAATCGTGTATTAACTTAAAGTAAAAAGAAGTTGATTTGGACTTGAATAAATATACACCGTTTGCTTTATTCTTAGTGCATACCTACAAATCAATTTTTTTTTTTTTTAGCATTAGCTATTAAGTTGCGCTTTTAACTAGTCTTACAAAACCCTATAGGGTATCCTATAGGATTTTAGGAAGCTCTCTAAGGTATAAGGTCGAGTTTAGGTTTTGTAAAACCCATTCCAAACTTACGTTGGTAGCATCCTTGGGAAAAAAAAAAAGAATCTTTTACTTTACTAAGATGAACAAAGGGGATATGGCTTATCTCATGAAAAAGTTTAAGAAGATGATATACATAGAGAGTTCTATCTTAAGGAGGTTAGGACCAATCATGAGAAAATCATTCCCCTAAGAAAAGACACATTTTTCAAAGTGACACCAAAACTAGTTGCAAGTAAGACCCTTTAGCTACAAAAGAGCCTTATGTTTTGAAAAATATCTTGGTTTTCTCTTAAATAAAGGACTTGAACTCAAGAACCAAATAATTTTCCTTTTTACTAGAAATATCACAAAGAAAAAAAAAAACAACTATGGTTGGAAGGTATCAAACAACTGAATATAGTTAGTATAACAATTCTAGTCAAATTTATTCTTTAGTCTCTTCCTATTTATTATATGCAACTATGCAAGTCAACAAAGTCCTAAACAAAACTTAGTACAAAATGGAGCAAATACTCAAAAGTTTTCTATGGGAAGAATGATGTGGCATGACGATCACAACACACACAACAATAGAGATGCAATCCCTTGACAAGTTCTTACCATAGCATAAATGAGTCATGTAAGAACTATTAAAGAAAAGAAGGTGGGTTAAAGCGGATTGTAGGTAATGGGTTAAGCAAATGTAAGTTACCTGAATGGACACTATGCACCACTCAAGCACATATGACCAACTACTTGTCGGATGTGACTCACCGGTCGAAATGGCAAGGTTTCTCACCATATAAATCTTGCTTAAGGGATTGATATGAGCTAAGGTTAGGGATTGTCAACACTAGAGAGTAGATGAGAGGACTTAGAGTTGGGTAATGGGTAAGGAATTGGTAGACCATGTTAGCTAGCCTTAGCTTAAGAGCAAATGAGAAGACCTAAAGGTTGATTCCAATCATTCCCTCTAGGTTGTTTAGGATTTAGCATAAAATTTTTAAAGTTCTCTACTGTAGTGTCTTCTTTAGATATAAATGGACTAAGATTGTCAATGTTAAAGACATTAGATACTCCATAACCTTCAAGGAGTTCAAACTTATAAGCATTGTCATTGATCTTTTGTAGTACTTTAGAAGGTCCTTCAACTTGAGGTGATAGCTTATTGTTCCTTTTGTTTAGGAACCTTTCGTTGTTGAGATGTATCCATATAAGATCCCCTAGTTTAAACAAGTTCTCCCTTCCTCAAGTTAGATTCCTGGTGGCTCAAGTCAGTTGCTTAGTAACTTTCTTGTAGTTATAGATCTACTATAGAGTTTTAGCTCGGTCTTCAACTTCTAGGTTACCTTGTTTGGCTTTAAGCATTAGTGTCTAAGAAGGTGGTAAGTCTAGGTTAAAACAATAGACAAATTTAAATGGGGTCTTACCTACCATGCTATGAATAGATTTGTTGCAAGTAGATTCTATAATAGGTAGGCAAGTATCCTAATCGGCTCAGTTCCTTCCTATAGTAGGCTAGAGATCCTAATGTCCTATTGATGACCTTTGTCTATCCATCAATTTGTCGATGGCAGGATGTACAAAACAATAGTTTTTTCTTTTGTCGTTGCCATAAGGTCTTCCAAAAATGACTTAAGAACTTTAGGTCTCAGTTGGACAAAATACTCTTGGGAACTCTATGGAGCTTTATGCTTTCTTGAAAAATAAGAGAGAAACAACTGAAGCATCATTAGTTTTGTTGCAAGGCACAAAATGTGCCATCTTGTTGAACCTATCAATTACTAACATCACATCATCCTTCCTTCGTACTATTTTACATAACCAAAAACAAGATCCATACGTAAATCAATCCATAGTTTAGTCAACACAGGTAAAGGCATAGCCTTCCCTTACATAGCTTGGCTCTTAGCCTCTCTACAATTTTCACATCTCTTAACAACTTAATGGACATCCCTTAACATTTTAGGCCAGTAAAATATGGACTTCAACAACTCATACATTCTTCTTTCTCCAAAATGTCCTAACAATCCTCTACTATGGGTTTCCTTGATGAGTAATTCTCATATTGAACAGGTCAGCACGCATATTTTTCCAACTCAAGAAAGGTAATCATCATTAATAAAGTAATCATCGAATGTCCTTCCTTCATTGCGCTAAGCATAGACCAAATCAAAATGAGAATCCTAAGAATATTACTCTTAGATGATTGCAAATCCCGTCAATCTTGTTTAAAGGTCGAAAAGCATCACATGCCTTCTAGATAGGGCATCTGCAACTACATTTGCTTTCCCTTTCTTGTACTTGATCACAAATGAAAATCCTTCTAGAAGTTCAACTCACCTATAACTTAGACAACTTTGGTTGGCTCTTCAAGTATCTTCAGGTTTGATGATCTATGTACACAACAAACTCTTTTGGTAATAGGTAATGTTGCCATATTTGCAATGTTCGAACAAGCATGTAAAGCACTTTCTCATAAACATAATAATTCAAAGTTGACCCCTTAAGTTTCTTACTAAAGTGAGAAATAGGTCGGCAATCTTGCATGAGAACTGCTTTAATAGCAACACCAGATGCATCACATTCCAACTTAAAGATTTTGTCGAAATTAGGCAAAGGTAAAATGGGGCTAAAGTTAACCTTTTCTTTAGCTTGAAAAAGCTTTCTTCCTCCTTACTTCCCCATCAAAATTTAAAATTCTTCTTGGTGAGCTTGGTAAGAGGTGTGGTAATAGAACTAAAATTTTGAATGAACCTATGATAGAAAGACATTAAGCCATGGAAGCTTCTTACTTTAACACAAGTGGTTAGGGTAGGCTATTTTATAATAGCTTGGATTTTCTCCTCATCTACCACTAAATACGGATGCAAGAAGCAAGAATTCTTCTTAACATAAACAGCACCTTCCCAGATTGCTAAATAGTTGATCAACTCATAGCACTTCAAAAATAGTTTAGAGATAATTCACATAGCTGAATAGATTGAGATTGTATACTAAATATCATCAAAATAGACCATAATACACTTCCCTATTAATTCTTTAGCACATGGTTTATCAACCTCATAAATGTACTTGGAGCATTAGATAGACCAAATGGCATAACCAGCCATTCAACCCATGCCTTGTCTTGAAGACAGTTTTTCACTTGCTTCCTTCTTACATGTTGATTTGATATCCGAACTTAAAATCAATCTTGGAAAATATTCTTGCAACACAAAATTTATTAACATGTTATCTAGTTTAGGGATTAGATATCTGTACTTAATAATGATTTTATTAATAGCTTGTTTATCCATATAGATTCTCTAACTTTCGTCCTTCTTTGGTACTAATAACACAGGCACAACACATAGACTCAAACTTTCTTTGACATAACATCTTTCAATGAGCTCATTTTCTTATCTCTGTAGCTTGGCATCTTACTTAAGGTTCGTATGCCGGTTGTTCAATAAAGCAACTTCAAGCTATAAATTAAATCCATGCTCTACTCCTTATAATGAAGGTAATCCTCTTAGTAGTTCTTCGAGGAACATACTTGTAAAGTCCTTTAATAATGTCATGACCCATTTAGGTAAATTTGTTTGGTCTTTCAATTTGAACAATCTTTGTATCAACAAAAAGGTTCACTAATCAAACTTCATGATTGATAGGAATCAGCCTCCGACTATATCCAAGTCGAGGCTGACCAATCCCAAGTCGAGGCTGATCAAGTATTGACGAAGACAAACTAATAACAATAGACTGAGGGGAAGAAAAAGAGACACTTGGCATGAAGTTTGTAATCTACCGAGGCATGGCTGAGGACTTAAGATTAAAGAACCACTTAGTACGGTATTGAAAGACTAGTGCCGACTAATTTTATCACTCGACAATTGTGGGTCAATCTTTTTGGTGTTTCGGCCAAGAAATACGAGACTTTAGAGACTCCTCCTTGGACCCAAACATCTAGCTGTTGACTTCATGTAATTTGGATCTTGCTCCTTCTAAGATAGGCTGAGTGACTGCATGCCGACTTCAATTAAATGCACAATTTTGTATTCTTGTACATGTTTTCTTTGTTTTATTTATAGGCCCAATTCTTTAGGGTTTAAGGCCTTGTACATTGTTTATAATTTTGCTACTAGTGTTTAGGACTTGCTATAAATAGTGACATTTGTAAATAATAGAGGGATATACGAAATTAGATAGAACATTAGAACTTTCCCTTTGAGCAAGGCTACTCTTGAGCTCTTAAAGCTTGCCTTTTGCCAAATTATTGAATGTTGAACAAACTCTTTAATCTTTCGATCTTGTTCCCAAGATTGTGGTGAACCCTTCATTTAAGCGAGTTAGTGGGTCACATCTAACCTCTCATTGGAAACCCAAAGCAATATTTAGTGTTCACAAGTCGTATCAAACCCCATTTTGATCTCATTCCCTAATTTTGTTTGTGTCTTGGTATGTGATATCCATACACATTCACTGTCAAAACCACCCATTGCACTTCCTCTTCGTCATACCCATTTGATCCATTTTAGGTTCATGACTCGCTACAACGTATCATCTTGGTATTAGAGCTTTAAGGAGACATGTGTATTAGTGTTCTTTAAAGTTTGATTCATGGTTTGAACATCTCTATTATTCATCGTTCCATAGTTCAGTAACATTAATTTCAGTAGTTGGTTCTAGCTGTTGTAGAAGTGTTTTTGTTGTAAGACGTATTTGTTCAATTTTCTAGAGATTACTATATGAACATGATTATTGGAAGATAGTATCAATAATAGTGGTGATAGTTCTTGCAAAAGTTTAAGACGACATGTTGATGACTTGGATTATCAAATTCAGAATCTCATTGACTTTATTTAAGAGCTTATTGGGTTAGTCAGAGGCTGTAGACATGCTGGCTGAGGTGAAAGAAGGGAACGATCACCCACCAGTAGAAGTGGTTCCAATGAGCTAGATAATGATGAGAGACGATCGAGAAGAGTTGCTGAGCCGAAAAGAAGAAATGAAAGGAGTGTTGATTATAAAGCAAATCAAAGAAATGGAAGAAGAGAGTTGTGGCCAAGAAGGGATATGGTCGAGTAGAGCTCCAACAATAGTAGCCAATTAGAGGTAAACCAACCAACTCGAAATGTAAAGGATGAAACTCGAGTACCTAGCTGAAGACTTGACAATATTAAGCTTAAACTATTGACCTTTAGTGGAAGTAGTCAACCTGAAGAGTTCCTTGACTGGGTTCCTCGAGTTAAGAAGTTATTTGAGTGTTATGAGTGTAATGATCAAACAAAGGTTAAGTTGGCTTCATTATCCCTTATTGAATAAGAAAGTCTTTAAAGGGATAAGTTGGTTGCCAAGCGTTATATCAAAGGACAAGTGCTGATCAAAACTTGGAGGCTTTTGAAGTGATTGATGAATCAATGCTTTATACCAACCTACTTTAAGTAAGAAATGCTTCATGCTTTTCTATACTTGAGGCAAGGTCGAAACACTGTTGAAGAGTACTTGTAAGAGTTCGAAACTCTAATGATGAGATGCGAGATTGCGGAGCCATAGGACCACACCATTGCTAGATTCCTGAGTAGACTCTGAGACAACATTGCTAACATAGTTCAACTCATTAGATGAGCCGATCAATTTAGCATTAAGGGTGGAGAGACAAAGGAGAAAGAGCCATCAAAGGCCGACTAACTAACCTCAACTAGTTAGCCTTAAACCTAAGGAATATGCCAAGAGAAGGCTAAAGAAGAAGATGGAGAGAGGTAAGTCTAGCCGACCTAATTATGTTGAGATGAAGAGAGCCGAGAAAGAAAAGGCACCCAGTAACAAGGCCCTAGATGTGAAGTGCTTCAAACGCTCATGTTATGGACCTATTACTTCTCAATGTCCGAATAAGAAGGTCATGGTCTTGAAAGGTGAAGGACCCAATGCTCAAGTAAAGAGTCAAAGTGATAGGAGTTTAGAAGATGAGTTGATAGAAGGAGATGTCTATGCTAAAAACTTGGATGACCTCATAGTCATGACAAACAAGTGAGTCGACCTAAAAGTAGATCCCAGACAAAGGGAAAACTTACTTCACATATGTTGCTTAGTGAACAGGAAGACTGGTTCCCTGATTGTCGATGGAGGTAGCTACACCAACATTGTCTCTATCAAGTTAGTGAAAAAGATGAAATTGCTGACCTACTTGCACCCCCAACCCTATGGATTGAAGTGGTTTAATGACAAGGGTATGGTCCATGTGCATAAAAGAGCTCAAATAGCATTCAAGGTAGGGTAATATGAAGATGAGATTGAATTCGATGTCATCCCTATGAATGCCAGAAATTTACTTCTTGGCTGATCATGGGAGTATGATCAGAAAGTGATCCATGACGGCTTCCTTAACACTTACACTGTTCAAAAGGATGGGAAGAGCTATTGCTTGACCCTTATGAGTGTTAAGGAAATCCATAGACACTCGACACCCATGGTAAAATGAAAAGGATAGAGAAGTTTGTTCGACATTCTAACTTGTGCCTAATGTGTAACATCAAGGATGACTTCTTTTCAAATCCGCTATAATGATAAGAATCAGCCTCTAACTATATTCAAGCCAAAGCTAACCGATCCCAAGCTGAGGCTAATCAAGTTTTGCCAAGGATAAACTATTAACAGCAGACTGAGGGGAAGAAAAGGAGACACTCGGCACCAAGTTTGTCATCTACCAAGAAGCCGAGAGACTACATGGTCGAGGATACAAGATCAAAGAACCACTTAGCACAAAACCAAGAGACTATTGCCAACTAATTCTATCACTCAACAATTATAGGCTGACCTTTCTAGTGTCTTGGCCAAGTAATGAAATACTTTAGAAACTCTTCTTCAAACTTAGACATGTAACTGCTAACTCCGCCCAGTTCAAATCCTACTCCTTCTAGGACAGGCCGACTGACTGCATGTTGACTTCTATTAAACGCACTGTTTTGTATTTTTGTACATATTTTCTTTATTATATTTATAGGCCCAATTCTTTAGGGTTTATGGCTTTATACATTATTTATAATTTTGTCGCTAGTGTTTAGGACTTGCTATAAATAATAACATTTGTAAACAACGAAGGGATATACGAAATCAAACAAAACAAAATATTCTTACACTTGGAACTTTCCCCTTTGAGCAAGGCTACTCTTGAGCTCTCAAAGCTTGCCTTTTTGTTGGATTAATAAGCATTAAATAAACTCTTTAATCTTTTCTGCATTCCTATCGATCTTATTCTTAAGATTGTGGTGAACCCTTCATTTGAGCGAGTTAGTAGGTTGCATCTAACCTCTCATTTGAAGCCTTGAGAAACATTTAGTGTTATTAAGTCGTATTGAACTCTATTTTGAGCTCATTCTCAAATTGTGTTTGTGTCTTGGTGTGTAATATCCATACACAATCACTGTTGAAACCACCCATTGCACTTCCTCTTCACCATACCCATTTGACCCATTCTAGGTTCGTAACTCACTGTGACGTATCAATGACTCCTCTTAATTCAGATTAACTCATAACTAAAGTCTTCTTAGATCGTCAGTTTAACACTAATTGCATACTTCTAACCTAACTTAGTGTCACTGGAAAAAGGGTAATTAGTTGACCATTTTTCTCAAATGTATATGTGTTCTTATATCCAGTATACATGACTTTTATGTTGATTAGCCAAGGTTGGCTAAATAAAATGTGCAAAGCATACATCAACAACACATTACATAAAACTTCATCCTTATAACTCCCAATGGATATAAGTAACAATATTAGTTTTGTAACAAGCAAGATCCTTTTTTCATTTAGCCAATGTAGCTTATACGATTTAAGATGTAAATAGTTGCTCAACTAAATTCATGGATGCAACAATCATAAGAATACCACAATTAATGATTAATGTATACAACCGATGATAGGAATCAGCTTTACAAACCCATTACTAGAAGTCGACCTAGAAGATTACAAGGGTTTGCTTGACAAGTACTAGCTTGAGGACTCTTTCAAATGAGGGTTTAAACATTAGCTAGGGTATGTTACATTTCATCCATCCTAAGTGCCAAGCTGTGGTCATGACTAGAATAGTCTCCAAACAAGTAAACACCACAACTCTTTTAGAGTTGAGCAAATAGTCATCCAACTTGTTGAAACCTCTAAACAACACCCATCATCCGAGCTTCATTCTAACCCAAATCAAGTTAGCCAATTCATCCATTCTTTTCCTAACCTCTACTTAGTTGGCACCACTAGTTGCTGAGTTACTAGAAATCCGGCATTCATAAGGACAACAAAACATACACAATATTAGGCTTGCCAACCATAAGTTGATACGTGTCTTCTAGCACAATGTCCTAAAATGATTCACCCTACCGTACATTGTACTAAATAGTGGTGTTTTTACCTTTTTTAGCATTTGTCTTAGGAATCTTTACATGTAATATGTAATTTTCCCACTTTTGTTTTTTCTTTGACATGTAACCCTAAGGAGGCCATATATAAGCCTCACTTATTGTAGCGTAGGCATCACTATTTTACATTACAAATATAATCATTTCCTTTTTTTGAGAGTACTCACTGTATCTTCTCTTCCCTTAACTCTTGTCTAATTCCTTTTAGTAGAGAGTAGTGATAAGTGACACTAATCCTCGCTTATCCATCATACCCAGTGAAGGTTAGGCCTAGTAAGATTGGTTAGTGACTTATATTATCAAAGCTAGTTTTTTTCCCGATTCTTATAAATTAGTTTTCTTTAAACCGATCAATTTTAAACCCTACTCGTATAATGTTGACCCTCAACTAAGATTTAAATAAAATCGTTCTTTTATTTTTTAAAATTGTTTTAGAGTCGCCACTCGATCGGAGTTGGGAAAAGAAGCTAAATTTTAACCAATTGCATGGATTAGTTATAATTTAGTTACTAGTTTTTTTTATAAAACCAATCTTATAAATAGCTTTAGGAACCAAAAATTGAGTCTAAGGGTTATGATTTTTAAACAATCACGGGTACCAAACTTTTCAAATTTAGTCATAATCATAAAAGATCGCCTTTCAAAAAACTAACCTATAAAACGAAAATTTAATCATAGGTTTAATGAATCAAATCTTATCTTACTAAATTGGATAAATTAAAAAAAAATTACTAAAGTGAATAACTAATAGTGGAAAAACTTTTTTTTTTCATTTTTTCCTATCACCCTAAAGGTTCCTACGTATTTGTTATTCGAGATCAGATGTACATAGTTCTTTTCGTATAATTTTACTGTGCTGAATTCGTTTTAATTTTGAAAATATGCTGAGTTTACATTTTTAAGTAGATTTGATTTTATTAGAAAAAATTTAAAAGGTCCTAAATCAGGCTTTTATTTTTGCAAAGTTCTAGAAAAGGTCCTGATTTGAAAAAATGATCGTTTACTTTTTATTTTAGAAAAACCTATTTTTCTAAATGTTAAAATGATTTTTATTCATTGAACTATTTTTATTATTTCTTCTCATTTAAATCTTAACCAAAATAACAAAAAAAAAATCAAGCTTTTCTATCTCTTTTCTCTTTTTCTCTTTCCTTTTCTTTTTTTTTTTCTTTTCTTCTTCTTTTTCTTTTTTCTTTCTCTTTTCCCTTTTTTTTTTATATAATTACCTTTACAAGCACATCAATAATAAATAAATATTTTTTACGAAAAAAAGAGAAGACTAAGTCAGCTTTGGATCAGCTCAAGTCAGCTTCGAGTCGGATCCATATTGCCTTAGGTTAGTTCGAGTCAACTTAGGTCCTAAATCTTCTCTAATAGCTACCGAAGCGATCTGTGCTTCTAGACGTTCTAGACACCAAATTAGATGGGGAAGAAGAGTTTTATGATTATCTTATCAGGCTTGCGTGGTTGTGATTGAATATGGGTGGCTACAATGGTGGTTACAAAAGACGAAAGAGAGTTTGAGTCTTGGTATTTTAGGGGTGCTAAAGCTCGTTGTGGTGGTGCTTTTTGTCAAAAATCACTATCAAGGATGCTATCGTAGAGAGAGGAAGAGATTGTGCTAGAGAGAGGAAGCTTGAATTTGAATTTATATGGAGTGTTTTTTATTGAGCTTTATGTTGAAAACGAGTCTACAAGCCCTTATTTATACTAATCTCTTACTTGAACAAGCTTAGAAAGCTCATTAATGGAGAAATCAATCATAAATGGGGATGTTGGATTTTCAGTTCTTTTCATTTTTTGGTGCTAATTTAATGTCAAATTTTGACTTTATTTGGACTAATTTTGGGGTTTAATTTGTAATATCTTAAGTCCATGTTGAATTTATGCATTTAATTTAGTGAAATTTAGCTAAAAACACAAATTAATTAGGTTAACAAGTGATGGGATCACATAAGAAATTTTTCCTCGTACTGTAAATGCCAAAATTTGGAGAAGAAAGTGGGGGGCACAAGTCACATGCCAGGCATATGCTACGTGTCCCTACACACGCGTCACAAAATAAAATAGGGGCTTACCAAGCACACCCCTTACTTGATGGCCTGTCACATTTAAACAAGGCCTTGGGCTCTATTCGTTAATTATTTAGACTAAGTTTAACCTAGCCTAATTTATATACCCTTTTTTTTTCTTCTCTAAAAAAAACTAATAAAAATAACTAACTAAAAAAATAAATAAAATAATAAAAACTAAAAAAGCATGAATTCTAGTTTCCCTTATTTTTCTAAATTCCTTTTTTCTTTACTTTTTATTTAAATTTTCTATCTTTTTATAATTTTCTTAAATTTCCTATTTTTCTATTTTTCCTAATTTAAGACCTTTTATCCTATTCTAAAAATAAAGTAAAAGTAAAATGAGGCAAAAATAAAACATCTACAGCTGCCTCTTTTTATGGCGAAGTTTGAGCAAAACTTTATCACAAAAACAAAATAGCTACTGTTTTTGCCCCAGGGTTAGAAATTCTCTTAAAGAGTGCTATAGTTATCTAGGTGTCTTAGGTTTGGTCTATTAGGGATTTGGTGAAGAGTGAAAGAAAGAGAAAGCGCTCTAAGAGCTAGCTAAGTGAGTTTAGGAAGTTTTAGCACCCTAAGAGCTAGCTAAAAAGACTGGTTTGAAAATTGGTAGTGCCCTTTTGAGCTAACTAACCAAAGTGAAGGTGTCTCTAGTGGACTAGTAACCCTAAATCGAATCAATTTGGAAAACCTAGTTATATTCTTCTAAGCTCACTAACCAACATGGGAGCATCTTTTAGGGACTAGCAGACTTAAATAGGAATCGATTTAAGAAACTTGGTTATGTTACTTTCAATTGACTAACCTAGGTGAATGTCACTAAGGGACTAGCAACCTTAAATAAGAATCAATTTTGAAAGCTTGGTTATGCTACTTTCAACTAACTAACCTAAGTGGGAGCATCTCTAGGGAATTCACAACCCTAAATGGGAATCGATTTTGAATACTTGATTGTGCTACTTAGACCTAACTAACTTAAGTGGGAACATCTCTAGAAGATTGGCAACCTTAAATGGGAATCAATTTTGAAAACTTGGTTATGCTACTTTGAGCTAACTAACCTAGGTGGGAGTGTCTCTAGGAGACTAGCAACGTTAAATGGGAATCGATTTCAAAAACTTGGTTATGCTACTTTAAGCAAACTAACCTAGGTGGGAGCATTTCTAGAGGACTAGCAACCCTAAACTAGAATCAATTTAGAAAACCCGGTTATGCCCCTTTGAGCTCACTAACCAAGGCACATGGGTAAAGCTCTTCTTGATCTAGCTAAGAGGAATTGATGAAGTTTAGCACCCTATGGGCTCGCTACAAGCAATTAGTGATGAAAGGAGGTGCCTTATGGGCTTATGAAAGAGAAATTGATTAAAGGGAGCACCCTATGGGCTTGCTGAATGGAAAATGATGAAGAGAAGCACTTTATAGGCTCGCTAAGACAAATTGATGAAGAAAATCGACTAGTGGACTTACTAAAAGAAACTAGCAAAGATAAGTGCCTTATGGGCTCGCTATAAGAATCGAAAAGAGACTAAGTCAAGATAACGCCTTCAAAGGTTGGCTAAATACTAAAAGACATTGCAAAAGGTGAGCACCTTATGGGCTGGCTTAAAAGATTGTTAAGAGTAAGAATTGTAAAAACTAGTCATATAGTCTAAATGTAAATGCAATGTTCAAAAACCATTGTGCTAACATTGTATAGAAATACTTTCCTAGCCTTGTCGATAGTACCTAAACTGCCAAACCTTGCTTCAAAAAGTCCTTTTAAAACTAGCTAACTTGTTCCTTAAAGTGGGCTCAACTCTAAACCCCTATATTCAACCTAACGGATATTGTCATGTAGCCTCAAAGGCTTTGCTAGTCTTTTAAAGAGATTAACCTGATACAAAATGTCCCCCTATGTGCTTTTCAACTAATTTGTACTAATTAGTAAATATCTATCGTGGTGTGATTATCCATCTGGGTTTCATCTTTCCCTAAAAAATAGTCAATAAAACTCCCCATTAAAAGGGATCAATCTGTAATAATGCATTTTAAAGAGATTTGTTAATTACCAATGTTCTATATCTCACTTTTCAACTTCTCTCGTGTTTCAGTATATGGGTTCAATTAAATGGAATAAGGTAACTGAACCTTTTGATGGAGTAAGAGAAAAGGATGGTGATGATTCTAAAGTCAACAACTGCCAAAGATACCAACTTTGCTTATGGAGAATGAAAATTAGACTACAATAACATTTAAAATCACTAACATGTTCATGTTCTGAGAAAAAATTTCCATTGACTTTTCATAAGTAGTACAACTTTACAGTATCGATATTGATAGGGCCTCTCAATTCCAAACCATCCATTTGAGACAAAATTAAAGCCCCTCCTAGTAATACTTGCTTCATAACATGAGGGGCCCCGTAATTGGGAGAAAATTTTCCTTTGGAGTCTTGTGCATTAGGAAAAGCCTTTCTCAACACCATATCACCATCTTTGAAGTTCCAAGGTTGGATTCATTTGTTGAAAGCCTAAGCCATTCTTTATTGATAGTATTAATTATGACATAGGGTTGTCAATCTTCTCTCATTAGTCAAATTCAGTTGCTTGATGCATTTCTTCACCCAATTGGCTTCGTCTAACTAGGTTTCTAACAATACTCTAAGAGATGGGATCTCAATCTCTACTGGTAACATCACTTCAATGCCATATACCAAAGAGTAAGGTGTTGCCTTAATTGATGTTCTGATTGAAGTTCAATAGGCCATAAATGCAAATAGCAACATCTTATGCTAGTCCTTATATGTAACAACCATTTTTTTATTATTCTTTTAAGGTTTTTATTGGCTGCTTCAACAGTTCCATTCATTTGGGGTCGATAAGGGGTAGAGTTCCTTTGAATGATATTAAACTGTCGACACAACTTTGACATAAGTTTATTGTTAAGATTAATGCCATTATCGGTGATGATTATTTCTAGAGACCTGTATTGAGCCAAGATATCTCTCTTGATGAACTTAACTATGACCCCTTTAGTAACGCTCAAGTAGGATGAGGCCTTAACCTATTTGCTAAAGTAGTCAATGGTGACTAGTATAAAGCAATGCCCATTAGATGTTTTTAGAGTAATTAGGCCGATGATGTCTATTCCCCACATTGAAAAAGGCCATAGCAAGGAGAGTGTATGTAATTCTTGAGGCAGAACATTTATCTTATTTGCATAAACTTAGCATAAGTGACAATACCTAACATATTTGATGCAATCGCTTTCCATTGTTGACCAGTAGTACCCTAGCTTATAATTTTCTTAGCTAACATGTAATCGTTCATACCTTAAAAGTGTTTCATAAAAAAATTATCGATACAAAGTGGACTCACCTATTAAGAATTAGGCAGCCAATGTCTTAATTGTCCTTCTGTCCTTTTTTTCAACCTCTTCAAGGTATATACCTTGTTGTAAGAACATTTTAATATCATAGTACCATGGCTTTTTGCTATCCATACCTTCAATTGCCAAACAGAAGGCAGGCTTGTCTTCAATTTCAATAGGGAGGGATTGAATCTCGACTCTACTGGATATCTAGATCATAGATGCCAAAGTGGCTATTGCATTGGCAAATTAATTCTAAGTCCTTGGTACATGATTGAAAGTGATTTCTTCGAATTTCTCCATCAATTTAGTCAAGTACCAATGATAAGGCACTAATTTAGGATCTTTCGTCTTGTGTTCTTCTCAAGCTTAGCCAATAACGAGTAAAGAATGCCCATACACTTCTAATTCTTGAATATCTTTACCTAGGGCCATTTTCAATCCTACATTGCATGCTTCATATTTAGCGATATTATTGGTGTATGGGAAAATGAGCCTTATAGTTATAAGGTACTATGTACCTTCAAGGGATATCAGTATTGCCGTAATTCCACATCCAGACACATTAGTAGCTCCATCAAAGAACATCTTCCACTTTGGGGTTCATCATTTTTTTCTTCATCAGAACATCCTCCAATTACTAAGATATCTTCATTAGGGAATTTGACTTATACCTCTCAGGGTATATCATTAGAGAGATTTTGTACTAACTAATCTATTAGAGCTTAACCCTTGACTAAATTTTAGTTCACGTATGTAATGTTGAACTTTGATAGTAACATTTGCCACTTTGAGATTCTGCTAATTAGGGCTGGTTTATCTACTAAGTATTTCAAGAGATTGTATTGAGTCAACGATTTAACTTGGTAATAAAGTGTGTATTGTTTAAGCTCATGCATTACCTAGACCAAAGTACAACAGGTTCTTTCAATTTTTGAATATTTTTATTCCCCTTCCGTAAATTTCTTACTCAAGTAACATATAGCCTGTTCTTTTCCTTCTTTGTCCTTCTAGCAAAGCATACACCCTATGGATTCTGGCAGTATTGTCAAGTATAGAAATAAAGGCTTCCCAAGATTAAGAGCTACCAAAATTGGCTAGTTCACGAGGTACTTCTTGATCGTTGTAAAGGCTTGCTAGCATTCTTCATCCTAGTTTATCATGGCATTCTTTTTCAACAACTTAAACAAAGGATGACATTTATCTATGAGTTGAGATATAAAACAAGCTATGTAGTTTAAACAGCCTAATAAGCCTCTAATTTCTTTGAATGTACGTAGAGGGGACAAGTTGACTATTGCTTTGACTTTATCAGGGTCTACTTCAATGCCCCTTTGGTTGATTATGAAACCCAATAATTTCCCTGAAGTTACTCTAAAGGTATATTTCTTTAGGTTTAGCTTCAATTAGAATTTCTTTAACCTATCAAACAATCTCCTTGATATGAGGCAAGTGCACCAATCAATTTTAATATAGTGGATGTGAGTCCGAGTCGATCCCTCAGAAATTTCGAGTACTAATATTAACCTTAGCTCTATTATCTAACTGGAAAATCGTGTTGAGATGAATGAATTAAAAATAATGAAAATAACAAACTAAACTAATTATGAGACTTAATTAAGCAATTTGGAAAGCAATAAAACTAAGAACGACTTCAAGAAATTAATAACATATTTAGGAATTATTTTCCCTAGTGTTTAACATGTGACAACTTAAAATATATTCAATTCAATTTCTATTATTCTTGACCGGAGGAATTCACTTAAAATATAATACCTTTCTCAAGCATATTAACCCTAATTCTAAATTATTTACCGGAATCTCTTCACTTAGTAATATAACTTAGAATTGTATTAATGTATAATGAATTCCTACACAAATAATTAATTTTCCGGAAGAAACATGTATCTTATCTCTAAGTATACATGTAATTCTCTCCAATTATGTTAAGATCTAATTACAGATGCAATTTCTCAATCATCATACATAATATCATATATTGATACTCTAGAATTATCAATCAACAATTAAACAACATAATTGAATTAAGAAGGAATAGAAACTTTATTGAAAATTATAATTCAACCCAAAAGTTACATGAAACCTTAGGTTCCATAATCCTAAATACACGAATTCTAAGCTATCATAATGAATCTAAAAACGAGTTCCATCAAAAACATAAAATAAAACATAGAAAACCCTTTTAATTGATGAACAATCTCTCTAATCTTGAAGTTAGTGTTGCTTTCTCCTTTTTCTTCTCTTTCTCCTCAAGTCTAGTCTCTTCTCTTCTCTCGTGTCTCGTTCGTTTCTCTAATGTCTCCTCTTCTTGAAACCCTCAAATATCCTTTTATATATGTATTATAATAATTCTGTTTTCATCACCAGACATGGCCTGGGACATGGCCGTGTCCCTAGGTTGTGTAACTTTCTACACCTGGCAAATTTTTCTGGATGGACACAGCTTGGGGACATGGCCATATCCTAGACTCTGTAAATTCAAAACTTCATAACTTCTTCATTTGAACTCCGAATTGAGTGAAACTCGATTCTTTTTCTTCGTTTTCGATCCTAGAACTCGTTTAAACCTTGAAATCAAAATTTTACTCAATTAAGTATCAATTTCTTTAAAGAAAACCAAAAATGTGAGGGAAATACTATAAAATCACCATATGAAATATGTTTAAAATCAGAGTTATCAAATTTCTCCACACTTGAGCATTTGCTTATCCTCAAGCAAATAAATTAAAACAAAACTTTCGGGACAAGAAACGCTAATCAAAATTTATCACTATTTAGGAAACCGGTAAACGAATACACTTGACGCGTAGAAAAGTAAGAAAATCATTCTCAACTAACTTACAATAATAATGTCAACCAATTTCATCTGACCATATTTGAATGTTCCAACAATACTTAATACTAGAGTTAACTAGTTAATTTATGAAAATCAAAGTTTACCCGAGTCATTTAACTAAGGATTCTTAAATTAAAAATTAGATTTAACATCTCACCAACCGAGAAAGAGTCATAAAAATTTTGTCCATTTGACTAAAGTGTATACAATTCTCTCTTCCATCTCACTAAGCACCATAATCTAAAACAAACACATTTTACATCCACTCATCCTCTGATCATCCTCCTAATTCATGCTTTTGTTGAGAGGTTTTTTGAATTTACCTTATTTAAGCACAATTGCATTGGTAAAGGGAAAGAATCTCGCTCTTCTGACGGACCAAGACGAATCCATACCAACTTATTTCTTATATTGATAGCGGGAAAGAACCTCGCTCTTCTGATGGACTAAGGCCGATTCATATCAATTTTTTCATTAAAATTGGCATTGGGACTCAATCTTGCTCTTCTGATGGACCAAGACGAATCCTTACCAATTTTTCTATTCATACACTTGTTATTACTTCTGACCTCCAATCATTTTGATTTTTTCAGGGGTTTCTCAAAAGAATAATTTCATTTGTCTGTTTGCTAAAAATTATAGGGCTCTAAAAATTTCTAAGAAAAAGGTATACATAAAAGTAAATTTTTAAAAATAACCATGACTAACTCTCAACTAGTGATGTTGTTCCAATCTCAAGTCTTAAAGTCCTAAGCTAAATAACTCGTAACTTTGCCCTCCACAAATTTATTAATCAATTCTAGTAAAGTATAATAAGATCAATAATGATCAAGATGACACATTGATTTGGCTTAATACTTATTAATCGCCTATTGAAAGTTAACTTAAAAATTAATTGGGTCAAATATGAATAATTGGTCTCTTAAACAGTAACAAATTCATATATATCCATTCCCCACACTTAATAATGTACATTGTCCCCAATGTACCACGAAAAATCATAGCAGCACGAAAAAGCAGCATAGGGAAAAAGGAAACATAGGTACGGAAAAGAAACTAATACTTCCCTACCAGTTGAAAAGAAGTGCAAAATGAAGAAACATCATCATTATATATATCAGAGTTCACAAGCCTTGATCAACAAAAGACAACACAAAAAATTAGGAACTAAGAAGAGGGATCAGAATCTGTCTCTTCATCCTCCTCATCAGATGGTGCCTTAGCCATCGTAGCATCATCATCGTTATCACTGGCCTCGACATCCTCATCACTTTCTCCAGCCGCCTCGTCCACACCACCCTCATCAGCCTCTTCCTCACCACCCTCATCATCCTCTTCCTCTTCCTCACTCTCCTCTTCATGGGTAGCCGACTCTTTCATTTTAAGAAATTTTTCCAATTTGTCCTGGTGGATATGAAGTTTATCCACACTTTCTCTTATATAACAAACCTCAGACAGCAACAAATCAAATTTATCTTCAAAGCTGGCTGAAGACGTCTGGCCTCGAGAGGTGCTATTGCGGGAGTGTCGGCTTTGACATCTTGTTGGTAGGAGGTTCATGAGTCAGAATGAATTGAGGTGCATAGAAGTAACTTGGCTAATCAAAGTAAGTGAGGGCCAAGTAACAACCTTAGTCTGCATAGCCTACACTAATAAGGTAATGTAAGGGCCACAGCAAATATGCCCTTTCTTACGAATAGTGGTGGCTTGGTAGCTGAAGAGTTCAGCAATTTCGATGGTGAGATTGATGGGATGTTTATGAATGACACTATAAAGATAAAGGCAATCCTTGTTGGACACTACCCTGGTGCTAAGGCCTCTGCCAGTTAATGTATGCGAAAAGAGCCAGTGAAGAACCCAATATTCAGGCCTGACTAATTGAGAGGCCTTACTCCTAGCTAGATCATAGGCATCGCCAACAGTAATCTCATTCCAAAACGACCCTGCTGTGACACTACGTGGAAAACGACATGAGAGACGTTGAAATTCTTCCGTCCGTGTATATCTCTTTTCATATAGACCAAGATATCAGCCCAGTTGAGCGATGGACATATAGAATGGATGGCCACTCAAGGTGAAGTATAATTTGCGTTTTGGGCCCATGCTAGTAGTACTTTCTTTATCAAGTTTATAAGTGCACAAAAACTCCAAGGTCAGCTCTTTATAAATTGGAGCTTCAAAGGATAATAAGCGCTCCCAAATGGTACCATTTAAGAGCTCCTTCATTTTTGTGGTGAGCTCTAATTGAGCGAGAACATCTTAATCTAGCCGAAGAGTCTCGCTAAAGGGCTTATTCTGAAGTAATTGATATCGTTGCACCTGGTAATCTTCCTTAAATTGGAGCATTTGGTGCTCCATCAGGGAAAGAGTAGCTTGTGGTTCAACTATTGCTCCTAATTATGATGAAGAGAATGTTGCAAATTTTGATTTCCGGCGAATGGTAAGCTTAGCTCGATTCACCATTTGAATACCTGAAAAGAATCAACAATCCAAATCAAACACACCCATCCTTATCATACACAGTTGAAGAAGGTAGAGGAAAATAAGAGCAATAGTGAAGAATGTGAACAGAATTCTCATTGGGGCATTTAAACAAACATGTGGAGTGCAGCTAGAAAACTAGTTGGTAGAAAAGAAATAAATGGAAAACGCATCCAACTAAGTCTACTATACTACAATTAACGTTGAAACACAGGCGTCCCAACATATATAAGATGCTAAAGGACCCAAAATTATTTTCTCCTATTGCTAACTCTAACTAGCATGAATGAATAAGGATGAGCAAATTAGCCAATAACATTCGGAATTGAGAGAGCACAATGAAATGTAACTAGATGAGGCAGCATTATTGCATGTAAGATCAAGAAACTCAAAGCAATGATGCATGGCGGTTATGAATAATCAAAAGAAATTTGCAGGCCAAAATTGAAAAACCAGTACATACAAGAGTAAAATTGCAAGTAACCAAACTGCCTAATCATGAGGAAGAGAGAACAAAAGCAATTAGGAACTTACTTGGATCAAAATGCGGAATGCAAGAATTGTGGAGAGAAGAGGGAGAATATGAGAGAGATATGTTTGATTGTGAGTGTGTGAGAAGGTGTGTTTAGTTTAAATAAACCGGGCGTATGCAAAATTGTGTAAGTTTGGGTCGACACGGGCTGGGACACGACCGTGTCCCTTTCTCATGTAACATTTTGTGTGTGTTTTGTGGAATTCGGATGGACATGGGCTGGGACACGACCGTATCCCATGCCCGTGTAACTTTCTGTTCTCGTATATGAAAACTGGACGGACATGGGCTGGGATACGACCGTGTCCCATGCCCGTGTAATATACTGTGAAGTCTAGACGCACACGGGCTAGGAAACGACCGTGTCCTACGCCCGTGTAATTTCCTATTCGTGAGTGGGAATTCTGGGCGTACACGGGGCTAGGACACGACTGTGTCCCTTACCCATGTAACTTTCTGTGCCCACATAGTGACACCGAAATCTGGGCGGACGCGAGCTGGGATACGACCGTGTCCCACGCCCGTGTAACTTCTTGTGGGTGGGCAGTTTTGAAGCTCTGGATGGACACGGGCTGGGACACGACCGTGTCCCTTGCCCGTGTAACTTTTTTCTCTTTTTTAAATTTAATTTAAAGAGAAAGGAAACTTAAAGAAATAAAAATAATAAAACTAAAGAGAAAAAGCAACAATTAAACTAAAAAGGAAAAAAAAAACTATGATGAAAAATTGAAAGAAAAAGAAAAGAAGCAAAGCAGAGTTAGATAAAAAGAAATTAAACTAAAATAAACTTAAATAACGAAGGTATAAGCAGAGTCAGACATGGGCTGCCTCCCAAGAAGCGCTTTAGTTAACGTTGATAGCTCGACGGGATACGTCTTCTCATGTTAGTTCTGTTGGATGGAGATAAAACTCCTCTCGTCCAACATGCTCCAAGTTTCCACTCAAGTATAACTTCAACCATTGCCCATTTACCTTAAATGTGCCCTTCTCCAGGTGTGTAACTTCAATAGTTCCATACGGGAAAACTCGTGTAATTGTAAATGGTCCAAACCACCTGGATTTCAACTTACCTAGGAATAAACGAAGGCGAGAATTATACAAAAGAACATGATCACCTTCTTTAAATTGTCGACCTTGTTTGATTCGCTGATCATGATACTTTTTGGCCCTTTCTTTGTATAATTTGGAGTTCTCATATGCATTCGCTCACCATTCCTCTAGCCCGTTCAGTTGAAGTTTCCTGTAAGAACTTGCACACTCAAAATCAACATTAGCACTCTTAATTGCCCAATAAGCCTTATACTCTATCTCTACCGATAAATGACAGGCCTTGCCATATACAAGTCGGTAGGGTGTGGTCCCGAATGGTGTTTTGTAGGCTGTTCTATATGCCCATAAAGCATCATTCAACTTTTCTGACCAATCTTTCCTATGATACTCTACGGTTGTTTAAAGAATTCGATTAAGGTCGCGATTGGTAACTTCCACTTGGCCACTACTTTAGGAGTGGTACGAGGTGGCTATCCTATGTGTAACGCCATAACGTTTCAGTACTTGGTCGAGTTGAGCATTGCAAAAGTGTGTTCCCCTATCACTTATAATTGTCCTAGGGGTGCCAAATCGAGAAAATAGGCCTTTCAAGAATTTTTTTTACTACCCTAACATCATTAGTAGGTAAGGCTTTAGCTTCCACCCACTTAGAGACATAGTCAATAGCTACTAGAATATATTTGTTTCCATTAAAGTTCAGAAAAGGACCCATGAAATCGATCCCCCACACATCAAATACCTCAACCTCAATGATGGGGTTTTGTGGCATTTCATCCCTACGGGATATATTCCCCACTTGTTGGTAACGATCACAACTCTCAACATATCTCTAGGCATCTTTGAATAAGGTAGGCCAATAAAATCCTGCCTCTAGGACCTTATGAGCTGTCCTATTGGCACTATGATGCCTACCTATAGGCCTCGAATGACAGTGGCTCAAAATTCGCCAACCTTCGAGGTCTGGTACACACCTTCGAATGACATGATCTGCACATACTTTAAACAGGTAAGGATTATCCCAAAAATAATGTTTCACATCAGAAAAGAATTTCTTCTTTTGCTGGTGTTGAAGTCCCTTCAGTATAATCCTAGCAGCTAAAAAATTAGCAATATCTGTGAACCAAGGAATTTCCATATCACTTACCTGGGCGATGACATAGAGTCACTCCTCAGGGAATTCATCCTTGATCTTGTTCTCGTCGAGCATTTCCAAGTTTAGATTCTCCAATCGGGATAGGAGATCTGCTACTAAATTCTTAGCGCTTTTTTTATCTTTGATCTCTACATCAAACTCTTATAGCAATAAGATCCACCTAATCAATCTTAGTTTTGCATCCGGTTTTGTTAACAAGTACCTAAAGGCAGAATGATCAGTATAAACAATCACCTTAGATAGAAGTAAATAAGAGCGAAACTTATCAAAGGCAAAAACAACTGCTAGCAACTCTTTTTCTGTAGTAGTGTAGTTCTCCTGAGCATTCGTAAAAGTTTTGCTAGCATAGTGAATTGGTTGAAAGTGCTTGTCTCGCCTTTGTCTCAGCATTGCCCCGACTGCGTGATCACTTACATCACACATAAGCTCAAAGGGGAGTGCCCAATCAGGTACTACCATGATTGGAGCATTGGTAAGTTTCTCTTTAAGGATATTGAAAGCTTTCAAACACTCCTGAGAGAAAACATAAGGCACATCCTTCTCTAATAGCTTAGTCAAAGGGCAGGCAATTTTTGAGAAATCCCTGATAAATCGCCTGTAAAAACCTGCATGTCCTAAAAAGCTTCTTATGGCCTTAACCGAAGTTGGGGATGGGAGTCTTGCAATCGCATCCACTTTGGCAGTATCCACCTCAATTCCTCGATAAGAGATCTTATGGCCCAACACAATACCCTCTTGTACCATAAAGTGGCACTTCTCCCAATTGAGGACAAGATTGGTCTCTTCACACCTGGTAAGTACCATATCCAAATTATCCAAACAAAGGTCAAATGAGTTGCCAAAAACTGAAAAATCATCCATAAATACCTCCATTATGTCCTCAATCAAATCATCAAAAATAGCTAACATACGTCGTTGGAATGTAGCCGGTGCATTGCAAAGACCAAAAGGCATTCTGTGATAATCAAAGGTACCATAAGGACAAGTGAAAGTGGTCTTCTCTTGATCTTCCGGTGCAATAGGTATCTGAAAATAACCAGATAAGCCATCTAGAAAACAATAAAACATATGTCCAGCTAGTCGTTTTATCATTTGATTAATAAAAGGTAAAGGGAAATGGTCCTTACGTGTAGCATCGTTTAACTTTCGATAATCGATACATACACGCCAACCTATTACCGTTCTCATTGGGATCAATTCATTCTTTTCATTAGGGACTACTGTCATCCCACTTTTTTTTTTAACTACTTGCATTGGGCTCACCCATGAATTATCAGAGATAGGATATATCATACCTGCATCAAGGAGTTTAATAACTTCCTTTTTGACTACCTCTTTCATGTTTGGATTCAAGCATCTCTGGGGCTGCACAACTGGCTTGTGGTTTTCTTCCATTAAAATCTTATGAGTACAAAAGGAGGGATTGATACCTCGAATATCAGATATTTTCCAAGCAATGGCCCTCTTATGCTCCTTGAGTACTTTCAGTAACCTTTCTCTCTGTTCTTTTTCCAAATTGGATGCTATAATTACCAGTAATTTGGAGTCCTTCTCTAAGAAGGTATATTCCAAGTGGTCAGGTAATTGCTTTAGCTCCAATACTGGTGGCTCCTCAATCGAAGGTTTTAACTGTGCTTCCTTCCTTTTTTTAAACTCTTCAAACCCTTTCTCAATAGAGATAGGTTTATTTGCCTCCAGTTAGGCAACCACCTCGGATTTGACAGGATCTTCCGAAGCTTCCTCTATGCTTAATTGCACGCAACTCTCTAACGGATCCTTAAGAAGGACTTCCTGCATATAACTTGAAACAAAAGTGTCAATAACATCCAGAAGGTAGCAAGTATCATCCTAATCGACAGACTTTTTCATAGCCTCCAAAATTTTAAACATGATCTCTTCATCTCCTACTCGAAGAATGAGCTTGCCATCACTAACATCAATGATAGCCCTAGCGGTAGCTAAGAATGGTCTTCCTAGGATAAGAGGTAACTCAAAATCTTCATCCATATCCAATATCACAAAATCAACTGGAAAAATAAATTTACCCACTTAGACTAATACATCCTCAAATATACCTCTAGGATACATCATAGATCTATCAGCTAATTGCAAACTTATGCGTGTGGGCTTAGGTTCCCCTAATCCTAGTTTCTTAAAAAATTTATAAGGCATTAAATTGATGCTAGCACCCAAATCAGCTAAAGCTTTGTCAATTAACAGATTACCAATATAACAAGGACTTGTAAAACTTCCGGGGTCTTTTAGCTTCTTGGGCAACTTGTTTTGCATGATCGTTGAACACTTTTCATCCAAGATGACTATAGAAAGCTCCTCAAGCTTCCTCTTATTGGATAACGAATCTTTCAAGAACTTAGCATACTTCGGCATTTGTGACAGGGCATCAATAAGAGGTAAGTTAATATGTAGTTGTTTAAAGAGGTTAAGGAACTTACTGAATTGTTGGTCATTGCGATCTTTCTTGAGTCTTTGGAGATATGGGATAGGTGGTTGATATTCCTTCACCTTTGATGACTCTACATCTTCCATTGCTTTCGTCCCCTCCTCGCTAACCTTCCTCTCAGGATGCAACTCCTTCCCATTTCGAAGTGTCACTGCCTTAACATGTTCCTTTGGATTAGGTTCTGTATTTCCCAGTAGCGTTCCCTGCAGTCTTTCAGAGATTAACTTCGCAAGTTGACCAATTTGGTTCTCAAGGTTACAATTTGAAGCCTCTTGGTTCCTCAGCAAGGATTCAATGTTGGATAAGCGAGCCTCATTGCCTTGAATGTATTTTGTGAGAAGTTCTTCCATACTGGACTTCTTTTCTTGAGGGAGAGGAGGTAGGAATGGTCTTTGAAATCCAGGTAGGCCAAAGTTAGTCTTCTGCTGGCCTTGGTTTTGATTTTCCTATGAGAAATTGGGGTGATTCCTCCATCCTAGATTGTAAGTGTTGCTGTAGGGGTTATATTGTTGCTGTAGGGGTTATATTGTTGCTTAGGTGGATTTCCTAGATAATCTACCTGTTTCAGTTGTTCTTGTGCTCCATATCCCTGCAGACCAAAATCACTTACATCTGATTGCACTTGTTAAGGGACAACTATGTGATTGCACTTGTTAAGGGACAACTAAGAGTGCATCAATCTTTTTACTCAATAAGTCCAACTTGGCTACCAGAGCAGTGGTCAAGTCCACATCATAAATTCCCATAGCCTTTTGCTTGGCTTTAGTGGTTTCCCACTGATAATTGTTCATCGCTATTCCTTCAATCAGGTTTTGTGCTTGCTCAGGTGTCTTTGTATTCAAAGTACCTCCTGCGGATGCATCAATCATCTGCCTAGTAGATAAATTGAGACCATTGTAGAAGGTCTGAATCTGTATCCATAGTGGGAGGCCATGATGTGGGCACCTCTTGAGCAAGTCCTTAAACTGCTCCCAAGTGTCATATAGCGTCTCCGCTTCTAATTGAGCAAAACAAGAAATATCATTCCGAAGTTTAGCGGTCTTTGCAAGTGGGAAATACTTCTCCAAAAATTTCTCTACCAATTCATTCCAAGTTGTGATTGAATTTCTCGGTAGGGAGTTCAACCACTGTTTTGCTCTACCCCTTAAGGAGAAAGGAAATAGCCGCAGTTGAATGGCATCATCCGTGGCTCCATTGATTTTAAATGTATCACAAATCTCTAGAAAACTAGAGATGTGGGCATTAGGATCTTCATCTTGGAGACCATCAAACTGAGCATATTGTTGCACCATTTGTATTATGTTAGGTGCAATTTGGAAGTTATTAGCCACGACGATTGGCCTTGCGATACTAGAGTCAGCTCCAATAAGTGTAGGCCTTGAATAATCGGACATGGTCCGATTTGCTTCATTCCCGTTGTTAGCCATGTGTGGTGGACCTTCCTGCTCGATGAATTGAGTGTTGGCCTCTTCACCTTCTTCCTTGATTTCAACGATTGACTCATCGTCTATGGTCGCCACAATTTGTCTAGTTCGTGATCTCAAATTTTGAAAGGCAGTTCTCTCAATTTTAGGATCACGTTCTACCAAATCTTCCGAGTTGCTTCGGGTCATGCACTACAAGGGCAAGAAATATAAAATCAATTACAGCTCTAGGTAATAAAAGTAAACAATGTAAACAAAAGAAAATAAAGCAAAAAATGGTCAAAGTAATAAAGCAACTAGCGTTCTTAATATCGAAAATCCCCGGCAACGGCGCCAAAAACTTGATATGAAGCAAGTGCACCTATCAATTTTAATATAGTGAATATGAGTCTGAGTCGATCTCTCAGAGATTTCGAGTACTAATATTAACCTTAGCTCTATTATCTAACTGAAAAATCATGTTGAGTTGAATGAATTAAAAATAATGAAATTAACAAACTAAACTAATTATGAGACTTAATTAAGCAATTTGGAAAGCAATAAAACTAAGAACGACTTCAAGAAATTAATAACGTATTTAGGAATTATTTCCCCTAGTGTTTAATATGTGACCGCTTAAAATATATTCAATTCAATTTCTATTATTCTTAACCGGAGGAATTCACAATTAAAGTTAATACCTTTCTCAAGCATATTAACCCTAATCCTAAATTATTTACCAGAATCTCTTCACTTAGTAATATAACTTAGAATTGCATTAATGTATAATAAATTCCCACACAAATAATTAATTTTCCGGAAGAAACATGTATCTTATCTCTAAGTATACATGTAATTCTCTCCAATTATGTTAAGATCTAATTATACATGCAATTTCTCAATCATCATACATAATATCATATATTGATACTCTAGAATTATCAATCAACAATTAAACAACATAATTGAATCAAGAAGGAATAGAAACTTTATTGAAAATTATAATTCAACCCAAAAGTCACATGAAACCCTAGGTTCTATAATCCTAAATACACGAATTCTAAGCTATCATAATGAATCTAAAAACGAGTTTCATCAAAAACATAAAATAAAACATAGAAAACCCCTTTAATTGATGAACAATCTCTCTAATCTTGAAGTTGGTGTTGCTTTCTCCTTTTTCTTCTCTTTCTCCTCAAGTCTCTTCTCTTCTCTCGTATCTCATTCATTTCTCTAATGTCTCCTCTTCTTGAAACCCTCGGCTGTGTCCCCAGGTCATGTAACTTTCTGCACCTGGCAAATTTTTCTGGATGGACACAGCTTGGGGACATGGCCATGTTCCAGACTATGTAACTTCAAAACATCATAACTTCTTCATTTGAACTCTAAATTGAGTGAAACTTGATTCCTTTTCTTTGTTTTCCATCCTAGAATGCGTTCAAACCTTGAAATCAAAATTTTACTCAATTAAGTATCAATTTCTTTAAAGAAAACCAAAAATGTGAGGGAAATACTATAAAATCACCATATGAAATATATTTAAAATCAGAGTTATCACTCCTTAAGTTATCCACATGATTTTCTCCTTCCTCAAACTTTGCAATTATATTATCAACATATACTTCAACTTCTTTTTAGATCATGTCTAAAAAGATTGTAACCATGGCTCTTTGATATGTTGCCCCAACAATTTTGAGTCTCAAAAGGCATTATTTTATAGCAAAATGTGCTCCAAGTTGTGATGAAAGTTGTCTTGGCTTTATCTTTTTCAGGCAATCGAATCTAATTATATTCGAAGAACCCATCCATGAAGGAAAAAATATGGTTCCCAGTTATATTATCGACCAACACATCGATATGGGGCAAGGGTAAATTATCTTTAGGGGTTAATTGGTTAAGGTCTCGAAAATTCATGCACACTCTAACTTTTTCATTCTTCTTCATTACTGGCACAATGTTAGCCACCTACTCAAGATAATTAAATATTTCGATAAAACCGACCTCCAATAACTTTTTGACTTCTTTAATTTTCGAGAAGTAAAAAAAATTTACTAAAGTGAATAACTAATAGTGGAAAAACTTGTTTTTTTTTTTTTTCATTTTCTCCCATTGCCCTAGAGGTTCTTACGTATTTGCTATTTGAGATTAGATATACGTAGTTTTTTTTTTATAAAACATTACCATGTTGGATTCATTTTAATTTTGGAATTACACCGAGTTTATGTTTTTTAAGTAGATTTGATTTTATTATAAAAGATCTAAAAGGTCCTAAATTGGGATTTTATTTTTGAAAAGTTGTAGAAAATGTCCTAATTTGACAAAAGGATCGTTTACTTTCTATTTTAGAAAAACCGATTTTTCTAAGTGTCAAAAAAAATTTTATTCACTAACTTATTTTTATTATTTCTTCTCATTTAAATCTTAATCAAAAAATAAACAAAACAAAAATAACAAACTCGAGCTTTTCTATCTCTTTTTCTCCTTCCTTTTCTTTTTTTTTTTTCTTTTCTTCTTCCTTTTTTTTGTTTCTCTTTTCCCTTTGTTTTTATATAATTACATTTACAAGTACATGAGTAATAAATAAATAAATAAATATTTATAAAAAAAAAAATAGAGAAGCAGACCGAGTCGGCTTTGGATCAACTCGGGTCAGCTTCAAGTTAGCTTCGAATTGGCTCATGTCAGTTTGGGTCCCAAGTCTTCTCCATCAATAGCCGTAGTGATATATGGTTTTGAACATTCTAAACACCAAATTAGATGGGGAAGAGGAGTTTTATGATTATTTTATTAGGCTTGGGTGGTGGGTGGGGGTATAGGGGGTGTGGATAAGCTTGACGCCTTATTGATCGGAGTTCGTTTAGGTGGTGATCAGAGCTTAGGTGGTTATGGCTGAATATAAGCAACTACGATGGTGGTTACAAAAGACAAAAGAAGGGTTAGATCTTGCTATTTCAAGAATGCTAAAGCTCATAGTGGTGGTGGATTTTGTTAGAAACCACCATGGAGGATGCCACTATAGAGAGAGGAAGAGATAGTGCTAGAGAGAGGAAGCTTAGATTTGAATTTGTATAGAGTGTTTTTCATTAAGCTTAGTGTTTAAAACGAGTCTACAAGCCCCTATTTATACTAATCTCTTACATGAATGAGCTTGGAAAGCTCATTAATGGAGAAATTAGCCATGAATGGGGATGCCGGATTTTCAATTTTTTTCATTTTTTGGTGCCAATTTAATGTCAAATTGTAACTATATTTGGATGAATTTTAGAGTTCAATTCATAGTATCTTGAGTTCATGTTGAATTTATGTATTTAATTCAATGAAATTTGGCCAAAAACACAAATTAATCAGGTCAACAAGTGAGGGGATTGCACAAGAAATTTTCCTCCTTCATACTATAAATATCAAAATCTAAAGAAGAAAGTGGGGGGCATAGGTCATATGCTGGGCACATACCATACGTGCTTTGCAAAATAAAACGGGGTGTACTTGATGCCCTATTCATTAATTATTTGAACTAGGTTTAGCTTGGTCCGATCTATATACCCTTTTTTTTTTCTTCTTTTAAAAAAAAAAGCTAATAAAAATAACTAACTAAAAAATAAATAAAATAATTAAAAAAAGCATGGATCTTAGTTTCCCTTATTTCTCTAAACCCCCTTTTTTTAACTTTTTATTTAATTTTTTTGAATTTTCTATCTTTTTTTGTAATTTTCTTAAATTTTCTATTTTCCATTTTTCCTAATTTAGAACCCTTTATCCTACTCTAAAAAAAATCTAAAAATAAAGTAAAAATAAAAGGAGTTGAAAATAAAGTGTCTACACATTTCTAGCTAGTAGCTACTCGCATTTTGCCAAACCCCTTTTGTTTTCCTTATCTCTTTTCATGTTGTGGTGTCTCTTTATATGTATGACCCTAGAGACGCATTAGCTTTACTAGTATTAGAGCATGATTTTGATGAGAGAGTGTATGAAGATTGCAGTAGAGTTCTTGTTCGTGTTCCTCTTAATAGCTATTGTATTCTTTGATAGCTATTGTAATGGTTTGTATAGTGGTAGTAGAGTGTTTAAAGTGAACTTTCAAGTTATAAGCTGAGAAGTAATGATTTTTGAAAGGTTAGTATAGTAACCCCCATTGTTCTATTTTACTTTGTTTTTCGACTACAAAAACAAAGGCTGTTATGAATCTTGTGTTGAGCTATATTATATGGAGTGTCAAGGTATTAGAGTTTGTTAGATGAGTTTCTAAGTAGTAAGTAGTAATTGATTAAGTGTAAGTAGTGATTTTGAAGTATTTTTTAGTAGTGTTGAGCAATAAGGTTTTATTAGCTACGTATTGGCTAAGAGTTCTTGTTAAAGGAAGTAGTGACAAAGGTATCTCACAAAGTCTAATTCTAGTGTTCATAGAGTCATTAGAGACTAAGATAGTGGTGCCTAAGTTGGACATGGCTAATAAGGAAGCTATACGCTAAGGTTAGTTGATGATTAGCATAATAGACTTACTGTCCTTATTGAGAGTCTAGTTATAGCTATGCAAGGTGTAAGACAACAACCACAAGGTGCACCAAATCATGGCCAAGAAGAAGGTGAACAAGAGCTAAGATATGGCCACATAGGTTATTCTAATCACCAAGCATAACCTCATAGAGCTAGAGCAACAATAAGCCACACTACTCAAAGGTGGTTAGAGATGGAAGTGTCAAGCTTGTATTTTTCCCTATTTTTATTAATTTAGTGTAATTCAATCAATATTAAACCCCCAGTTTAATATCAACCATCAACTAAGAATTAAGGAAAATCTAGGTTTTTTAAACATGTTTTGAAAAACACTTGGAGTTATCACCTAACCGAGGTCAAGAAAAGGTTTAGATTAAAACCAATTGGGTTGATTGACTTTAATCTAGATACTAGACTATGTGAAAACCAATTTTGAAAAATGGTTTTTGAAAACTAGGTATTTTAGTCTGAAGGCTAACCTATTAAACCCGAACGAGTACTATTTTTAACTTTCCAAATTTAGATTTACTTTCCAATATACCCTTATAATTTGAAATTATAATTTCTATTTTACAAGTAAAGAACACAATAAATCATGTCTATTTACAAAAAAGGATAAATAGATAGGTAAAAGAACTAATTATTTATAAAGGGGAACAAGATAATTTTTTCCGTATTTTAAGTCACCTTATAATTACGTACGAGTACTTAAATACCTAGTAATAGAGATCAAACTTCTATAGTTCGTTTTATAAAACTTTAATATATCGATTAATCTTAATTTAAGAAAAGAGCTAGATATATGTTTTTTATCGGTTCAATTTTATTTAAGAAAAATTCTAAAAGGTCCTAATTTTAATGGTCTTATTTTCTTGGGAAAGATTCTAAAGAAGTCCTATTTTGAAAAGGGTTTATTCATTTTTTATTTTTGGGAATAAAATTTTCTAGGAAATAAAATTTTTTTATTTTCATTCCATTTTTTTCAAATTTTATTATTATTTTTTTTTTGAAAAAAAAAAAAATAAAACAATACTAGGCCTTCCTTTCTCCTTTATTTTTTTCTTTTTCCTCTTTTTTTAGGATTAGTTATTTTTTGCTTTTACTTTTAATTTTACAATAGAACATAAAAAAAAAAAACAATACAACAAAAAAAAAGATAAATAAATGAATAAAATCAAATTGGAATCAAACTAAGAGAATCAGCTAAAGGTTACTGGGTAGTCAAGTCTAACTGGGCATCAAAGCTTGGTTGTTGAGTCAGATCTTCAGATGCAGGTCGATCCATATGTACCATGTACGTATGAGCACTTGTAAGGAGAAGGTGATGATTGAGTGGCTCTTTACGATGGCTTCTAGTAGCTTAAGCTAGTAAGAGAGAGTAGATTTGTAAGAATTTTATTGATAAAAGAGTATTTGGTGATGGCGCAAGTGTATAGTGGTGGTTTGGCGACTAATGGAGTTTAGTGGTTTAGGTTGGCAAGGGAGAAGTTGCATACAACTTGTTGTAGTGTTTCCTAGAGTACGAGCAAGCGTTAAGTAAGCGTTTCTAAGGAAAGTGTTGTGGTGAGGTTGTCTTTAAGTGGGGATGGACAAAAGTGCGTGTTTATGGTAGCTAGGGTTTGGTCGTAATGCTTTGGTAATGGTAGCAAAAGAGCATGATGATCATTAGGGGAGGTGTTGTTGTGAAGCTCAGGTTATGGTGAAGCTTCTAGGAGTGGTAGTTTGTCTTGATAAGGAACCGTAGTGCTACAAACTTTAGAGAGAGAAAGTGACGTTGTATAGAGAGAGAAAGAGAGATGGATGAGTGGGTTTGATTGATTCCTTTGAGAGTTAATGATCCAAAAGTATTCTCCAACCCCCATTTTATACTAATTGAAGTTTAAACATGCATGGAAAGTCCAAAAATTTCATTAATTTAAAGATTTGAATTAATGGTTTTCTGATTGGCGACTTGATTTTTTTTCTAAATTGAAGCTTGATTTTGGCTACGTAGGAGGATGAGTGAAGACTAGTGTTTGTGCTTAATAAGAAGAGGGCCATGTGTGGCACAAGATACCACCTATAATTCGAATGGAATCATGTGAAACTCGCATGAAAAAGGAGGATGAATACAAGTCGTCAAGGAGGAAAAGAGCTAAGAATGGACCTCAAATTAAGGGAGAAGCAGGGGAGGGTGTTGCACATACGATACACCCAGATAATTAACATACACCTGACTGAAAAAAAAAAAAAAAAAAAAGACTAGGCTTTAAGGACATACGCCTAGGTTGCTTAAACAGGGCTTTTAGCCCTATTACAAGAATGTACATACCAAGTCTTATGCCTAGTCCGGTTCCTCTTTTATTATTATTTTATTTTTAAAAAATCAAAAGAAAAAGAATAAAATAAACAAATAAATAACACTAAATGTAGCTCCGAATTAAATCTTAGATGACCGACTCTAAAATTTGTTCTCATATAAATTGATTTTCTATCAAGCCTAATCTAATGATTTATTATACTTAGACCTAATGACCTTTTAAAAAATGTATTATTATTTTTATTTTTTGTATTTTTCTGAATTTTCTTTTTTTTTTCTATATTAAAACCCTTTTTCCTTATTTTAAAAATTCTAAAATTATGGGGAAGCAAAAATAGGATGTCTACAAGAAGAAATCAAGGAAGTAGAAGAAGAGCCTGATAAAGAGGTAGAAGAGTATTATGAAATGGAAGAATGAAGATGCTAAGCTCTATGAGGACTTGATAATGTCAAAGTCTAGATTCTAACCTTTATAAGTAATGGAAACGCTGATGATCACTTGGAGTAAGAGGAGACTATCAAGAAGGTGTTTGATTGTTATGGATATACTGAAGGTATGAAAGTTTGAGTTGTTGCTTTTAAGCTCTTTGGATGTACTGCCATGTGGTGGAAATACTAGAATGCAGCTAGAGAAAGAGATAGATGAAGAGGTGTACAAACTTCGGAAGATAAGAAAAGGTTGATAAGAAGAAGATTTGTACCTAAGACATACTTATAAGACACCTTAGCCACATTATAAGAGCTTTGCCAAGGAAATCGAACTGTAGATAACTATGTTAGAGAGTTTCAAATGTTGATGATCTAAGCTGACGTATATATGACTGAAGCCTAAACTTTATTCATCTTTGGAATATAGTATAAGATTTGTAACATATAGAAGTATAAGGGTTTTATACACTAAAACAAGCCATTAAGATAGCTCAAAGATTCGAAAAGTAGAAAAGGAATGTCCAAATCCAACCTAATTTAAGTTCTTTATGGATTGCTATTTCATGCCAAACTAGCAATCCTGAATTGTAAAGGCCAAACCAAGTAGAAGAAAAGAGTGATCAACCTAATGACAACCAAGCTAATAAGAGTTAAGCCAATGATAGAGCCCACTCAAAGACATTTGACAGGGGTAAACCTCCGATCACAAGAAGAGCTTTAAGTGCTTAAGTTATGGATACATAGCTGCTAAGTATCTTAACCGCATGTTATGATCCTCCAAAGTAATGAACTAGATAGTACCGATGAGAGTAAATCGAAAAAAGAAGAGAAAGATGTTAGATAAACTGAAGCAAAGGTAGAGGAAGAGACTTACGTTTATGTTGACCAGGTTGAAGTAATGACACCGGTATTAAGGTAAGTACTAAGTTCAATGTTGAGCTCTAAGAAGCAATAAAGAGAGAACCTATTCCATCAAAAGTGTACCATCAAGGCTCAACCATGTACAATTATAGTAGATAGAACGAGTTGAACCAATACTGTCACCTAAACCCTAGTGTAAAGATTAGGTTTGTCGACCTCTAAGCACCCCTAACCTTGTAAAGCTACATTGGTTGCATGATAAAGGTGCTCTACATGTGACCTAATAAGTAGTTGTACCATTTTATGTTGGGAATGTCTACAAAGATGAGGCGATTTATTTGTCTCTATGGGAGCTTCACATTTACTATGGGAAGACCTTAGTTATTTGACCAACTTGTTATATACAATGGGTATAAGAACACCTATACTTTTGCTAAGGATGGTAAGAAGATAATGCTACAACCTATGAACTTGAGCTAAGTAAATGAAACTCATAACCAACTCATCCAAGCTGGTAAGAAGAAGGCTTTAGTGTTAAGCCAACGAAAACTTTGAGCAATTAAATAAGCTAATGCACCTATGTTCTAGTTGATTAGAAGATCGTTAGAGTTAAGAGATCTAAATGATGTACCTAAAGAGATTTGGAAGTTGGTAAATGAGTTTTTCAACCAATTCCCAAATGAGTTACCAAAAGTACTACGTTGAGTCCGAAGTATTGAACAATATATTGATTTACAATGAGGCGTAGCTTGGCAAAACAAACCTTCGTACTAAATGAAACCTGAGTAAGCTACTAAGTTAAAGAGACAAGTGGACGAGCTAGTGGAGCGAGGGTATGTAAGAGAGAGCATAAGCCCTTGTGCTGTGCTAACCCTACTCATCCTAAAGAAAGATGGTTCTTAGCCTATGTACATCAATGGTTAAGCCATCAATCAAATTACTGTTAAGTATAGATATCCTATACTAGGGTTCGATGACATGTTAGACAAGCTTCATAGTCCTAGAATGTTTTCACAAATTGATTTGTGAAGTGTCACCATTAGATTCGCATGTGACTAAGAGATAAGTAGAAGACTGGATTTAAGACTAAACATAGTCTCTATGAATAGTTAGTCATGCCATTCGGTCTTACCAATGCATCAAGCACTTTCATAAGGCTTATAGACCATGTAATGTGCCCCTTGATAGGGAGATGTGTAGTCATGTACTTTAATGACATACTAGTGTACAATGCCAACTCAACTAATCACTTAGAGCATCTTTGAGCTGTTTTTGACATATTTCATGTTGAGAGATTATTCAGAATTTGAAGAAGTGTACATTTTACTAGCAAGAAGTAGTCTTTCTTGGGTGTGTAGTATTTGGAGAAGGAATTTGAGCTAACGAGGAAAAGGTCCAAGATGTCTTGGAGTGCCTTACAAAAAAGAATATCACTGATGTAAATAGTTTACATGGTCTTGCTTCTTTCTATAGAAGATTCATTAAGAACTTCAATATTATTGTAGCCCCATTACTTGAATTGATAAAGAAAAGTGAAGGATTTCCATGGATTAACTAAGTTGAGAAAAGCTTTAAGGAAATTAAGGAGAAGCTTAACACAACACCTTTCATGGCTTTACTAGATTTTGATAAACCCTTCGAGCTAGAATATGATGCTTCAGGTATTAGCATTTATGCAGTCCTGATGCAAGAGCATTGCCTTATTGCTTACCATTGTGAGAAGCTTAATGGTGTCGCCCTGAACTACTTTGTATATGAAAAGGAGCTATACTCTCTTTTCCATGCTCTTACTATGTGGCAACATTATTTATTACCTTGAAAGATTATGATCTATAAGGACCATAAGTCCTTAAAACACCTTGAAAGTCAAAACAAAATTTTGAAGAGACAAGCTAAGTGGTTGGACTTCGTGGAATATTTTTCATATGTAATCAAACACAAGAAAGGTAACACTAACGTGGTTGTTGATGCTCTTTCACTTGGGCATATTTTATTTACCACTCTCCTTCTATGTGTGACATATATCATTCTTTTTTGCTTGACATTGAGCCATTGGGCTTCCTATCATTTCCTCAAATAGGTCGAACTAATTGAACAAGTTGGGAAGGTAAAGCTTAATGAGGCCAATTCTTTTTCTGTCTTTCAACATATTGTAAAACCTAAATAGCTTCTTCGAGGATGTGAAAGAATTACACCTCGACAAATGCCTCTAAGTTTAGATCTTAGGCTAGTAATAAATCTTGAAACAATTCAAGCCTCAAACTTATCTACTTTACATATAATCATCAACATTTGGAATTCTTGTATGTATCCATCAACATATCAATTCCCTTGTCTTAATTCCTATAGCTTCGCAAAATTATCCTAATAATATGAATCAGGAATGAATCTTCCTTGCATGACTCTTTTCATTTCTTTCCATGTTTTAACACCTTGTTTACTATCCCTTCTTCTCATTACACGTAACTTCTTCCACTACATATAAGCATACTTGGTAAATTCTAAGGTGGAAAGCTAACCTTGTCCTCTTCGGGATAATGATAACATTCGAACAATTTCTCTGCTCGCTCTTCCTAATCTATGTACTTATCAGTACTACTACTTTCTAAGAAGCTCCAAATTTGAACTCTCATATTATCAATATTTTGGAAGCTTATGCAATACGTTATTCTTCATAATAATCTTTATCAAACTCCTCATCAACTTCAACAATATCATCATGAATGATTCTTCAACAAGTAGGTTGCCTTACTCTTCCTCAAGGATGCCGAACAAGATACTCAACTCTATTAGGTCATCCTTCAAGTCTACCACATTAGGATGCTCAATCTAACTTTTCATCGACCTCATAGAAATCTTGATCATCACTCTCTTCTCCCTTTACTACCTCCATTATTCTATTGGCTCTTTGCTTGGCTCCTTCAACTCAAATATTATGAGCTAAGTAAACTTCTCTTTTGTGTTAGACATCATTATTAGGTTGATATTTAAATCAAAATTCATTTAGCTTTTCATCAACAACATAACCATCAGCTTAGCAAGCTCCTTCAAACTTAGTTACAATTTCTCTTTACATCATGACTAACATGTTTTCCATAAGCTTGGTGAGGAGGTCTATCTGCTTTTTTATATACTTAGAGGTTTGTTCGACACAACGGCTTCTTCTTGGTGCATCGCTCTTATTATAACCAACCATAGTGTTTACCCTTAGGCTTATCATTTTCTCATTCAACAACTCGATATATAGCTTTGACAACCACTTATTTAACAATCACTACTTTGATAATCGTGAAACCCACTACAACAGTAGTATAACACTCATAGTATGACAACTACTACTACACTTCTCAATAATCACCACTACCTTCTACAACAACTAAACAAACATACAGAACAATAATCACACTTCCAACAACCAAGCTGGTTTAACAACTCACCATTCTATTTTCGAACACAAAAACAAGGGATAACAAAGTAATTACTACACTGCTTAAACAACAAACCATAGACCAACAACCACAACTCCAATCTCTCATACATACATATACTGCTCAGGAATACCCACAATTCAAAACTCATGGCCCTACTTAAAACCTTAAGCTTCAATACCAAGAGATGATGGAGCACAATGGTCACAACATACACAACAACAACGATATAAGCCCTTAAGGTCTTACCATAGCATAAATGGGTCCTTTGAGAACTATTGAAGAAAAAAAGGTAGGTTAAAGCAAATTTTTGGTAGAGGGTTAAGCAAACGTGAGCTACTTAATTAGATGTTACACACCAATTAAGCACTTTCCTGATGTTACTCATCGAACCAAATGGAAGGATTGCTCACTACACAAACCTTACTGAAAGGTTTGATATGAGCTAGGATTAGGAAGTCTCAACGTGAGAGAAGAGAAAAACTCATTAATATCATTAATGAATAAGGAATATTTGATTACAACAAATGTTCATATCGAGGTATTTATACTCAATTCTTAGGCATACAAAATGATACTAATATTTACCAAAAACTAGTAAAACTAAATACAAAAATGTATAAAAAAAGAAAGGAAAATTTTGTAATCCTTTTAAAAAGTGAATATTAACTATCAGGTCATACAGTTGCAAGTCATGGGATATGTGTTTTTGGTAGAGTGGTTGGAAGTTTCGATGCATAACAAACTTTGATGCGTTTAGATAAGGTTGGTAGCTTTTGTTTCCTTATACAACTTAGGGAATTCACCTTAGAGTAGCTTGGGAATACCATCATGATAGATCTATGCTTGGAAAGTAGAGTAGTCCCTAGAACAGGTCAGCAAAATACGTCGAAGGTCCTTAGAAAGCTCGGCCTAACATTGGTCTTGCCAAAGAGGAGACTAAACTCATGACAACTTGGGTGCAGGTTTAGATTAGGTTAGCATGATAAGGTCAGCCTCTTCTAAAGTTGGGCAATGGGTAAGGATTCGATAGACCATGTTAGCTAGGCCCTTATCTCAAAAGCAAGTGAGTGGATTTAGAGGTTGATTCCTATCAAAGAAGTTAACAATTAGAGAAAAACTCACTAGGTATGATAAGATAGTATTACAATTCCAAAGGGTCTAAGAATTATTTTCTCCACAACTATAAAGCCTATGCATTAAAGATGTCATGTGAATATAAAGTTTGAAAAATGCTATAAGTAGATCTATTAAGGGCCCGATATGAGAATATTTTTAGAAGAGATGTTTTAGTCCAAAGGGGTAATTTATTATACAAGAATGGGTGATGGTTAAAGCTTTATATTGTTAGGCAATGGGGGAAAAAACTAAATTTTGACATAACTTATGGTGTAACATAGGTCCATTTTGAGGAGTTATATATGGGCCTTTACCTTTAGAGGCAATCTTTTTATCAGTCAAGGAATGCTATTTATCAAATTTACATTGGAATGACGACAAAATTTGCTTAGAATATCCAATTTTTTGGCTTAGGAAATTAGATCTACTTATTTAAGAGTAAAGGATGAATTCTATTTACCTAGTAATGGTGAAAGAAACTTAAGCCTTTGAGATAGTCATACTTAAACAACTCAAATACAACAAGAATCTAGATGAATAATGGATTTGGAATTCAAATTCTAGTTCAAACTTCCATTGTTCTTGTGATGAGTTATCTATGCTAGACTTCAAATTATTACTAACATAAGAAAACATCATATCAAATTAGATGGAATGAGTCAAAGATGACATGATCCAAATGAGGACTTCAATAATGCTCCTAAAGTGTCATAAATTAGTTCCTTTGTTTGCTCAATTATGGCCTATGGATGATGATATTACACGTTTTAACATAATTACAATGTAGTGTACTTGAGGCAATAGTTTGACTAGAAAGGAGTTGAGTCACTCAAAACCTGCTAAAGCAATCTTATTTATTTTCATGATTGATTAATACACAAAATACTTTTTCTTGCGAAGATATCTCTCATGCAATTAATTTGCTATCATGCTCATGAATATATAAATACATTTCAAATTATATGTAGATATAAGATTTGTAATATGTAAATCATGATATATCCATAAAGTAAGATTATGGTTTAAGCACCTAGAATCAAGAAGAGATCTATCTTCCAACAATATTTTATCTATATAGAATTATAAAGAATGTGAGAGAAGACTACTCTCTTTTTGAAAAGAAACTAAGCTAGGTTAGCTTACAAATTTATGGGAGAACAAAACTTAATGGAAAATTAGTTTTTATATCATTTTCAGATAAGAGTAGGGACATCTCATTAGGCAACATAATGAGTAGTTTTATCCATATTAAAAGCCCAATTATAATGTTCATATTATTTAAGTGCTATATTGAAATAATAATTTCATAATTGATTCATTAATAATTCAAAAAGATACTCTCCTAAACACCCCATAGTTTAAGGGATATTTACACACCAAAATCAAACTTTAAGGGGTTATTCTTAACCTAAGGGATTGTTTTGCCAATTTATAAAAGTTTAGAGACTAAAAACGACAATTTGAAAGTTTATGGGGCAATCCACATTGAAGGAAAATTTTAGGGGGGTTTATGCAATTTCCCTAAAAAAGAAAGTTAGAAGTAGAATTTCGATTGTTAGGGCAACATATAAGATTAGAATCAAAATAGCTAATGACCTGAAGTTGATCAAACTTCCTATAAGTTAATATATATTTCATAGAGTCTTACAAATATCTCATGAACTTTTTATGGCTTTCCAATGATCCAAACCTAGGTTGCTTAAGTATATCCCTAAAGCATTAATAGCAAAAATAGTGTGCAAATGAGTATAAACTTGAGCATAAACCAAACTAATAACACTAAAAGCATATGGGACTTCTCCATTTTAATTCTCTATCTCTCTCTCTTTTCCTTTGTTTTGAGAACATTGAAATTTAGAGAGCTTATTACCCTTTTAAACAAGTCTAACACATAAGAGCAAGAATATATGTTAAACTACTTAAGGACCCTTTCAATAAATCCTCTCTAAGACAAGCCAAGAAAACCACGTGACTTATCATGATAAATTTAAATGCCTAGATTAACTAAAGCATCACTAAGGGCCTTCGTGTCAAATTGACTACTCAACATCTCTTTCTATGAAAAGTTTAACATATTTATTAACAAGGAGTATCATATAAGACAAAAATTATAAAATTGCTTCAATTAGTCTTTAGATAAGTGCATTGATCTGAAGTGTTTTCCTTAAAGCCAAAATAAGTGACAAATTGATCAAACTTTAAATACCATTATCTAGAAGCTAGATTTAGGAAAAGCGGACTTGCTAATAAGAGCTGTGAGTTCTTTTCTCTCAAAACTAAATCCATGTTAGTGATGACTAAATAGAGATTTGGAGATTCCTTCTAATCCATAAAGTTGGTTGTATTTAAAATTTTAATAAAAATTAATTGCATAAGCAAAGAGACTAGTATCAAGTAAACAAACACATTTAATATGCACAATGTTATTGTGTATTAGAGAATTAAATGGATCCATATGCAACCAAACATGCTCTTAACATAAATTTTGTTACTTATTATGACCCTACCTATGAGTTTGAATCACAATAAATAAGAATAATGATGCAATACATATATCTCATATCAACAAAATTTCAATAAATCTCATGGTACATTATATCAACAACAAATCACATTGATAATAACCATTAATATGGCATAATTATTATTAATGCAATATATATTACAATTAAAAGAAATTGAATTTTTTATTCGTACCAATTTTGCATAATTGTGCCTATGATATATGAGCTCACAATTATACAAAATGATAACAATCAAGCTCAATAGAATATAATAATTTATATCCTACATAACATGGCATTAAATCAAATTAATTCCATAACCATAGGACAAATAATCAAAATAATAATATGGTAGAAGATCATGCCAGATCATATACCCTACAACATGTATTAATCTAGTCAAAATTACTAATTAGTAGGAAGTACCAAATAACATTTTCATCTAATAGTTTATTTTGAACAACAATCCTTCAAAAACTTTATAGAAAGTAGAAAACAATGAGGCTTTTTTTTTTGTAATATATATATATATCAAATTGATCAAAGTACTTGAATACAATTTAATTGCATTTCTTTATCCTTAAAAGGAAGGATTTATTTTGAGACCACAATACACCAAAGCAACTTGTTTCGACTTCATGTAATTAGCACCTTTCAAAATTTTAATAATAGCAATATTTATTATTCATACCAAAATTAACTTTAAATTATAATGAAAGTGAGTGATTAATAAATTCGAAAAGTAATTAATTTCACATTGAAGAGGAAGCCAAATGGGCTTTTATTATCTCAAGAGTCCAATGCATTATTTGGAAACTCCTTTTAAGTTAGAATGCAACATGCATTAAAATCTCCTTATGTGAAGCAAACCAATGAGATACAAAAACTTTTGAAAATTTTTTTTCCACTAGGATATATATTCTATAAGAACCATATATCCCTAGGTAATTCATCATTCCATTTAAAAAAATTAAAAGATATGAATAGACCACTTTGATGGCAACTGCTCATATCAACTTATAAGATTCTCTTTAAAATAAATTTTGCCTAAATCATTATGGTGTATTTAACCACATATATGCACTTGAAATATAATCATAAATTATGCTTTAATACACAAATGCACTCTTAAATTTAATTGTATCCTTACCACAATTTGTGATTCTCATGTAAAATTTAATGTTTACAAAATTTTAAAGCAAATCAAAATTAATATTATTATTCAATCTAGGTTAATAAGCAAAATAACTTAATTGCTATTTGCAGATGGCTAAATTTGAATTTGGGCCTTAAGCCCAATAATCGAGATGAATATTAGCTCTTAGAGCTAAAGTGATAAGATTCAGAGAGTCAAGTTCATAAGAATTCGGGATGATCAAAGGAGATTTGGCATATTGAATAGGTCCATCTGATCTAACATTTCTTGGTTTAACTCACACTAATAATATAAGACCATTTAGGCTTAAGCTCATAAAAGAGGTCCATCTTAAGTCCATTAAGAGAATGATTCAATCCTAGCCATTAATCACCAACAAGATTTGACAAATCAAATCAATTGATATCTTCTATAAATACCCCTTTCTACCCCTTCAATTGAACAAAAGAAATACACACATAACATTGTTACTCTACTGGAATCCTGCTTTAAAGATCAAACACTTAAACACCTTAAGAACACTGTCTCATTCTTCATCGATTATAGAGTTTAATACCATAACCCTCTTCCACCTATCACCATACGTATTAGAGCCTTACCAAGATTACCTACTCCTATTCCTTCTCCTTATCATATCTCACTCAATTAACCCATATGTACAAGTCAAGTTATTTCCTTAGTCCCATGTATTGTAATCTAATATGCAACATGCATGTGACCTTCACAATTGAACCCTTACCTACACATTTCTAGTGACTCCACTAAGGAGGAAAACTTGACATCTATATAATGGTACCCCTAAGAAGAAGACCTGTTGATCCGATTGATAATGGGAACCAAGAACAGGATGATACTACTATCACTAATAACCAAAGCTACCTCCAATTAGATGTATGATTCAAGGAGATGGTGTGCAAGAGACTATCTTTGGCAATGCACAACTAGCATGCAAGTTACGAGAGACTAGTAAGAGCTTAAATGAACTTAGGACAATGTTTGCCCAATATGTGCTTGCCTTGGCTGCCTTCACTACTAGGCAACAAGGAGTAACTACCTCAAGTCCCTCTAATGTGGTGCAAAAACTCATTCCATAAGCTCCTCAGCCTGTCAATCCTCATGCTAGCAATGAGCAAGGCGCTCCAAGAGTTGAAAAACAACTTCCTGTGGTAGAGCCTATAGTTATGTAGCATTCTCTACCCGAAATGAGAAATCAAGGAGTTTAGATTAGAGGTTTTTCATCTTCACACACTACCTTACATGTTACGATTGTTGAATCTATATAACCCACTCCTATGAATTCGGCTCCAGTAAATTTTATGCTTATGAATTTCACTAACCTTGCCTCTACAATCCCAACAAAGGTAGAAACATCGACTCAAAGGGCTTTGTTTATGACCAAAGAAGATCTAGACATATACTTGAAAGAAATATAGGTGAAATCCACAACAAGTGTATTGAAACTGAAGCTCTTGTATCATCTACACATTGCTATGAAACCATATCCAAAGGACTACGTAAGTCTAAAATTCATGTTATTTGATGGAAAGAAAGGGAATGCCAACAAGCACTTGTTAAAATTCATTGAAACATTAGAAGTGTATGGATTAGACGATGTCTTGAAGTTAAAAGAAACGTCAAAATCTCTCACAAAGAAAGCCTACACTTGGTGTGTTAATCTCCCACTAAGGTTAGTCAATTCATGAGGTGGAATGTGCAAGATATTTTCAGAAAAGTTTTTCTCTATTGAAGAAATGGTTACTCTTACTGATATGGGAAGGATCCATTAGAAGCCTAAGGAGGATCTCATGAATTATATTGAGCACTTTAGAGAACGTTGTTTAGATATACAAGAAGCCTATGATGAGAGGAAGTTGGTTAAGATTTGTAAGACAGGAATTTTTCCTAAGTATGTAGTCTACTTGAAAATCCTTTGTTGGTTTCCTTTGCAATGCTAAACAAAAACAGGTAAAGGACCAACAACTTGATATCCTCGGCTATCCTTATTGTATTGAGGACTATTAACGCTAGAAATTTCTTCGATATCCTCGACTTTGATGAGGATGCTTAACTTAAGGCAACAACTACACTCACTATGATTGCGCAAGGTCAACATGAGAAAGGTACCACAACATGTCCCATAAAGGAAATAGTTTCAAGGAATGAAGTTGTAATTACATTTACTAGTGCTGACATGTTTATAAGGAATCCTCACCATAATCGTGCTATATATGTAGAAAGTGTACTCTATGGTTGTCCTATTAGGAGGACATTTATTGACAATGGATCTTTAATCAATATTATGCCAATATCCACTTTCAAAGCTATAAAGATGGACATTTGATACTTAGTAAAACATCCTATCTCGTTAAACATCTTCTATGAATCTTCTATGAAGAAAATAAGGTGTATTAAAGTAGACTTCAATGTTAGACCAATCTATATCCCTATGAGGTTCCATGTAATCAATGCGTCTACATCCTACCATCTCCTTATAAAAAGGACATGGCTGCATGATCACAATATGATACCATCAACATGCCATCAATGTATGAAAGGTTATTGGGATGAGGAGGATAGCTTTATTCTTGCAACAAAGGACTCATTTACATACTATAAACTACACTTTAGTGAAGCATCCTTCTTTAATGAACATGAAGAGGTGGCATCGCAAAATGTTAAAGGACCTCTTAATGCATCACTACCCATAGTGGAAGAAGCTCAAGCTTAAGCATCTAAGAAGAAAAGGACGTACGGTTGTTGTGGAGGTATACTAAAATGCAAGCAAACAAATAATAATATGGAAACTGAACATACTTCATAAAAAGAGGTATGAAAACTACTAAGAGCAGAGGATGACCTTACTATTTTTCTCTCTTCTCTTTTCTTATTACATGTAAATGAAGTGATAGTTGCTTCTTATCAATGAAAGAAGTTTCTTTCTTTACCACTAATATTATTATCTTATAAAACATGATTATGTCTAGTTATATCTCTTTATTGCCATTGTTGTTGCTAAGTAAGAGACTTGTCACCTAAGCATACAAGGCTAATCTTATATAATGATTTACATCTCATTGGGGGCATTTGGACCCTCTTGATTGTTTAAAAGAAAATCGATAGCAAACAAGACATCTAGGCTACACATTGTTGTTGCTTGGTAAAGAGCTTTGACTTCTCAATACACTATGATAAACTTGGCTCATATGTGTAGCCTAGTAAGAGAATTGCCTCCTGAGTATAAACAAGCTATGGCAATCTTGCATATTTATTATGCTATCCAATTGGTCTAAATGTTTCTTACCATCAAGTAACGGAGACAATCCCATTGATGAGCACATTGACATGTTGACACTTCAATCCAAGTAATACCCTAGTAAGCCATATTATACAATCAAGTAATGGGGAATGCCCCCTTGACTAATGAGAAAGAATTATTGATCCAAAGCAATTAATGCCACTATCACTACATATGCGCAATTGACTACTTCTTGAAAGGGATCTTTTATATATTATCATTAGCAAGCAAAAAGTCTTGCCTCAATACGAGATGACATATGAGATCCAATAGATCACTAATTATGCCTATCCTAAAAGAGATCCTCTTAGATCATTGAGTCTAAGCAATCTCACAATTATATCTATTCTATAAGAGGCACTTAGATCGAAGAGTCTAAACAGTCTCAAAGTTATGTCAATCCAAAATTTGAAGCTCATGATTGCTTAGCACTATGACTAGGTTGAGCCTTTACTCCCTACTGCATAATGTCATTTTTTTAAGAAAAAAGGGAGAGATAACAAGACTATCTTACTACTTTACACTAGCTACATCGCTGTCTAGTTGATGCATAACTCCTAAGCGCATGAAGTTTATAAGAATAAAGTATGCTTAGATTTAAGTGAATGCTTTCTTTAGCAATTGCTATACTTTGTTATACTATCATTGGTAAATGCCTCTTGCAATTTGTCAAGACTTCACAAGTTGCTAAGGGGATCAAAGCAATCCTACTATGTTATTTCCCATTATACTATTAGTGAAGAGCTATATCATTCCTGAGCGTACAATGATAAGACATCCTCATAGAAAGTAAGTGGAAGCACTAAGGAAATAGAAGAAGAAGAAGGTTAATAAATAGATTTCATTACTATTGATTCTCCATATTCAATCACAACTCATGTTTATAACAAAATAAAGTTACAATTGTGTGATCAAGAAAATTACAATGGAGAGCTTTAGATAACATCTACTATTACAAGTGATCAACTACAAGAGTATATAATTGCTCTTATGTGAACAATATGCCATTATGAAGATAAATAAATGTGATCCATCAAAGCTATCACCACTTATGAAGATAAAGTGACTATGGAACAACACTAGATTTCTAATGATGTCATGAAGGAATGAGAAATATTAAGACTATTGATTTGCTTCATCGCTATATGCCAATAATTGAAGAGGGAAAGTTATAGAATGATATGATATCTAAGGAGGCTATATTTGCATGATTATTGCTACTCATGCCATCTACTCCATAAAACACTCATTGTGCACAATGCTCACTTGGCACACGCAAGATGCTTAATGCGTGTAATTGCACAAAATTTGATACACATGTACTTGTAATACTCAATGTACGCGTATGCATGAGTTTTTATTCATGTATGCTTAAATTACTTGATATGCTAAACTTGTGTGTAATACTTTCTTATGTAATATAAAGGACATCATTATTGGAGCTATAAGATGACTCCTTTGTTATCTTTATGATCTAATTAAGAGCCATCATCACAGTTCTCCTCCATTCTAGGCATCTCATCCATTTCTCATGTAAAGACATTTTTTTGCCTACTTCTATTCCAAAAATGCACCTGGTCAATTGAGTATAATTTCTTTACCATGGAGTTCTAAATAATTTTCTTCAATATTTCGAGATTTTTTTTTTGTAATAGGTATACATTAAGTCATCATTATTACCTTATTATTCATAAGGATCTTCCTTTAGCACCTTAGTCTTAACCAAATTTTCTAGACACCATTGCAAAACTACGTCTATCATTACTCAATCCTACCATTAATGTACGGTGGGTAGCTCTCCTCCTTTCTCATCACTAGTGAGAAGATATTTATGAAGACATTGCATTGTATCCTAATGGGGTTAAACTCCAAACATCTTAGAAGAATATTGTTAATTCAAGTTTCCTCAATAAAATTCATAGGCGTTTTTGCATCTTACAAGCACTCTATGTGCAAGTCTTGACAATAATCCATTTTAAGCTACAATAGCTTCAATAAACCCTTCTCCCTCTCTCGTTGTCTAACATGATTTCTCCATGAAGCTCTCTTTCTCTCTCTCTCCCCTAGTGTACTCCACTCTACCCTTATGCTACATCTTTATTCCCTTCTATCAAATTTGACTACATACATAAATACAAACTCACTCCTCTCTCTCTCTCATTGTTTTCCATTCTACTCAACATACAAACACAATTCCTTCATCAATAACCAATACACTAGACATGTTATAAGCTTTTAAATCACATGCGTTAGCCAAGAAGCTCCACCTCATCAATTCCTCTTTTTCTCATATCTTAGATAAATCACTAATACAACTTATGTTCTTGTCCTTATATGCTCCACCCTTTAATACTTGAAGTTTATTTCCTCCACCAAATCTAATTCACAAACTTCATCTCTCTCTCTCTCTCTCTCGTGTTAAGGTTCGAGTTCTACTTTTCTCTATCCTAATATTCACTAATAGAAACAAAGAAACCCTATACTCCTTAAACTCAAAATGCCATACCCATTCCAAATTGAGACTAAACTAGGCTAAATCTATTACCAATTCATGAATTACCTACACTAAGATCGAAGAAAAAAAAATTTTCTACTCCAAGTTGCTATTGCAATTAAGAATGTTGATGTGGAAAGAAGTAGTTTGCATGGTCTAGAAGTTGATTAGATTTATGTTCAAGAGTAGGTTTTGAGTTTGACTTGAGTAGCATAGGCTACTAGTCGATAGGTTTGCTAAGTGTAGAGGTAGCTTATTATTGCATATCCTGTGCTTAACTAAGTGCTTCCATCAATCTATAGTTAAGGTAGTCTCCATCATGTGAAGCTAGGTAGCAAATTTAGTAAGCCATTTCACAGTAATTAAAATTTATCTTTATCACATTTGGCAAGAGACAGTAAGCATGTACTATGTTTGATGCAATGTCTAAAAGAAAAGAGCACTTGTTATTTTAAGAATTAAGAAAGGTAATTACATGGTTTTCTCATGGAGTGTCTTCACTTGAATTACTTAGTGAAGTTTAGGTAGATTATAAACAAAAGAAATAAGATTTAGGAAGGTAACTAAGATACATATATATTCAGCAACATACACACAATCTACCAGCTTTAGTGTACGTGAAGAGATATGAACAAACCAATTTCAAAAAATAATGAAGGTGTATTATTAGTTGAGGTAGTAGCAATATTCACAAATGTGCCAGTATTGGAAACAAGAGCAAATTCATTGCTAGCTATAATGTTTGTACATGTGTAAGTAACATACTAAAGACTAATGCATATGAATGGAAGCAGATATCAACAACACATGAAAAAACATGCTGAAGTAGTTAAGCCATATCTAAGATGAAAAGATTTTGATCTACAAAATATTGAAGATGCGTAGAAAAGGAAATGAGAAAAGTTGCAACATGGAGCTAAGAAAAGTAGGAGACATGAGCATGACATAGAGAGCTAGCATGTATAGACTCAAATAGAGAGAAATGGCAACCCAAGATTTCAATTGAAGAATTAGTGGCAATCTATTTCCATATTAGAAAATGCTATACAAATTAATAGAGTTTTAGGGTCTCTCCATATTCTTGAATGACCAACATGCATGGTCACATTAGAAGTGAAGCCACATGAAAAGGCATTGGATGGTTGGGATATTGATTGAAAGATCCATCATGTTGTTCAAGGTAATGTATCTTAATAGTGATAATTCTTGGATTTCCATCATATCATAGTTTTTGTTAATAGTGAGGAAAGGTTTTTCTATATCAAGTCTTATAATATGGAATTTATTGGTTATTTGAGATCCCCATTAGCATATTGCTACCTAAAATGTTCTACTTATGGCATTTTGTGAACTATCTAAGCCATCTCCCAAGCAAAGATTGGAAACTCTATCAATACTTTTAAGAGACCTCCATCTGGAATATTTGGATTCTAGTTTCACCTCTATATATTCTACTAATAGAAGAAGAGACAAAGGCCTTATTATTGAAGGAGCTAGCTATTTTCTTGCTAATCATAGAAAGGAAGAGGGGGGTGACAAAAATTTTTCAACTTTCCTCAACCATTTAAAATTTCAAGACTCATGTAAGAGGTTCAAATGGTCTAAGAAGCTTATGAAAGTGAAGTAACAAGATATCCTAGATGTAATTAAGAATTTAAATCAAGAGCCACATGCTTAGCAACATAACTGAAGCTTGGAACATGTACGATGCAATCAATATATGGGTAAGGAAATATTAGATGCAAAATTCATATAAGTATATTCAATGTCGTGAATGCAAGTAGTGGTGCTCAAGCTTAAAATATAACAATGTTATGGTTCAGGTCACAAAGAAAAGAGCAGATAGCTAGCATGTGGCAGCTAACTTCAACAAAGGTAGCCCAAGTAATGCTTCATGTACAAACCTAAGTAATGTGGTGTAGAACCTAGTTGAATTCTAAATGTGCTCTATGTACTAAGCTATTTACAGCCTAATTAGTAAAACAAGTGATGGTAATTTCCAATCCGAGCAAAGAGGAGCTTAGTCAAGTCTATTAAAAGGTTTTCTTCAAAGGAGTTTTGTTGTATTCAAAGTTTCAATGGCCATTATCTTGGGTCTTTAAGCTTTATCTTTGGCCTTCAGTAACGATCTCCAATGATCAACTCGATCTTCTATTTTTAGTCTTCAAATTTCATGTTAGAAAGAACTTTGATGTGTGTTGTATTGTATGGGTATAGACGAGAAGAAAGGCAATGTGTATGGGATGTAGAATAATGAAATCGAAAGGCAATGTAGATGTAATGAAAATAAAAAGATGTTGATTAAATGAAATGAAGTGTTTTACTAAGCTAGACGTTAAAAGAAAAAGGGAAATGAAATGATGAGTAATGTAGGAAAGAAGGAGCATGTCTAAGAGAAAGAAGAATGGAAAATACTAAAAAAAAAAAAAGAAATCGAAGAAGTGTGAGAAAGATAATGCAAATGACATGGACGATGGCGAAATCAAAGGAAAATGTGTAAGAAAGCAAATATATATAAAATTGAAAATAGTGAAATGAAGGTAGAGGAATGGAGCTTGATGTATGAAAAGTAAAGGATGTGATGTAACAAGAAGGAGAAGGTAATAATAATAAAGGAATGGAAAGAAAGAATGAGAAAGTAGAATAAAAAATATATATATTAGAAGCTTGAGGAAACAACAAAAGGAGAAGATACTTAGGTGCTTGAATAACTAAATACGAACAAAGCATTAATCTTTTGGGGTTGTTATACTTTTGTTAATAGTCAATTTTCGCTCAACTTACACTCATTCTTTTATCGGCTGAGATGTCGAGTAAATGACTCTCTCAACATTTACATTGTGTAGAAGACACTCGACACTTATGCTGAGTAAAACAAACACTCTTGGTTTGAATTCAAATCTATAGAATGAATAGCTATTATAAGCACGGTTATATTTTACAATCGCTTCTTATCCCTACATATTAGGGGAGATGTCAAGTTAAGAGTACTCCACGTGTCTTAACAATTGCCTCAACAACTGCCTTAAATACAATAATCGTCTATAAATATCAGAAAGAAACTCTATAAGAGCTCTCGAGCACTTCTCATTCTCATACTTACTATACTAAATCACCATTTTAACTTAAGAATTGGAGTAGCTACACCGGACTAGCCCCGATACCAAGTATTTTACTCTCTTTTGTAAGACTATTTCCTGACCCTAAAATTCACCAACAACATTTGGCATTGTTTGTTTTTCTCTAAATATGACTACATGGCTAGAACTAGGATGACACAAAGTACATGTGCTAGTACTTCCTCCCAACAACATAGAGGAGGGAGTCGGCCTACTGATGAACAATGATTAGCTCGACTCAAGCAGCTTTGTCTCGATTTAGCCAAAGAAAATTCTGAGCTAAACAAAAAACACAAACAAATCCTTGACCTTCTCCATAAAAGTTTTCTCCCGAATCAAGAAAAAGAGCATGGTGATGATGATGCCAACAATACTAATGATTCCATTTATTCACCTAAATTGCCAAAAAAGAAAGCTAAGGTTCTAGCGCAACCTACAACTCCAACTTTAAAAAAGATTGATAAGGGCAAGCAACCATAGCACGTGCATCATGCGGGACCCTTGCATGTCAGTACACCCGTTTCAGCGACCAAATAATTCCAAATCAAGAAAAGTCCTTTTGTCCTAAAGATTTTGGAGGAAGTAATACCTTAACACATCAAGCTGCCTCCAATTGAAACATATGATGAGACGAAGGACCCCGAAGACCACTTAGAGTACTACCGAACACTGACCAAGTTACATAGTTTAAGCGATGCAATGGCCTATCAAGCCTTTCCCTCAACCTTGAGGATTGCAACAAGCACATGGTTCAAACACCTGAAACCAAATACCATATCATGTTTTGATGAACTAGCAGATGTGTTCCTTTAACACTTCCTTGCTAGCAAGCTTCCTGTTAAGGACTCTTCAATCCTGAACGCTATCAAACAAAAGTCCGATAAGTCGATCAGGGATTATTTGGCCAAATTCATGGCCAAGATGGTCTAAATCCTAGAACTAAACACGAGTGTGGCCCTTAACACCATAATCGACGAAATCAAGCCTCATGAAGACTTTTTCAAGTCTCACACAAAGAACAAGCCAAAAACTTTCATTGAGTTAAAGGCTAAAGCCACCTCATACATCTGATAGGAAGACAACATAAAAGCACGGTGATAAGTTGATCAAAGCAGAGGAGATGGAAAGAATGGAAAATAGAAAAATGCCAAGGATAGACTTGACACTAACAACAACAATAGCTTAGACATCGAGAGGAAGAGATCAAAGATCCCGACATTCTCATCTCACATGCCCTTCAATCATCCAATCTCGGATATTTTGATAGAGGTATCCTCTAATAGCAAGAAAGAATGTAAGGAAATCCCTCAAGAAGAAATTCGAACAAGTACTGTAACTTCTACCGTGACAAGGGTCACAATACGGATGAGTGCATTCAACTCAAGAATGTAATTGAAGATGCAATACAACGCAAGCACCTGCACAAATTTCTGGCACATGATGTTGAGAGAATCAAAGGACCGTCTCAAAGGAGAAGAGAGAAATACAAGGATGACACTCGACCAGCAATGGTCGTGAGAGATGTAAGAGATGTTAATCCCAACTGAGCACCCAACTGAGCAATTAATATAATTGTCAACAGACCTAGTATAAGCCAATCAAGTTCTTCGAACTCAGTTAACGCTAAGAATTATGTTTGCAATATTCATGGAAAGAAAGTCAAAATTGATAATACAATATCTTTTAGGGAAGAGGATTTTTAAGGTGTACAAAGGCCGTACGTAGATGCACTTGTTATCAATGCAAGAGTCACCAACTTTGAAGTCAAGAAGATTCTCGTTGACACGGGAAGTTCAACCGATATCATTTTTCAACATGCTTTCGATCAAATGAGGCTCAAGATCAAAGCACAACTGCGATCTTATAAGTATGACCTCTATGCCTTCAATAATCAACCCGTCTAAGTAACCGAAGTTATCTCTTTGTCGATACAAATCGGTGATGACAAGCATATTGCTGAGGACAAAGTGGATTTTCTCGTTGTCCAATGTTAGTCCCCTTACAACATGATAATGGGATAGCTATGCCAACATTTATTTGGCATCATCCCTTCAACGGCACATCTAAAAGCTAAGTTTTCCACTCCTACAAGGGTCAGTATATGCAAAGGGGATCAACAATTGGCATGCTCTTTATATAGAAGGGCTTTGAGGTGAGAAGAAGTATTTCAAGTTGAGACCTACTCAAAAAGCAAGTTAGTCGGCATAAAGAATTGTAAGAATGATGCAAAGAAAATTCCTTTGGGAAATGATCCTAAGAAGATGATAAGGATAAGAAAACCCATGTTAGCTAATGTCCAGTAAAGTCCAATTAACTTCTTACAAGCCAATGCTAATGTATTCGTATGGTCACCATCGAACATGCCCGGTATTCTGACAAACATTATGATACACAAGCTCTAGATTGACCCAAATGTAAAGGTGGTCCAACAGAAAAAGAGACATTTTGCACTAGAGAGATACACAACAATAGAAGAAGAGATCCAGAAATTGTTGATGGTAGGATTCATCCGGGAAGAGCCTTATCAGATTTGGCTAGCAAATTGTGTGTTAGCCAAGAAGTCTAACAGCAAATGGCAAATGTGCATAGACTTCATGGATCTCAATAAGGCCTGTCCCAAGGACTGTTTCCCACTGCCAAAAATCGATCAGATGGTAGATGCAACCACAAGATATGCGTTGCTTTCTTTTATGGACACTTTCACCGGTTACAATCAAATTAGGATGGACAAGGTAAATGAAGTCCACACATCTTTCGTTACCAATTTTGGAATGTACTGTTATATAGTGATGCCCTTCAGGCTGAAGAACGTTGGTGCCACATACCAGAGATTAGTAACGAAGATGTTCAAATCTCAAATCCATAGGAATGTTGAAGTATATGTGGATGACATGATTGTGAAGAGCAAGAAGGAAAATCATCATCTTGCTAATCTGGAGGAGACGTTTGCCACATTAAGGAGATATAGCATGAAACTCAACCTACAAAAGTGTGTTTTTGGTGCAACATCAGGAAAATTTCTTGAGTATATGGTCACACAACGTGGCATCGAGGCCAATCCGAGAAAAATTGAAGTCATAAAGAATATGAAGTCACCTCGTATGGTTAAGGAGGTATAGGAACTCATCAAGCGAATTGCCACCCTTAATAGATTCATGTCGAGAAGTGCAAATAGATGAGTAAGAATCCAAAGGAATTCAATAGGATTGACTATTTTGAAAGAGCTTTCAACGAGCTCAAAGAATTTCTTGCATCACCCTCAATACTCTCAACACCCATTCCTAGGGAAAATTTATACCTATATTTGTCAGTCTAGTGCCAAGCACTTTCCTCTGTATTAGTCTGAATTGACGGCAAAGATCATCGACCCATTTATTACGTGAGTCATGTTCTATAAGGGCCAGAGCTTCGGTATACAAAGATAGAAAAATCTGTATTGGTAGTGGTTCTCTTTGCAAGAAAATTGAAGACGTACTTTGAAACTCACCAAATTATTATCCTCACCGATCAACCATTGCGGCAAGCATTGCAGAGACCCGATTCTTTAGGGAAGATGATGAAATATGCCTTGGAGCTTAGTGCTCATGGTGTATAATATAAACCCAAAATGGCACTAAAGGCCCAAGTACTAGTGGATTTTCTAGCTAAATTCACAGGGGACAAGGACTGTATGGAGATTGCTAAGAAACTTATCTGGTTGTGTTATGTTGATGGTTCTTTGATACGAGAAGGAAGTGGTGCAGGCTTATTTCTCCAAGGCCCTCATAATGTCAAAGTTCATTACGCTCTGAAATTTGGATTCTTAGCCAGTAACAATGAAGCAAAGTACGAATCTCTAATTGTCGAATTCAAACTAGCTAAAGTAATTGGTGCCGAAAAACTCAAAGTGTCCTCTAATTCCCAGCTAGTAGTAAATTAGGTCACCAAAAGTTATGCAACAAGAGAAGAAGAGATGAGCAAGTACCTATTGGTGTAACAAATGCTCACAGAAGAATTCTTATCTTTCTCGATTCACAAAATTCTAAGAAGAAAGAATATTGCTGCCAACAAGATATTGAAGTTAGCTATTATGGCATTCCCTGAGCTGAACAAGAAACTTTTCATCGAATTTCTCCCACAAAAAAGCTTGTCCAATCTCTCGCAAAGCTATGAGTTAACTCCCTACCTAAAAGAAGAATCATGGATAGATCCCTTAGTAAATTATCTAAAAGAAGGTTCTGTCCCCAACAACCAAAAGGAGGCACGAAAATTGACTTATCGGGCTGCGAACTATACGATGATTGATGGTCAGCTATACAAATATGGCATATCCCAACCTTACCTTCGATGCCTTTCCCCAAGGGATGCATAGAGGGTATTATTTAAACTTCATGGTAGCATATGCAGCAATCATGTAAAGGTACAAATACTGTATATTTGAGCACTATGACTCGGCTATTATTGTCCGACTATGAAAGAAGATGCAAAAGACGTTATCTAGTAGTGTCGTTAATGCCAGAAGCACGAAATGCCGAGTAAAGCACCTATAAGTGAATTATGTAGCCTAACCAGTCCTTAGCCTTTCACCTAGTGGGGGCTAAATATTCACGAACCCTTTCCCAAGTCTACCACCTAGCAACAATTTGTCATTATCGCCATAGACTACTTTACCAAATGGGCTAAGGTTGAGGTTGTGGTAAAGATCATTGAGCAGAAAGTGGAAGCTTTCATCTTCAACTCCATCATATCTAGATTTGGAGTTCCCTAAATGATAATTACAAATAACGGCCTACAGTTTGAAAACAACAAGTTTCGAACATTTTGCTAAAAGCACGGCATTCAGCTGAACTATACGTCTATAGCGTACCCTTAGACAAATGGACAAGTTGAAGCCATAAACAAGATCATACTGCACAACCTGAAGCAAAAAGTAGATCAAGTCGAGGGGAAGTGGGCTGACAAACTACCGAACGTTTTATAGGAATATGAATCCACTCACAAAACCTCAATGGGAGAGACACCACTTAAGTTAGCCTACTGAACCCATGTTGCCAATTGAGTTATACTTGCCTAATCTTCGTATACATAATTTTGATATTATGCTTAATCAAGTCGGATTGATAGCAAATCTAAACACTATCGAGGAAATCAGAGACATTGCAAAAGCCAGGGTCGCAACATACCAGCATAGAGCAGTAAGATACTACAATTAGAAAGTGAAACACAAAGTTTTTCAACCCAAAGATTTGGTTTACCTTAAGATGGAAGCACTAGGCACGCGAGCAAATTAAGGAAAGCTTGGCACAAATTAGGAAGATCCTATCAGGATCCAGGAAGTCGTTGGTGAAGTGGCCTATCAACTAGAAAGGTTGGATGGATCCATCATCCCGCAACCATGGAACACCGAGAACCTAAAATTTTATTTCAATTAATGTCGGATAATTTTTGCTGTCACTCATTTGGCGACAGCCAATGCGCTTGTAAGATTTATTTATGACCGTTATATATTTGATGTCTTTGTGATTTGGTTATAATTGCCAAATGAACGAGTTCTAGGCTGCATGGCAAATGAACTAATCTAAGTTCTAGCCTAATGCGATACAAGAACTATACAAATTAACTATATGGCTAAGTAATGCGGCTAGTTTACACCTTAAATGGTTAATGGACGGTATAAAAATGGGCATATGAAATAAAACATGTCGAGGAACAATGAGCGTATGAAATAAAACATATCGAGGAACAATGGGCATGTGAAATAAAACATGTTGAGGAACAATGGACGTGTGAAATAAAACATGCCCAAGAAAAATAAGCATGATAAATAAAACATGTTGAGAAATAGATTGCGCGTGAAATAAAACATGCGGAGAAATATGTGCCGTGTGAAATAAAACATGCCTAGAAACAATATACTTGTGAAATGAAACAAGTCGAAGGATAGTAAGGCATGTGAACTACAACATGCCAAGAAACAAATGAAGTGAATTAAAGCATTCCGACAAATGAGAGCACGAAGTAACATGCATAAACCAAACAAACTGTAAAAGCTCAGTTACACGAAAGTCACATACACTCGGCATTGCCTTGATTATATTCCAGTGATTAATTACAAGAGAATGCAATATACTAATACAACAAGTCCTACGAACTATTCTCAAATTCAGCAAAAGCGATTCTTAAATCTTTTGCTGGGGCTTCCTTAGTAGCCGGTTTCTCAAAGTAGGCAACTTCTTTAGCTTAAGCTTCATTATCACTTTGATCGATACTCTTGGCACCTGTCTCGTCACCTTCATCTTCATTGGCACTACTAACTTTCTCATCGACGTCAACAAAGTTGAGACACAAGAGATCATAATTGGGATGAAGCTTCAAGACCTCTTCCCTTGCCACTTGAACCCCCTCCAACAACTTCTTCCATAGAAGCCTCTCTTATTGTCGATTGGGAGTGACTACATTGAGAGCGTCTTCAATTGAAGGTCCCTTCTTCATAGCCTCCTACAATTTGACTACAAGGCTTTGAAAGTTCAAGTTGTTAGTCTCTAGCTCCTTTATTTGCATCTTGAGCTTATCTTCATCATCGCTCATCATGTAAATAGTCCGGCCTAAGCCCCAGTACTCTTCCCTTTTCTTCTGCAATTCCTCCTTTAAGCTTTCAGACTCTTTGTACTATTGTTCCATTTTAGCCTTTAGGCTAGAGATTTCATCAACAGCAAGATCTTGTGCCAATTTCTCAACAGCAAGTTCCTACTTAAGCTTTCTCGCCTCCATCTCAACCCTAATCCTCACATTCCCGGCCGCAGTAGTTTGGGCCTTTAATGCATTGTACGCACCCTCAATTTTCTATAGCAAATTTAGTTATTATAATTAAGAACAATCAGATATTACATAGATATAGCAAAGGATATTACCTTCTTTGCCTCTCTGTTAGCCTCGTCCAAAGCTGTAAGGATGTGGCTGCTTATCTGGAAAGAAAATGTGTTAATTATCCAAGGAGCTAGAGAAAGAAAATGTTTATGGATACTCACATCAAACAATTTGGTTGCAACATAAGCCTTATTGTAACTGCCAACCCTATCGATATCCTTCTTAGTAATATCTTTGTCTTTCGGAAGAATAACTCCTTCCATTAAAGCCAAAGATTTTGTCCTATCTCCTAAGGCCGAGTTAGTGTCCAAAATCTTATGGCTCCAGTAAGGGATAAAGTACTTGTTGACCTCTCTGTTTAGCATGAATTCAATGCTACCAATGCCGAAAGCTTTAGCATGCATTGTCTCCTTCTCCCGTTCGTCCAAGCCCTTAGATTTCTTAATAGGCAGTTGGCCAGTAAGTTCCTTCCTTAGTCTTTTTTCACCACTTAAAGCCACCATAATCACCTGTAATGAGCCTTCTACAGCAATTGCATTTTCATCCTCCTCGTCGAGGTATGTCTCTCGACGGTTGCTATTCTTCAGCTCGATGAAGGTTTGAATAATCACAACTGGTGGCTCCTCAAAACAAACCTCAATCGGTCATACATTCTCATTCTCCTTCACTCTCTCGGCAAGATGAGAGATATGCGTAGCTACATGCCTTGCTATAGCCTCCTTTGGTGGTCTCTTTGCAACAATAGGCCATGTAGTAATCACAAAGGTAGTCCCCTTCCTATCAGCCTTGGCTTGAGCAAGTAGCTTTGCAAAATCCATCTCTCCAACACCCATATCTATAAGACGAGTAAATCAATTAATATAAATAAGGAAAAAATATGAACTTATATTTTCCATACCAAGCAAGGCTCAAAGGTCACTATTCTCCCCCAAAGTCTTAAGAACAGCTTTCCCCATGGCTATACTCGGTACAGTGGCAACACATCAACATACCTTCTTTTTCAAAAAATATTGGTTCGCTATTTTCATAACGCTGTATAATTCTCTTGACGTCCTAAAAAAACATTTTGTTTCACCTTCTCTCCCAAATCTTCTTCGCTGTTGTTGCATCATTCAACATTAAATCCACATCCTTTGTATGTATCGGCTCAGTCCATTGGGTCCAAAAGTCTAAGTCCTCATCAAATACTATTGACATGAACTTATCATGCTACTTGTGAATCTTAGATTCTAACTCATCCATGAACTTACGCCCATGCCTTGCAGCAGCGAAGGACCACTCGTCAGGCTGTCTACGGACAGTGAATAAAAATCTAAATAATTGAGGCATAGCCCTGACCTCAACCTCTTTACATACCATTTCAAAAGCCACCAGAAGCCTATATGTGTTGGACAAGAACATACTCGGTACGACTCTAAAGTAGTTGAAGAAGCCCCGAACAAAAGCCAAGAAAGGGAAGTGCAACCCAAAATCCAAATACATCAGGTATGTATGGAACTCACGCTCCCATGGAGAGCATACTCTCTCCCCGTCTCTTAGCCTCCTCAAGTTCCATGTTCCAGGAAGATCTCGCCAGTACTGATTGTACTTTATGACGAGAACTCTGTTGACGGAACTGGCAGTTCCATCAGGAGAATCACAAAAGTAAGCTATTATGTTGTACAGATATCATGCTGACGACCTCCCTTCCTTATCCTTAGGATAATTATCCATAGGAAACTCATTAATCCGAGCAAGTTTATCCTACCTTGCCTCCATACTATCGGCCAAACCACTTGAAGAACACGCCACCTCACTCTTATTGTGGGGGGGAAGAGTGGCCTCAATTTCCGTTGCCTCAGAATCAAACAAAACAAGTCGACGAGCAACTTTGTGAACCATACTCGGATGGTTGTATGAAATGAAATAACAGAAGTCGAAGAGCAAGATTTTGAAGATTTGAAAACGAACAAAAATTTCAAGTGCAACCAAAGGAGTAAAATCTGATTATGAATAGTGCCTTATATATGGACAATCCATTCTCGTAACTGTAAATTTGCTTTTGAAAGTATTGATGTGCTGATATGATATTCCCGCAGATTGTTGACACATGTCTCGTGACACAAATCTAACAACTGAAAACTTTCTAACAGTTATTAAGCCAGCAACAAAATGATAACCAAGGTGACAAATGTCATGCCTATAGCTTTTTGGTTTCCTGAACGAGTGAGAGATTTGAAATGGCGATGTTTTGGTTAGGATATGATCCGTCCTACTTCTTATGTTACCCAGCATAAATCTAAAGAGTCTCCCCCCACTTGGCTTCTGCCGCAATATATAAGTACATAACTCCCTTTATCATCTATTCAAACACGAGAGTTGGGAGCAAATGTTAATAATCAATTTTCGCTCAACTTACACTCATCCTTTCACTGGCCGAGATGCCAGGTAAACGACTCTCTCGTCATTCACACTATGTAGAAGACACTTAGCACTTATGCCGAGTAGAAGAAATGCTCTTGGTTTGAATTCAAATAATGTAGCACAAACAATTATGATAAGTACGGTTATATTTTACAATCACTCGCTATCCTTACATATTAGGGGAGATGTCAAGTCAAGAATGCTCCACGTGTCTTAACATTACCTCGACAACTACTTTAGATACAATAGCTGTCTATAAATACCGGAAAGAAACTTTGTAAGAGCTCTTAAACACTTCTCATTCTCATACTTAATATACTAAATCACCATTCTAACTTAGGCATCGAAGTGGCCGCATTGGACTAGCCCCGGTACTAAGTATTTTACTCTCTTTTGCAGGACTATTTCCTGACCCCGAAATTCACCAACAACAACTTTCATGGGGGATAGAATTTATGATAAAAATGCTAGGCTATTTGTAAAAGGGTGATGATAGTATGCTAATGTTTGTAGTACAGAAACAATAATAGAAAACATTCCTCAAATATTGTTGATACAATTTGGCCATAACACCTCATCACAATCGTATGCTTATGCTAAAGTTGTACATTTATGATGTTTATCCATTGTGTAAATAAGCTAGCACATTAAAAAAACTTCCAAATGTGTACTATGCACTCGTCAAGTTATGACACTTGACTTGGATTACGTGCTTATAAGCATTGCAAGGCTAATGGCATGTTGATAACTCTAATTTTAAACATATTTCATATAGTGATTTTATAGTATTTCCCTTACATTTTTTTTTCTTTAAATAAAATGATACTTAATTGAGTAAATTTTTTATTTTAACGTTTAAACGCGTTCCAGGATCGAAAACGAAGAAAAGGAATCAAGTTTCACTCAAATCGGAGTTCAAATGAAGGAGTTATGAAGTTTTGAAGTTATATAGAAAAATTTGCCAAGTGCAGAAAGTTACACAACCTGGGGACACGGCCATGTCCCAGGCCATGTCTGGTGACGAAAACAGAATCCTTATAATACATATATAAAAGGATATCTGAGGGTTTCAAGATGGAGAGAGACATTAGAAAACGAACGAGACACGAGAGAAGAGAAGAGACTTAAGGAGAAAGAGAAGAAAAAGGCGAAAGCAACACCAACTTCAAGATTAGAGAGATTGTTCATCAATTAAAGGGGTTTTTCATGTTTTATTTTATGTTTTCGATGGAACTCGTTTTTAAATTCATTATGATAGCTTAGAATTCGTGTATTTAGGATTATGGAACCTAGGGTTTCATGTGACTTTTGGGTTGATTTATAAATTTCAATAAAGTTTCTATTCCTTCTTGATTCAATTATGTTATTTAATTGTTGATTGATAATTCTAGAGTATCAATATATGATATTATGCATGATGATTGAGAAATTGCATGTGGAATTAGATCTTGGCATAATTAGAGAGAATTACATGTATACTTAATGATAAGATACATGTTTCTTCCGGTAAGTTAATTATTTGTATGGGAATTCATTATACATTAATGCAATTATAAGTTATATTACTAAGTGAAGAGATTCCGGTAAATAATTTAGGATTAGGGTTAATATGCTTGAGAAAGGTATTAACTTTAATTGTGAATCCCTCCGGTCAAGAATAATAGAAACTAAATTGAATGTATTTTAAGTAGTCACATGTTAAACACTAGGGGAAATAATTCCTAAATACGTTATTAATTTCTTGAAGTCGTTCTTAGTTTTATTGCTTTTTGATTTGCTTAATCAAGTCTCATAATTAGTTTAGTTTGTTAATTCTAGTATTTTTAATTCATTCAACCCATCACAATTTTCTGGTTAGATAATAGAGCTAAGGTTAATATTAGTACTCGAAATCTCTGAAGGATCGACTCGGACTCACATCCGCTATATTAAAATTGATAGGTGCACTTGGCTCATATCAAGTTTTTGGCGCCGTTATCGGGGATTTTCGATATTAAGAACGCTAGTTACTTTATTACTTTGACCATTTTTTCTTTATTTTCTTTTGCTTTCATTGTTTATTTTTATTACCTAGAGCTGCCATTGATTTTATATTTCTTGCCCTTGTAGTGCATGACCCGAAGCAACTCGGAAGATTTGGTAGAACTTGATCCTGAAATTGAGAGAACTGCCCTTCAAAATTTGAGATCGCGACCATAGACAACGAGTCAATTGTTGAATTCAAGAAAGAAGGTAAAGAGGCTAACACTCAATTCATCAAACAGGAAGATCCACCATGCATGGCTAACAACGAGAATGAAGTAAATCGGATCGTGTCCGATTATTCAAGGCCTACACTTATTGGAGCTGACTCTAGTATCACAAGGCCAACCGTCGCGGCTAATAACTTCCAAATTGCACCTAACATCATACAAATGGTGTAACAATATGTTCAGTTTGATGGTCTCCAAGATGAAGATCCTAATGCCCACATCTCTAGTATTCTAGAGATTTGTGATACGTTTAAAATCAACGGAGCCATGGATGATGCCATTCGACTGCGGCTATTTCCTTTCTCCTTGAGGGGTAGAGCAAAACAGTGGTTGAACTCCCTACCAAGAAATTCAATCACAACTTGGAATGAATTGGTAGAGAAATTTTTAGAGAAGTATTTCCCACCTGTAAAGACCACTAAACTTCGGAATAATATTTTTTGTTTTGCTCAATTGGAAGCGGAGACGCTATATGATACTTGGAAGTGGTTTAAGGACTTACTCAAGAGGTGCCTACATCATGGCCTCCCACTATGGATGCAGATTCAGACCTTCTACAATGGTCTCAATTTATCCATGAGACAGATGATTGATGCATCCGTAGGAGGTACTTTGAACATAAAGACACTTGAGCAAGCATAAAACCTGATTGAAGGAATAACGATGAACAATTATCAGTGGGAAACCACTAAAGCCAAGCAAAAGGCCATAGGAATTTATGAGGTAGACTTAACTACTGCTCTGGCAGCCAAGGTGGACCTATTGAGTAAGAAGATTGATGTACTCTCTGTTGGCCATCAACAAGTGCAATTGGATGTAAGTGACTTTGGTATGCAGGAATATGGAGCACAAGAACAACTGGAACAGGTAGATTATCTAGGAAATCCACCTAAGCAACAAAATAACCCCTACAGCAACACTTACAATCCAGGATGGAGGAATCACCCCAATTTCTCATAGGGAAATCAAATCCAAGGCCAGCAGAAAACCAACTTTGGCCCACCTGGATTTCAAAGACCATTCCCACCTCCTCTCCCTCAAGAAAAGAAGTCCAGTGTGGAAGAACTTCTCACAAAATACATTCAAGGCAATGAGGCTCGCTTATCCAACATTGAATCCTCGCTGAGGAACCAAGAGGCTTCAAATCGTAACCTTGAGAACCAAATTGGTCAACTTGCGAAGCTAATCTCTGAAAGACCGTAGGTAACGCTACCGGGAAATACAGAACCTAATCCAAAGGAACATGTTAAGGCAGTGACACTTCGAAATGGGAAGGAGTTGCATGCTGAGAGGAAGGTTAGCTAGGAGACTAGCAAGAGCAAAGAGGGGACGAAAGCAACGGAAGATGTGGAGTCATCAAAGGTGAAGGAATATCAACCATCTATCCCATATCCCTAAAGACTCAAGAAAGATCGCAATGACCAATAATTCAGTAAGTTCCTTGACCTCTTTAAACAACTGCATATTAACTTACCTCTTATTGATGCCCTGTCACAGATGCCGAAGTACGCTAAGTTCTTGAAAGATTTGTTATCCAACAAGAGGAAGCTTGAAGAGCTTTCTACAGTCATCTTGGATGAAAAGTGTTCAGCGATCGTACAAAACAAGTTGCCTAAGAAGCTAAAAGACCCAGGAAGTTTTACTATTCCTTATCATATTGGTAATCTGTTAATTGACAAAGCTTTAGCTAATTTGGGTGCTAGCATCAATTTAATGCCTTACAAATTTTTCAAGAAACTAGGATTAGGGGAACCTAAGCCCACACGCATGAGTTTACAATTAGCTAATAGATCTATGACGTATCCTAGAGGTATGTTTAAGGATGTATTAGTCTAAGTGGGTAAATTCATTTTTCCAATTGATTTTATAATATTGGATATGGATGAAGATTTTGAGTTACCCCTTATCCTAGGTAGACCATTCTTAGCCACCACTAGGGCTATCATTGGTGTTAGTGGTGGCAAGCTCATTCTTCGAGTATGAGATGAAGAGATCATGTTTAAAATTTCGGGGGCTATGAAAAAGTCTATTGATCAGGATGATACTTGCTACATTCTGGATGTTACTGACACTTTTGTTTCAAGTTATATGCAGGAAGTCCTTCTAAAGGATCCGTTGGAGAGTTGCTTGCAATTAAGCATGGAGGAAGCTTTGGAAGATCCTATCAAATCCAAGGTGGTAGCCCAACTGGAGGCAAATAAACCTATCTCTATTGAGAAAGGGTTTGAAGAGTTTGAAAAAAGGAAGGAAGCACAGTTAAAACCTTCGATTGAGGAGCCACTAGTATTGGAGCTAAAGCAATTACCTAACTACTTGGAATATGCCTTCTTAGAAAAGGACTCCAAATTACCAGTAATTATAGCATCCAATTTGGAAAAAGAACAGAGAGAAAGGTTGCTGAAAGTACTTAAGGAGCATAAGAGGGCCATTGCTTGGAAAATATCTGATATTCAAGGTATCAATCCCTCCTTTTGTACTCATAAGATTTTAATGGAAGAAAACCACAAGCCGGTTGTGCAGCGCCAGAGACGCTTGAATCCAAACAAGAAAGAGGTAGTCAAAAAGGAAGTTATTAAACTCCTTGATGCAGGTATGATGTATCCTATCTCTGATAGTTCATGGGTGAGTCCAGTGCAAGTAGTTCCAAAAAAAATGGGATGACGGTAGTCCCTAATGAAAAGAATGAATTGATCCCAATGAGAACGGTAATAAGTTGGCGTGTATGTATCGATTATCGAAAGTTAAACGATGCTACACGAAAGGACCATTTCCCTTTATCTTTTATTGATCAAATGATAGAACGACTAGCTGGACATATGTTTTATTATTTTCTGGATGGCTTATCTGGTTATTTTCAAATACCTATTACACCGAAAGATCAAGAGAAGACCACTTTCACTTGTCCTTATGGTACCTTTGCTTATTGCAGAATGCCTTTTGGTCTTTGCAATGCACCTACTACATTCCAGCGATGCATGTTAGCTATTTTTTATGATTTGATTGAGGACATAATGGAGGTATTTATGAATGATTTTTCAGTTTTTGGCAACTCATTTGACCTTTGTTTGGATAATTTGGATAGGGTACTTATGAGGTATGAAGAGACCAATCTTGTCCTCAATTGGGAGAAGTGCCACTTCATGGTACAAGAAGGTATTGTGCTGGGCCATAAGATCTCTTATCGAGGAATTGAGGTGGATACTGCTAAAGTGGATGCGATTGTAAGATTCCCATCTCCAACTTCGGTTAAGGCGATAAGAAGCTTTTCAGGACATGCAGGTTTTTATGAGCGATTTATCAAGGATTTCTCGAAAATTGCCTACCCTTTAACTAAGCTATTAGAGAAGGATATGCCTTATGTTTTCTCTTAGGAGTGTTTAAAAGCTCTCAATATCCTTAAAGAGAAACTTACCAATGCTCCAATCATGGTAGTACCTGATTGGGCACTCCCCTTTGAGCTTATGTGTGATGCAAGTGATTACGTAGTCGGGGCAGTGACAAGGCAAAGGCAAGACAAACACTTTCAACCAATTCACTATGCTAGCAAAACTCTTACAAATGCTCAAGAGAACTACACTACTACAGAAAAAAAGTTGCTAGCAGTTGTTTTTGCCTTTGATAAGTTTCGCTCTTATTTGCTTCTATCTAAAGAGATTGTTTATACTGATCATTATGCCCTTAGGTACTTGTTAGCAAAGCCGAATGCAAAACCAAGATTGATTAGGTGGATCTTGTCGCTACAAGAGTTTGATGTAGAGATCAAAGATAAAAAAGGCATTGAGAATTTAGCAACAAATCACCTATCTCGATTGGAGAATCCAAACTTGGAAATGCTCGACGAGAACGAGATCAAGGATGAATTCCCTGAGGAACGACTCTATGCCATTGCCTAGGTAACTGATATGGAAATGCCTTGGTTCGCAAATATTGCTAATTTTTTAGCTGCTAGGATTATATCGAAGGGACTTCAACACCAGCAAAAGAAGAAATTCTTTTCTGATGTGAAACATTATTTTTAGGATGATCCTTACCTGTTTAAAGTATGTGCAGATCATGTCATTTGAAGGTATGTACCACACCTCGAAGGTTGGAAAATTTTGAGCCACTATCATTCAGGGCCTACGGGTGGGCATCATAGAGCTAATAGGACAGCTCATAAGGTCCTAGAGGCAGGATTTTATTGGCCTACCTTATTCAAAGATGCCTAGAGATATGTTGAGAGTTGTGATCATTGCCAACGAGTGGGGAATATATCCCGTACGGATGAAATGGCACAAAACCCCATCATCGAGGTTGAGGTATTTGATGTGTGGAGGATCGATTTCATGGGTCCTTTTCTGAACTCAAATGGAAACAAATATATCCTAATAGCTATTGACTATGTCTCTAAGTGGGTGGAAGCTAAAGCCTTACCTACAAATGATGCTAGGGTAGTAAAAAAATTCTTGAAAGGCCTATTTTCTTGATTTGGTACCCCTAGGACAATTATAAGTGATAGGGGAACACACTTTTGCAATGCTCAACTCGACCAAGTACTGAAACGTTATGGTGTTACACATAAGATAGCCACCCCGTACCACCCCCAAAGTAGTGGCCAAGTGGAAGTTGCCAATCGCGACCTTAAGCAAATTCTTGAAAAAACCGTAGAGTATCATAGGAAAGATTGGTCAGAAAAGTTGGATGATGCTCTATGGGCATATAGAACCACCTACAAAACACCACTCGGGACCACACCCTACCGACTTGTATATGGCAAAGCTTGTCATTTACCGGTAGAGATAGAGCATAAGGCTTATTGGGAAATTAAGACTGCTAATGTTGATTTTGAGTGTGCAAGTTTTCACAGGAAACTTCAACTGAACGAGCTAGAGGAATGGTGAGCGAATGCATATGAGAACTCCAAATTATACAAAGAAAGGGCCAAAAAAGTATCATGATCAGCGAATCAAACAAGGTCGACAATTTAAAGAAGGTGATCATATTCTTTTGTATAATTCTCGCCTTCGTTTATTCCCAAGTAAGTTGAAATCCAGGTGGTCTGGACCATTTACAATTACACGAGTTTTCCCGTATGGGACTGTTGAAGTTACACACCCGGAGAAGGGCACATTTAAGGTAAATGGGCAATAGTTAAAGTTATACTTGAGTGGAAACTTGGAGCATGTTAGATGAGAGGAGTTTTATCTCCATCCAACAGAATTAACATGAGAAGATGTATCCCGTCGAGCTATCAACGTTAACTAAAGCGCTTCTTGGGAGGCAACCCATGTCTAACTCTGCTTATGCTTTAGTTCTTTAAGTTTTCTTCATTTTATTTTCCGTTTTATCTAACTTTGCTTTGCTTCTTATATTTTCTTTCAATTTTTCATCATAGTCTTTTCCCTTTTAGTTTTATTGTTGCTTTTTCTCTTTAGTTTTATTATTTTTATTTCTTTAAGTTCCCTTTATCTTTAAAATAAATTAAAAAAAAAAGAGAGAAAAAGGTTACACGACCGAGGGACACGGTCGTATTCCAGCCCGTGTCTGCCCAAATTTTGATTCAACTCCGTGGGCACAGAAAGTTATACGGGCGAGGAACACGGTCGTGTCCCAGCCTGTGTGCGCCCAGAATTCCCACCCACGAACAAATAGTTATACGGGCGTAGGACACGGTCGTGTCCTAGCCCGTATGCGTCCAGGTAAGACACAACAACACAGATTGTTACACAGGCATGGGACACGGTCGTATCCCAGCGCGTGTCGACCCAAACTTACACGATTTTGCACACGCCCGATTTATTTAAACTAAACACACCCTCTCACATACTCACGATTCAAACATATCTCTCTCATATTCTCTCTTATTCTCCCTCTTCTCTCCACAATTCTTGCATTCCGCATTTTGATCCAAGTAAGTTTCCTCATTGATTTTACTCTCTCTTCCTCATGATTAGGTAGTTTGGTTATTTGCATTTTTACTCTTGTGCGTATTGATTTTTTCCATTTGGCCTGCAGATTTCTTTTGATTATTCATAAATGCCATGCATCATTGTTTTGCGTTTCTTGATCTTATATGCAATAAGGCTGCCTCATCTAGTTAGATTTCATTGTGCTCTCTCAATTCCGAATGTTATTGGCCAATTTGCTCATCCTTATTCATTAATACTAGTTAGGGTTAGCAATGGGAGATAATAATTATGGGTTATTTAGCGTCTTTTATATGTTGAGAGGCCTGTTTTTCATCGTTAATTGTCGTGTAGTGGAATTCGTTGGAAGCGTTGGCCACTCATTTCTTTTCCACCAACTAGTTTTCTAACTACACTCCATATGTTTGTTGAAATGCCCCAATGAGTATTCTGTTACCATTCTTCACTATTGCTCTTATTGTCCTCTGCCTTCTTGACCTATGTGCGACAAGGATGTGCGTATTTGATTTGGATTGTTGATTCTTTTCAGGTATTCAAATGGCAAATCGAGCTAAGCTTACCATTCGCTGGAAATCAAAATTTGCGGCATCCTCTTCATCACAATCCGAAGCAATAGTTGAACCACTGGCTACTCTTCCTCCTATGGAGCACCCAATGCTCCAATTTAAGGAGGACTACCCAGTGCAACAATATCAATTACTTCAGAATAAGCCCTTTAGCTAGATCCTTCGGCTGGATTGGGATGTTCTCGCTCAATTAGAGCTCACCACAGAAATGAAGGAGCTCTTGGATGGCACCATTTAAGAGCGCTTATTATCCTTTGAAGCTCCAATTTATAAAGAGCTGACTTTGGAGTTTTTGTGCACTTATAAACTTGATAAAGAAAGTGCTACTAGCATGGGCCCCAAACGCAAGTTACATTTCACCTTAAGTGGCCATCCATTCCACATGTCCATTGCTCAACTGGGCAGATATCTTGGTCTATATGCAGAGAGATATACACGGACGGAAGAATTCCAACGTCTCTCATGTCGTTTTCCTCATGGCGTCACAGCAGAATCGTTTTGGAATGAGATTACGGTTAGCGATGCCTATAATCCAGCCAGGAGTAAGGCCTCTCAATTAGTCAGGCCTGAATATCGAGTTCTTCACCGGCTCTTTTCACATACGTTGACTGGCAGAGGCCTTAGCATCGGGGTGGTGTCCAACAAGGATTGCCTCTATCTTTATAGTGTCATTCATAAACATCCCATCAATCTCGCCATCGAAATCGCCGAACTCTTTAGCCACCACTACTCGAAAGAAAGGGCATATTTACTGTGGCCCTTACATTACCTTACTAGTGTAGGCCATGTGGACTAAGGTTGTTGCTTGGCCCTCACTTAGTTTGATTAGCCAAGTCACTCCTATACGCCTCAATTCATTCCGACTCATGAACCTCCTACCAACAAGACATCAAGGTCGACACTCTCGCAGTAGCACATCTCGGAGCCAGACGTCTTCCGCCAGCTTTGAAGATAAATTTGCTTTGTTGCTATCTGAGGTTCGTTATTTAAGAGAAAGTGTGGATAAACTTCATATCCGCCAAGACAAAATGGAAAATTTTCTTAAAATGAAAGAGTCGGCTACCAATGAATAGGAGAGTGAGGAAGAGGATGATGAGGGTGGTGAGGAAGAGGCTGATGAGGGTGATTCGGACGAGGCGGCTAGAGAAAGTGATGAGGATGTTGAGGACAGTGATGACGATGATGATGCTACGATGGCTGAGGCACCATCTGATGAGGAGGAAGAAGAGACGGATTATGATCCCTCTTCTTAGTTCATAATTTTTTGTGTTGTCTTTTATTGATCAAGGCTTGTGAACTATACTATATATAATGATGATGCTTCTTCATTTTGTACTTCTTTTCGACTGGCAGGGAAGTATTAGTTTCTTTTCAGTATATATGTTTCCTTTTTCCCTATGCTTCTTTTTCGTACTGCTATGATTTTTCATGGTACATTAGGGACAATGTACGTTTTTAAGTGTGGGGAAAGGATATATATGAATTTGTTACATTTAGGTGACCAATTATTCATATTTGACCCTATTACTTTTTAAGTTAACTTGCAATAGGTGATTAATTGGTATTAAGCCAAATCAACTATGTCATGTTGATCGTTATTGATCTTATGATACTTTACTAGAATTGATCAGTCAAATTTGTGGAGGGCAAAGTTACGAATTATTTAGCTTAGGACTTTAAGACTTAAGATTGGAGCAACATCACTAATTGAGAGTTAGTCATGGTTATTTTTAAATTTACTTTTATGTATACCTTTCTCTTAGAAATTTTTAAGAGCCCTATAAATTTTAGCAAACAAAAAAATGAAATTCTTCTTTTAAGAAACCCTTGAAAAATCATAATGATTGGAGGTCAAAAGTAATAACAAGTGTATGAATAGAAAAATTGGTAAAGATTCGTCTTGGTCCGTCAGAAGAGCGAGATTGAGTCCCAATGCCAATTCTAATGAAAAAATTGATATGGATCGGCCTTGGTCCGTCAAAAGAGCAAGGTTCTTTCCCGCTATCAATATAATGAAAAAATTAATATGGATCGGCCTTAGTCCGTCAGAAGAGCGAGATTCTTTCCCTCTACCAACACAATTGTCCATTAAATAAGATAAATTCAAAAGACCTCTCAACAAAAGTATGAACGAGGGAGATGATCAGAGGATGAGTAGATGTAAAATGTGTTTGTTTTAGATTATGGTGCTTGGTGAGATGAAAGAGAGAATTGTATACACTATAGTCAAATGGACAAAATTTTTATGACTCTTTCTCAGTTAGCGAGATATTAAATCTAATTTTTAGTTTAAGAATCCTTGGTTAAATGACTCAGGTAAACTTTGACTTTCATAAATTAGCTAGTGAACTTTAGTATTAAGTATGGTTGGAGCATTTGAATATGGTCAGATGGAATAGGTTAACTTTATTATTGCAAGTTAGTTGAGAATGATTTTCTTACTTTTCTACGGGTCAAGTGTATTCGTTCACAGGTTTCCTAAATAATGATAAATTTTTATTAGCGTTTCTTGTCCCGAAAGTTTTTTTTTTTATTTATTTGCTTGAGGATAAGCAAATGCTCAAGTGTGGGGAAATTTAATAACTCTAATTTTAAACATATTTCATATAGTGATTTTATAGTATTTCCCTTACATTTTTTGTTTTCTTTAAATAAAATGATACTTAATTGAGTAAAATTTTGATTTCAAGGTTTGAACGCGTTCCAGGATCGAAAACGAAGAAAAGGAATCAAGTTTCACTCAAATCGGAGTTCAAATGAAGGAGTTATGAAGTTTTGAAGTTATATAGAAAAATTTGCCAGGTGCAGAAAGTTACACAACTTGGGGACACGGCCATGTCCCAGGCCGTGTATGGTGACGAAAACAGAATCCTTATAATACATATATAAAAGGATATCTGCGGGTTTCAAGATGGAGAGAGACATTAGAAAACGAACGACACATGAGAGAAAAGAAGAGACTTGAGGAAAAAGAGAAGAAAAAGGCGAAAGCAACACCGACTTCAAGATTAGAGAGATTGTTCATCAATTAAAGGGGTTTTTCATGTTTTATTTTACGTTTTTTATGGAACTCGTTTTTAGATTCATTATGATAGCTTAGAATTCGTGTATTTAGGATTATGGAACCTAGGGTTTCATGTGACTTTTGGGTTGATTTATAAATTTCAATGAAGTTTCTATTCCTTCTTGATTCAATTATGTTATTTAATTGTTGATTGATAATTCTAGAGTATCAATATATGATATTATGCATGATGATTGAGAAATTGCATATGGAATTAGATCTTAGCATAATTAGAGAGAATTACATGTATACTTAAAGATAAGATACATGTTTCTTCCGAAAAGTTAATTATTTGTATGGGAATTCATTATACATTAATGCAATTCTAAGTTATATTACTAAGTGAAGAGATTCTAGTAAATAATTTAGGATTAGGGTTAATATGCTTGAGAAAGGTATTAACTTTAATTGTAAATCCCTCCAGTCAAGAATAATAGAAACTGAATTGAATGTATTTTAAACAGTCACATGTTAAACACTAGGGGAAATAATTCCTAAATACATTATTAATTTCTTGAAGTCGTTCTTAGTTTTATTGCTTTTTGATTTGCTTAATCAAGTCTCATAATTAGTTTAGTTTGTTAATTTCATTATTTTTAATTCATTCAACCCATCACAATTTTCCGGTTAGATAATAGAGCTAAAGTTAATATTAGTACTCGAAATCTCTAAAGGATCAACTCAGACTCACATCCACTATATTAAAATTGATAGGTGCACTTGCCTCATATCACATATATTATGTCTACTAAGTGGATTTTGCTTTTACTTCCTTTATGACAATGAGCCATATTGTCTTATAATTGAGGGCAGATGGAATATTCTCTTTTAGGCATACAAATGATACCATAATCACTTATCACAAGTAATCATGTTTGGTCAAACCCAATGTATGCCCAAATATTCTCTTTAGATATGGTATTATTTCCGGATCAAATTTAAGGTTATAGCTAAAGTAACTACAGTAGGCATAGCTTTGAGTAGGTTGAGGAAACAATTCTAAAAAAATCTAGGCTCAACATGGAATGAAGGTCAGTTGTTAATATGGACTTAACTATTACCTATTTACTAGTTGTAGTGTAACAAATAAAATCTACTTAACATAAAGTGTTTACATTATATATAAAGACTTTACAAGAAGAATGCCGTTATATGAGAATAAAATCAAGGCAACATTGATACATGGAGTTAGCCCAATGAGATTGCTAATGTAAACTTCAAGTACAAATTTAACTCAATGGAACCAATAGCTCATGTAGATTGAATCAAAGAAACGTATCAACTTAGAAGTAGACAACTCAAAAAAGATTTATTTCAGTATTTCCATAAGGGCAATAAACAACTCAATCCAACTAAGGCATGACACATAATTAAGAGGTGCTACGAATTCTCCCACTTAGCTAATTCTTTAATGAATTTGGTAGGGGTGCATCTATTCCATAACACATGTACTAAAGTCAATTGAAAGGCTCATTTGATGCCCAAACCCCTTCGACCCCGTCTAAAGGACTTTGGTTAAGGGGCAAAATATAGAGGGATAAATTTGAATTTGGACCTTAAGCTGAATAATCAAAATAGATATTGGCTCTTAGGGCTAAGGTGATAAGGTCTAGAAAGTCAAGTCCATAAGAATACAAGATTATCAAGAAAGATTTAGCATGGTAAGCTTAAAGTAGGACTCATTAAATCAGTCTACTTGATTTAACCTTTCTTGATTTAGCACATACTAATAAAATAAGGCCATTTGGGCCTAAGCTCACAAAAGAGATCCCTCTCAAGTCCAGTAAGAGAAGGATTCAATCATGGCCATTGATCACCAACAAGATACGATGAATCGAATCAATTGCTATCTTTTATAAATACTCCTTTTCACCTCTTCATTTAGATGAAAGAAATACACATATAGCGTTCTTACTCTACCAAAATCCTATCTCAAAGATCAAATACTTAAACACTTGAAGAACATTACCCTATTTTTCATTGATTATAAAGTTTGATGCCATTTCGCTTCTCCACCTATTACCATACTTACTAAAGCTTTACAAAGATTGCCTACTCCTCCTCCCTATCCTATCTCACTTGATTATCCTATATATGTAGGTTAAGTCATTTCCTTATTCATGCATGGTACTATCTGACATACAACACATACATAACTCTCACAATTGAATCATTACCATACACTATTAGTATCGAAACTGATATGATAATCTATTATATTAAAGGGGAGAGTCCCTTTTTAACTATCTTAACTAACAATAATTAAATTTTTTTTAATGACGATTTAAAAAAAAAATCAAACTCATCTTACTACCAATTTCCACAACCACTTAAATCATTTTCCTCGCAACTAATTTCCATTACCACCTAAACACACTTTATTATTCATGCAGCCATATTTTTAACTTATGGCTAGGTAAAAATTTAAATTCATTGCACATCCACAATAAAAAAACACATCCCATTATGCATCCATATTTTCAACTTTCGATATACTATTCATATATCACATATATTATTTGCTATTCATGTAAATAACAGTACATTATTCATTTACCATAGATATTATTTACTATTTGTCGCCTTCGGATATTATCATTTGATACTCTTTTATTTTTTTTTTCCTTTTGTCTTTTCATAGATATCCTTAGGCTTTCTTTTTTTCTTATGTCATTTAATTTAATTCTTTACACATGCAACGCGAGTGTATCAACTACTAGTAAAAGTTAAAAAGAAACCAAAATCATATCAACAAGTAGAATGATTCTGTTGCTATTAATATATATATATATATATATATTGAAATATTCATAAAAGTCACCAAGGAAACAAAGATTCATATCAATAAATAAATAATTATATTGCTACAAATACATGAAATGATAGATTCCACGAGATATTGCATGAATTAACTCATAATCAAATATATAAGAGTAATCAAATAGCCAAAAATATGTAAAACTATCCATAGCACTTAAATTCTAGAATGCAACATAAACCCCATATGAGCCAATGAGCTCTTGCAGCAACAATGATATATACATAATTAAAATTTTTAATACTTTTATTATAAGCCAACATTTCCAAGAACATGACAACATGTTATAATGGCACAATATTTGTTTCTCATGACATTATATTAACCATAATAATGGATATCTAAAATTTCAACTATGCAAAAATAATGAAAGATTAAGACTTTAAAAAATATAAAACAATAGGGTTGATAATGGAATCTCCAATGAAGTTTTTGAATGGATCATTTAGGCATAAGCATAATAACAATGTCATGATAAAACATATAAATCCGTAAGCAATTCACAAATTAAATTCATATTTACTGTAGGTTTTTATTTTTTAAATAAAGGCAAATTATCTAGAATTAACCAAATAAAAGGTTATGGGTGTAAGGGTTAGGATGCGAGGGTCACATATGTGCTACATGACAATTCGCAACATGTAACCATGGAGATGACTTGACTCAAATAGTATTTGTTGGATAATTAAGTGCATAATGGAAGGAATGAGGAGTAGGCAATTTCGGTAAGGCTCTAACATAAGATGTGATAAGTGGAGGAGGTGATATCATCAAACTCCACTATGAGTGATGAACAAGGTCTATATTCTTAAGGACATTAAGCATTTGATTCATTTGAATAGTCAATCCAATAACATGATGACATTAGGATTCTCTTATGTCCAAATGAAGGAGGGGATGTGATGGGTTACCGACCATTGGCCTAATCACTCGTGCACGCCTTAGAGGCCTCCGATCCCTCACCTAAAGAATTCTCTCTCGTAAACCCACCGATAACAAGAAACAATATATAAAAGGAGGATGGCTAAATTCCCTAAGAGCTCTAGGTAATTATATTATGCTCTGTTCATTCTCGTGTACTGATGCTAACTATCCTCTGGTCAAGGGCTTTGTGCTGAGTGATCTGACTTTCAGTTGTCGAGAGTCTCCTATCAAGTAATAAGAGCTAGCCTCCTGGCCAAGTACTTCTCTCGGCCCCTTTCCAACTCTCACGGCATCCCTCCCCATCTCGGCCTCCTTGTCACCACAACATCTTGATTTCTTTCACCTACTATGTTTAGAGAATCTTAGTATAGAGCCAATGTTGCACTACCACCTGTCCTTTCATCTAGCATTGTACTACTTTCCCATTTTTGTCTTTTATCTTTTGTCCTCTTTGCCCTTTTTCGTATATACTAAGAATCCCCTTTTTATATATGCCTTTTTGTAATTTCTTTATTTATGATGTTATCCTAAAGACTTAATATAAATAGTTCCTTCTCTTTGTAGCTGGAATCATCTTATCTCACAGATATACATTAAATATACTGTTTTTACAAGGCAACTCTCTCCAAGTCCATTTTCTCTACACTCTTATCTAATCTTACCGAGTAGCTTATGATTAGTGGTAGGTAGATCTTGACATCAACTTGTACATTATATTAAGTGAAGTATCAAGTCATATTGTATTCGTTGATGTGTCATATCCTCCAATTAGCTTCACATTAGCTACTCTAATCAGTTCGTAGACCTACTCACTTTCCTTTCTTCAATATTTTGACAAACCTATTGATTCAAATCTACTACAGTAAGTTTTAATGATAACTGAGCTCTTAGGTACATCAAGATAGCTATTCATGGAAGTTGGCTATTGATCCCATCTATTGGGTTGCAATGATGATCAATGACTATGATTGACCCATTCTTTTATAGACCTTAAGTGGACTCTTTTTCATAAGTTTAAGCCTAATAGAGGCCTTATTTGATGTGTGGATTAAATTGAGAAAGGTTTATATCAAACAGGTCAATCCAATAGATATTGCTATAAGCCTATTAATAGGAATCAGATTACTAGACCTTTAACTTGCACTCGAGCTTGAGGCCTAAAAGGACTAATAAGGAGAATTCTCTTGTTCCAACCGACCCTTGCTGAGGTTAAGATGATCCTTCTTGCCCACCAACTCCTAATATTGAGCCGAGTAACTACACATCTCTCGGTAATCGAGTATCGACCAGATGCATGCCCTACTAACAAGCCAACCCCTTATTCTTGCTTAGATAAGATCAAACCGGCCTCCAAATCGACAACATTAATGCTAAGAAGCCAAGAGCTCCAATACATGTCCAAAGTCAGTTCTCTTCATATGGTTTTACCTTTGCCCAACACCCCTACTCATCAGCCTCCATCCTAACCATACCATTCAACTATTCTTGACAAAAGCATTCCTAGAAAGTTGCTGCCACGTAACCAGTCCCATGTGAAAAGGATTCTACTACACTAATCATCGATTTTCTTGAATTTTCATTTGTATCATTTATTATTCCTTGTACGTTACTTCTTCAGGACATTACCCTTTTAATCTTTTCCATTTTAGGTAGGTTACCCTAGTTTTGTAGGTATAAATACCCTTTTGTACGTGTAGCTGCAACATCTCATCATCAATATACTAAATATACTTCTTATGAACACTATTCTCTTAGCTTGTTTACCTACTTCACTCTTATTCTAACCCTTAAGTAAGGCTAGGTAGTAAGTAACCTCACTAAACCACCTCATGTGTCATATCAAGTTATGCCATGAATCTTTGAAAGTTCCATTAATACATCGCATCCTATGAAATTGTTTGTAGGTTTGCTTATTTACTCTTCTAGTTGTTGCACTACTTTCCATCTTATTCTTCCAACTTTCGGTAATCTTGGACCCACTCCTATGATCGACCTTATCTATTCTTGGTCTCGATTTGCACCACCCACCATGCTAAATCTTCATTAATCATACCAAAAATATATGACCTTAATTTTCTTGGCCCTATCACCTTACCCCACAAAGTCAAATCCATTAATTATTGGGCTTGAAGCCTATGAATTAAATTTAGCCTCATTAAAGATTAAGTCCATTAAGCTCCAAATAAGAGCACAATCACTTTGTAATAATTTAGCACATAATAAACGTTACATGCTTTTCTCAATCAAAACACTACATTTATACCAAGAAATATTACTTACAATAATTTACATGCCATTATAACTAGGTGCATAAAATGAAAACTGGACTACATTGGATTGCACAAAATCTAATTCCTTTTAATGTAATAATTCCATGCTCACTAGTATGTAAGCTACAAAAAAGAGTATGGATTAATAAAAACATAAAGGCCACTTATCAAAAGTCACATGGATGTAAGGATATTGAAAGGAGATGTTTGGTATACAAAACATATATGGAGTAAAAACCCCTAATTTCATTTGTTAATATAGCTGAAATTGAGGCCAACAAAATTAAAGTTCATAGATTTTTATTAAAATTGTGAAAAATATAACATATAAGAGCAATAGCCACAATATGTATCTATAATCACTTTGATACTAATTGCTAGAAAATTGCAATGTATATATATATATATATATATATATATATATATATTATATAAATCAAGATCATATTGCACATAGATACAAGACTTATAGTACATAAATCATGATATATCCATAAAGCATGAGTAAGGTTTGTGTACTTAAAATTAGAAAAGATCCATCTTGCAATAGTATTTTCTCTATAAAGAATTGTGAAGAGTATGAAAGAAAACTACTTTCTTTTTTATAAGAAATTAAGTTATGTTAAAACTATTTAATAGGAAAGCAGTTTTTTTTTTTTTTTCCTTGTTAAATGGAAGTAGAGACCTCTTATTAGGCAATAAAGTAAGTAACCTTACTCAGCACGGGATATCTACATTAAAAGTCTAATCACAATGTGATTATTGGTCATGTGTCATAATTAAATAATAATTCTATAATTGATTTATTAATACTTCAAAAGGATATGCTCTAAATAATTGATTAATAATAATCTATATAATCAAATAATCTAATAAGGAGAGGAATTTCTTTAACATTTCAAAGCCAATTAATTAGAGTCTCCTAAATTAAAATGGGTAAAATTTAATTTTAATAATTCAATAATACAAAAACTAGAGAAACAACTAATAGAGGTGTTTTAAAAGATTATGTGAGTGGATAAATCATGGGCATTACCAGAAAATTAGGAAAACTTAAACATTTTTTCAACTGGACTTAGGGACTTAATTATTGTTTAAAATTAGGAAATAAGAAAGTGGAAGTCAATATGGATTCTCAAGTTCTTTCTTTATTGAACAAGAATTTGAATTGTTGAAATAAATTCCTTATTGTTCTTCATGCATACAAGGAAAAGGATTAACAACTTGAATATCTATCTGTTTTCTACATTGTCAAGGTATGTGATGTAATTGTAGTCTATCTTGCAACTAAAGCAAAATGTTTTTTATGCTATAGAAGTCTTTTATCTTGTTCCTCCTTATATTATTGGAAGTTTCTTGAGGAAAAACTTATATATTATTTTGCAAGTTAAGAGAGCCTTTGGTCTCCTCTAAGACTTTTTAATTGTGGAAGGCCATTATATAGTGTGTAATTTTTTCTTCCTTTTTCTTTTGTCATTACAAATTTTATCCCTTATTGATTGGACAAGAAAAAAAGAAATTATGTGGTTGGAAACTATATATTTTATCAAAATTCATTAATGCTACATTGATCCTAAGAAATTATTTGAGTTTAATAGATTTAGGTTTTGAAGAGTTTTTTTTTTTTTCCTTATAAGGTATTATTTTAAAAAATTAGTTCATTATCACCCATTGCCATTACATTAGAAGACATAACACTAAACGTGCATATGAAAACGTCAAAATATGCAATTGAATTTTCCAATTATTCAATTAAGTTCTCCAATTTGCAAAATTAATCCAATAAACTTCTTTGTTACAGCAATATTAATCATGTACACATTAATGAAGAATTATAAAAGAGGAAATCTGGTTGATGGTGTGTTACATGCATATCTAAGGAAAATACATGTGTACCTAGCTAACAACAGATTAAGTCATGAAGTAGTAAGACTTTGTACTACATAGATAGTAATTATAACCAAACTAATAAACTGTGAGTAAGGAAATTAAAAAAGAATAGCAACTGTATCAAACTCAACTCTTGGAGAAAGTATCACCATAAAATATAAATAAGAGAAGAAAGAAAATAAAAGGGGATTTTGAACCCTCAATAAGGTGCCTTATTGCATCTGGAGCCTCAATTTTACTCGAAAAGACTACCATCATCTTTCACCTTGCAAAACATCAAACATAAACTGAAAAATTAGTAGAATTTCATATTACAATTGGATTACTAAGATCAAATTTGAAATGATATACTATTAAGGTTTCTAAACACCATTCGAATTTCAAGTGAGAGAAACAAAGAGAAAGAAAGATTGGATTTTATACTTGTTCTAGAAATATTTAAAGAAGTTAGAGTTGAATTCGACTAAAAAAAAAAATGTTTCGATTGAAAACACAATTGGGTTAAGATTGTGTTTATAGCCAGCAATCATTTTATGCTCTTGATTTACTCATTGTCTATGGTTGGTGGAATTCGATTTTGCATGAAACATTACAAAAAATGGATAAATTGTAGTCGTTAGTAATGTTATTAGTCAAATCTATTAAAGCCATGCAGAAACAAATGCAAGAATCACTTAATTCCAACATGCAAGTTAAGTATGTTGTTCAACAAATCAACACTTCTTTGTACAATTCCATGTAGAAAATTCAAGATAAATTGAATATTACAAGCAAGAATGTGGTAAACAACAGTGATACTCATGTTAATTTGCCTTACAATAGTATAAACTTAGAATTCATTATAAACATTAGGAGCAAATTATTTGATGAAGGGAATAAAATAGGAAATATCGCAGTTTTCCCACATAGAACTTCATAGATGGATTTTCAAAATGGAGAAAATTTCCAATTTTCATTAGGTGTCCATTTAGGTCTTATACCTTTGGAGAGTGGTTCTTTCGGACTAATCAAAAACAAATTCCATCTCATCATATTCAATTTTTCATCTTTTTCATTGACTTACTATTGTGATTCTTCATATAACATTCACATTATTATTCACAATAGGATAAGGGGTTACGGGTGCTATTAATTGGTGTTCTCATTTTTCTTTACTATGGTTGATAGATTTAAGCCATGGAACTAACAATAATAGAGAAATTACAAGCATTAGCATATTCTTTGGTAGAAAATGTGAAATCTATGCAAAGAATGTTAGAATTTATGAAAGCTAAAACATACTAGAACATTTCAAATTAATGACTTCAATTGTAAGAGCATTTTGATTTGGAAAATTCATTTCTATCCTAATTAGATGCTTTAACGGCTAAAGAGAAAAACATGGAAGAAGATTAAGTGACTAGAGAAGGGGCAGATGTGGAGGTATGTCAAGAAGAGCGACTTGTGGAGATTGACCATAAAGATAATCAAGATTTGGAAGATTCACATTTAAATCTTAGTATCCTGAAATCAAATCTTAGTATGTCTTCACATGTTCATCTAAATGGCATTAGATACTACAACTTGTATCTAAATTTTAGTAATGAAACCTAAATCAATAAAGTAAGCCTTTCAATTAGATAAAATCTATGAAACTAACTTTTTTTATTCTTTCTCATATTCTAAACCATTACAAATTTTTAAAGCAACCACCCCATCACCCTCCATTAACCTTACCAATACCAAATCAAACACTACAACCAAATTAGCTATGAGAAAACTTACAAGAGTAGAAATGTTGGCAAGGAGAGAAAAGGATTTGTGTGGTAATTGTAATGAGAAATTCCATAAGAATCATAACTGCAAGTCGAAATTTTTGTTATTACTAAGTAAGGAAGTGAAAGACTTACTTTTCAAAGATAAAACCATTGACTTGAATGATGAGCTTACTGACACTACGTTGTTCATCAATTATTGTGCTTTATCTAAAGTGATGACACCTCATACACTTATATTTCATGGTAATCTTAATGGGTAACCTATGGTAGTATTAGTTGATGGTGATAGTACCTACAATTTATCACAATGTAGGGTTATGAAGATGCCAAATTTGACCCTTTTTGCTAAGTCTACATTTTAATGTAACGATTGGGAAAGATGACAAGTTACAATATGAGGGATAGTGTAATGAAGTACCTTTGCAAATTCACAATGTTATTTTTCAAGGTACTTTCTTTGTTTTGCCAATTTAAAGAGTTGAGATTATTTTGCGTGTTCAATGGTTGTACAAATTAGGGCCAATCATTATTGTCTACAAAAACATGACAATATAGTATGAATATAATGGGAAAGAGGTGCAACTCATTGGTTACAACACTAATCGAACTGGAAAGATTATTCATAATCTATTTTTAGTCATAATCAATTTAAAAGGCTAATTGATACAAATGCAATAGCATCTTACTACGAACAATATTACTCCTAAGCAATTATTAGGCAGCTTCACTCATGTATTTGAGTAATCTTCATCATTGCCGCCATTAAGAAAGGTACAACATCACATTCATCTCATCAAAGATGCCTCCCTAACAAATGTTAGAACCTATAAGGATCATCATTTTTAAAAGGAAGAAACTAAAAAACAAGTGAAAGAATTGTTGAATCAAGGTGTCATATAGCATAGTACTAGTCCATTTTCACTACTTGTTTGCTCACTCAAGAAGAAAGATGGGACTTGGAGATTTTGTATGGACTATCATACTCTAAATCAAGTAACCATAAACGAAGAGTTTCCCATTCCTACAATAGATGAGTTAATAGGTAAAAGAGTGCTACAATATTTTCTAAATTGGATTTACATGCGAGGAATCATTAAATTCAAACATACCTTTAAGACGTGGGGAAAATTGCATTTGAAACCCATAAGGGCCATTATAAATTCAAAGTCATGCCACTAAGATTATGTAATGCATCAGCTACTTTCTAATCAATGAGAACCCAGATGTTCAAGCCTTTTTTGTTTAAATGACATATTAATCCATTACCCTACATTTGATAAGCATTTACACCATTTGGAAGCTATTCTAAAGGTGTTGGTAGAAAATACATTTTATTTAAAGCAAAGGAAGTGTTTATTTACCTAACATACTATTGAGCATTTGGGACATGTTATTTCAAATAGAGGAGTTGCACCAAAACCAATAGAAAGTAGTGAAGAATTGGCCTTTGCTAAGTAATATTAAATAATTAAGGGCTTCCTTAGGATTTTCAATATATTATCGAAGGTTTATTAATGGATATACCTCCACTGCAAGCCTTTTAATAGACATGCTTTGAAAAGATAAATTTGAGCAGACACCATCAGCCATTGTTGCTTTGAGAAAACTTAAGAAAGCTCTTATTTCAACCCTAATATTAGCTTTACCAACTTTTTCTTTACCTTTCGTAGTAGTGACAAACACATTAGGGATAGGGATAAGAGTCGTATTACTTCAAAATAACCATCCTATTTCTTATTTCAATAAGAAGTTACTAATACACCTATTGAAAGACTTAGCTTATGTAAGAGAATTATATGTGTTAGTAGAGACTCTACACAAGTGGAGACAGTACCTATTGGCCCCTCATTTCCTAATTTAAATAGAACATAAAAGCCTCAAGGAGATCCTTAACAGGTGATGCAAACCTTAAAATAATGAAAATATTTTGTGAAATTAATGAGCTTTGATTATTCTGTAGTCTATAAATTAGGGTTGACAACTTAGTAGTTGATGCATCGTGAAGGAAAGATTCTTAGTTAAGTGCATATTTGGGCATTTCTTTTCCTATTTTTTACATTAAAGAAAGAGTATCAATCCTTACCAGAACTTCAATAAGTGATTGCAATAGTACAATAGGGAACATTTCATAAGTGGCTATTAGAGTGGAGAAGTGATCTTTTGTTTTAAGACAAACAACTCGTTTGATGCCTCAGTCATCACTAATTGAGGTAACACTCAAAAAATTTCATGATTCTCCTACATCATCACTTTAGATTTCATAAGGCATATAGAAGAATTGCCCAAGATTTTCCTTATAAGAGCACAAGTTGAATTTTATTTATGCAATTGTGACATTTGTTATCAAGTTAAGTATGAGACTAAGTCACCCGTTTGGATTATTCTCTCCCTTACCTATTTCAAAATAGATATGGGAAGATATTAGCCAAGTTTTGTTACATGTTGAACTAAATCACAAGGATGTATGGTGATTTTGGTTGCAAATCACCATACGTCATCTAGAAGCTTTGGAATCACATTTTACAACAACTAGTGTTGCAAATTATTTGTGAATATGGTGGTTAAACTTCATGCTATCCTAGGTTAATGATATCAAATAAAGATCTATTTTCATGAGTAAGTTTTAGAAAGATATTTTTTTTTTTTTTTTGAGTTATAAAAAATAAAACACGAGAAACTCCTATCACCTACAAAGTGATAGATAGATTGAGGTCTTAGATAGAGTCATCCAACAATATCTCTAGTGTTATATTATGGATTGTTCGGACTTATGGGTAAGGTATCTACCCTAGGTGGAATTTGCTTATAACATGTCATTTAATTAGGGGGCCAACTCTACTCCATTTGAGTTAGTATATGGTAGGCCTCTACCCTTAATACCATATTATATTCTAGGTGTCTCTAGGGTGGATGCAATAGATATGGAGTTAAGGAGTAGGTAAGGAACGTCTTACACAAGCTTAACTAAGGATGAAACATTTTGCTGATAAACTTTGGACAAATGTGTCCTTTGAAAATGGTGACTTAGTTTTTGTGCGAATACAGCTATATAAGCGAGTTTCCGTTGCTTTGGCTCGTACACGCAAACTCTCAGCAAGCTACTATGGTCCTCTCCTGGTGTTAAAAGGAATTGGATCTACTGCCTATAAGCTACAATTACTTGAAGGGGCCAAAATACGTATTGTGTTCCTTGTGTCTCAGCTAAAAAATGCTTTTGGTTCTAATATCCCTACCCTGCATCACAGTTGACTACAGATGCTGTTGATAATCATCCTATATTAACTTTGTTGAAGATACTAATACTAGAGTCATCATGAGACACGGTCTCGAGATTTCACAAATGTTAGTACAATGGGCAGGTTAATTAGAAGAAGACGCAACATGGGAGGACTTGGACTTTATTCGACAGACATATATAACATTTGACCTTCGGGACAAGGTTGGTTTTCTACATGGGGAGAGAACTATTACATGTAGATCTAAAAGAAATACATGTGTGCCTAGTTGGCAAAAAGATTATTTCATGAAGTAGTAGGAGTTTGTATTACATAGGTTGTACAAAAGAGATAGTAATTGTAACCAAAACAACAGATTGTGAGGGGAAAAAATTGGAGAAGGGTAACAGCGTCAACTTTCGGAGAAAGTACCATCACAGAATATAAATAAGAGAAGAAAGAAAATAAAAGGGGATTTCGAACCGGAGCAAGGTGCCTCTGCGTATTTAGAACCCCAGTCTTGCTCGAAAAAACTACCATCTTCCTTTACCTAGATAAATGTCGAACACAAATAGGGAAATCAGTAGAATTTCATATTACAATTGCGTTACTATGTTCAGATTTGAAATAGTGTACGATTAGCGTTTGGGACACCTTTCGAATTTCGTTTGAGAGGAAGAGAGAAAGAAGGAATGGCTTTTATACCGGTTCTAGAAATATCTGAGGAAGCTAGGGTTGAAATCGGCTTGAAATGGAACGTTTTGATTGCAAGGGGTACTAAGGCGGGGCTTTTCTTTATAGCCAGCTACCGCGGTGATCTCCAATTTTTTACATTTTTATTTTCCCTTATTTGGAAATTTCTGAATGGCTTATATTTTTATAAACACAAGATAACCCCAAAAAATAAAATAGAACTTCTGTAAATTTAGATCAGTAAGGTGCATTAACTATAAAGAGGAACCCGGATCAAAATTGAATAAAAATAAACAGAATAACATATTGTCTCATTTTACAACAAATACAAAATTAAAAGCTACGATCTGTCATTATTCTCCGCACAGACTCTAAATCAAAGTCCGGAAAAACGAAACGATAAAACGAGAAATCAGTAATCTCTCTTATTACCTGCTGTATGTATAAATCTACGTTGATACAAACTGAAACCTACGATAACAAGATGTTTAAAAGAAAAGTGAAAGAGAAATTAAAATAAGAGAGCAATGGCCAACGCCACCAATATGGAAGAAAAGCCAAAGATCACTGTCGATGGAGCTGCACTTTCGGGAGGTGGCGCAGCCATTGGTCCACCGGTTAACGGGGATGGGGCAGAGGAAGATGCGGTAGGGGAAGTGCTGCCGGGGGCAGTTGTGGTAACATTAATGGCTAGCTTTTGACCCAAGAGACAGTGGCGAGGGTAGGTGCTGGTGAAAAAGTATTCGCCGGGTGAGGTGAGTGTGATGTTGGTGGGGCTGGTGGTGGAGATAGAGATAGTGGTGTTGGTGTTGCAACTTTCATAAGCTTCCTTTATCACCCTAGCCACGTCTTGCGTTCCGTTTTCGAAGATGAAAACTGCAGATAGGCGTTGAATTAGCATCCATAACCAATAAATGTAGTATGCATATCATTATACGTAGCCAATTTTCTTGCTCTTTTAGTATCTTGTGGAATATGACATACCTAGTTCGTCACCAACCAAGAAGGTCTTGCGATATGCCCATGTTTCATATGCAATTGGACCACCTGGAGGGACAATCCATCCTAGTTCATCGCCGATGATGTAGGTCACAGGTGCTCTTGGAGCCGTTGGTGTTGGTACCTTCGGCGGTGATGATGATGGAGATTGGCTAGAAGAGGAGGTAACATTAATAGCTAATTTTTGTCCCAAGGTGCAGTGCCTGTCCATGGTACCGATGAAATAGTACTCCCCAGGAGTTTCCAAGGTGTAATTAAATGGACCAGTTGTCTCTAGGAATATAGGACTTGTTGAATTGCAGTTTTCAAAAGCTTCTTTTGTCACTCTGGCTACATCTTGCAGGCCACTTGCGAAGTTGAAAACTGAAAAATTAAGGCAGGGCAAGAGAAATTTATTACTTCTTTGAGAGTCGAATTAATTCAAACTTCCTGCATATTGTGATTATTATTACATTGCAAATTGTGATTTGTTTTCATTTTTCTAAAAGTCAATGTTCCTGCAAACGGAATGGTGTAAATGAGATATCATTTTTGTGATGATTTCCGTTGGTTTTGTAGTAACATACCCAATGTGTCCCCAACCATGAATGACTTGCCATATGCCCAGGTTTCATATGCAATCGGACCACCTGGAGGGACAATCCAGCCTAACTCATCACCGACGATGTAAGTCACCGCAGTTCTTGGAGGTGTTGGTGCAGGGGCTTGTGGTGGCGATGAAGGAGAAGGGCTAGTAGTTCGACCATTGGAAGTAACATTAATGGCTAGCTTTTGTCCCAAGGCACAGTGCCTGTCCATGGTGCCAATGAAATAGTACGAACCAGCTGATTCCAAAGTGAAATTATATGGACCATTCGTTTGTAGCCATATAGGGCTTGTTGAGTTGCAATTATCAAAGGCTTCCTTGGTCACCCGGGCCACGTCCTGTTCTCCAGTGGCGAAGTTGAACACTGCAACCAATTCATGAAATTTAAGAAAGAGTGCCAAAATTACTTGATTTGTAAACTAACAGCCAGTTATTCGATTGCTAGTCACTCAGAGTTCGAACAGCTTGACACGAGGACAAATTGAATTTGACGCATTAGAAGGTGGCCGTTCAGGACTATACAATAATAATTGAAGTCCAGAACTCAAATTCAATGATTTTACCTGAATAAAAAGTGAGTTTGAGCTATATTTCAAGTTTAAAGCAACTTCTAACCCATTTTTTAAGTAAGGCTAAATATAATTGGCTCATGATTGTTGAAAATCGTGTTAAAGGGGTTCAAATTTTCCAATTTTAATTGTTTGAGTTGAGTTTAGGTTTATTTGATGCAAGTATCCCGCCCGAAAATTAGCCTACTATGCATACATATTAAACCATGCAGATCACATTTTAGATTTTGCTTACACAAGATGTCGCCAACTTTGAATGTATACAATGAAGCCCATATTTCATAGGCAATAGGACCACCCGGAGGAACCAACCATCCCAAGCTGTCGCCGACTATGTACGTTGTTTTTGCCGCCGAGGACGGAATAGAAGCTGCCATTGCTATTACAGCTGTGGCTACAATGAGCATTTTTCCAGCCATTTCAATTTTTTTTTTTTTTGTTGTAAAAGATGAGTTCCTTCGTTATAGGGCGAGTATGACCTTCTAGTTCTTTATTGGTTGAAGAAATAAATACATGAAGATGAAGTAAATGCCTGTGCCTTTTATAGACTTTCATTTTGAGTACAAAATATAAGGCGGTTTCGAAGCTTCGGTCAGTCGATGAAAATAATATGCTTTATATTCCAGCCAAAATTAGATGATAAACGAACCGAATTGATGTAATATACATTTAAGCTTGAGCTCTAACTTTAAGCTTAAATTAAAATTTCAAGGATCTTATTCTTTGCAATTTGATCTTGATTCAAAATGATATTTAATAAATTTAAACTCAATTGAATTAAGCTCATTTGAACAATTAATCAAAAAGTATTTTCATATGATTAAAATAATCTTAATACCCATATTTAATTAAAACTTGAGTTGAACTCTATTAAACTCGCAAGCTTATAAAGTTAAATATTATAAAACTCGAGTTTAATTTAGTAAACTATTCAAATATCTCAAATTTAAATAAAACTCAATTATTGTTAAATCAAATTAAAGTAAATATCATACCAAATTTGATTAGTTTGTGGTCAAGTTTGACAAACTAATAACCACGGATGGATAATACTGATTAAAGTTGGTTATTATGTCCATGATTGCAAAATTTTAAGCAGCGATGGTGATAGAAAAGACTAAAAAAGTTAGAGAAATTGCAAAAAAATCTCAGATTTGGTTCCACACGCAATTGTAGTTTTTCCTTCATTTGAACGTAATTTGCCCTTCGGCAATATTCGTCGAATACGATTGACAATCCTCGTTCTGACGAATTCCTTGTTTCTAGATGGTGGGAAAATGTCAAGTCACCAGCATTATAAATGAATATATAACTCAACATGTTTTTATTATTCTTTTTCTTTTTCTCCTCTGCATAGTCATAGAGAAAGTTCATCGTGGACTTCCTAATGAGAAGGGATGAAAAGACACTGTATAATTTCAAACTCAGAGGATCATTAAAGATTTTAAGAGCAGAACTTTTGTCAAAGTTTAATTTCACACTTCTAATTATTTTAATTAATTAATTTAGTGCAACCTAGCACTCCTTAGGTATGCAATAAAAGTCAAGACCATCATAAGTTATATCGCTATTAGTCTATTGTCGAAATAAACTAGGAATCAAATCCCCATTTCTCCATAGTCGATAAAAAAAAAAAAAAAAAAAAAAAGAAAATTGCAAGAAAAAATATCTAGCATCGACAACAATAATATATGATATATTAAATAGACGTGTTTTGGAAATATAAATCTACAAAGTGGCATGAATGCACAAATAGCGATAGTTTTTATTTTTTAGCAAATAGCATAGTTAAAAAAGCGACATAGTACCTTCATTTATATATTGATGCATTGGAATTTTATTAGTATATATATATATATGTTTTAGAAAGATATGTGACATAAAAGTTTGATTAAGTTTTTTGTTTATAGTAGAGAGGTGGTGTAGCTCTAGTTTCTCCATTTTCCAGGGTGTATTCTATAAGAAAGAATTCAATTGTATTAATATATTATATGAATCTATAAGTAATATATACGTATTAGTAATACCATATTAATACAAAATTGATATTTTTTCAAAAAATATATTTTTTATTTTTAATTATTTTAATATCATTAATACTTATATGTTAATATTGTTGAATCTTTTTTCATACTCCATGCTCCGGAAACAGCTTTACATAATAGTATACCCACTCAATGCAAACTCTCCGGCCACTTGGGAAACAAATGAAAAGATAACCGCAGTGGGTGTTGTTGTTGTTTTTATAGAAAAAGTTTTATAAATTAGTATTTATATTATTAAATATGTTGAATTTTTACTTGTCTTCATTAACTTTTCGTACTTTTGTCACTCTGCATGTACACTTTGACCACTAGTATTTACATGTTAGGAAAAAAAAAAAAAGATATATTATATGGATATCCAGACAAGGTGTGAATTAGGAAAAAGGCGAAGAAATTGATTTCTACTGGAAATTTAAATAAAATAAAACAAAAGAACGCGTAATCTTCAAAAGTGATATCAGTAATACTAAGAAAGAAATGCTATTAGACTACTTGCAAGACAGGAGTTAACGGAACGCAAATACGTTGCCTAGACAACCTGCAGTAAGACACTGTTGATTTTTATTTGAATTATAGCCAGGGACTCCTATGCGCATATCTGATTACTGCAGTGTACTTTAGTTGGACATATATCAAACTCAATCGTAGAGTAGCGGTTGGATTTGGGGATGAATCATTCATCACACAGCGCTGCTCCTTTTCAGTCCAAATAGACCGTAATGTAATGTGATGGCCGCATTTGATGCCAAGAACAAGACGGATCAACAACAGAGATGAACCACTCTTCTATCCTCTGCAATGACCTGATATTAACAATATTGAGCCAAAAATAGTAAACCAAACTCAGATGAATCCAATGGCAAAGCAATAACACATGTTCAATCGTCTCAAATTAATTTTGCTGTGAAAAACACAAAGAGGAGGATTCTGTTGAACTTCTACCTCTTAAAAATGTTTTCATCAATGGCAATAGGGTTTCTGCATATGCGCAAAAGGACATGTTGATCTTTGGTAATATATATATATAAATATATGAGTTGTGAAGTGGAATAAAGCTGCTTAATATGTAATATAATATAATAGACATAATGGATAATAGATGGTATAAATAATAGATAGGAGATAAGAAGATAGCTATAGAAGATAGAAATTAATAATATATATATATATATATCAATGGCATGGATTATTATAGATCAATAAAAGATATAGATATAGAATATATTAAAGATAATTTTGGAAGCCTATTGTAAATTATATAGAGATAGAATATCGAAATTATATATATGGAGATATGGAGTTAAAAGATAAAGTAATAGGTTATAAAGCAATTACATAACATATGTATGAATGAATTGTAACAAACCAAGTCAATAAAATGACTTATTACAAAATGAAACCATCAATAATATCAAAATAACTGTTATGTAAAACAATAGATTTATATTTACATACAAACACACACAGAAGAGCATGTCTCTATATATTTTCTACGTGTGTCTATATGTGTATACAAAGTGATAATTATAAATATGTTACTAAAACTCCCCAATAAAAACAAAGCGATCGACAAAGGGCTTTTAGTAAAGAAACAAAGAACATTACTAATAAATAATAATTGTAGCCACACTAAAATAAGTAATAACAACAATTATAACAATAAAGAAATATAATTATCTACAATTGAATAATTAATTATGAAGACAATAGTAAGTGCATAAGTGATTACACACACATGTATGTATGTAATATTTCTTTAATAATGGTAAACGTAAGAGTAGCATTTGAAAATTGACTTACTATGTTTCAATATATTTTTATAATAATTAAGTAACAAAATGAAAAATACAATGTGTGAAGTAATAATAAAAATAATGATAATAATACTAATGTCTTGCAATTAATAATAACATATGAAGATTATCAATGGCAAGAGGACTTGGTTAGATTATCTATTAAGGTCCTAATCAGTCATGAGAATGAAAAAGGCAATGCTTGAGTTGCATGGGTATGATCTTTTACCATTTATGGGTATTATTGAAGAAATCTTAAGTAATATAAATTAGAGACATTGGAGTTTTGGATGATGAATTATAGAATTATTAGGATAATGAGGTTATGAAACATTATTTATGAATGTAGGACAGTTTTGTGGATAAAGGTAAAATGGACACAAGTCATAAATGTTATTTTTAGATGATATTAGTTATAACTTGGTGATACTAGGAGAACAACCCGAATGGGCTTAAGTTCTTAAAAGACAATGTAGACTAAGAAATAAATGTGATAAAATCATTGATCTTGGATATTAGTGAAAATTTATAAAGAAAATGAGAGAAATTATGGAGAATCGAAAGCTAGTTATCTTAAAAAACTAATAGTAGATCTATAATGATCTTGTAATGAGATAGATGGTCAAATATGAAAAGATAACCTTAAAGAGGAGAAATAAATAAGGAAGTTAAGACTTAGAAGAGCAATTTACATCATAGATGAAAGAAGACTATAGAAACAAGTGTTTAAAATTATCCCATGATTCAAGTAACTTTTAAAAACAAAGTTCTTTAAAGGATAGAAGAATGTAAAACCCTAATAAATTAAGAAAATAAAAGAAGCAATTCAAGGGTGGTGGCAAGAGAATAATTAAGTATTAAATAGTGATGGCACAATTGACCTTTTATCCTTAATTATATAAAATCCTACAAAACCTTAACCCATAACCCTAACCCTACAACTCTCTTTTCCTTTTTCTATCACATAATACAACTCAATTGACAAGCCTCTCTAAAGCATTAATAATCAAGTTATCAAATGATCAAGATATGTCAAGCAATTTCGTCACTTAAATCCAAAGCTTTCAACATTGTTGTACAAATCTAACCAATGGGTTTTCAACCAAAACTTTAGATCTTAACTAATCGGCAAATGAAGGGTTTCATGGTTAAGTATGTGTAATGTGATAAGTTAATGTTTTTAAGATTTGATTATGGTGGAAAGGACATTTTCTAAGTGTTTTTATTGATTCTAATTGAAGAGATCATTGTATACATATTAAAGTTGATCAATCACATAAGTCTTAATGTGAAATTTAGATAAGGTCACATCTTTATTGTTTTTATAAGTTTTAAACCCCAATTTAGGCATAGTTGAGCAAGTTTAAGGATTAAATTGCCAATGGTGATTAATTCATGATGGTAGTGTGAGGTTTTGATGGAGCCTTAAGAGATGTTTCTTAGAGAAAACAAGAGGTTTTGTTATAACAAAGAATTTAGGGTCAAGAAACACGTATGTATTTCTAATTGTAAAGCTTATGGAAGGTGAAGAAGTACTATCATGGGCAAAATCTTGGGGATGTAATGCACAGAAGGGTTTACGACCATGAATTACGACCATAATTCTCCTTGTGATCTTCCTTTCTCTTTAATTTTATTTAAATTCAATATTAATTTACTTTCCCTTAACTTATCTAATGTTTAAATTATAAATATCAAGTAATTATAATATGCTATAAACCATAATCATGGACTATTAACTCAGTTGTTTGTTCAACCTATAACATTAAAATAAGGGAGGATCAATAAAGGATAGGATTAAAGACTTAGAACTCAAGAATAGGCTATTAAAGACATTTTTTTTTTCTTTTGTTTAATATTTTAAAAGTAGAGGATAACTTGATTTGTTTCTATTGTTGCTCGATAGCCTAAGTGACAGGTATTTGTCGTTTATGATTGTTATGATACTTAATTTGGAAATTGTACTAAATAAATATCCAGCTCTAATTAATTACTTATTACTTATGCTTAGCTCATCATAAAGACTTGGAGTAGTAGATCCTCAGAAGGTAACCTTGATGATTCATGTAAGGCATTGTCCTTGGTGGGATCTTACATAGAAATTATTTGAGATAGATCTAAGTTGTTGTAAAGAAGCCTAAAGAGACATGCCAAATGCTAAGATTATGTTATGATGTGTGATGTGATGGTCATGAGGAACTTTAGTGTGAATTATGTAACTAACTTAAAAGTAAAGATAATAAAATGATTGTGTGATTTATTTGCTTTACATTTATCACATGTGAATTATCATTGCTTGTATATGCACATGTGATTGTATTATGTATTAGGTTCAACTCATTCCTTTAATTTTTACTATTGCAAGTCAAGATGATGAGTTTGCTGAATTTGATGGGTGAAAAGAGATTTACAATAACTATGAAGGTGGGTTGAGCAATGTTACAACTTTATATGAGGATGATTGATACATATAGTTGATATTGTTTAGTTAGACTCTAATCGTATAATCATGTATTGTAAAAGATATGTTCTAGCTTGTTAACAGTTATATAAATTGATTAGAAGTTGTTTAGTTCATAGAAAATTGTAAAGACTTGTAATTTATTAGATCTAAGATAATAGAAATCAACTTGATAATTAGATCTTGATTGGAAGAGTTAGAGGATGGATTGACATGCTAAGTGATATCACTATTGGCACGTTTAGTTCATGGAATGAAATTGTAATTATTAAGAAATGGAATAGGGGTGTAATAAGTTATGAATGGCTATTATGATGTTCACTTAAACATAATAGAATTAGTACTATACCGTTTACTTAGAATAATATAATAGAGGATACATAATGAATAAGAGTTGAAACACCTAAACTACCTCTCATTAAATAAAACAAACCTAGTAAAAATATATAAACAAAAGTCCTAACTCTATGTATCTTCATCGTATCTACTCGTATTCACCATAGAAACCCCATCCTCATAGTGTCCGATAAGACCGTTGAAGATATTTGTAACTGCCTAGCCTAGTATGGACATCTTCCTCAGTAGCACTCACTCCCCCACCACAAGTCCAATCCCTTAAACTTGTTGGAGGTTTGCAATACAAAGCCCTAATAGAAGTTGGTAAGTTGTTCTCTAGATTAAACTACTATTGTCAAGGTATACGATTTATTCACTCGTGTCCATGTTTCCACGAGTATAACTGATTCAATTTATCGTATATTATAATGTCATACATGACATGATTATCCAATATGTTGCCATTATAGGTATGGCATTTTTATGTCTATGATAGGTTGCATTGTCAATGCATTGTATTGTATGTGTGATTATCATCGATTTTCTTCTTTCACACCTTAGTAGGAAGTGCTCACTTTATATCACTTTAACATCTGACCAATATTTGTTTGAACAAGTCCTTTACATAAAGGGATTATATAACAAATTTGATATTTTTTTCTGATTTTTACTGTCAACCAAATGATCCCATACATTTAAGTACAAATTATCATTAATGACCACAATCTACATCCAAATCATAATGAGCTTGATAGATGCTATAGTTGTTTATGTATTTGCATATGAATATTTGGATCAATTCATTGTTACCAACTACTATCCATGGTTACATATGTGAAATTTCTCAACCTATTTCTTACCCTTATATTCTAGGTAATAGGGATTGAAAATGTTGTAAGATTACCCTTAAATCATAGGTTTGTTACATGGATTGATAGAACAATGCCAGGTTCATTTGGTTATGAATTTATGAATTTTGGTTTCAGTCTGAATTGGGAATGGTGGAAGGATTTTTAATTAAGGGGAAAAAAAAAAGTGAATATAAGAGGGAAAAGTTCATGAATGTGGTTGAATATCTTATAGGTTCATTTTAAGCAACTAAAATAGTTAACATATTTTTGTAGCACTATTCATCCCAAAGTAATATGAGCTGCACTATGAATCTTCCATTTTTAAAACATAGTCCTTCCTTCGCTAAGTAAAATATGTGATAGATTCATCATGACCTATTACTAGATTATTTCATTCAACAAGGGTAAGTATGTTATAGTACTTATTTAAATTTACGATGTAAATTTGCTTAAGGTTTCTAATTACAGATTGTTGATGCTTACTTTATCATGGCCTTTTCACGATGGTAACATGTCTCTTTTTTTAGCCATACGAAAATGAATGTAATACTTTGGTGATTCTTTTGGTTATCCCATCTTTAGCACTCACTATGCCTGATGTGCTTAATATGCCATACTCAAATGGATATATTACTTCCCTCTTTCATGTGTAACATGTTTGGGTTTTTTGTTTTCCATGGTTCGTGTAGAGAAGATAATAGGTTGCTTTACCATGTCTAGTGTTTCACATTCATTGACTTCTGATGTTCTAGAAAGGGAAACTACAGTTTGTTATTGTAGGAAACAGCTAGTGATTGTTTCATCTTTGTAACTACATACATTCAGATAGAGGTTTCATGGGTATCCAAATTATTAGGTATGGATTTCATTTTTGTCCACCTATCCTAGCCCCATTTGTTTCCCTGCATGCTACACCTAACTCCCATGCGCTATGAAGGGCGGCGGAGGCTACAGGTTCTTTGAGCAAGTTGATCCCCCAACATGCAAGTACAATTTGAAGTTTAGAAAAAAAGTCCTATAGCACAGTGGGCAGTGTGAACAAATTTTGAATGGAGAAAATAAAATATAAGGATTCTTTGATGAATCTCCAACACAAGTTGTGCTTGTTATGTAAAAGGAAAAGAAGGCTAAACTCCTTGTATGCAACGCTTTCAAGTAAGGAAGGGAAATTGCGAGCACTTACATATGTCTTATTGCTTGCAAACATCATATTAGCCATAACTTATCTTATAGACAATGGAAAGCGTAGGTTTAGGATGCCATTTCAATGCTTGGCTTGATGAAGTGGTAGACCAATGTGACCCTCTTCTATACTTTGGATGTTTGCTATTCTTAGGGTTTTATATGTATACTTGTCATCGAAGTGGTTAGGAACCTTTTTTTGTTTTGTAACCTCTTGATATCTAATGATGTCATAGCTATACAATTGAAGTTTGATTAAATGTATAGAAACAAGTGTAAATATCTCAGGTTGCATTTATGGCTAATCCAACCATGTTACAGTTCATATCATTGCATTAATGATTAATCTTTTATCTCTTCACTTTAGTTTAAGGCAACCTTCTTAACAGATTAAGTTATATCCCTTATGTTCTAATAAAGAATTATTGATTATGGAACAGTAAGCTAAAATAGAGTAATAAAGTACAAGCATCTTGTGATTTTGAGAATTTAGATAAAGAAAGCAGCAAATTCTACAGGCACCTTTTCTTACATAATTGAGAAGTGAATATATAAGGCACTAATGTCTATATAACCAGCCAAAAAGTTAACAAATTTAAAGATAGGAGAACATGAGCATACTCATAATGGCCATAGGTCCGAAGGGTAAGACGAAATTTGAAAAGATTACAATATCATATGTGAATGTGGACTTATGTAAGACATTTCAAGTGAAATGTCATTAACACTTGTTTAAGGTTTTTTGGATGTATAGAGGCCATATCTTGATTTGTTGTCCATGACAACCTAATGGGGTAACACAAACTCTCACTTTGTACCAATTGCACACCTTCATTTACAACTAAATGCAAACTAATAGAACAAAAACACACTAACTTCCTATATACAAGCACTAGTTCTACACAGCATCATTCATTAACAGCTAAGAAGGTTTAAGGGGAGAAAAAAGAAAAAGGGGCTACTTTATCATGATTACTAAGGAAAAGAAGAAAAATACAGATTTTAGCAACTAGCAAGTATGTGATCCTTACTAGTCTTTTAGAACTTGGAATTTTCTATAGAAACATCAGCAATAGGTTAAATTGCCATGTTCATTCACAAATAGATTCCATCGAGTTTATTTTTCAACTTTGTTATTTGGTATTATGAAAGAGCATGTCTTGAGACTTAGAGAAAATGTAGCCTAAAGTCATATTCTTTCACATATGCAATAAGGAAACTAAAGAGCACTCATGTTTCTAATTACGAGCATACCATAATTGATGCTTAGAAAACTTTGTGGAAGCTAATGGTAATTTCCATTTGAACCATCAACTTAATACCAATTTCCATTTGAAGCTAATGGTAGCATTACTCTTTAACAGAATAGCTCAATTTACATGCCAAACTGCAAGCTGAGAATGCAACCAAACAATAGCCCAATAAGATCAAGTTTTTTGTTAGGTTAAGCTTTAGTAGATTTACATAATAAAATACTTTTGACCGTCCCTTCTAAGCGTTTTGCTTGTCTTTGTATTTATAGTGTTTGCTCTACTACACCGTATCATATAAATGGATATTGTAGATTGTTAGGAATTTTAAAGCTCTTTTAGGTCTTCATTCTATAGTTTTTTTCATTTTGTAATCTAGAAACTGGTTGTCCATTTCCTTTTGTATGTGGCAAAGATTATTTTGCATTTTTTCTTTTGTAACTAAACCATATGTACTATACTATGAGGTGTTGCTTCTAGTACAAATTAATTCTATAAGTAGGGAATTATATATTGAATATTTTATGAAATTCAGATCCTTATTGTTTAAGGAACAACCAATTGATACCACATCTATTGCTCAAATCCACCATGCAATATTAAGGGATAAGCAGGAATTAGCAATTAAGGTTTGTGGGGGCATGCTATGAAGAGTTTTTATGCTTTAAATTATCTTGATAGGACTCATCATTCTAGAGTCAATTACTCTAAGAACCTGTAATTATAAGACCTTTGGGTATCAGTTTCCTCTCACAAAGTCTAACTATAGATTTTTGTTTATGGTATATTTAAGCAAGTTACACATTTTTGTGGCCATGGCAAACAAATTATAGATACTAATGGTGTATGATACTGTGAAATGGGAAAAAAAAAATAGAAAAGGGATAGTGCAAATAAAATGGGAATTGATGAACCTTTTAAAATAGCCATATGCTACCATCTTCTTGAAAAGCCAATTCACTTTTCACAAGAGATATGAATACCTAAACAGTGGTGTATGTATAACATAATAATTGGAAGAATAATAGAGAAACTATTCCATCAACTCTTCCTAGATTTAGTTTACCTCTCCTATCTCCTCCTTATCTTCTTCCTAAAATTCTTTGATCCTTCAAGCTAATCCACTCATCAAAGATTATTATGTGTTTACTATATAATGCCTTCTAATCAACGTATATTGTGGAAAAGGCACAATATTCTGGGTTAGGAAGGAAAATGAAGGTAGACATAATGACCATGTCATTTCTCACGAGATCTATAGGATGCGTGAGTGTTTTCACCTATGACTTTCTATTTCTCTTAAATAACAATATTGTTTATTATTTTTTTAACATTAGTTGAGGGAATTCATTTTTCTTCATATTTTTGTTTTGGCATAAATTTCTCGACTCTTTATGTATGGTATTACTTGTTTGTACATGGGAGGACATTGAGCTCCATATTTTATGCTTCAATATATTGCTATTGATACAAGCTATAAATGCTACAGTGTGAATTATGTTTTTGTACACGTTTATTTAATATATTATTGGAGATTGAAGGATATAAGTAGGTTACATCATTCGAATAGATGAATGTTGCCACAAGATCCATACACTAATTCAAGGGTTGCCAAAAGAAGTGCCTATGGTTTGATTTGATTCATGGACCACACACAACTCGTCACAAGGGTTCTTATAACTTTTTTAACAAGCCAACATAGACAAAATCACATTTATTAATCCAAAAGGTAGTTATGAGTTTATTGATTCATTCTTTAGGAATCTTGTCATAATCATATGTAAGCTATCCCTAGTAACTTCACAAAGGCTAATTTTTCATAGAATATTAAAGTCAATCATCACATTTTTTAGTTTCAAGGGAGATATTTAAATAGATTTACAAAATAATAACAATAAGTGAAAAATTAGTTGATAACATCCTCTTAGGTAAATTTTTTCTTTTTGTTAATTGATTTGTAATGAAAAATATGCTACAAACAAAAGGAGCCCTACTCCTTTTTTTAAAAAAAAAAAAACTTTCTATGCTACTAAATGTTTTGGAGTCATATCTCCAAACAAAGCATTTGACTAACCAATGGGGCATAGTAGTCACATAAATGGTATGCTATAGAAAGTTGCAAGGAAGGGGAGGGGGGCATGGAGTGGGGGAGAAGAAGACCTTATGTTGCTACCACAACCAACAACTGTAGTATATACCCCCTTGGTACAGGAGGAAGTGAAAATCTTCATTTATGATCATATATTCTCTAGAAGGGATATTAGGATTATTTTTAGTGGATTCATTTTACATTAAATGCAAGATAGAAAACTTATAAGCTTTTCTTATGAGTTTTAATGGAAGAAGCCTTGTCTATGCTTTGCAAGAAACCATAAAGATAATTAAGGAGTTCTTATGCACACCAAATTTGATGTTGGGAAAATCAATGTTCTATATACATATAATTTGAAAGCAACCCCATTTCTCCTCTAAGACTTTCAAACCTTTGACTTCTAGATTATCACACCTTTTCATGAAGACTCTCATTTGTCTCAAGCTCATGAGCTTCATAGTGATACTTCATCAGACTCATCACTTCTAATAATATAACTCCATAATCACTTTCTTAAGTGTTTTTAAAAGCAAAATTGCCTTTCAATAGCCAAGCCCCTTCCTCTTTTTAGCTTACATCATCCAAGGTTATTAACTAAAATTTGACTTTTCTTGAAACTACCTATGTAATTATTTGTAGCTTACTACAATCATTTTCTAATGTTTAGGCTTGAAATATAAAATTAGTATACAAAAGCTTAATGTGGCAATCTCCATTTAGATCCAACTAGGAGACATCATCACCAAAAGAAACAAGATTCTCTCCTTTAGTTCCCAAAGGATGTTCAATAGTTTCTGAACAAGATAGTAATTATAGGTTTAACCTTACATCTCAAGGTTTGAACTCCTTCTCCACCCCATTAGATTTACAACCACATAATGGAAGCAAAATGTTCAGAAATGCATCAAGGGCATGCCAAGAAGCTTCATCAAGCTTGATATTAATGTTTGGCTTCAACTATTTAGGAGGACAATGTCCATCTAGATTCTCATCAAGTGACTTCCTTTTTCTAGAAAATTTAAGTCAAGCGTGTTTAGGTTTAAGGATATCTATACCTCTAGGAGTAAATGGGACTATTTCTGACTCCTCTAAGGTGGTGTTGACACACAAAGCATGAGAATGCGATGGCTAGTGCCTTAAAATCATTTCAGCAACGGTAAAACATGCAACCTCACCTCCTATAACAATAAGAACTTCTAATAGCTTCTCCATAAAAATCTCCATAGCAATTGTTTAAAATGCTTTTTAAGCTTGACCAAGTGAGGCAAAGAATTTTTTTCCATAGTGATGATTCAATAAACAATCTTAGTGTAACAAGGAGAAATATAAGGGGAAAGCAACATGTATCCAACTCCATAACCATTTGAGTAAAGTATCACTAATGGTAGATAACTTACAATTGTTTGAGCTACATACAAGCCCTTAGTCGAATGCCCAGTCTGACATGCTAAACAAGTCAATTGAGTATAATAATGTTCCTAGCTAAGTCTAGAAAATAGAATTTTTTGCATCAACTCTAATGCTTAAAGATAACAATGCAATGCCTTTTCATAATATGCAGTACCTTATTGAACGAAGATAGATGCAAGATTTTTAAGAGCAAAAAATTTGCAATAAGCTATATAGACTATGCTTAAAAGTTGGTTTAATAAAACATATTATTAGAATTGCTATAATAAACATAACAGAAAAGTATTGCTACCGTAATCTACCTATGATCATCCTAAAGTGGAAATAATGAATGTAGATGGAATTGTCATAGATCTGCTATTGAGGAGCAATCTAATTTTTCAACATATGTTAGGAATGTTGAAGATGTATAGACTACTTTTAGCCATCAAGAATTTAATATAAAGAAGTAGCGTTTAACCTTTGATCAACATTAGCGGTTGCTTAAACTTGAGCAACATATTGTAAATTCCAAAGAACGTCTTCAAATAAAGGGCGTGTCAATGGATTAGCAGCTATGCATTTATTCATAATGGATAAGAAAATGGATAATGACTCTTGTGAGCTTATAGTTAAGACAATTGGATCCACAATTCACCTCCAACCATCCTAGCTACCAAAAGATGCTTGCATACCATTTTATGTATACCTCAAGAAAATGGACATAAAACTAATACTATGGCAATGGACATTACTTATCAAAGTCAATGGCCTTGGGGCATCGAATTATATTCATTACCATTTTCTTACATCAAAAAGAAAAGCATAAGTTAATCTGAAAAACTGGAATTACAAGATGAAGTTTTCAATAATTCATGTTATTTAGCTTACCTCTAAAACAAAGCCTTCTTCTTACCATTTCATTTAGAAGAAACGTCTTACCTTTGTTAGTGAATATAGGTCCAACAAGTGATTTAAGTAATACAAATCTGAAGTTGTAAACATCAATCGCCAAATTTGTCCTCTAGATACAATATAAAGAGTAAAATTTCAACATTTATTAATCACGATAGAACTTTGCTTCAAATGGAAAAATAATCCATCAAATCTAGTCTTCAAGATTTTTCTTGTACCAAAACATATTGTCTATAGTCATCATTATATAAATACCAGTAACCATTTTGTAATATCTTAGACTCTAATAAGGGGAGCAAATTACAGAGTTAAAAGGACATCAAACACTGAGAAATTATTATCTATTTCACTATGATGTGCTGAATTCAGTCATTGGTCAATGGTAAATTAAATGAAAACGACATTACCATCATAACGGTTTTTTCCAATAATGATAAGTAAGCACAAGCTAAGGTTGTTCTTAGTAGACCATGTAACAACTTCTAATAATGGTGTATATTGGGTGAATGTAGCTCATGAATCTATATAAAGGCAAGTTCATGGGGCAACAAATACCCCTATGTATAAATCATTATTGATAATATATCCATGGTTTCACAAACCAAGGTTTCTAAGAAATTGTAAACGTAACAAAAATTAAACAATCACTAAAATTCCTCAGTGTTAACTTTAATTTCTCGAGAAATTTACATGAATGAAAGAACAAAATCTAGTCATATCCATTTTTGAAAGGTCAACCAAACCAAGGTTAGTCCTAATATACCAGTTCCTATGTTTTCAACCTCTATCACATGTTAAGGGAAATCGTTTCTTTAATGTTATAAATCAAAGGGTGTTCAGAAAGAATCAAAATAGTACTCATGAAGTCAAAACTATTATGTTTTCAGCTTAGCAGCTTCAGCGATGTTCAAAGCTACATAATATAAGCAAGATCTATATTAAATATCAAAAGTATTATGCTTTAAAGTGCTACGCAATGTGTATATGTTGTGTAATTTCTAGACGAACATGGGTTAGGACACAACTATGTCCCATGCTCATGTAACTTACTGTTTTAGGTGTAGATGGATGCTCTTGGGCAAACATAAGTTAGGACACAAGCATGTCCTATGCCCATATAACTTTAAGTTTTTTTTTTAATTTTATTTATTTTTTATTTTAATTTATTTATGCCTAACCTAAATGCATGAATTTAAATGTAAATAAAAGAAACTTAAAAAAATAAAGTACTTCAACTAGAAAACAAATCAAAGGAATGAAACGCAAAAATTCAAACTGAAAAGAAAAGCCTATTATATTGCACTTATCAATTTTGTAAATTTCATTTAACTTCTGGGGCACTATTCGGAAACCCCGCAGGGGGTGTTATCCCATTGATCTCTATGTATGCATAGTACAACATAAAAGCAAACTTTAACCTTATGACTAAATTGAAACAAAAGGGAAACAAATTAAAGAAGTAAGACTATAAAACAAGAGTTATCAACTATGCTAATAAGTGTCCCTATATTGAAAGTGAAGATGGAACCATACACTTAAGTTTATTATTGTCGTAGCTCAAAGCAATGAGATTTGACAATGTATCCAATACATTAGGAACACTATCGTTCAAATAATTCCTATTAAGACTTAAAATTTGAAGCTTTACCAACCTAAAAATATCCTTAAGAATGGAACCAAACAAGTAATTTGAGCTCAAATCTAACATTTCCAATTAATCAAGCCTATAGACAAAACCAAGTTAATGCAGAGCTATTGAATACTTCAAAGAAGATAACACTAAGTTACTGATTTTTAAGTGTAGCACAAATCTCTAAGCATGTCAAACACCAATTGATAGGTGCAACTGCAGATTTTGTTAACAACAGCTCAATTGAAATAAATAATTAACAACAAACCTTCAAAGATATTCACAACCACTATTTTTTAGCTGTAAGTAGTAGACTTGGTATTTAAGCATTTGGAAATTGTAGACAATAGCTAATGGATCCATGTGCTTAATAATAGCAGACTTGAGTCGGAGTTTTCCAAGAACACCATAGTAACTGCAATTAAAGTAGAAAGCTGAGCTCCTTTGATACTAATAACAAGCTCTAAATAAACTGTCTTCGATGCTTAGAATAACATCTAGCTCTTCTTCTTAGCTTCAGTAGCTATTGAATTTAAATTAAGCAAATTTCTCACATGCTCAAGGACTAAATTGACTTAACAATAGCTATTCTTTTGTATACATCAGAAGATTCCAACAACAAGTTGAAGAGCTATCCAATTAACAACAACTCCAATGTACATGACAATTCCCAACCCCATTTAATATACAGCAAGACATTATATAGTCTTCCACAAGCAGTATGGCTAACATATGATTCTAATCATCCATTTCGATTGTCATTAAGTCTATTATGACCTCCACAACATGCACATTAGCATTTTAACTATTGGTCAAGTCACTAAATTTTCTATCTTCCACAAATAACAAGTTACTAAAATTAAGGCCTTCATAAAGGCACATGTCAGGATTACTTCTATCAACTGTCTACAACTATATAAATTAAATACAAGGTGTTACAATGTCTAAAACATACAACAACATGCATGGTTTTGGGATTGAATGAGTCCCGAATTATGTACTTCAAATTTCCCTGCATTAGATAAGCTACTACCTTACACTTACTAGAACCATCATACTTTAACTCATTTCACACCAACTAGCTCTAATAAGCGAAACTGATTAATAAACAAAAAAATGTAAAGATCTTATTTTCTATTGTAACTACTAACTAAGAAACCATAAAACATTTGTCATTAGCACAAAAAATGTAATTATAGTGTTTCATTAACATTGCTACGACATACGTACACTAACAATTAAATTATCCAAAGTGAAGTACATTGTCAAGCAGCTAATCCATGCAATACCAAAAGGCAACATTTATATACATTAATTTATAAACATGGTCTATGCTTCAAGTGAGAAGCAGTACATCAAAAGCATCTTACATAGTATCTCATCAAATTACAAGGTACCATATGTTCCAATTGTATCTACATATAGCAATTGTTACTAATAGACGTTTGTATAATATTAGTAAGTTTAATACATAACAATTGCTTCCAAAAGACACAAAAATCCTTAGATTAGCATAGATAACAAGAAGTTGACATAATCATCACCAACGCACAAAAAGACAACCCATAAAACAAAACACCACAAAAGCTTCTTCTTAATCCACTGTGTCACGCCCTGAAGCGGCAGAGTCGTAACAACCCTGTCGTGTAGACCATCCTAAAATAGAAGTTGGCCTTACAACCGCTATCTTAGACCTGATCTACACAAGGCGTCCACAACTAACCCGCTTTGAAGTAGACAGTTTGTAATTTAAGTAAATCATTTACCTATAAAAGTAAGGAATTATATATATATGTTATAATTCAGTTATTGCAGTTAAAGTTTACAATATTTCTCTATAGTATTTTTCTAAATTATTACATCATTCGGAAATGAAAAATAATTCTAAAATAAAAACTTAGACCTTAAAAATATGTGTTTATTCTTCAATATTTTTCCTCATTCCCTAAGATCCAGCAGTTGCTAGCTTTAGAGTAATTGTTGCCGCTTCTTGGCCAGCACCTGCACGACGTCTATAGGGATGTGAGCAACCACAGCTCAGTAAATTAGGACAGAGGACTTAAAACTATACTAGAAACACAACAAGGTTTTCAATCACTTATTAGATGCAATGCATGTGCAAGCAAATGCCATCGCACGACGTTGTCCAACCCATCGTGAGATTAGAGAAATTGCGCCCGTTCTAATCCGAGTTGAGGAGTTGCCATTAATGTAACAGTAGCTCACGACCAAACCCAGGCTTGTGCAATGGAGACCTCGCTCCTCCCGCGATTACCTTCGAACCACTGACTTCACCTTCGCCGCGACCTCCTCTCCTGTCACTTAGTTCGACTGAGGATGAAGAAGGGACCATTATGCAATCCTACGCTATCCCTTCCGAAGGGGTCGGTATTTGGTCGGAGAGTCTAAGTTCCCCTAATGGGTTGTCATGCATGTCCGATTATGATTACTGGTCATATATTTGATTAAGTCCAGTTTAGGGTGATCAATCATTTCATACAAATCATACAATACTTGCCAAAGCAACAAACAGAATCATAGCATCACCCATAATCAAGCACATACACACATTCAACTATCTAACAAGCACAACCAAGCATAATCTTAAGCCTCCAAAATACAGCATCGTATTAATCCCAACTTACCTCGATTCCTCGCTCACTCACTCGAGGTCCGATTTACTCAGGCCATTGCCGATCATCCCTATGACACAAATGTGATTTCAACTTTTCATATAAATATTATAAGTTCATTTTATCCTATAACGCTTATTGTTAGGTTTTGTTCAAGGTTTAATATGCCTAATTATCTAGGTATTAAGTCTTTTACAATTATTCTAAGTTTGGGGTTAAGTTCAGGTTCGGTTTTCGCATCGATTTCTAAATTAGGTTTTAGTTCGATTTCTAGGTAATGTTTTAGATTCCAACCCTAGAAATCCGTTTCAACCCATAATGTGAAATCAATCACATTACTTCCCGATCTCCTAAATACCATCATTATCCCTAGTCAGTATTTATTTTACCCGATACACCTAAATTCATATTAGTATACCGAATTCACTATTAATGTGAGAAATTTTTATATTTTTCATATAATTACATAAATTCAAGTTTCCTATCAGATTTATTGTACATTTTTATTATTCTCATAATATCAATTTTTATTCTAATATTTTCTATTTATTATATTTCTAGAAATTACATATTATATATTGTTACCTTTTATACACATAATGCACTTCTAATATTTCTATTACCCTAATTATCATCTCTAAACAGCAATTATTATTTCAAAATGTCTAAATCCATCCTAAATCAGATTTTACTCCAAATATCCCTAATTTACAAACTTAACTATTTTTCCTATTACTCATTTACTACATAATTAACCTAATAATTACATCCAACACCCTAAATGCTACAAGTATCATACTTCATCAGATTTCAACATCCTAAAACATATAAATATTCACTAAGTCAGTAATTAACAATTTAATTATTTAATTATCCTTAAATTACCCATTTTATACCTCATTTTAGGGCCTAAAAATTATCTAAAAATTTTGAAAATTAATTTTTGAAAACGGGCTTCATAACACTATTCTATATCATCTAAGTAATCTACACAAAAATTTTGGGCTTGAAACTACACTCCTAAGGTCATTTATTTCTAAACCGAAACATGCTCGATTTTGCATGATTTCTTAGGGACCATATATTACGGGGCATGTTTTCATCAAAATAATATTTTTCCTACAAGATACATACAAAAATATCTCAGAATAACAAAATTCATAATTTTCTAATCATATTTACTATTTTTACAAAATTATACAAGAATCGGGCTGGAAATTGGACTCACCGGTTTGGGTGGCTCCGGCCACCACGGGCCGCCATGGCCTTATCGGCCGGCCTGGGCGCTGCCACCACCGTGTGGTGGTGGTGGCCGTCCACTTCCAGCTGCTCGTCTGGTGGGGTTTCCTTTTAAAAGCCCTAATTGCACAGTTTTTTCTAATTTTTTTCTAAACCGAATTTTTCTCTCAATTTTCAACTCTCCCTAATTTTCTCTGATTTCTAACTGTCCAAATGAGTTTCTGGATTTTTCCTGCTATTTATAGGGTTTTAGGGGATTTATTGTGCATTAATTTGGACAAGACAAGTGCTTTATCTCTAAATTTTTTGCTTTTATGTTGTTCCAATTTAATTGGTTGATTTTTCTTTTTTAGATTCTGACTTGCCATGACCAACCTTGCATCATTCCACACTCTTCTGATTTTTTTCTGATTTTTTCACAATTATTTTATAATTTTCTTTAATTATTTGCTTAGTTTTTGGCCAAGTTAGGTAATTTCACGTATTTTTATCTACGCGTAAATACATGTAGGGTACACGTGAACATTCCTAATTATTATTTTGGTCATTCTAAAATTTTTAGTATACATATAATCTATCTCTAGTAATTTATTAGTTATTATATTACACTTTTCGCCTTTTCGGTAATTAGCAATTCTTATGCTTAAAATTTGAAAATTTTATAGTCTCTTATTTTATTATTTATTTTCTTAAATTTAAGTTTACGGGGTCATTTTTACTAATATTTCTCTAAATAGTTTATAATTTGGGTTTGATCGGATCCTTTAACCGATCGCCCTAAACCCTGGGTTCTAAGTTCAATCCTACGGTTACTTGGCTCAACTTTGGGGCTTACATATTGTATGCTACAAAATCATGCGAACATAGTCTAAATATTCCTTAGGTGGCAGGTCATAAAGAACAACAACTTTAAATGGCTTTTCGGGGAGTTTATATAGTACATCATAGATTTCTCCTTGAGACAGGCCTTTGATGCCTCCAAGAAAGCTCCTTAACAACAACATGTTCATTATTGTCTTGTCCATTGCCAACGTATGGACCAATTCGTGAACATAACTCTTCATTTCTTACATTCCCTCCTCAAAACTCTAAACCATGTCAACCATTCCATCATTAGAACACACAAACCTCTTTCTCTTCAAATTAAGTCGAGTTGTTTTGTAACATATGGACGGTACCTCTACTTCCTCTATTGGTGGGTATCATGCTCAATCTCTTATGCTTATACCTATATCTACTCCCTATTTAGATATTTAATGATGTCCTTCATTGACTGTGCATCTTAGCCCATAACACGATCTTTTGCATATATCAAAGAAAATTCAGATAAATATGGGAAGCTCCTTGTCATAAATATGGAGGAAGTAGGCTAGCTCTGAAAAAAAAAAAAAATAGAGAGAATGAAGTGATGCAATAACCTATAGGAAAAACCATTCATTTAAATCAAGTGAGTTATAAGAAAAATATAAGGATTTATCTGCATTTATATAGGTATAATCAAATCACCAAATGTATGTCTACGCAAATAAAGCAAAGAAATTTTAAATCAAAAGAACTCCGCTTTGGATCAAATGAACACACCATAAGATTTGATGGTAAAAGAAAGCATATTGTTCTAGGCTTATTGTACAAACTAATCGTTTTAGTTAGGAACTTGCATCGTGATTACATGTAATATCTATTTGTAGATATGCATGTGTCATAAGAGGAAAATAGAAAAAGGAACATATGTCATGATTAGCAACTAAAATTCAATAACAATTAGATCTACGCATATGTTGCATACATTTAGATATGTGTCCCATACATGTTTCTCGGCCATGATCATTTTTTTATTGTCCTCTCATCCAAAACCACTAGTAGATTTTCTATATACCATGTCATACATAATACTTCAATCCTTCTTTAATGTTTTGATCCATGACTCTATGTTAGGATTGGCCTTCAACCCATTGTTGGGCAAGGTGACTCTTAGTCTACTCTCTAAATCTAGTAAGTACCCTGAGTTGAAGCCGCAATCAACACTGTATGTCTTACAATTGTGCAGGTCAACCATTGCCATAACTAAAGCATTATCTTCTAGGATGGTCCACTTTTACTTATTTTGTTTGTTTGCCTTTGCATCTAGTTATGTTGACAACACCTCCTCCCTTTATGTGTTCCTAAACTAAAGAGCAATGAAACATATACAAACAGTCTATGATAGGAGCAATGCAATGAGCATGAGGTAAAACACATAACCTAATACAAAACAAAGATACATGAACTATCATGAATTCATTACATACAACCATAGTACATGACACAATAACATACAAAAATAAGCTAAGTGGTACAATCCAAGCCTGGCTACATAATAGTGTTACTTAAATGTCAAGTTATAGCAATATAAGGTGTGAAAAAGTCAGTGTAAAATAACTTTAGAATAGAATGTTACATAACCCAAACTCCTATGGCTACAATAATAGAAATTTCATATCTCAACATGTCAATGTAAAACTAATTACTTCTATTTCTAGAAGCTCTCCACTCATTGAACATGTCATTAGCTAGTTGTGACCTCTATGTGGACCATGCATCATTGTTCCCCAACATCATGATTAAGCCATTACCCGTATCCACATTGTTAGCCTTTATATCAACCACTTCCCCCTCTAAGGAGTCTTGGGATATTTCTATACATGTGAAGTTATGTAGCAAACAGCAAGCTAGGATGATACAGTTGTGGATCCTAACTGGACGAACTTCTTAGAATACCCCACCTTATCTTAGGATGTTCAAGCACCTTTCTATTACGTTATGAGCAGATATATGTCTTAAATTAAACAATTCTTTTGAGGTTCTTAGTTGATGATTGTGACTTTAATGCCATTCATTAGGATGATACCGTTGACTGCTGAAAGGTGTGAAAAAGCCTTTGCGATTCAGATAACCACCATCCTTCAACTAGTAACAGCCTATTTGAAGGATAGAAATATGGTTATTTCATGTGAAAAGTTGTCAAATAAAGGAATGGAAAAGTTGGATAAACAGAGATATGTCATCCTAGGGAACTTAAAGGCCATTCATCCAAGTTATTACATTCTAAAGAACCCTACTGTTAGTTGTAGATCTCTCCCACCCTAGTAGAACATACACAAATTGCATATTTAGGGTACAAACACCTAAGAAATTGGTTACAATGTCATTCTTTCGGGTACTATATCATAGTTCATCTTTCACGGGAACTCTTTTGGAGATATGTGTTCTGTCCAGAGCACCAAATAGTTTTGCATGAAAAGAAAACGGTTGGCATTCTACGTTATGTAACTTAAACATAAAAAATATAACAATTGTACATCACTAAGAAGGATGAGGGTATACCTTAAAAAACTTCCATGAAGTATCTAAACATGTGTCAGTAATCGCTTCGAGTTTCTTGACCATCCGATTACTAAGGCAAAGAGATGCATTCAAAACACTATGGAAGTATTGTCTTACTATTGCACTAGTATGCTTAAAATTGTGCTTTACAATCCTATTTTTTGCTTGATGAGCAAGTTTGTACAAGAACATAGCTACTTGCTCATTGACAAGCAAATGTCTATCGGCTCTAAATTATCATACACCCTCTAACAACCTACATAGTTTAGAAAAGGAATGCCTATCTAGTCATAATTGCTCAATGAGTGCAATATCATCTCCATGGACAAGCCTCCTATCGTATTCCTGGTGCTTATAGAAATTGATTTTGTACGACAAAACTAGAGGATAATAAGAATGCAATGACCAAGCACATAAATAAAACATAAGACAATATGCAACTTCATAAAATTCTAACCATAAAGCTAGGACGAAGCATGCAGGTGTTTTTCTCCATCATAGTTCCTTGTTGTGAAAAGTCAATTAATCCACCATTGTAATACATTCTATATGTATCAATTAACGACAAAGATATATTAAAAAAAAAAATTCACAATACTTACATATATATATGGTTGTCAAAATCATGATTTAATTATTCATTTGAATGCATAAAATTAGTAAAATTATATAAAATCGTACAAAATTAGTAAAATCGTAAACTTATAGAATCATACATCAAAGTTCGTAATTTTATCAAAAGTTTGTATATAAGCAATTTTACATCTATTTTAATTAAGAAAAAAACTATAAAATTATAAACTCATAAAAACATACTTTTGACTCATAATTTTAACAACCATACATATATATATACCTCCAGCAGATGCAACCAAACTATTATTATGTCATGATAATCTTACATGATGTTTTTTTTTTTCAAATATTATACAATGGTAATGAAACTAATATGATTTTGTTTTGCATACAAAAGGAAATTGAAGAGAGTAAGATAAATAGAATATTCTATTACCCTGTATGCTTGTCCTATGATTTCACCTTTGTCTTACTACAACTTCTTTGTTTTTCAAATATTCTATTAATTAACCTACCCCTATTTCTATTGAGTCACAAGGATAAATGGAATGAATATACAATTGTTCCTAGATGATAACCATAACCCAAATGTAGTGCTTCTCATGCATTTGATCGAATATTTCACTCTAGTTTTCAATACGTTCGTAGCGATTTATACGAATGGAAAACTTAGAAAGCTTCTATTATGTAAACTAATAATTGGAAAGTTCTATACATATGTGATACAAAGATGCCTTTGCTTAGATACACAATTAGGTAACTTAGAAAAATTTTATCATCTTGTGATATGTTATATATTAAGAAGTGTGGAACCTACATAATTTACAGATCATTAAAAAACAGCAAAATATGAGCTCTATAACAAAAAATTAAATCAATTGTATGAAATCTAGGTTTTATTAGTTTTTTTTCCCCCCAAATTTATGAGTAAAGAGACAACAAAGTACATACTTTTGTGGCACTATAGAATACATAGATTAGGACTGAGGCATCTACTTTCTTCAAATAGATCATTTTTTAGATATTTATACAGGAGGAGCTTTTGATAATTTCCTAAGAGAAGGATAATGTTGTCTTGTGTGATATGCTTGCAAAATGGCAGCACAGTATACTGTTTTATGCAAATAAAAAGGATGAGCAAGTGTTGCTATAGATAGAGGAGAAAACTGCGTTACTTACTTGTCCTTCACGAGTCTTCAATGTAAGTGGTGGTTGACGATGGGTTTTGGGATTACAAAAGCATGCCATTAAACCGTAGCTCCGGCAAGAGAGGTTGACAAGTTGGGGATGATGGTTTTTTAACCTTAACGAAATAGTGATCAGAATTATGTGTTAGGGTTTCATCAAGTAGGGTTGGAAATGATTGATTAAATGATAGAAACTTGCCTTGAATGTAAGAGTGAGGAGTAATGTATGTGGTTTAATGAATTTATTAGAGGATAGAAATTGCCAACACTTATTTTTTTTATAAGGGTATTATGGGGAATAAGGATTTAAGAAAGGGAGGGAATGCAACTAAACAGGAGTATATGGAGTTGGTTAGGGAATAAAGGAGGAATGGAATTCCCATTCCCCCTAATGAACATGCCATATGTATTTTGGCGTTCTTACACTATCTTTTTAGGATATCTAAAAATCTAATGATTGACAAAGGTTTAAAATCTTATAAGCAATTAATTCAAGCCCACTTTTTTATTACCTTTTCGACTTATGTTTTTAATAATAAAGCACACTTTTATAGCTAAAATAGCCACAATTATTTGGCTATCTTTTTGTAATACCATCAAATCTTCTTTAAGAAATAAACATGTTTATTGGAGATCAAATTTTGTAAAAGGAAAGATTAGTAATAGATAGTCAATTGAGTCTCTTCCCTATTTATAGGTCATGAGATAGTTTATTATTTAAGAAAGTTCTTGTTAAGCCATGTTTGAAGTGGATTGTCTCAATTAGGAAAGTCTAACACAATAGATTAGGAAAGTTGTGTTCAGGTTTGCGAGCTTGATTAAGTATGTGCCTCATTAAGCAAGTGAGTCCTAATGAGTTGTGAAGAGATTACATTGTGCCATTCTTTAGTGATGCTCATTGTAATGCTTGGGAAGCTAGTCTGGGCTTGGTTCACTGAGGTAGTGAGTTCCCAATATGATAGCGCAGTATCGTCGGGCACTATTTGCGAGCCAAGCTCCATAATCAATTTAGTCAATTTAACCTTCATCAGTTTCCAGGGTTTGTTGATGGTTCGTGCTTGATTTAAGTCAAGGGACTTGGTTATAAGATTGCCTATCAACAACATCCATACAAACCTAAAATAAAAACCTATGGAAAAATATTTAAGTTAATAATTTTTAGCTTATTCAAGAGGGTATGTCCCATGCGTATACTCTTTTCTTAACAAAAAAATGTTAAGTAGACTTAACAATACAAATTGTTGAAAGCTTAGGGATTAAAATACACACTTTAAAGTTTAGGAGTGAATTAACACTAGAATGAAAGTTTGAAGGGTATTTTGTAATTTTTCCTTTATTTATTTACATAATGAATATATATAATTTCATTATTTAATTAAATTAATTATTCTTACCAATTAGATTACGCTACATGTCAAAAACAAACGGTATTAAGAAAAGTCCAACTTCTTAAAGTTTAGTAAACATTGAATACTTAAATACATAAATGTTTTTTTTTTCCTAAAAAAAGTATTTGTGACTCAAATGAAACCAGTCGAGAACTAAAAATGTATGATGACTTTATAATTCTATGTGAATTTCTTCCATTTGTCCCCAAATACGAAAACCTTCCGCTTATATCCAGTCTTCCCTCTTTTTCTTTTATTTTCCGAAATCCATTGAATAACTTGACAAAAAGCATTATAATATAAATCTATAAATTACTAGGCACAACAGGAAATAAAAAGGAAGAAAATCCATATCCGTGAGATAAAAGCAAATCAATCCTAAAATTTAAATGCTTCCATTTTTGCGACGAAAATATGAACAATGCCAGCTAAGTCATTCTAGTACAATGGATAAAGATATTGTAGGACCTAGACATGTATAAAAACATCATTGACATGAGAGAATAAGCCCAGAAATCGAGATGGCTAGACAAGGATTCTGTCATTTCCCTTCGATCGTGTGTGCTGCGATTCTGATACTAGCAGACACGCTCTGCAGCTCAATAGATGAAGATAGGAAGGCAAAAATGAAATCATTATTACGTGAAAAACCATCTTTATATTTTTCTTTTCTTCTTTTTGCTTGTTGTCGAGTTAAATTCATGAAGGACTTGCTAGAACTCGAAAAATCAGAATATTTAGGTTTGGAAAGAAATAATATATCATTTGTGTGGATGGCAGGTTTACATTGTTTACATGGGATCGCTTTATGAGTATAGACACTTAATTTTTATTCTTCCATAGTCTTAGTTTTTATTTTTACAAAAAAGGATCCTAATTCAAAAAAAATAATAAACAAAAAGTTAATAAAAGATAAAATTAATAAAAATTAACAAATAATGAAAATACAAAAAAAAAATAAGAAAAGGGAAAATTATAAAGATTTTGTAGATTTTTAGGAAGTAATTTATATTAAGAATAATTAGTTTAATGTTAGTGTTAATTTTAGTTTAGTTAAAAATTTTTAGTTTAGGAATTCAAATAGTTTAAATATAATTTAATTGTAATGAATGTCAAGATACAAACCAACAGCCTAATGGATAAATAGCAGAGGACTTGGGTAGATTTAGTTGGAGGTTACGGGTTTGAGTTTCTGCAGAAACATATGTCTTTATTTTTCTAACTTTTCAGAAGCTATCTGGAGAACCGAATTCCAATTCATAAGTTCAAGTCAAAGTTCCCTACGTCCAACAATTGTGAAGCTAATCGTTCCGCAACAGTAGCAGCAATCTACACACTATAGCAGCAGTAGCAGAGCACTCCCCTTATTACATGATCAGGTGAGTTTTGTTAGTTAGATAATTTCGTTAATTAGATAATTAGTTTTTTTTTATTTATTGCTTATTATTTGATTATGATTGTTATTGTTTTTATTATCATGTTATTAGTTCCTTGTTTATTTAATATAGTATATGTATATGATTGCCTTAATTTAGGAAATCTTCAGCTATTTAATATTATACATACGTTAGATTAGCTTTTATATTAGGTATATTCCCTGACATTGTTAATTCGCTTAGGAGAATAATGGTTAAATAGAAATAGTGTAGATGCATATTTATATATATATATATATATATATACATATATACATTCGTCTAGGATTCTTTTAGAATTAGTTTTTTCTTTTAGAAATTCTCATATAGGAAATTATTTTTAGAAACAAAAATTAACAAAAGGAAAATTTTTTACAAAAAGATTACAGTGTTTTAGGAAATCATTTGATCACTTACGAGTTAGGGCCCTTTATTTATTTATTTATTTTTTAATAAATTGAATCAATTAAGAACGTAAATCTTGACAGTTTTCAAAATTAAAATCAATCAACATATTAAAAGTTTTTTTAAAGAACTATAATCGTCTGATCTCGGCTACGATAAAATATGTAATTTTTCCAAATTAAAAAATCATTTTGATATTGATAAAATAAAAAAATCTTTAATTGACTTCTTTTCTATGGTTAGACATCTTTTTCATAGTTTAGATGTCTTTTTCATAGTTTAGATGTATTTTCCATAGTTTAGATTTCTTTTTTATGATTCAAACATCTTTTCTATGATTTAGATATCTTTTCTATGATTAAGGCATTTTTTCTATAATTAGAATTTTTTTTTTCTTTCTTTCTTTTTTTAACGTTTTAAGCATCTTTTCTATATAAAAGTTTCATCATGTAGAACATTGCATATTTCATAAAATTTTTGGGGTTTTTCTTGAAAATAAAAAGAATTATCACTTAGTTATTTTTAAATAAAAACTTTAATTTGAGATTTTTCAAAAATTAGGTTTTTAGGTTTTTATAATTAGGAATAAAAATTAGACTTCTAGGGATTTTTCTTAATAAAAATAAAATGGTTAATAAAAACGCAAATTCAACCAATCATTTTTTTATAGAAAAAAACCAACACATTAAAGTTTTCAGAAAGAACTACGATCATCTGATCCCAGCTAGTGGATACGTAGGCACCTTCGGGGCGACGATAAAATATGTAGAAACTTAAGTTCTTTTATTTTATTTTATTTATTTATTTTTAAATATTGTGATTAGAAAAATAATCCTAATTTCGGCAAATAGATAGTGGTACCCGTTAAGGGTTTAATAGGTTAGCCCCCGAATTTGGAACCCTTTAGTTCTTCATTAAATTTAAAATCAAGGACCGGTAGCTAAATCGTAACTGATCCACCCAATTAGTTACGGTTTCTTTTCTTTTCTCGACTCCGGTCGGGTAGCAACTCCAAAAATTATTTTCAATAAAAAAACCGAAATTTCTCAGTTTCTTTAATCGATGATTAATATTAAACGGGTTAAGGTTTAGTATTAATCAGGAAATGAGAAATCAATTTTAAATAGAAAACCGAAAAATCAGACTCGACAGTTTGGCGACTCTACTAGGGATCGCTAGAAGGCTAGCCACTAGAAGTTGCCAAAAATAGGATTATTTTTCTTTAAAAAAAATAAAAAAATGAAATAATAATAAAAAAAAGAACTTAGGTATGTTATTTGATGTATTTGTTTATTTTATTTATTTATTTTTTATTAACATTTTTTTTGTTGTGGCAGTTTATTTAAGGAGGAATTTTGGAGGGTTTTACTTTTACTTTGTTTTCTGCATCATAAATGTATGGTAGATATGGTTAGAACCAGGCCGTCTTAGAACTTTAGAAGGGGGGCCATTGTGTAAGTTTCGGATGTTATGGGTCAACCACCTTCCGAGGCCGATCAGGCTATCCCACTCAAGTTCAAATGCAACCACAGAACCGTTGCTTTGAAAAAACGCGGTGGTTACAGAACTTGAAGACCTTTAAAACCCACCCGTTGCATCACATGAAAACATTTTTCTTCTTTCAAAAAATTTACAAGAACCTATGATGTGGTAAACCTAAATGGATAAAGGCAGTTGTGAAGTTATAATTGTAATATTTCCTTGTAAATAATTTTTAAAATTTTAAGTAAGCTTTAAATTACGCTGTAATTTTAATTTTGATTTTTAGTCAATCGTGGTTGGACTAAGTTAAGGGTCTTTTAAAGACATTCATGTCCACTTACCACATTGGCCTCAAAAACTACTTCAAACGTGATTTCGACTCTTTAGCCTAGATAAACAGGAGTTTAATAAGAATAAGATTGGGCCCATCCTCTCTTTACAGAAGATCCCTATGAATATCACTCTAGTATGGGCCTTCGTACATCTATAGGAGCCCGAATCTATCACTTTTTGTTTGGGCCCACCTCAGCTAAGCCCAACCCTCATAGAGTAAATAAAAAAAAAACATAAAAATAAAAAAGAAACAAAAAAAAAAAGAATCAAACCTGTAAACTAATAGGTAGTTATCATTGTGCCTAGTATTCTACCCACCAGAAATATTCATTCTTTTAGGTAAATTCAACATTTTGCAAATAGCCTTCACCATTTGGAATAAATAAAATTTAGATATTTTCTTTGTTTAGTCTTTTATTCTTCAGAATTCCTCATTTGTAAATAGACTCTCAGTAATGTTGTTCTCAGCTTGTATATATTTCCACGAAAGCAATCTTTCGTAATCATCCATTTACAATTCCATCGCTCGGTCTTTGTAACATAAAAGCCCTAACTTTTCCTCTCTCTCTTTCGAAAAAAAAAAAATAAGAAAGAGAAAAGAAAGAAAAAAGAAGGAAAGGAAAGAAAAGAGAAAAAAAGAAATTTGCTAACGATTACAAATCCTTATAGGGTTCGGGACAAACACAATTACTTGGCCTATTAAAGCAGATAACCTAAACAGACCCACTTGGCCCAAGAAATAACCAGTCAAACCCGAGCCTTAGCCCATCAAGATAGTTGAATTAACTCAAGATTTGAGCCATCAAGTCCAACCATGAGCCAAGTCAAAACATAAAGCCTTGAAACACTATCCTAAGCTTAATCCTCGATACAAACAAAAAGGGCAATTCATTAGTCCCTTCCACTTCAAAAGTTATCAGTTTTAGCCCATTCAAACTCTAAAGAACCTAACACAAAATCACATATGGAAGCTCAAGGGCGTTAAGACATATAAGTCTGGGGCATGGGGCATTTAGTCTTTGAAATTTCATAACTAGGGCATGTTCCAAGGAATTCGTGAGTAAGATTTGTCATCACCTTAAGGTCAATCCATCCTTATGTAAGGAATTGGTAACTCACTTTTAAAAAAAGTTTTGAATGAAAAGAGGCAAGCTATATCCTATACACTAACCCTTAAATACTTTGAGAGATGAGAGACATCATGGTGAGGATATTTTGGACTCATTCCTTAAAGGAGGTCCATTTTGAATTTGATACGCAGACCAAAATGAAGTTAAGCATTCATTTTCAAATCCTAAACACAATTATCCTTTGATAACCCTATTGGACTAATTTGGAGTCACTTCAAATGTGAACCCTATCAAGAATCACTCCATAGTGGGGCAATTCGGAGGTTAAAGTCATTAATTAGAAGAGAAGGATAAAACTGATTTGTGCTTACCCTAGTAATAACAATTCAAGGATAATTTTTGTTTTCGATAAATTGTTCTCTTTGAAGAAGAGCTAACATTTTTCCAAATACCTCAAAGGCTACACATACCTTACCTAAGCCAATGCACTTTGAACCTATGGATTTAGGGCCTTGATTCATCCAAAGACAAAAACTTGACAAAAGAGATAGTTATTTTTGAAGAGAGAAAAGAAAGAAATGAAACGAAATAAAATAAAAAAAAAAGGAAAAAAAAAAAGAAAAAAGAAAAGAAAAAGAAAAAGAAAAAAAGGAAAATGAAGAAATACCCAAATATCGGGCTTGAGAAAATCCCCAATCAAAGAAGGCCCAAGTTGTTCTAAAAATACAAGGCCTTGAATCGCATTCCAAACCAAAAACATAAAACCTCATATTCATTTAGAATCATATTCTCAACCACAAACCAAAAACTCCATATTCAGTTCAAAATCACACTCCAAATCACGAATATAAACCCTTTTTATCCACTCAATTCTTAAACACGAGACCTTCCCACCTACAATACCTCCCTACTCAAAGCTCTTCCAATTTTGGCAGAATAATTTATCTAAGATAAAAATTATTTTTGAAACTGGGGCAAGTACACATCTAGTTCATTCCTAAGGGTTCTTGACTTGTACTCCCCAGGTTGGACGAAAGCATTTCTTTCAAAATAAGCCCTCTCAATTAACTTCTTTTGAAACCATTTGACCAAAGCCCAATTTACAATACTAAACCCAAAAAGACCTAACAAATCGATCAGAACGTATCATTTACAAATTGGATTATAATTTCTAGAATAGTAGTCAAAAGTGAAATCTAGACCGAGAGTGTGTAAGGAAGTCCTCTTCGACTAAACTAATCGTGAGTTACCTTTTCCTTACGAAATGAATGTCTAAAGCCTATCCAAGAACCTCATTGTCTAGGTTACAAACTAGGGTGAATATGAGATACCCTACATGATTATAACATTTTCCTTTGAAATAGGAATTTGTATCCGTTAGCAAACTTTTAAGGAAAAAGAACGAAAAAAGAAAATGAAAAGACGTGAAAAGGAGAGAGAGAAAGTAGAGGCTTGTTACAAGTCTTTCCATTCATTTTTCAGTCCATTTCATCTATAGTAACCAAATTTTCAATTCATGTTATAAACAGTTTTCACCAAATTTCTCGTTTGTAAATTTCTCAAATCAACAGTTTTTTTCGAGTTAGCTATGTTCCTCAGTTTGCTTTTAACTCTCAATAGAGCTTAAGCAAGTCCGAAGGGTGCTTACCCTTTATCCGCTTTCTTAAAGATATAACTAGATCATAGTGTATTGTTCCTATCCAAATCTTCTTTAGCGCTTCAGTCAGCTTATGGAGCGCTATCTAGATTCATATTCTCATTTAGGGATTTAGCTAGCTCATAGAGTGTAGTCCCAATCTAAAACTTCTTAAGCTTCTGCCTAACTCCTAAAATAGACCCAATTTATAATCTCCTAATGGTTTAGCAAGCTCATTCAACTCTATCCCAATTCAAAGTTTTCTTCACATTTTTAGGTCTTAGCCAGCTCAAGGGGTGCTTTGACCGCCTTGGAGAGTCAGCTCATTCAGGGCATGATCAAAGTCTTCTTCAAATTTTTAGGTCTTAGTTAGCTCAAGGGGCGCTTTGACTGCCTTAGAGAGTTTTGACCGCCTTGGAGAGTTAGCTCATTAAGGGCACAATCCAAGTTTTCCTTGAAATTTTTAGGTCTTAGCCAACTCATGGGGCACTTTGACAGCCTTGGAGAGTCAGCTCATTAAGGGAACGATCCAAGTTTTCTTCATATTTTTAGGTCTTAGTCAGCTCATGGGGCGCTTTGACCGTTTTGGTGAGTCAGCTCATTAAGGGCACGATCCAAGTTTTTCTTCATATTTTTTAGGTCTTAGCTAGCTAAAGGGGCGCTTTGACCGCCTTGGAGAGTCAGCTCATTAAGGGCACAATCCAAGTCTTCTTTAAATTTTTAGGTCCTATCCAGCTCATAGGGCGCTTTGACCGCCTTGGAGAGTCAGCTCATTAAGGGCACGATCCAAGTTTTCCTTCAAATTTTTAGGTCTTAACCAGCTCATGGGGCGCTTTGACCGTCTTGGTGAGTCAGCTCATTAAGGGCATGATCCAACTCTTCTTCATTATCTTTAGGTCTTAGCCAACTCATGGGGCGCTTTGACCGCCTTGGAGAGTCAGCTCATTAAGGGCATGATCCAAGTTTTCCTTCAAATTTTTAGGTCTTAACCAGCTCATGGGGCGCTTTGACCGTCTTGGTGAGTCAGCTCATTAAGGGCATGATCCAAGTCTTCTTCATTATCTTTAGGTCTTAGCCAGCTCATGGGGCGCTTTGACCGCCTTGGAGAGTCAGCTCATTAAGGGCATGATCTAAGTTTTCCTTCAAATCTTTAGGTCTTAGCCGACTCATGGGGCGCTTTGACCGCCTTGGAGAGTCAGCTCATTAAGGGCACGATCCAAGTTTTTCTTCATATTTTTTAGGTCTTAGCGAGCTCATGGGGCACTTTGACCGCCTTGGAGAGTCAGCTCATTAAGGGCACGATCCAAGTCTTCTTCATTATCTTTAGGTCTTAGCCAGCTCATGGGGAGCTTTGACCGCGAGAGTCAGCTCATTAAGGGCACGATCCAAATTTTCCTCCAAATCTTTAGGTCTTAGCCAGCTCGTGGGGCGCTTTGACCGCCTTGGAGAGTCAGCTCATTAAGGGCACGATCCAAGTTTTTCTTCATATTTTTTAGGTCTTAACCAACTCATAGGGCGCTTTGACCGCCTTGGAGAGTCAGCTCATTAAAGGCACGATCCAAGTCTTTTTCAAATCTTTAGGTCTTAGCCAGCTCATGGGGCACTTTAATCGTCTTGGAGAGTGAGCTCATTAAAGGCACGATCCAAGTTTTTCTTCATATTTTTTAGGTCTTAGCCAGCTCATGGGGCGCTTTGACCGCCTTGGAGAGTCAGCTCATTAAGGGCACGATCCAAGTCTTCTTCATTATCTTTAGGTCTTAACCAGCTCATAGGGCCCTTTGACCGATTTGGAGAGTCAGCTCAATAAGGGCACGATCTAAGTTTTCCTTCAAATCTTTAGGTCTTAGTCAGCTCATGGGGTGCTTTGACCGTTTTGGAGAGTCAGCTCATTAAGGATACGATCCAAGTTTCCTTCAAATTTTTAGGTCTTAGCCAGCTCAAGGGGCGCTTTGACCGCCTTGGAGAGTCAGCTCATTAAGGGCACAATCCAAGTCTTCTTCATTATCTTTAGGTCTTAGCCAGCTCATGGGGCGCTTTGACCGCCTTGGAGAGTCAGCTCATTAAGGGCACAATCTAAGTTTTCCTTCAAATCTTTAGGTCTTAGCCAACTCATGGGGTGCTTTGACCGCCTTGGAGAGTCAGCTTATTAAGGGCATGATCTAAGTTTTTCTTCATATTTTTTAGGTCTTAGCCAGCTCATGTGGCGCTTTGACCGCCTTGGAGAGTCAGCTCATTAAGAGCACAATCCAAGTCTTCTTCATTATCTTTAGGTCTTAGCCAGCTCATGGGGAGCTTTGACCGCCTTGGAGAGTCAGCTCATTAAGGGCACGATCCAAGTTTTCCTCCAAATCTTTAGGTCTTAGCCAGCTCGTGGGGCGCTTTGACCGCCTTGGAGAGTCAGCTCATTAAGGGCGCGATCCAAGTTTTTCTTCATATTTTTTAGGTCTTAACCAACTCATAGGGCGCTTTGACCGCCTTGGAGAGTCAGCTCATTAAGGGCACGATCCAAGTTTTCCTTCAAATTTTTAGGTCTTAATTAGCTCATAGGACGTTTTGACCGCCTTGGAAAGTCAGCTCATTAAGGGCACGATTCAAGTTTTCCTTCAAATTTTCAGGTCTTAGCCAGCTCATGAGGCTCCTTAACCGCCTTGGTGAATCAGCTCATTAAGGGCACGATTCAAGTTTTTCTTCATTATCTTTAGGTCTTAGCCAGCTCATAGGGCATTTTGACTGCCTTGGTTAGTCGGCTCATCAAGGGACAACCAAGATTCTCGTTATTCTTTCACAAAGGCACTTCCCATTGTCGTTCTAACCCTCATCAAGTGACTTAACATTCTTTAGAATAGAGTCATCCTGAGGCAAAAACGGTATCTCTTTTGTCTTTGTGGCAAAGTTTTGCTCAAACTTCACCACAAAGAAGGGCAGCTGTAGACACCTAATTTTTGCTCTTCCATAGTCTTAGTTTTTATTTTTACAAAAAAGGGTCCTAATTCAAAAAAAATAATAAACAAAAAGTTAATAAAAGATAAAAATGATAAAAATTAACAAATAATGAAAATACAAAAAAAAAATAAGAAAAGGAAAAATTATAAAGATTTCGTAGATTTTTAGGAAGTAATTTATATTAGGAATAATTAGTTTAATGTTAGTGTTAATTTTAGTTTAGTTAAAAATTTTTAGTTTAGGAATTCAAATAGTTTAAATATAATTTAATTGTAATGAATGTCAAGACACAAACCAACAACCTAACGGATAAGTAGCGGAGTACTTGGGTAGAATTAGTTGGAGGTCACGTGTTCGAGTCTCAGCAGGCACATATGTCTTTATTTTTCTAACTTTGCAGAAGCGAGACGAAGTCTAGTTAAATTAGATTTGAATAGGATTTGATTTAGGACTTTATAAAAGAAAAGAATAATAACATCGGGGTCTGGAGAACCGAATTCTAATTCATAAGACAATTGCAAGCACGCCAAAATCCGGACAATTGCAAGCCACGATCCGCGTGCTTAACGACATCCGAATAACCGCATATCCTCAATCTAACGGAAGCCCCACAGCAGCAGCAGCAATCTACACATTATCGACAATCCCCACCCTCTAACGAACAGCAGCAATCCACGATCGTTCCACGCAGCAGCAGATCCTTCCACGCATCGTTCCACACAGTAACAGATTAGTAGCCTACTGCGACACTGCGACAGGCACGACAACACGACGACGGCAACTGGTGAACGGTCAACCCCCCACCGATTGAAAACGAACACGAGCACTCCCCTTATTACACGATCAGGTGAGTTTCATTAGTTAAATAGTTTCGTTAATTAGATAGTTAGTTGATTATGATTATTATTGTTTATTTATTGCTTATTATTTGATTATGATTATTATTGTTTTTATTATCATGTTATTAGTTCCTTGTTTATTTAATATAGTATATGTATATGATTGCCTTAGTTTAGGAAATCTTTAGCTATTTAATATTATACATACATTAGATTAGCTTTTATATTAAGTATATTCCCTGACATTGTTAATTCGCTTAGGAGAATAATGGTTAAATAGAAATAGTGTAGATGCATATTTATATATATATATATATATATATATATATACATTCGTCTAGGATTCCTTTAGAATTAGTTCCTTTTTAGAAATTCTCATATAAGAAATTATTTTTAGAAACAAAAATTAACAAAAGGAAAATTTTTTACAAAAAGATTACAATGTTTTACAGAGTATTTTGATCACTTACGAGTTAGGGCCATTTATTTATTTATTTATTTTTTAATAAACTAAATCAATTAAGAACGTAAATCTTGACGGTTTTCAAAATTAAAATCAATTAATACATTAAAAGTTTTTTGAAAGAACTACAATCGTCTGATCCGGCTAGCGAGTACGTAGGCACCTTCGGGGCGATGATAAAATATGTAATTTTTCTAAATTAAAAAATCATTTTGATATTGATAAAATAAAAAAATCTTTAATTGACTTCTTTTCTATGGTTAGACCTTTTTTTCATAGTTTAGATGTCTTTTCCATAGTTTAGATGTCTTTTCCATAGTTTAGATATTGTCTTTTCCATAGTTTAGGTTTCTTTTTTATGATTCAAACATCTTTTCTATAATTTAGACACTTTTTCTATGATTAAGGTATTTTTTCTATGATTAGGAATTTTTTTTTTCTTTCTTTTTTTAATGTTTTAAGCATATTTTCTATATAAAAGTTTCATCATGTAGAATATTGCATATTTCATAAAATCTTTGGAGTTTTTCTTAAAAATAAAAAGAATTATCACTTAGTTATTTTTAAATAAAAATTTTAATTTGAGACTTTTCAAAAATTAGGTTTTTAGGTTTTTATAATTAGGAATAAAAATTAGGCTTCTAGGGATTTTTCTTAATAAAAATAAAATGATTAATAAAAATGCAAATTCAACCAATCATTTTTTTATAAAAAAATACCAACACATTAAAGTTTTCAGAAAGAACTACGATCGTCTGATTCCGGCTAACGGGTACGTAGGCACCTTCGGAGTGATGTTAAAATATGTAGAAACTTAAGTTCTTTTATTTTATTTTATTTATTTATTTTTAAATATTGTGATTAGAAAAATAATCCTAATTTCGGCAAATAGATAGTGGTACCCGTTAAGGGTTTAATAGGTTAGCCTCCGAATTTGAAACCCTCTTGTTCTTCATTAAATTTGAAATCAAGGACCGATAACTAAATCGTAACTGATCCATCCAATTGGTTACGGTTTCTTTTTTTTTCCCGACTCCGGTCGGGTGGCGACTCCAAAAATTATTTTCAATAAAAAAACCGAAATTTCCCAGTTTCTTTAGTCGAGGATTAATATTAAACGGATTAGGGTTTAGTATTAATCAGGAAATGAGAAATTAATTTTAAATAGAAAACCGACCACATGACTATTCTGCAACAAGTTATCGATCCAATGTATTGCAAATAACTCATTTTGAGCAATGAGCTTGCTTATATTTTCAATTTAAATTCCATTAAGTTTTTCTTTTTCAGTTCTGGTCCCAACCATTTGGTTAGAAGCTATACAAGGAGCTTTAACGGTTTTGCCGCCAAACTCACTGACAGAGAGGCCAAAAAATTATATGGTTTGTGTTGGAAGACATTTTATCTTTGCATAGGGAACGAAAACTTTGGTAATAATATATGTAATATATGGTGTTTGAATCCAGACATGAAGCAAGTAAGTTCCGTATTTCCTAGCAAAACTTATAAGCTTCAAACAACAAGGTCGTGGGACTTCATGGGTCTTAATGAAAAATCAATTAGAAGAACCTCAGTTGAGAGTGACACCATTATTGGTGTATTTGACAGCGGAATATGGCCAGAATCAGAGTCATTTAACGACAAAGGATACGGTCCTCTTCCCCGGAAATGGAAAGGTGCTTGTAAAGGTGGTCAAAATTTCACTTGCAACAAGTAAGATTCTCGGACTCAATCTAATATGCACTCAGTTTGGTTTTGATTGTCTTACTCCTAGATTGTTGAATTATTGCAAGTAATGAGTAGGTGGCATTATAAAAACATAATCTATGATTTGGTGCCTGGAATTACAATTGATTTGTATTTTTCTTGGCAAATGTATAACTTGCATTTTTTTTTGTTATGCAACTGTAAATTACTGTGCTAAAATTCTACGTGATATACATCTGTCCCTGAAAAAAATCACAAATGACATATGCAAGTAAGAAACCACAAAACAGAGAACACCATTTCACTCTTTTTGTCAAATTTAGGGATCTTTACTCCAGGGTTTGGAAATAAGAAGAGCACTTAGAGTGTCTGATTGAGGGTTTTATGATAGCCTACGCAGGACCTAAGTTTTTATTTTATTTTATTTTTGGGGCTGGTTTGGTTCGTTGGGTATTGGTGTGTGTGTGTGTGTGTGTGTGTGTAGGGGGT